>ONZH01006575.1:0-600000 GCA_900303285.1 Rhinella marina | reverse complement strand
TAGGGCTTTAGAAGGTGGCCCTATTCTCCTTCACATACTGGACCCTGGAAACCTCTTCTGCAGATGACTAGATAGCTGGCAGTGTCCGCCGCTGATGCTGTGTGAGCTCCGGATGCCAGACGTCCACGATAAATATCAGGCGGTAAGAAGCAGCTTCCTGCCACACCTCATGTTCAAAAGAATCATCAAATATGAGCACTTTGCCTTCTTTCCATGACCTGTAAAATAACGGTAGCTGGTTAAAAGGCTGCTACATTTTGTCTCCTTGCACTTAAAGGGAATCTGTCACCTATCCATATCCAAATGAGTCTCGAAGTGGCCAGCGGACCATCATCAATTGCTCAAGGGGCCCAAGACTGCCTTCTCCAAGAGCCCAGATCACCTTCTTACTTGGCGCCAGTACCTCCCCTTGCGATTATAATGCCGTCCCCTCTGCTGCAACGTGCATAACATCCACTGCCCTCTGCCCACAACATCTGCTTCTCTGCACTTGAAATCTCAGTCTGCAGCACAGTACCAGATGTGTTGCAGACTGTTCTGTTGGACAATTTGGGCACTGAGATTCAGAGGAGACAGGAGGAGATGACTGGAGCAGGTAGAAGAGAGCTGTTGAAACCCAGCATAACTTAGCCCTCAATAGACATTTTTGGTGTCATTTATCAAAGTGATGTAAAGTAGAACTGGCTTAGTTGTCCATAGCAACCAATCATATTCCACCCTTTATTTTCCAAAGGAGCTGTGAAAAATGAAAGGTGGAATCTGATTGGTTGCTAAGCCAGATCTACTTTACACCCGTTTTATTAATCTCCCCCCTTGTTCTTTAATAAATCTGATTATTCATTAAAGCCTGAGTCTGGTTTCTGCCCGACTTGCACCGCACAAATATATTCATAAATAAGCATTAAAGGTCTTATAATTTTTCCCCCATTTACGGAGGAGCGGGGCGGCATGACGTGAAGGGGCGTGTCGTGCTCCCACCGCTCCACCTATTGCCCGCCCTTGTTCTTTCCTGCTTCTCCCGCTCACGTCCGTTTTCGTGGGGCACTTGAGTCGGGAGACGGTCTGCTGCCGAAGGAAGCCAGATATCGCACCACGTGACCGGCTGGGAGGATCCAGTGTCGGGCCCGTATGGAGGGTCTCCTATGTCTGTGACGGTGCAGTGCTCAACCTGCCCTGGATTTCTTTGGCGCTGGGGGAAGATGGCAAAGTGAAGAGGCTGAATCCACTACATCGACAATGCCTTCAAGTCTGAGAGTCCTGGTTTGCCTGTTCTATTTTATTTGACTGCTATCTATTGTCCTCCAATGTCTTCAATCGTGTTTATTAACCACCTAACAAACTACTAAGGCTTCTTTCACATTAGAGTTATTGCTGGATCCAGCAGGGTTCAGCAATATTGCTTCCGTTACTGATAATACAACCATGTGGATCTGTAATGAACAGATCCGGTTGTATTATCTTTAACATCGCTGGGACGGATCCGTCATGAACTCCATTGAAAGTCAATGGAGGACAGATCCGTTTACTACTGTGTCACACCGAACGGATCCATCCCCATTGACTTGCATTGGGGGTCATGACGGATCCATCTTGGCGCGGATCCCCAGGATGGAGAGCAAACCACAGCATGTTGCGGTTTGCTCTCCGGTCTGGAGACGCAAGTGAACTGAACGGAATGCATTTAGGAGCAGTCCGTTCTCTTCAGTTCAGTTTTGTCCCCATTGACAATGAATGGGGGCAAAACTGAAGCGTTGTTTTCCGGTATTGAGCCCCTATGACGGAACTCAATACCGGAAAAAGGCAACGCTAGTGTGAAAGTAGCCTTACTGTGCCATATCTTCGCTTACTAGCCCCCTAATTATTAACTCCTATATTATATATTATAACAACGCCTAAGAGGGTTATTTGCGTGGTCCAGGCATCTGCGGAGAGCAGTCTCAAAGAGGCACAAAGTAAGGGAAGATAAGAAGGGAGAAAAAAAAAAAAAAAGGGGTGCGAAGTGACGTATTAGCAAAGGTGGTATGGAGGCATAAGTATTACGCATCAAAGAGGATTGTGTTTTACTATCTGCAATCAAATCTGCATCCAGCTCGAATTACATATTTGTTGCTAAGCCGCTGTGATCTGTCGGTGGTTCTTATAAGGCCGCGTTAGTCCTGTGTACGTATAAGGAATATGGCTCCTAAAAACAGCAGAAAATCTGGAGAGCTATCCTCCCCAAGAGTCGTCCTGGGGTCAGGACAGAAGGGGGGGTCACCTAAGATTGATAAATATCTAAAACCTCAGACGGCTAAAACAAGGAATGCTCCCAAAAATATCAAGGAGGAAAGGGTTAAAAGTAATAGCCAAGAATCGCCTGAGGAAGTTGGGACCGTGGACTCGGTACAAGTGGAGGCCACAGTTATTACTTCCCTAGAGGAAATGAATAAGGAGGACTCTAACATCCTAGGAGAAATTCTGTTGCAGGTAAAGAAAACCAATGAGGCCCTTGAAAATTTGACAGTGCAAATGGGCTCAGTTGACATATCTCTTATTAGACACAACCTGAATAAAGTAAGATCTAATTTTTTGGAGCTGGAGTCTGTCGTTACAGGCATGAAATCTGAACTGGATGCTATGAAATGCGACATCACAACTCTAAAGGCAGAAAGGGGTCTATTAAAGGCCAAAATCACGGATCTTGAAGATAGATCAAGACGTGGCAATATCAGGGTATTTGGCCTTCCAGTCGGCGTTGAATGCAGGGACCCTGAGGATTTTATGCATGTATTGTTACTTGACAGTTTGGGGAAGGAGCATTTCTCTCCCTTTTTTTGGGGTTGAGAGGACACATCGGTTGCAAGCGGCAAAAAGACCTCCAGGTGCTCCACCAATACCAATACCAACTCAACCAATAATGTTAGTGAAAATATTCAGTGCCAAGGATAGGGACAAAATCTTGAGAAGAGCAAGAGAAAAAGTGGATAAACAGTACAATGGCAGTAAAATTTCTATTTACCCTGATTTTTCCAGAGACACTCAGGAAAAAAGGCGCATCTTTGCGGCAATTAAAAAAAGAATGGCCCAGGCGAACATTAAATATTCCTTCATATTTCCTGCCAGACTTCGAGTTATTTTTGAGGATAAGACTTATATTTTTGAAAACTCGGACGAGGCAGTAGAATGGATAGACTTAAAAGGGCTTAAATGATCCAGTATTTTGTTGTGTTGGCAGACTATGGGTTTAAGTTGTTATTGATGGGGGCGGTTGGTGGGAGGGGGGGGGAGTAGTTCTGGAGTTCCCAGGTTAAGGTTAGGCTGGGGACAACTGTGGGGCAGGGAGATGGGGGGGGGGTGTTGTGCGGAGCAAAGGGAGGAGGGGGGGAATTTATTTATTTATTTATTTTTTATTATGGTGGTTAAGATATTGAGCTGGAATGTGAGGGGCGTGGGGGACAAAGTCAAGAGATGCGCTATTTTCAATATGATTCATAAGCACCCCCCGGTATAGTAGGCTTGGTAGAAACTCATTTAACTAAAGAAACCATACGCTACCAGAATAAGAGCTGGGTTGGTGCTAGTTATCATTCAGTTCATATGAGTTATTTGAGGGGGGTTTCAGTTTTGATTCATCGGAATATCGATTTTGGTTGCATCTCTTGGCGTGTGGATGCTGATGGGAGATATATTTTTTTTACATGGGAGGTTAAGTGGTATAGAAAGCATCCTTGCATTTGTATATATCCCCCCATCGTATTCACTGCACGTATTGGGTCAACTATCATCTTTTATAGACCAGAAGGATACTTGTGCCATTGTCATCATGGGCAACTTTAACTGTGTGATGGATATAGAGATGGATAGGTACTCTGGTAGTCGTAGGGAAGGCTATCCTTACAGATATATTTCTCCGTTGGCAAAATTTTGCGATGAAATAGGCTTTGTGGATGTTTGGAGGGCCAAAAATGGTAATGCTAAAGTTTACTCTTGATGTAGCAGGGCAGGAGATTCGATGTCAAGAATCGACATGGCATTTATAAACCGTAGATATTTGCATTGTGTGGTCAAGATGTGCTACGAGCCGAGGTCGATATCCGATCACTCTCCTGTGGGGTTGGATATGGACCTCGGCTCGAAAGGCGGGTATGGCGTTGGTAAATGGATCAATCCTCATTGGTTAAGCATTATTGAAGACCACTTGTTTATTAAGGAGTTGGCCGCAATTTGGAATATAAATAAGGGATCCACCAAAATGGAATATGTCTGGGACGCCATAAAGGCATATATTAGAGGTGTATTAACTAAGAAGATCATATATATGAAACGGACCTTTGTTTCCAGAGAGGAAGATCTTAGGGAGGAGGTGAGAGATAAAGAACGGGCATATTATAAGAACCAGACAGAAGATAACAGAAGAGCTATGGTGGAAGCACAATGCAAATATAGCGATTTTACGTTTGAAAAGGCTCAGCAGAGATTATTTTTTCTGGGCTATAAAGGCTTCAGAGAATCCGGGAAACTGGGCAAGCTATTAGCCTCTGTATTAGTAATCAGGGTAGTACATGTTTTGTATCAGCGTTGAAATCACCTCGGGCTGGTATTTTGCATGGTCAGGAAGAAATTAGGGACGCCTTTTTTCGTTATTTCGAGGAATTATACAGGTCTGAAGGCAAGGCAACACAACAGGAGATGGAGGATTATGTTGAGGGTATTGAATTTCCTAGGCTATCAGAGGAGCAGAGATTTGCTCTGGATGCACCAATCTCTGTGAGTGAACTGCAGTGGTCCTTGAAGTCTATTAAAGGTAACACTTCCCCAGGCTCAGATGGTTTACCATTTGAGGTTTATAGAAGACTAGCTGAAGGACCCGGCTTCGCCCGGGTATTTTTAATTTATTTCATTTACTGTGTGTGTGTGTCGTTAAAAGATATCGAGAGTGACCTCTACAGTTCCCGCCCCTTTAACAATGACCTCTACAGCGGCCAGCACCTTTAACAGTGACCTCTACAGCTGCCCGCCCCTTTAACAGTGACCTCTACAGCTGCCCGCCCCTTTAACAGTGACCTCTACAGCAGCCCGCCCCTTTAACAGTGACCTCTACAGAAGCCCGCCCCTTTAACAGTGATCTCTACAGCAACCCACCCCTTTAACAGTGACCTCTACAGCTGCCCACCCCTTTAACAGTGACCTCTACAGCTGCTCGCCCCTTTAACAGTGACCTCTACAGCAGCCTGCCCCTTTAACTGTGACCTCCACAGCAGCTAGAGTGGCCACTGTCTTCACCCCAGAAAGCCAGACCTCACCGGCCATTCCCCCAAACGTGAAACAGCGCCCCCAGTTCCCATGAAGACACACCACTAAACATGAGGCCACGCCCCCCTGGCTCCGTGAAGACACGGAGGAGAAGCTGTCTGAGTGTGAGCTACTGAAAGGGTGGACATCCCTGTGTCTGTCCAGGCACTGCGTCGGACGGAGAACTGGTAGCCAGAAAACTGGACTGTCCAGCCTAAAGCCGGACATCTGGCCATCCTAACATCAGCCTGCCCCTACGGTGGCCAGAGGTCTTGTTTTAGGCTGGACAGTCTGTCTTTCAGACTCCCTGTCCTCTGTCACGTGCAGGGCCTGGATGGACACAGGGATGTCCTTTTGAACAGCTCACTCTCAGCAGCAGCACTGTGCAGTCTGAGCAATGAGCTGCAGGGAGAAAATCACCCTCCCCCCACCCCTGCAGCTGAAAGAAGGTGATTTTTACCTATATTTTTAATCCCGGTCAAATGCGGCACGGAAGGGGCCTGACTGAGTCAGGGGCGTGACTAAGTGGGATCTGGGGGTGGGGCTTTTAAGTCCTTTTGACGGTGGCCTGAATTACAGGTTGATGCCATAGTAATTTAGGAGGAAGGTGGGTAGCAGTGGAAGAATACATCTTTTATTACTACTGAACAGTAAATATGTGAAATTTACATTATATGAGGTAATGATTGATAAAGAATTTGTCTAAAACATAAGTTATATTTATGGTAACCGAAATACCCCTTTACCATTGTCATCCACAGTGCTCTGCCTCTTGAATGAAGACCTACAGCAGTGAACTGGCTAGGTTGTCATAGAAACCTGGTGTGTGGAGACTGCCTGTGAGCTTCTATTGGCTGATAAGGGTCATGTAGCCAGGCTACTATTGGCTAATGCATTTTTTGGGAATATCTCAGGAACGGTATGTCCTGGAGAGCTGAAAACTGTTCTAAACTGTCCTTCCCAGACACCGGATGTACACGTGTGCCAAATTTTGTGATTGTAGCTGCAGCGGTGCGGATTCCTTTAGCGGACATACACACACTTAGCTTTTTATATTAGATATCAAGATGTGTTATTATCTTGTCTGATTGAGGTTGTAAACGCATCTCTACGGGAGAAAAGACTTCCGAGATCTATGACTGAGGCCATTATTGTTTTAATAGGTAAAAAGGGCAAAGATCGGCTCATACAGACCCATCTCTCTGCTCAATACGGATATAAAAATTGTCGCTAAGGCATTGTTTATTAGACTTAGAAAGGTAATAGAGAATATTATACACCCGGACCCAGGGGCGGTCTTGGCATTTCTGGGGCCCTAAGCGAAGTTATGTCCGGGGCCCCCCCCCCCAATGACGCGTCACGCCCCTGATGACACGCCCTCTGATGACATGCCCTTTGATGACACGCCCTCTGATGACATGCCCTCTGATGACACGCCCCCTCCCCAATGACACCCCCACACACACACATCAAAGACTTTTTTAACAATAAAATACTGTCAAACGATTAACAATTAACTCACTGTTAAACAATGAAAGAATGTGTTTTTTCCACACTTATCATATATCACTCTCCTATCTGTTATTCACACACACACTTGTCATATATGATTCTTCTGTTTGCCTCTGTGTCTCCTGTTTTATTTTTCTCTGTCCCTTCTTTATCACTGTCTTCCCTGCCGGCGCGCACTATGACCTGACGTCTGGTCATAGTGTGCACCGGCAGGCAAGGCAGTGGAGCAGGGAGCCTGAGGACAGCGGCAGCCAGAACAGGTAAGTATGCTTTTTTTTAAGTGGCTGGGTGGGCTGATCTGAGGTCTGAGGGGAGCCACAAGACGCTGGTCTGAGGGGGGCACAACCCTGGTCTGAGGGGGGCACAAGACGTTGACCTGAGGTCTGAGGGGGGCACATTGTGTTGATCTGAGGTCTGATGGGGGCACATGGGGGCACATTGTGTTGATCTGAGGTCTGATGGGGGCACATTGTGTTGATCTGAGGTCTGATGGGGCACAAGACGCTGATCTGAGGTCTGATGGGGGTACAAGACGCTGATCTGAGGTCTGATGGGGGCACAATGTGTTGATCTGAGGATTATTATCCCTGTACGGTGACATCACTGTGTTTATTATCCCTGTACGGTGACATCACTGTGTTTATTATCCCTGTACAGTGACATCACTGTGTTTATTATCTCTGTACAGTGACATCACTGTGTTTATTATCTCTGTACAGTGACATCACTGTGTTTATTATCCCTGTATGGTGACATCACTGTGTTTATTATCCCTGTACGGTGACATCACTGTGTTTATTATCCCTGTATGGTGACATCACTGTGTTTATTATCTCTGTACGGTGACATCACTGTGTTTATTATCCCTGTATGGTGACATCACTGTGTTTATTATCTCTGTACGGTGACATCACTGTGTTTATTATCCCTGTACAGTGACATCGCTGTGTGTATTATCCCACTGCAGGAAGAGGTAAGTGGTCTGTGTTTGTGTGTTTGTTTTCTATTTTTCAGGGTCGTGAATGCAGAGGACTACGTCGGACCAGCTTTTTTTTTTTTTTAATAAAATGGTCAAACAGGGGTCTGGGGGAGTGTTTATTTCAATAAAATGTTTTATACTTGTGTGTGTGTATTTTTTTTACAATACTACAGTTTTAGTAATTACGGCTATCTACAGACGGCCCTGATTACTAATACTGGGCTTAGTACTTGCCGGTATGGCAGGCCAGCACTAACCCCAACATCTATTACCTCGGCACCCACCGCCAACCAGGGGTGCCGGGAAGAGCCGGGTACCCGCAGGACCGGATCTTCAAAATTGAGGGTCTGGCTCTGGGGTGGCTGCAGGCTGGTACCATTAGGCTGGGAAGGGCCAATAACCGTGTCCCTTCCCACCCTGGTAGTGCCAGGCTGCCGCTGCTGGTTGTATCTGGCTGGCAAAGGAAAAAAGGGGGGGACCCCACTCCATTTTTTTACAAAAATAATTAAATAATTAAAAAAAAATGGTGTGGGGTCCCCCCCCTTTTTTCCTTCGCCAGCCAGATACAACCAGCAGCGGCAGCCTGGCACTACCAGGGTGGGAAGGGACACGGTTATTGGCCCTTCCCAGCCTAAAGGTACCAGCCTGCAGCCGCCCCAGAGCCAGACCCTCAATTTAGAAGGTCCGGTCCTGCGGGTACCCGGCTCTTCCCGGCACCCCTGGTGGCGGTGGGTGCCGAGGTAATAGATGTTGGGGTTAGTGCTGGCCTGCCATACCGGCAAGCACTAAGCCCAGTATTAGTAATCAGGGCCGTCTGTAGATAGCCGTAATTACTAAAACTGTAGTATTGTAAAAAAAATACACACACACAAGTAGAAAACATTTTATTGAAATAAACACTCCCCCAGACCCGTTTGACCATTTTATTAAAAAAAAAAAAGCTGGTCCGACGTAGTCCACCGAATCCGACGTAGTCCTCTGCATTCACGACCCTGAAAAATAGAAAACAAACACAGAGCACTTACCTCTTCCTGCACTGGGATAATACACACAGCGATGTCACTGTACAGGGATAATAAACACAGTGATGTCACAGTACAGGGATAATAAACACAGTGATGTCACAGTACAGGGATAATACACACAGCGATGTCACTGTACAGGGATAATAAACACAGAGATGTCACCGTACAGAGATAATAAACACAGTGATGTCACAGTACAGAGATAATAAACACAGTGATGTCACAGTACAGGGATAATACACACAGCGATGTCACTGTACAGGGATAATAAACACAGTGATGTCACCGTACAGGGATAATAAACACAGTGATGTCACCGTACAGGGATAATAATCCTCAGATCAACACATTGTGCCCCCATCAGACCTCAGATCATCAGAACTTGCCCCATCAGACCTCAGATCATCAGAATGTGCCCCCATCAGACCTCAGATCAGCGTATTGTGCCCCCATCAGACCTCAGATCATCCCACTGTGCCCCCATGAGACCTCAGATCAGCGTAATGTGCCCCCATGAGACCTCAGATCAGCGTAATGTGCCCCCATGAGACCTCAGATCAGCGTAATGTGCCCCCATGAGACCTCAGATCAGCGTAATGTGCCCCCATAAGATTTCAGATCAGCGTAATGTGCCCCCATGAGACCTCAGATCAGTATAATGTGCCCCCATGAGACCTCAGATCAGCGTAATGCGCCCCCATGAGACCTCAGATCAGCGTAATGTGCCCCCATGAGACCTCAGATCAGGGTAATGTGCCCCCATGAGACCTCAGATCAGCGTAATGTGCCCCCATCAGACCTCAGAGCAGCGTATTGTGCCCCCATCAGACCTCAGAGCAGCATATTGTGCCCCATCAGACCTCAGAGCTGCTCATGGGGCCCCCATCAAACCTCAGATCAGCGTATTGTTCCGCCATCAGACCCCAGATCAGCGTATTGTGCCCCCATCAGACCTCAGATCAGCTTAATGTACCCCATCAGAGCTCAGATCAGCGTATTGTGCCCCCATCAGACCTCAGATCATCCCACTGTGCCCCCATGAGACCTCAGATCAGCGTAATGTGCCCCCATGAGACCTCAGATCAGGGTAATGTGCCCCCATCAGACCTCAGATCAGCTTATTGTGCCGCCATCAGACCTCAGATCATCCCACCCAGCCACATAAGAGTAAAATAAAAAAGTTTTCTTACCTGTCCTGCGGCTGCCCTCCGGTTCGGCGCTCCACTCTCTTCCCTGGCTGGCGCGCACTATGACCTGACGCTGCGCAGCGTCAGGTCATAGTGCACGCCGGCCAGGGAACAGAGTGGAGCGCGGGACCGGAGGGCAGCCGCAGGACAGGTAAGAAAGCTTTTTTATTTTACTCTTATGTGGCTGGGTGGGATGTATTAGGAGGGCGGGCGGTCTTGGGCACAACAGCGGAGCGTGGGGGCCCCCTTAGACGTCGGGGGCCCCACGCAAATGAATAGGATGCGTGGTGCCCAAGACTGCCCCTGCCCGGACCAAAGTGGGTTTATGCCCGGTAGGGGTCCGCATTACAATATAAGGCGACTTTTTTCAAGTATGCAGGTGGGAGAGCGGGGCTTCGCTCCATCCTGTCATTGGACGCTGTTAAGGCCTTTGACAGGGTGGAGTGGTGTTTCCTATGGACAGTACTCAGAAAATTTGGATTTGGTGAATATTTTATCAATTTAGTTTGTTTATTGTATACCAATCCAGTGGCCCAATTAAATGTGAACGGAACATTAACCCCCCCTTTATACTATCTAGGAGTATGCGGCAGGGATGTCCCCTCTCTCCATTATTATTTAATATTTTTTGGAGCCTTTATCCCTAAGAATTAGACAGGATGCCTCTATACTTGGCTTTGGTGAGGAGCAGAAAGTAGGGAAGGTATCATTATATGCTGATTTTGTTCTACTTGGGCAATACACCTAATACACTTCCTAGAGTTGTTTGCAGAGTTAAAGAGTTCGGTATTATGTCAGGGTTAGACATTAAATGGAATAAGACTATTTTATTGCCATTGGAAAATATGACTTTGAATAATACAGGAGGTGTAAAGGTTCTGAGTCAGTTAGATTCCTTTGAGTATTTGGGGATTTCAGTGTCATCCTCATTAGCTAGTTTTGTTTCCCTTAATATTACTCCTTTGATTAAAAAGATAAAATCCAAGATTGCGGTCTGGTTGAAATTACCGTTATCAATGGCTGATAGGATTTCTCTCATTAAAATGATTATTCTTCCTCAATTTTAATATATGTTTATGGCTGCTCCTGTCTGGATTGATAACTGTACGTTTTCCCTGACTGACAGGCTGTTAAGTGAGTTAATCTGGGGGAGAAAGCGAGTCAGAATGAAGATTAAATATCTTTATTATCCAACCAATGTAGGAGGACTGGGCGTGCCCTTTTTAAGGGTTATTATTTGTCTTCCCAGCTGTTGATGATGAGGGAATGGCAATCTGACCCTGTATTAAGGGATTTAGTCAGTAAATTGGGATATGTAAGTATTTTTGAATCAATTGAATTCAGACAGCTGCCAGAAACCGGGACATACCTCCCCCCTACCGGGACAGCCACTGCAATGCGGGACTGTCCCGCTGGATCCGGGGCGGTTGGGAGGTATGCAAATATGCATTCAGCGGTTCTAGTCCAGCCTATTCTCGGCATATTTCCTGAGTTGCGGTCGGATCTCTGCCAGTCCCCATTATAGTCAATGGGGCTTTCTGAACGTTAGTGTGAAACTAGCCTTATTGAAATGTGTGTCCTCCATAAACAAGGGTGTTGACTGCCAGAAAATCTATTTAGAAATTTGTACTACAGTAATAATTTTTCCACAATGTGTTGACGTATTGGGGAGGAAGAGGTGGAGGGGGGGCAAGTTCAAAATTTGCCCTGGGGCCCAGAGGAGGAAGTCTTGTTATACTTTTGTACATAGGTAAGGCTAGGTTCACATCACGTTTGTATCATCCACTCAGCAGATCTATTTAACAGATACAAATGGAGGCTAACGTAAGGGCATCTGCTTGAACCCGTTTTATACAGACTCAAATGATACAAAAAACATGTCCACCACTGTTCATTTGTGTCTAGTAAAAGGCTGGACAGTGACAGATATGTTTTTTGTAACACTAAAATGTACGTAAAACGGGTGCCCTTGTATTGGCATCTGTTTGCATATGGTTTTCTGGTATCTGCTGGCTAGATCTGCTAAGAGGATGTTAGAAACTTGATGTGGACACAGCCTAAGCGTCTTCTTGCCTTAGTTTTCTTTTTTCCCCTCTTCCTGCCAGGACACTTTTACTTCAGAGATCTTATTCATTCTTCTTGCACCCCCAGAGTTTCAATCATTCAATCATACTCATAGTACACTATGTTTTGGGCCATTTTCTTGAATATTGTGCCTATTTTTGGCTTCAGGACTCCTCACTGATTCTGGGACACTAGCTTCTTCACCGAAGCCATTGAATCCAATCTTCCCTGTATTATTACAATATTTCCAGTGCCAATAGTTAGCAAACAAGTCCAAAACATAGCAGGACGATGACTTTTGTGAACGCATTACTGGTAAGTATTTCTGTTCATGACTGCAAGGCCATGTTGGTACAAGGAACACTACATGGTGCATTGATACCACTACTATGGTCCTTGGTCTTTGGAGAATATAATATCTCCTAAACGTTGTGAGGAGTATTATAGGCAGGCAACGCTCCTCTGAAATTCTGGGAAGAAAGTATGCAAATGAGCTTTTATGTAATGTGGATGCGTCTCTTCATCCATCTGACCAGTCTATGAGCAGTTCTGTCAGAAATATGTTAGCCAGATCTTGCCTTGACATCAACAATTCCTCTTACTTACCATTATTAATTATACATCAGTGAGATACATTTCTGTCTCCATATGAGAATCCATTATCTTTATTTCAGAGCTGTTTTGAGGAGCTCATGGGTGATGAGTATGACTACAACATCCAGACATGGCTGAAGGGTCACAGAATTTATTTGATTCCAGAACTGCCTACATTTGACTTTTATTATAGCCTCACAAGTTACTAACTTTTCGTAAAACTTTTCATATGTCATAGAGACATCAAAAGTTTAGATCGTGGGGGTCCGAGCACTGAAACCTCCATCGAGGGAAAGAAACATGCGCACAGCACATTCTCTTTCCTTGCTGCATGAGATGAGACCTCATCAGAAGTCTATGAGACCGTCTCGATTCTGTCCTCAGCAGCTCGTAGAGACTACGCTATGTGTACGCTTCTCTCCCCTTGTTCTAGTGATTGTTGGGGGTCTCAGCACTAAGGCTGAAACGATAACTCGACACAAAAAAAACCTCAATGCAAATTTTTAGCATCGAGGATCGGCTTGTGTCATGTGACCACTGAGTGTGAGTAACAGCAAGCACTTCACTCACACCCCGTGGTCACATGAAACAAGCGGCCCGCACCACACTGCACTAGAAGCTCACGTATACACATTGTCAGGACATAGTGCACACTATGACCTGACGCTGTGTGACATCAGGTCCCAGTGCAGCGCGTGAAAAAGAAGAGGATGGAAGATTTCTGGAGTGTCGGCAGCGCCCCTACAGGAAAGGTAAGTATTTTATTTCACTGGCACTGAGGACATGACTAGGAGGGGGAGAAGAAGGCTCTGGGGGGGGGGGGGGGTGCAGCTGATGGCATTGGGGGGACATCTGATGGCACTGAGGGGGTAGCTGATGTAACAGTGATGTAACAGGGTTGGCAGCTGATGGCACTGGAGGGAGCCTGATTGCACTGGGGGCAGCTGATGGCACTGGGGGGAGCCTGATGACACTGAGGGGCAGCTGATGGCACTGGGGGCAGCTGATGGCACTGAGGAGGAGCCTGATGATAGCACTGGGGGGGCAGTGGATGGCACTGGGGGGGGCAGTGGATGGCACAGGGAAGCTGATGAGTTTTTATAAAGGAAAAGGTTCTTTTAATTCTTTTTTTTTAATTAGAGTACTCGATTAGTCGTTGGATTAATTGGTAGAATACTCGATTTAAAAAATTATTGATAGCTGCAGTACTCAATAACATATCATAGGTTTTGTGAAAAGTTAGTGATTATTCAAGTTCCTTACATTAAAAAGAAACAAAAATTAACAGAAAATTGACAAGGAGTGCCCAAATTATGATACCCAACATATTTGGTGTGTGCTACCAGTGGAAAGATCACAAGAACTGCTTCTTATAGCTCCACACACATTTCTACTCTTCTGTTAGAAAGCTGAAAAGTAAAAAGACAGATAAAACCACTGGGGGAAGTAAAAGATGAGCTGAGACAGCATGCCATCAACTGCAAGGACTAATACAATAAAATCTTAGCTTAATTGGAAGCCTTAAGGACAGCTTTCATGCTTCCAGCAGTGTTGACTTATTTATAAGGTACTGTACATGCTTCACTTAAGCCGGATACAACCATGCTTGAGAAGACAGCCCTTCACACAAACATCTGCACTGCCAGCGAGACACAGAAAATGGCAATGTCAGATTCTTCAAAAAATAATTGAAGCTGCAGAAGCCTTCTTCGGTCTTACAATATTATATTTTTTCTTGTTTTTTTATTTTTAAAATACAGTTAAAGAGGTTGTCCTGGATTTTTGCTGAGACGCTTTACCAGCAGGAAATGGCATAAAATAAAAAACATAACCAATTCTTATACATCAATTCATCTGATGCTGCTGCAGATTCTGAAGCAGTGGTCACATATTCAGCAGCCAATCAGTGACAGGCTGCAGTTGTGAAGTGAAAGCTTAACGTTATCACTGCAGAATCGGCAGGCATTAACGGATAAGTGTTTTGTTTTTTTTAATCGCATACCATTTCCTGCCGGTAGGCAATATTCTTAAAATCATAGACAACTATTTTGAGAGTAAAGTGTTTCTACGATTCAACAAAATCTATAAAAATCAATCCTTGGATTGATCCCCTCCCATCTGTTATGATGTTCTGTTGGACACAAATTCTGTACTGTGCAAAATTGCCTGACAGAAGGTCTAAAGCTGGTCACACATTTAAGATAGTTGCCAGTCAAATGCTCAGTCAGACATGTCAGACCCTTCTTACCCTCAATATCTGCAATTGGAAGCCCAACAACTTTAAAGCGGTTGTCTCACTTGAGCAAATGGCATTTATCACATAGCTGAAGTTAATACAAGGCAGTTACTAATGTATTGTGATTGTCCATATTGCTTCCTTTGCTGGCTGGATTCATTTTTCCATCACATTATACACTGCCCATTTCCAGGGGTTATGACCACTCTGTGATCCAGCAGCAGTGGCCGTGCTTGCACAATATAGGAAAAGGTGCTGGTCTCTCTGGTGACTATGACCTAGGGAGTGCACATAAGCTGGCTCTTTTTCCTGCAGTGTGCAAGCACAGCTACCGCTGTTGGAAATGAGCAGTGTATAATGTGATATGGACAATCACAATACATTAGTAAGGGTCCTTGCACTTATCATGTAGAGAAAGTTAATACAAGTCACTTACTAATGTATTGTTATTATCCATATTGTCTCCTTTTCTGATTGGACTCGTTTTTCCATCAAATTATACACTGCTCATTTCCATGGTTACAGACCACCCAGAAATCCATCAGCAGCGGCCCTGCTTGCACTCTATAGGAAAAAGCGCTGGTCTCTCTGGTGGCTGGGACCAAAGTAGTGTACGTAGGCTGGAGATCTTACCTATAGTGTGCAAGCACGACCACTGCTGCTGGATTACAGGATGGTCGTAACCATGCAAATGAGCAGTGTATAATGTGATGGAAAAAGGAGACTAGCAAGCAATATGGATAATAACAATACATTAGTAAGTGCCTTGTATTAACTTTCTCTACATGATAAATGCCATTTGTCTGAAGTGAGACAACCCCTTTAAGGCTACATCTATTTAATGTGTGTGAGCTCTTTCGGCTTTTGGAATTTTATTGAAATATTAGCAGAAAGACCCAGCTTCGCCTGGGTATATTTAATCTATTTCATTTAATGTTTCTGTGTGTCGTTGCAGAGAGAAAGTCAATGCAGCTGACAGAAGTTGATTTTTACCTTCATTTTTTCAATCCCCATTGGCTGCGGAGTGGGAGGGGGCATGACCTGACCGGGTCGGGGGCGTGGTTTACCGGGACCTTGGGGGGGTGCTTTTAGGTCCTTCTTTTCAGGGTGGCCTGAATTATAGGTCAATGCCATGGTAATTTGAGGAAACACAGTGGGTAGCAGTGGAAGAAAACATTGCTTCGCACGGGTATATTTAATCTATTTCATTTAATGTTTGTGTGTGTGTCATTGCAGAGAGAAAGTCTCCTTCCCAAACATTCCTGTAGCTGACAGAAGTTGATTTTTACCTTCATTTTTTCAATCCCCATTGGCTGCGGAGTGGGAGAGGGCGTGGTCTGACCGGGGGCGTGGTTTAGCGGGACCTTGGGGGGGGGGGGGTTGCTTTTAAGTCCTTTTAGTGGAAGAAAACATATTTTATTACTACTGAACGGTAGTAGTCTAATATTAGTCTATTTCATCTAATGTTTCTGTGTGTTGTTGCAGAGAGAAACTCACCCTCCCACCCCTGCAGCTGACAGAAGTTTATTTTTACCTTCATTTTTTCAATCCCAATTGGCTGCGGAGGGGGAAGGGGCGTGGCCTGACAGAGTCAGGGTGTGGCTTAGTGAAACCTGGAGCAGGTGTTGTAAGTCCTTCTTTTGAGAGTGGTGTGAATCACAGGTCGGTGCCATGGTAATTTATGAGGACACACAATGGGTAGCAGTGGAAGATTTACTACTGAACAGTCATAGTCTAAAATTAGTCTAAAACATAAGTTATATTTATGGTAACTGGAATACCCCTTTAACAGTATCATCCACAGCGCTCTGCCCCTTTAAAGCATTGAATAGAAATGACTGGATTGTTACCTGAGATCCTCAGCTGGCTGCTAATTACCTGGCTGTGTTGTTATGGAAACCTGCCCTCCCTGTGTGTGTCTGTGCAGAGAATGGCAGTTGGGGTTTAAAACCAATGCTGTCAGGCTAATATTGGCTAATGCAGCTCATATTTTGGGGAACGTTATGTCCTAGAGAGATGAGACCTGGTCTTAAACCTTCCCGGGCACCTGATGTACCTGTGTGCCGAATTTGGTGAAAATCGGTCCAGAAGTTTGGTCGCGCATAGAGAACAGGCAGACAGGCAGACAGGCAGACAGACAGACAGACGGACAGACAGACAGACAGACGGACGGACGGACAGACACTCATTTTTATAATATTAAGAGATTAACACTAGAAGTGAATATAGTACTAAGATTTTGTTCACATGGGCAATTTTAGTTCTTCATCAGGCGTACTAGAATTTTTAAAGGCAAGACTAACACAATCTGGACCATTTCTCTTGCTGTCAAAAATACCAGAACCTCAAAAGACACCTGACAGACCCCATTAGAAGCCACAGGGTTCATCAGGATTTGCCAGGATCTGCTGCATCTTACAAATTTGAATGTAGCCTAATATTTTCAAATGTAAAAACTGACTTTATCAATATTCATCCCGGTAGCAGCTATGCTTTCAGATCTATCCAGAACACTGTAAAAAAAACTTGGTGAATTGTGTAGAAACTGTAAAGGGAATATTAAAGAAAGTAACAGGACACTACAAAATATGTGTAATACTAATAAGCTGGTGGTAAAACATACCTGGTATCATTAGCACATCTTATCCTGCAGCCTTCGCTCGGTATAACCAAACCCAAGTGCATCCGTAGTCTACAATTTGTTGGTCCTGTGTGAGGCCACACGTGAGTCCCTGGGTGCATTACAGAATATTTAATCTGTGGGAGAAAACACAAAGGGGGGAATTTATCATTAGGAAAATATTTGAAGTCAGTTTTGCTTCAGTCTGTGTTGGAGTACTTTCTGCCACATTTATCAAACGTCACAGGTTGTTTGATAAATGTGGCTTGTCCTTAAACCTAACACTTCTGTCTAGAGAAGCTACTCCACTTTTCCTACTCCACCCTCCTCCTGGAGTGAGATTGCGACTTTTTTTGCGACTTTTTAAAAAAAGTCGCAATGATAAATCTGGAGTGAAACTCATTAACATGGCTAACCACACCCACTTTTCCACCCATATTACAAACTGGAGTGAGTGGTGTACACATGCAAAAAGTCGCAAAAAAATGCGCAAAAAAGTCGCAAAAGCCCTATCGTGCGACTTTTTGAAGACAGAATTCTGGAGTGAAGGTGTGATAAATCAGGGCCAAAGCCTTCAGAAACCAGGGAACAGATTGCATCTAGAGTTTATCTGGAGACAAGGCTCAACAATCAAGCCATGACCTAAATTTATTTCAACAGGTCAAATTCAGGTGTACAGCTGCAAGCAAAATAGCACAATGCTCGATATTACCCACTTTTTACAGATTCTACCAAAGCATAAAGTTGGTCATTATTGTGAAAAAATATCTAAAAGATGCAATATAACAGAAAACGCCCATTGTCAGGTTCTGCTGAGCTCTCCTTCCTAGAAAAAAAAACCTAGGTGTCTGACAATTTTGAGATAAGCTTCCTTACAGTTTTTTTTGGCAATATAACAAAAGCAAAAAAGAAAGCAACTTTCACGGTAAAACAATTGGTAGCCCAAAATTGAAGGCAGGTTGTTATAGTCATTAAGATGTGCTTTACAAGTTTACAACATATTCACTTGCATATTGTCTCTTTAACCCCCCCTTCCCCGGGGGCGCATTCATAGCAGCAGGTTCCTCCTGCTACAGCTAGGGAGGCTCGTCCCTGTCGCAGCCTGCTATTGCTGTTCACCCCCCGTCGGCAGATGTTTTAATCCGCACGACAGGGAGATGCAGCGCCGGCCATGCAGGGATCCAGAATGACGAGGGAGCAGGTAAGTATAATGTATATGAGGGGCTTGGGCATTGGGGGGATATTTTAGACTTTTGATAACTCCTTTAAATGGCTTTAGTGAGGAAGTCTGTCAGTACAGGCATATTACACTGCAACACAGAAGTTTTGCAGTGAGTTATTTAAAGGATTAAAGCATTGCAGATTCAAGTTCCCCAGTGGAATTAAAACTAGAAAAGGCTTAAAGGGGTTGTCCCACCAACAATATTTCAAACCAACAGTTTTCAAACCAGCACCTGGATCCAAACACTTTTGCAATTACATGTAATTAAACATTTAGTATAGCCAGTGAGTTATTCAATAAAATGTATCTATATAGCGCCACCTGCTGTTTGTACTTTTTCTTATTTCTTTGTCCTGCACACTGAGAAGGCCGCACATGCTCAGTTTCACCCTTCAACTGCCTTCTGAACTGTGATAGGGAGAGCATGGACACGCCCCCTTAGCTGCAGCAGGAATGACACTCCCCCTGAGCGGTCAGCTTCATATAAATCTGTCAAAGCAATGACAGGGGAGATCTCTGGATCCAGGTGAGGTAGAGGACTGGTTCTAGCTTTGTTAGAAAGAGATTGTCATGTACTATATGATGTCCGATTTTCATTTTTTACATTAGTCATGGGATAACCATATCTTTTTTCCTTTCGCAATGCTTTATTATCATCACATTCATAATGACTCGTAGTATAAAATTAAAAGATTATTTATCCTGCAGGTAAATGCCAGAATAGTCATTTTCTGTTTCTTGACTCTCAAAAACAGGAAAAATAAATCAAAAAGTGGTACAATGCATTGAGAAAATCTTCAGACCCTTTCACTTTTTTCACATTTTGTAACATTGTGGACTTGAGCTAAAATTAAAAAACAAATAATAAAGTTTTTTCCCATCGTTCTGCACTCAGTACCCCATAATAACAACGTGAAAACAGAATGTTAGAAATCTTTGTTCATTTATTAAAAAAGAAAAACAAAAATCTTGCACTGACAAGTCTTGCATAGCATGTGACTTTCTTTTTTCCTGTATGGTTTGCACTAGGCACTTTAGTGGATTGATATTGTAATTACATGTCTATGCAGGTAATATATGTAATATATGTACCTGTAATATATACACCTATATATTTATTTTGTACATTTGGTTGGGCTGCTGCTAATTTTATATATATTCTCACCAGTGCATCCTCATATTGATATGACATCCGCTATTTTATATTCTACATTTTGTCTTGTCATGTATTATATGTTTTGATTTAATAAAGCATTTGGTTTTTACTGTGGCTTTGGTGGTCCTCTTTGTAGGTGTTATAAGATAGGTTTGGCCCCTTGCCTATTTATAATATATTGCTCGGCTTATAGGTGTTGAATTTACCATGGGTTGACAATTTAGCCCCCAATGCTAAATTTCAAGAGTCATAGCAAAGGATCTGAAATAGTTTTTACTTATTAATAAATTTGCAACAATTTATAAAATTCTGTTTTCACCCTCTCATCATGGGGTATTGAGTGCAGATTCATGGGGGAAAGTTTGATTTTTTTTTTCTATTTCAGCTAAAGGCGGCAACACAACAAAATGTAAAAAAAAGTGAAAGGGTCTGAAGACTTCCCGAATACACTGTACTGTATGGACTCAAAAATTGTATCAATGAAAACTACAAGTCTTCTTGCAGAAAACAAGCCCTTATAAAGCTGCATCAATGGAAAAGTACTTTTTTTTATCATGCACAAATATTAAACATGCAAAACATAAAAAAAAGAACATACATCTCTAATCACGGTTCATTGAAATTAAACTTTCTTTTCCTAACTTAACAGATAACTGCTGTAACTTTGTTGATACATACGACTGGGCTGAAAGGGAAGGTTAAAGACTAGTGTTCAGCGAACTTGTTCGGCCGAATACCGCGTGTGCTCGAGCGCCATGCTCGAGTCACCTCCCCGCATGCTAATTAGCCAATTAGCATGCGGGGAGGGATGGCATTCAGTGTAATGCCAGTAGCCATCTTAGCTACTGGCATTACACTGATTGGCTAGCCGGGTCACATGCCACCGGGTGCTATAAAGCACCCGATGACATGTGACCCGGCCAGTGTTAGACAGGGAGAGCTGCTGCATGAAGGGACAGACAGTGTAGGGAGAGAAGCACGCTAGGCAGGGATAGAAATCGTTAAACAAAGACTCAAAAGGCCTTTTAAGGGCTATTATATCTGGCACAAAGAAGTATTTTATTATTTTTGGGGTGTTTAAAGGTGGTGAAAATAGCGCTAGGTGGCCTGCCATTAACGCCACATGCGCTGCTGCAGCAAGGAGGGACATACACTGTAGGGAGAGAAGCTCGCTAGGCAGGGATAGAAATCGCTCAAAAAAGACCCAAAAGCCCTTTTAAGGGCTATTGTAACTGGCACAAAGCAATATGTTATTATTTTTGGGGTGGCCTGCCATTAATGTCACATGTGCTGCTGCTGCATGCTGTAGGATACTCTCTGTATACTATATACCTGACATACTTTGCTATAATTTCTGCTGTTAAGCCCGCAGTACTTCTTTTGCGTCTTGCTGTATAAAATCTGCGTAGGGATAGAATTTCTATAGGCAGGGTTAGTATCATTGTTCAAAAGACACAAAAGCCCATTGTTAAATCCTTCTGCATTTTTTTTTTTTTGGTGGCAAAAAAAACCCCCAAGTGTGCCCTGTCAGTAACGCTAGGTGCACAGCGTATTACAACCGTTCAAAAGTCTATGTAGCTGACATCCGTTGTTACATTTAATACCGTTAATTTAGGCCACAGTTCCTCATTTGCGTCTGCAGTTTAATTTGCCCAAGGAGGGAATTAAACTATAGGGATAGGATTTGGGTAGGTAGAAAGATTGTTTCTGTTCCAAAAAGACCAAAGTCCATTGTGAAATCCGTTGTTACATTTAATACCGATAATCTAGGCCGCAGTTCCTCATTTGCGGCTGCTCTATAACGTTTGCACATTCACAATATTGGATATTCGTTTAAATTTTTCTGATCATACAGTTAATAAAAATCTGCAGTACTGTAGTTGTGACCAAGTTGCATATATACTATACAATATGCGCAAGCGAGCACTAAGGGACGGGGAAGTGGGCGTGCTGCTGATGGTGAACGCAGAGGTCATGGCTCTGGGCGCGGTGAAACTGTGCCTGCTGGCAGAGCCCAAGAAACAAAGTCATCCAAAACTCCTAGCTTCATGTAACAGTTTGCAGGGCGGCGCAAGACACAACTCTTGTCGCCACACCAGTGTGAGCAGGTACTCGGTTGGATTTCAGCTGATAATGCTTCCAGTCGGTTCAGCACCACCCCCTCTTCCACAAAGTCCAGTCTCAGTAACCAAGAGTCTGGGCAACCGCATCCTCACCCTGATCCTCCTTCCTCCCACCATGCAGAGTCTGGGCAAAGAAGAGATCCCACATTGGGATATTCTGAGGAGCTTTTTTCATCACCGTCCCTTGGCTTGGGCCTCTCTCCAAGGCCGCTTGAAGTGGGACATGAGGAGATATTGTGCCCTGATTCCCAACCTATTGAGCAAACACAGTCTGAAGAAGATGATGGTGGGGAACGACAAGTATTTTCTCCCGAGGTGGATGATGATGATGAGACACAGTTACCAATAAGTCAAGGGAAATTAGTGTCTCAAGAGGTTGTGGATGAGGATGAGACACAGTTAAGTCAGGTTCTTATTAGTTCACCATGTCAGGAGGAGGAGCAGAGTGAGGATGTGGAAGAGGAGGTGGTGGACGATGAAATAGCTGACCCAACCTGGGATGGTGGCAAGCCGAGTGAGGACAGCAGTACAGAGGGGGAGGGATCCACAGCACCGCAACAGGCTGAAAGAGGCAGTGCGGTGGCAAAAGCGAGAAGGCAGGCCATGCCAACCAGGCCTGCAACTGTTCCCCGGAGTAGCCCCTTGCGGCAAGCTCCCTTGCCATGGGTTAGGTGTGCCGCAGTCTGGCGTTTTTTTGAGGAAAGTGCTGACGATAAACGGTTTGTAATTTGTAACCTGTGCCGTACCAAGATTTGTAGGGGCGTAAACACCAGCAACCTGACCACCACCAGCATGATCCGGCACATGTCAGCAAAGCACCCTAAAAGGTGGGCTGAACTCCTGGGTCCACGATCTGTGTCTGCAGGTCACACCACTGTCTCCTCTTCCCCTCTGTTACCTGCTGTCCAAGACGCAGGCCCGGATGCCTCCCGCCTTGCACCTGGACCTTCGCAGGAAACATCAGCCAGCAAGTCCACTTCAATGTCCCAGCGCAGCGTTCAAATGTCCTTACCCCAGGCATTTGAACGCAAGCGCAAATACCCTTCCACCCACCCACAGGCCATAGCTCTAAACGTGCAACTTATCAAGTTGCTCGCCCTGGAAATGTTGCCGTTTAGGCTGGTGGACACCGAGGCCTTTCACAGCCTGATGGCAGCGGCTGTCCCTCGTTATGCAGTCCCCAGCCTCCACTATTTTTCCCGGTGTGCCGTCCCTGCCTTACACCAGCATGTGCCCTGACCAACGCAGTTACTGGCAAGGTCCACTTAACAACTGACACACGGACAAGCGCTTCTGGTCAGGGATGCTACATTTTCCTGACGGCACACTGGGTGAACGTTGTGGAGGCTGGGAGCGAGTCGTACCCTGGGATGGTACAGGTGCTACCCACGCCGAGGATTGCGGGCCCTACTTCCATCCGGATTTCCGCTGCCACCTACAATTGCGGCTGCAACCCCTCCTTCTCTTCCTCCACCTTCCTCCACTTCTTCCCATGCAGAATTGCCATCTTGCAGCACCACTCAGACTTCTGTCAGTAGCTGGAAGCAGTGTAGCACAGCAGTCGGTAAGCGGCAACAGGCTGTGCTGAAGCTTATTTGCCTTGGTGACAAACAGCACACCGCCACAGAGCTGTGGCATGGCATAAGGGAACAGGCTGAGCTGTGGCTCTCGCCAGTCAACCTACAGCCAGGCATGGTTGTATCCGATAACGGCCGCAACTTGGTAGCGGCTTTGGAGCTGGCCAACCTCCCACACATACCATGCCTGGCCCATTTATTCAACTTAGTGGTTCAGCGGTTTCTGAAAACCTACCCCAATTTGCCTCAGCTACTGGTGAAGGTGCGTCGCCTGTGTACCCATTTCCGCAAGTCACCGACAGCTTCAGCCGACCTGGCAAAGCTGCAGCAGCGCTTGCGGTTGCCGGCTCACCGACTGCTGTGCGACCTGAGCACGCGATGGAATTCCACCTTCCACATGTTGGGCAGGCTTTGTGAGCAGCATAGAGCAGTAGTAGAATACCAGCTGCAACACGGTCGGCGCCTTTCCAGTCAGCTTCCGCTCTTCACAAGTGACGAGTGGGCATTGATGTCTGACCTCTGTGAGGTGTCACGCAACTTTGATGAATCTACACAGATGGTGAGCGGCGATAATGCAATTATCAGCGTAACCATCCCACTTCTGTGTCTACTAAAAAGCTTGCTGCTCACAATAAAGGTCGATGCTCTGTGTGTGGAAGAGGTGGAAATGGGGAAAGACCCTACACAGGGTGATAGCCAGACCACCCTTGATTCGTCTTCTCAGCGCCAATTGGAGGAGGAGGAGGAGCAGGAGACGGTTGCCACCACTACACAGGGTAGCCATACCACGTTTACACCATCTCTTCGGCGTGGATGGGCTGAAGAGTAGGAAGAGGACGAGGAGGATATTGAGAGTCATGCTCCTGGTGGGGAGAGCAAAGCCTTGTCTGTTGGGACTCTGGCACACATGGCTGACTTCATGCTGTGCTGCCTTTCCCGTGACCCTCGCGTTATACGCATATTAGGCAACACCGATTACTGGCTGTTCACCCTTCTCGACCCCCGCTACAAAGAGAACTTCTCATCTCTCATTCCTGTGGTGGAGAGGACAAGTAAAATGTTGCAATACCAGAAGGCCCTTGTCGAAAAACTGCTCCACAAATTTCCATCTGACAACGCTGGCGGCAGAGTACGTAGTTCCTTGGCCACCCGAGGAGGGGAGACGAAGGGAACACACAGCAGTTCCAACAAAGGCAGGGTGACGCTCTCCAAGGCCTGGGACAGTTTTATGACAGCCCGCCAGCACCCTCACCCTGATGAGCGGCCTAGTGTGACAAGGAGGGAAAAGTTTTGGAAGATGGTAAAGGAGTACGTAGCTGACTGTTTCAACGTTCTCAGCGATCCCTCTGTGCCGTATAATTATTGGGTGTCTAAGCTGGACATGTGGCACGAACTGGCGCTCTACGCCTTGGAGGTGCTGGCCTGCCTGCCGCCAGCGTTTTGTCTGAGCGGGTATTTAGTGCCGCTGGGGGCATAATTACTGATAAGCGCATCCGCCTGTCAACTGACAATGCTGACAGGTTGACGCTTATCAAAATGAACAAGGCCTGGATTGCCCCTGACTTCTCTACTCCACCAGAGGAAAGCGGCTTAACATGAAGGAACCTTAAATCTGGCTTTTAGGGTGTATTGAATAAACTCTATTATCATGTACCCCTTCCTCTTCTCGTCCTCTTCCTCCATCATATGAAACTGCTTATTAGGCTGCCCTCAAAGTCCACCAGCTGGGCCTGCACCATAATTATTTGGCCTGTCAGCTCACCAGCAGGCCCTCAACCATAATGTTTTACACGCTCAGCTCACCAGCTGGGCCTGCACCCTAATTTTTTAGCCGGTCAGCTCACCAGCTGGGCCTGCAACATAATTTTTTGGCCTGTCAGCTCACCAGCAGGCCCTCAACCATAATGTTTTACACGCTCAGCTCACCAGCTGGGCCTGCACCCTAATTTTTTAACCGGTCAGCTCACCAGCTGGCCTGAAACATAATTTTTTGGCCTGTCAGCTCACCAGAGGGCCCTCAACCATAATGTTTTACACGCTCAGCTCTGCTACATGTCACTTCTAATGTTTCAGACGTTCAGCTAAGCGGCATGTCAAAAATAATTTTTAACACGCTCAGCTCTGCTACATGTCACTTCTAATGTTTCAGACGTTCAGCTAAGCGGCATGTCAATAAAATTTTTTAACATGCTCAGCTCTGCTACGTGTCACTTCTAATGTTTCAGACGTTCAGCTAAGCGGCATGTGTCCCTTAAATTTTTTTAAGTCTGCGCAGCAGCAGCATGTCACCCCTATTGTTTTTGAGTGTCAGCAGCAGGCCATCAATGATAATTTTTCACGGGTGTGTCTGATGCCCTCCTTTATGTGTAATAAAGGGTGTATTGGACTGCCTGATCCTTGTAATTTTTGGTAGCCCTTTCACTTAGTGCATAGGCTTTATGAGTGTCGGAGTCCCACAATTATACCACAATGTGAATGAGGCCCTCCTTTATATGATATACCAGTTGTATGGGAGTGCCTCATCCGTGTAATTTTTGGCAGCACTTGCGCTTAACGTACAAGTAAATCTATGTTTCCCAACAATATTTCCTGTAAAATCGATGTTACCTTGGGTTTTTTGGGGGTATTTTTGTAATTCCGTAAAAGTGGCGTAATAGTCGGACATCATCTTTAATAGCATCGACTTCGGTGTCCAAGATGCATCCAGACATCCTCCCCATGCTGTTCCCTAACCATTTCTGTGTTGTTTCCACCATTTTCTGACGTTTCCCTATGGACCAGACAACCTCCCCTCATCCGAGCAGGGGGTGCCTGGTCTTCTCCCATTGACTTCCATTATACTCGGGAGCTCACCCGAACATCGGGGTGCTCAATCATCACTATTAAAGACTAGACTTTACATTTTTTCATAACAGACATATACTGGGAAATCAGAATATATTCATTTTCTTTGCTTAAAAAATTGTGAGATGCATGTATTCACAATCATCCTTTACCTGTCCTCTACGGCATCCTGTGGACTCCGGGAATCTGTCCAACAAAGCACAGGTTTTAGGAGCGGCTTTACAAGCTTTCTCATTCTTTCGTCCTATTGAAGAGATAAATTAGTTTAAATTAAAGAGCAGCTGCTGGAAAAATCTGCAAATATTTCCTCCTGCTTCTCATTTGTTAAACATTTGGAATTTAAAATTTGATATTGGTATAAAACATCATATTAAAGGGAAGATGTCCTCATGTAAAACTATTTCATATTTTTCAATCAGTTCTTTTTCTATGCTTAGTCCTGAAGGCAATCCTATTTGGTGATTGACAATATTCCCTGTATGACGGTACATAAAGGGATAGCTGTAAATCACTATATAAGCAGCCCACTGAACACCTAAGCATAGAAAGAGCTGAGGCTATGAGGGTCATTTATCAATCTGAAATATGCCTAAATCAAGCATATTTCAGGCGCAGATTGCAGCGCAGCGGTTAGTTACACCACAATCTGTGACTTTTCCTCACTCACACCAGGTCTCTAAAAATGGGTGTGGCATGGATGGGAAGGGGATGGGCCGGTAGGCCTGTCTCATTTCCTATTTTCTACGCCTGTTTTAGGCGTAGAAATAGGTCTAAATATAAGGCAGCTCAGAGGCTTACATTTCGAACTGGCGGAGGATCAACCTAAATTATGGAGAGGCCGGCGCCTCTTCAAAACTCCGGCAGATCCACTGCTAGTTTAGGGGTTTACTAAGGGGTTTTAGACGCCTGTCTTCATAAGTGTTCCACTATGTATATTAATCTGATCCGATCATCCTGCTCTATACCATACTGCCAAAAACAGGATTGCATGTCCAATGTCACAATGTCCATTAAGGGGTGGTCCAGGATTAGAAAACATGTCTGTTTTTTAACTAGAAACTGAGCAGGTTTTTTGTCCTTGGGCTTTGTCAGCTCAAGCCTATTATACTGTACAGTAACTTTCACCATGAAAACGAAGTGCAATCGGCAGGCAGCACGGCAAAAAGCAGGAGGAGCTGAGCAGATTTTTCAGAAGATTGTCTTCTTTAGCTTTCAGTTTCACTGTCTCTGCAGACTGTTTCTTCTCATGGAAATTCACCAGAAAGGTGATCTGACTGCTCATTCTCTAGTTCTCTCTTATCACTAGTTCCCTGACAGCTCATAAACACTCATTTAAGGCTGCTTTCACATCTGCGCCTATTATTTCCATTCTTTTGCTTTTTCAGCAAATAACAGAAGCAAACAGAGACTAACAGACCCCATTGACTATAGTTCGATCTATTAGGTTTCTGTTCAGGAGAATGTTTTTTTCAGTAGAGAAAAAAGTCCTGCATGCAATACTTTTCTCTCCACTATTTTTTAAAGAATTCTGTGACAGAAGTCCTAAACGGAGCTTCTGACACAGATGTGAAAGCTGCCTAAGTCTTATTCATATCAGGCTGATAATAATTCAGTTTAAATGAGTTTATGAGCTGTTAGGAGTAAAACAATAAGGGCTACAGATCAAGAGGTCAGAGCAGCCCTATGATGGGTTTCACGGAGGTGAAGCAGATGTAGCAAAACTGAATGTAGAAGACAAACTGTGAAAAATTTCTAACAAAGACCTATTGGAAAAATGATTTTTAGCCAGGCAGAAAGAAACTCAAAGGTGTCCATAGCCTTTATGTCTCATTTTAATGTTTCAGTGCAAGTATAATACACAGTGATATCACAGTAGTGGGAGATGGACCCTATACTAGCTGCTGTGCCTGCTGCCCTGGTACTTACACATCCATTTTAGATAGCTAGAAGCCTCTACCTCCCGTGCAGTTTATAAAGACTAGGTTTATGACTACAACCTTCTGTTAATGTGTCTATTATAAGGTTACATGGTGTTCTTTTATCTATTAATATGCTAAAAAAAAAGTCAGATGTAGTACAAAGGTGACATTTGTAAGCCAGAAAATAACTATCTTTCTTGGGTTTTAATGGAACTCAATATAAATGGCCGCCTGGGATAAATCTAGCTATTCATCGATATATAGGGTCTGATGAGGTCTGATTTACAGTTTGAGAAACAATGCTCTAAAAGATTACCTTGCTGCCACAAGGTATATTGGCTCCAGTCTCCCTTTTCTCTCAGGTTTTCATCTTCAGGAAGGAAAAGGCCTTTGCTTTCATCCATGACAGCAAGGCCCTCATCACGGATCATCTTCCAGTTGGCTTCCAAAGCCTTTGTGAGGGGGAAAAGAACAAGATCATTAAGGCATCACACACAGCATCTCCACATCCTAAGAAACAGACTGTTCCTTCTACATAGCACAGTCATTATCTAAAAATAATATAGATCCAGTAGGTATCCAAGTATTACATCTCAACAAGGATCTCAGAGAGCAAGAAATGCTTTAGTTACTGGGGTTCTCGCTGAATCAAAGTGTTGGCGGGGGTGTAAAGCAGGTAACTAGCTGTGAATAATAAAACAATTGATGTTTGCCTGGATGCAGCTCCTCCAGCTCGGCTCATTGGTATGCGGTAAGCATCTCACCTAAGGAGAAATCTTATCATTGCCTACAAATATTACAGTCGCTGTAGGAGAAAGTGAAGGACAATTTACATATTTTATTGGAAAAAAAAGATTGGTAATATATTTCAGATCCTGGACACTGTTTCTGCTGCAGAGCACTAATCCTCAAGTCTTGTAAAAACACAGCTTATAAAAGAGATGCTAATATCATTCGCACATATCTGTGTGACTTCTCCTGGAAGCTGATGTATAAAGATTAGATCAGCTCACCTGATATTAGGTAATCTGGAGTGGAGCTCAAACAACAGTGCTGGCCCCAGAATGAACATATCCATGAAGAAGAAAGTTCAACACTTTATTAATCTTCAGGACACATACAGAAGGTTAAAATCAAACCTGCTTACACATTTCGAGTGCAAGTACACTCTTGATCATAGGACTAAGTGCATTTGCACTCGAAACACATAAGCAGATTTTATTTTAGCCTTTTGTATGTGTCCTGAAGATTAATAAATTGTAGAAGATTTTAGCAAGTGCAGAACTTTCTTCTGCATGGATACGTTCCTGGCGGTTAAGTGATATGTGAGATAGCAAAGTCATCATGATGGCCAGGGGCGGATTGGCTATAGACCCTACAGGGAAATTTCCCGGTGGGCTGATACCCAGGGAGCCACTCAAGCCCTCTTGATGGCTGCAGGCCAAGTACATAATGATCTGCTGCTCAACAGCTGCAGGTGCCCTCCTGAACTCAACTGTATTACCATCCTCATGACGGTGATACAATTGAAGACTGTGGTGAGGGCGGCAGTATTTTGTGCTGTCCTGTGGTATTTGGTTCTGCTGGGGCGGTATTCTGTGCTGCACTATGGTATTGCAAGCCCCGCCTACTTGCTTTAGCTCATCTTCTGTCAGTTTGAACCCACCTATAACATGGGGCCACTTTTAGTTTTTTTTCCTTGGCCACTTTAAATTCCTAATCCACCCCTGATGATGGCAGCCATTTATTGGCCCTTTAACAGTAATCCTATTTAATAATGGCTGTGTAAACACAAAAGACTGCAATCATTTGAGTGGAAAGAGTGAAAAATACAGGGGGCATTTAATTGTGCTGTCTAATTGTCAGACAGTGTTAACTGATGTGCCAAGTTTACTACAATGGCACATGCTATGTGATAGACTTTGAGCACTTTGCATGGAGTTACTTACACCAGCTCAAGACTGCTCTGACTATAACTTTGTGAAAAAAAAGCTATCTTTTTGGAGGCACGATAATGGTTATCTTCCTTTAGGGCCAACTGTCATAGAGGCGTGGACCCACTGTGTCACTGAATGGATTTGGCTTAGGGCTACACCTAAGGGCATTATCTAGGTGCCCCACCTGTCTTAACCCTTTCACACCTATACAAGGATCTGGTCTCCACTACAGGGACATCACCAGGCCACTAACTCTTGAAGTAGTCTCCACTCAATGATGGCTAATCCCGCCAGGTCAAGGGACAAGAGATTAGGATGTGCATGAGTTGGCCCTTTAAGCAGGGCTGTGTAGTCAGAGTCATGAAGTCAGAGTCAAAGCTAGTTTTGGGTGGAGTCAGAGTCAGTAGAAATGTGCCAACTCCAACCTACTGTTTAATTAAATTATTAATGCTCATATAAATGTACAAATGTTTATAAATGTTAATCATAATATATTTTATTTTCTATTAATCAAAGGCCTTTATTTATCAAAAAGTGATAAGCAGGGTGTTCTAGTGATGATAGATAATACGTTCTCATCTCTCCTGTGTTCTCCCATGTCCCTTATACTATAAACAGTGATAAGCACGGTGTTCTAGTGGTGATAGATCATCAGTTCTCACCTTTCCTGTGTTCTCTCCTGTCCTTATACTATAAACTGTGATAAGCAGAGTGTCCTAGTGGTGATAGATTATCAGTTCTCATCTCTCCTGTCCTTACACTATAAACTATGATAAGCAGAGTGTTCTAGTGGTGATAGATAATCAGTTCTCATCTCTCCTGTGTTCTCTCCTGTCCTTATACTATAAAAAGTGATAAGCAGAGTATTCTAGTGGTAATTGATAATCAGTTCTCACCTCTCCTGTGTTATCCCCTGTCCTTATACTATAAAAAGGGATAAGCAGGGTGTTCTAGTGGTGATAGAAAATTAGTTCTCACCTCTCCTGTGTTCTCTCCTGTTCGTCTACTATAAACAGTGATAAGCATGGTGTTCTAGAGATGATAATCAGTTCTCACCTCTCCTTTCCTTATACTAGTGGTGATAGATAATCAGTTCTCACCTCTCCTGTGTTCTATCCTGTCCTTACACTATAAACTGTGATAAGCAGGGTGTTCTAGTGGTGATGGATAATCAGTTCTCATCTCTCCTGTCCTTATACTAGGTATCTTCATGCTGCTCCAAGGCCCTTAGTTATAATGACTGAAACTGTGCTGCACATGCTAAGTAGTAGGTTCCTCCCCTAAAGACAAGAGGAAGAAGTTCACTACTGGGCATGCCTGCAGTCATCTCAGAACTGCTAAACAGAACAGGAAGACACATAAAGGAGTTGTCCAGGAAGAAGTAACTTTTCACAGGAACCCAAAGCCTGCTCCACTTTTTACATGTTTCTTTTATCTTTAGTTAGGCCTGCACACAATTCTCTGCATTTCGAGAACATACATGTGGAGCTTTTCTAACCTTCTCTTAGGACAAATTCATAGATTTCTAGATTTACAGTTATTAAGTATACAACAGTGTTTTCCAGTTATTAAATGCATAGTGCATTGCATATTTACTTACAGGAATTTAGAACATTTCAGGAATTTCAGAAATTATATTCCAATAAATATGGTTTAGGTTCTATCTAAATAAATTATTACTAAATTATTGCCCATTTCTGAAGGAGTCAGAATTTTATAAATGCAGGAGTTGACTGACTCCCCAGAGCAGAGCATACATGCAACAAGAGCAATGGTGATGCCCTCATTGCACCAACTGCCTAATTTGCATATTAAGAAAAAGTATCATAACGTGGAAAAAGAGCCTTAGATCAACAAAAGAAAAATATAAACAGGTGAACCACAGCTATGTGTCTATGCAAACAGTTGAATGGAGAGGTTGTTGATGAGAGATTCTGTTTGTGAACCAGAATAAGTGTGTGCCCTATGGGCAGAGAGACGGGAAGAGGAAGGCCACAGCCCAGTGTGAAATGGTAAGGCAGAACACCAATTCGGTGGCCTCGCCCAATCGGTAAAGAGTTGAAAGCTGGTGGCGGGCACAGACTGCCAAAGATACAGATTAAAGGGTTTCTGTCACCAGTTTTTTCGGTATGAATCACACTCCGGGAAGAATCACACTCCGGGAAGATATAAATGAGGGACATGAAGATGTGGAGTCACTGTGGGTAGAAATAAATGGAGCCAAAAACAATAATAAAATACTAATAGGGGTTTATTATAAACCACCCAATATATCAGAGACCACAGAAAACCTACTTCTAAATGAAATAGACGAGGCGGCAAATCATAATGAGGTCGTTATTATGGGGGACTTCAACTACCCAGATATAGACTGGGAAACTGAAACCTGTACATCTCATAAAGGAAACAGGTTCTTGGAAATAACCAAAGACAATTACCTTTCCCAACTGGTTCAGGACCCCACTAGAGGGACGACCATACTGGACTTAGTATTAACCAATAGACCTGACAGAGCAACAGGTGTGCAGGTTGGGGGACACCTGGGAAACAGTGACCATAATATAATAACCTTCCAATTGTCATTCAAAAGAGCGTTTCTTCAGGGAGGAACAAAAATACCAAACTTCAAAAAAGCATAACTTAGCCAACTAAGAGAGGCCATAGGCCTAACTAACTGGGACAAAGTCCTCAAAAATAAAAATACAGCCACAAAATGGGATATTTTTAAAAGCATCATAATATCTAATTGTGAGAGGTACATACCATATAGGAATAAAATAATAAGAAACAAGAAAAAACCAATGTGGATAAATAGAACTGTAAAGAAAGCAATAAATGACAAAAAGAAAGCATTTAAATCACTAAAACAGGAGGGGAGTGAGGAAGCATTGAAAAACTATAAGGAAAAAAATAGAATATGTAAAAGACACATAAAAACAGCCAAACTAGAGACCGAGAGATTAATCGCCAAAGAGAGTAAAACTAACCCTAAAATGTTCTTCAATTATATAAATACTAAAAAGTATAAACCTGAAGGTGTCGGCCCCTTGCAGAGTAATGAGGGGGGAGTAGCAGAGAGCGATGAGGAGAAAGCGAAGCTGCTAAATAACTTTTTCTCCACTGTATTCACTGAGGAAAATAAAATGTCAGATGAAATGCAGAGTATAAAAGTAAATTCCCCTTTAAAAGTGTCCTCTCTGACCCAGGAAGAGGTGCAGCAACGTCTTAAAAATATTAAAATAGACAAATCACCAGGACCGGATGGCATACACCCCCGTATCCTAAGAGAATTAAGTAATGTCATCGACAGACCCTTATTTCTGATATTTAAGGACTCTATACTGACGGGGAGTGTTCCACAGGATTGGCGCATAGCAAATGTGGTGCCAATATTCAAAAAGGGTCCAAAAACAGAGCCTGGAAACTATAGGCCGGTAAGTTTAACTTCTGTTGTGGGCAAACTGTTTGAAGGTTTTCTGAGAGATGCTATCTTGGAGTACCTCAATGAAAATAAGCAAATAACTCCATATCAGCATGGCTTCATGAGGGATCGGTCATGTCAAACCAATTTAATCAGTTTCTATGAGGAGGTAAGTTCTAGACTTGACCGCGGCGACTCAATGGATGTCGTATATTTGGACTTCTCCAAAGCGTTTGACACTGTACCACATAAAAGGTTAGTATACAAAATGAGAATGCTTGGCCTGGGAGAAAATGTCTGTATGTGGGTAAGTAACTGGCTTAGTGATAGAAAACAGAGGGTGGTTATTAACGGTACATACTCAGATTGGGTCACTGTCACTAGTGGGGTACCACAGGGGTCTGTATTGGGTCCTATTCTCTTCAATATATTTATTAATGATCTTGTAGAAAGCTTGCACAGTAAAATATCAATTTTTGCAGATGACACTAAACTGTGTAAAGTAATTAACACAGAAGAGGACAGTGCACTGCTACAGCAGGATCTGGATAGACTGGAGGCTTGGGCAGAAAAGTGGCAGATGAGGTTTAACACTGACAAATGTAAGGTTATGCATATGGGAAGGAATAATGCAAGTCACCAGTACATACTAAATGGTAAAGCATTGGGTAACTCTGACATGGAAAAGGACCTAGGAATTTTAGTGAACAGCAAACTAAGCTGCAGAAACCAGTGTCAGACAGCTGCTGCCAAGGCCAATAAGATAATGGGTTGCATCAAAAGAGGCATAGATGCCCGTGATGAGAACATAGTCCTGCCACTTTACAAATCACTAGTCAGACCACATATGGAGTACTGTGTACAGTTCTGGGCTCCTGTGAACAAGGCAGACATAGCAGAGCTGGAGAGGGTTCAGAGGAGGGCAACTAAAGTAATAACTGGAATGGGTGGACTACAGTACCCAGAAAGATTATCAAAATTAGGGTTATTCACTTTAGAAAAAAGACGACTGAGGGGAGATCTAATAACTATGTATAAATATATCAGAGGTCAGTACAGAGATCTCTCCCATCAACTATTTATCCCGAGGACAGTGACCATGACGAGGGGACATCCTCTGCGTCTGGAGGAAAGAAGGTTTGTACATAAACATAGAAGAGGATTCTTTACGGTAAGAGCAGTGAGACTATGGAACTCTCTGCCTGAGGAGGTGGTGATGGTAAGTTCACTAAGAGAGTTCAAGAAGGGCCTGGATGTATTTCTGGAGGGTAATAATATTGCAGGTTATAGTTACTAGAGAGGGGTCGTTGATCCAGGGAGTTATTCTGATGCCTGACTGGAGTCGGGAAGGAATTTTTCCCCCTAAAGTGAGGAAAATTGGCTTCTACCTCACAGGGTTTTTTGCCTTCCCCTGGATCAACTTGTAGGAAAACAGGCCGAACTGGATGGACAGATGTCTTTTTTCGGCCTTACAAACTATGTTACTATGTTACTATGTTACTATGTTACTATGTTAATCAGGCTGACATTAGAGATGTGCTAATGTCACCGGATTCCAAATATATATATCTGTTTTATTTACTGGTGCCCCCATTTTTATATAAAATGAACTTTTATTTTATGCTAATAAGGCCTCTAGGTGCAAGGGGCGTTACCCCTGCTCCTAGAGGCTCTGTTGATTGACAGGTCCAGGCAGAGAAGAAACACTCCATTCACCATAGCTTGCAAGGACCTTCAATGATGTCATGACCATGTGATCAGTCACATGGTTTAGGAGGAGACAGGCTGTTTGTGTGATCCTAACCATGTGACTGATCACATGGTCATGACATTATTGAAGGTCCTTGCAAGATATGGTGAATGTAGTGTTTCTTCTCTGCCTGGGCCTGTCAATCAACAGAGCCTCTAGGAGCAGGGGTAACGCCCCTTGCACCTAGAGGCCTTATTAGCATTAAATAAAAGTTCATTTTATATAAAAATGGGGGCACCAGTAAATAAAACAGATATATATTTGGAATCAGGTGACATTAGCACATCTCTAATGTCAGCCTGATTCATACCAAAAAAACTGGTGACAGAAACCCTTTAAGGAGACAGGTGAACGTTCAAGCAGCCATGCCCGCTGGAAGAAGGCTACCAGTTCTGCACTCTACACACAACTCTGCACCCTTTTTCAGACTTTTCATTCATAGCCACATCTGGAACCAGTCTCTACGCATGCATTCCTACTGCCAATGGATGCACTCCTTGAGTTGGCCCCTAATTTTTACATGATTTTGCCCAATAATGTCAGGAGGTCTCCGTCATCTACTCTCATGCACTGGAACGAACTACATGCTCAAAGACATCAATTCTAAAGACTCAGCCTCTTTAAGTATACTTGTCTCAAGCATTCATCTGAACCCTTTTGTCTGTTACATTGGAAATCTGTCCTATCTGACAGAATTGAAAACCTCATCTTCTTCTCCCCAATACAGAAGTACCGATTTTCTGTCATGTAAATGAAAGCACACTGTATAGCCTACCACAAGTAAATATCGACCCAAAGCCTTGGTGACAGCGCAGGCTTTGTTCACAGATTACATACTCATGAATATTGGCTCAGCACACGGTTGCCTCCATTGTATGTAGGTGACAGATTCATTTAAACATAGTAATTGTCATGATTTGACTGTAGATGAAAAAGCTCAGATTGTCGTTTGTGAAGTGATAGCATGACAGAGGCTTTGTCTCTGAGGAGCTAATAAGCTTCATGTAATGTCAGTAACGTGTGTCCCCAAAGCAGTTTTACACCTACGCTGAACTTGGGCTAACATTCATTACTGAAGAGATTTTCAATGGCTATGAAATATTATAAAGAGTTCTCAAATACATGACATAAAATGTTATTCTCTAGCCACATAAACAGTCACTTCTGAGCAACATAATGATCCTACAAAATGACATTTACATCATATATCTGCCTGTCATGGTAAGTTATACATAGAGTTCTAGCGGAAAAAGCGTAAATCAAAAGTGTAAAAAGCTAAAGTTGAACAATTGGTAATATCAATGGACATTGACTAGCAGCTCTGTTTAGAAGCTGAACAGTAACGGTCTCATGCACACTATACTATTGTCAGTGAAATCTGCTTACTTTGGCAGAAACAATCAATTGTCTATGGGGAGCTCCTGACTCTCCTCAACAATCGGGGAGAAACGGATAGAGCACTAACAACTTTAACACCAATCCTTTTGTGGTCTTGGGAGAGAAGACGCCACAAGAGATATCTGACAGTGGCTTTCTTTGAAAATACATGCTGAACTCACACTCAGCCGGACCGAACATCTATGTGTGTGGAAGAGTTGGAAGAAATATCTTTTGGTAGGACGATATCAAGCTACACCCTTGTCATAGCAAGGGTGGAGCTGGAGGATTATAGGAAAAAAACTCAAAAACTCTCCCCAAAAATAAAATACAGAAAATCCATCTTATCCACTCTTATTCAAATGTAGAAGAATATTAATAAAAGGAAAGGGTGAACATAAAAGGGATGGGAAGAAGCATCATTCTTATCCCTAGATGTGATAAACTCAGTAACATATGATTGATGTCCAACAGCTCCTGCTCTATGTATGTGCTGGACTGTGACACGACACACTTGATGCAGTAAACAGGTAAAGTGATTAAGCTTGGTCTCATATCTAGAATTCATCATCAGCGAAGACAGCGTTCCACTAAATCTTTACTCATGAGTCATCTGTACTTTGTTATTTCCCAATGGAAATGCTAAGATAAAGTGTTAGCTAAAGGGCAACTACCTCATTTTCAGTGGACAATATGAAGGCTTTTGAGGTTCATCCATCATTTCAGGGCTCTTTCAACATTCCTAATTTTCTTTTACCAGTTTCTAGCTACAGGGATACATGTGTTGTTTACACCAAATTACAGATGGACATAATGCACCAGTATGATCTACATTGATCCATAGGTTTATCCACTACATTCTATGTCAGCCAAGTGATATTACCTCTTCTCCAAGATCATACATTTAAGCACATGACTAAAAAGAAACACCATCGATGAGCTAAGTACACGAAAACGGGGGCTGCTCTTGATTACCTGCTTTCTGTTCTGGCTCATAGAGGAAGGTGTTGAGAAGGTCTTCCATTGAGGTCCACATGCGCTATGTGAACAATTTTCTGCATCTCACTAGTGTGCTGCTGATCATAGCACTATGTTCTCTATCCAAAGCACCAAGGGGGTCATTTATTAAGACCTAAAACAGGCCACACTACCCCCACTGGCATGAGTGGGGAATAGTTGTATCTGCGCCAGAATTACACCTACTATAGGCGTATTTCTGGATAGCAAATGACCCCCCCAAGTACTGTATAGCATTTGATGTATATGATGTTATGAATGCATTGCTTGTTTCAACATAATTTTAATTATTGCATGGATATTGTATGTTTAGCAATTACTTACACAGTTAGTACGGTTTAAAAACGACATATGTCCATCAAGTTCACCCAAAGGAAGGCAGGGGCCGTGGATGCAGGGAATGACTATGGCTAAACAGCTAGGGTCGTGCATGAACTAACCTGACCCCAAGTGCCATCCATATCGGATCAGACCGACCAGATTGAATTACATGTTCTTATATGTTTTTTGGTAACGATTGGAACTAAGTCTGACAAGTTGCGCATCCGTTTTTCATAAACTTTCAGTGATAGCAGGGACATTGTAGTTGTATGTTAAGCAACTGTACAGGGTGAGTCAAAAGTCTCAGGACACCCTTTTGTTTCAGAAATGAAAGAGAAAATGAAATATCTGAAAACCCCAGTAAGTAATGAGTAAGGGGGCCTATCTTTTTTTTATCTCAAGAACATGGCCGCCAATATGGCAGCTTTCAATATGGCAGCCATGTTCCAGACATAGCCTAAAAGATAGGCCCCCTCACCCATTGGGGTGGGATGTTTAGATATTTCATTTTCCCTTTCTTTTCTGAAATAAAAGGGTGTCTTGCAACTTTTGACTTACCCTGTATTTTGATATACAGCCTTTGGTAAAGGGTTTCATCTGGACTTTTAAGTGTAGGATGTTATAGGGCTTGGCAAGGATAGGCTCTGGTACGCCTCAAAGTTGTACATGGATATTTATTTGAACACGACAGTCCAATTTAAAGGAAAGAGCTTAATGGATCTATCCAGTATTTTGATATTGATAGCCTGTCCTCAGGATAGGCCATCGATAGAGGACCATTAGGGGTTGGCACCCTGCACCCCTGCTTATCAGCTGTTACCTAGTAGCTCTGCTGCTGAAAGTACATAGCTCTGTACATTGTGCAATGGATGGGATGATAACTGCAGTGGTGCACCCATTCACAATGGAAGCAGTACTGCAGTTACCAGCTCTGTTCACCACACAATGAATGGAGCTGTGTAGTTCTAGTGACAACTTTCAGTGCAGGAACTACAAGGTAACAGCTGATCGGCAGAGTGCAGGGTGTCAGACCCTCACCGATCTGATCTGATGTTGATAGTCTATCCTGACTATAGGCCATCAAAATTATGGACAACCCCTTTAACGTTTTCACGCATTGAATAAAAGTGTATTTGGCACAATCTTATTTTAAAGAGAAGCCAGGCATAAAATATATTGAAATTCAATGCGACGTATCAAATGCACAGTCTCACCAGCAGAACGAGCAGCATACTGTGAATAATTGAATGCCTACTAATCAACCTCCTGAATAAGAAGATGCTTATTACTCAAGGGCAATGTTTCAAAGTGAGAAATATCTATTTTACCGGTATTTTAAGCGTCAATGGAGAATGGGATAATAAGTATGGCTTACTACATTATTCTCCAGCTGCTTTCCCATTCAGGCACAGAACAATACCATTCTGATTACAAAAATCTCAATTTCTTGTATGAATGAATCACACTGGGTATCAATACACTCTCAATGGCTGAATTATTCTAAAAAAAGGAGTAAACAAACTTAAAGGGGTTATCCCATGAATTAAAAAAATACTAATAAAATTTCTGGAGTAATGCACACCATTATTTTAACTATATCAATGGGAAAAATCACTGCTCTCCAGTATAACTTTCACCCTTGTTAGCTTTACTCAGCTCTCTGTAGCTCTGGTCCCTTCACTTTCCGAGGGTGGGTAGCAGCTCATCCAATGTGACAAATCAAGAATCTGCATCTCCTAGGTGTGCAGGGCAATCAGCTCTTGATAACCACTTTTCCGGGCTTCCTACCCTGCATAGAAGATAGCCCCTCACAAACAGCCCCAGTGATTCCACTAAATAGTACTATAGTATGTATTGTGCCCCCAGCCCCACAATTATCTCCTCCACTGTCTAGAAGGACATATAGCTGTATACTTCTGTAAATTTAAAAGTAGGGATTAATGAATGAACACTATCTGGGCTGCTTCTCTATGAGATCAATGTGCCAGCACTGGGAGGAGGAAGGGAGCAGGGAAGCCACCACTGAAGCAGGAGGAGGTAGAGCTGAATTTTGTCCCAGGAGAAACAACAGGGAGTGCTGCCAGAGATGAAAATGACACGCTTCTGTTCCTGCCTTCATATATAATTTCTTCATAATAAAGCAAGTGGATTTTTCCTAATTGAAATGGGTAAAATATTTTGCTTTTCTGTGAAACAGTGCCACTCTTGTCCATAGTTCATGCCTGGTATTGCAGCTCTGCCTCATTTAAAGGGGTTGTCTGGTTTCCAATATTGTTTACCTGCTCGCCGTTGCAGCCTTCTCTTCATCGTTTACCTGCTCGCCGTCGATATAGCAGCGGTGAGCAGGTGTAACTGCAAGTAGCCATTCCATTCACTTCTATACTACTGCTGCTGAAGAAGTAAGCTCAGGAGTTACCTTGTGGACATCGGGAGTTCTTATACACCTCAAATACAGTAACTACATGACTGCAGATTTGTGCTTTGTGTTAAGAATTTTCTACCCTGGCATGCTTCTGATCTCCCCAGAAGAATCTTTGAGAACCCAAGGAAATAACATGTAGTAAGGATAAGGGAAAACCAAGGTGTAAAAGGGTAAGGTTCAGCTCTCGACAGTTCTATTCTCCAGGTTATATAAAGGGAGTAAAGTTACAGTGTAATTTTTTTTCTTTCTCCCAAGAAAGTTTATGAAGAGTTAATCAATAAGTTGTATGTACCCCAAAATAGTTCCATCTAAGGCCTCTTTCACACTAGCGGCAGCATGGATCCGGCAGGTGAAGGGTGCCGCTGGATCCGTGCTGCCGCAGGTACATGTGTGGGGCCGGAACCGCGCTCCGGCCCCACACATGTCACACAGTACATACACACAGACACATACATACTTACATGCTACCGGCAACTCTGCGCAGCACAGTACAGGAGGACGACGGCGCGAACATAGGACAATTCCCCACAGCGTCCTCTGCTGGGCGCTGTGGGGAATCGTCCTATGTGCGCGCCGTCCTGCTCCTCCTGCGCTGTGGAGACCTGCCGGGAGCATGTAAGTATGTATGTGTATTTGTATGTGTATATGTCTGTGTATGTTTATGTGTATGTATGTATGTGTGCAGGTGACGGATCCGTCATGAACTCCATTGAAAGTCAATGGAGGATGGATCCGTTTACCATTATGTCACACCAAACGGATCCGTCCCCATTGACTTTCATTGGGGGTCAATGATGTGGATGCCTGGACAAGAGAGCAAACTGCAGCATGCTGCGTTTTGCTCTCCGGTCTGAAGACGGAACGGAATGCTTTTAGGAGCGCTCCGTTGTCTTCAGTTCAGTTTTGTCCCCATTGACAATGAATGGGGACAAAACTGAAGCATTTTATTCTGGTATTGAGCCCCTATGACGGAACTCAATACCGGAATTAAAAAACGCTAGTGTGAAAGTAGCCTAAAAAGACAAGTGATCCAGCAAAAAACAAACCCTCATACAGCTATGTCAACAGGAGACAGACCAGTCTCCAATCTTCCCTTCATCTCTAAACTCCTGGAGCGTCTGGTCTACTCTCGCCTCATCCACTATCTCTCTGATCACTCTCTCCTTGATCCACAACAATCTGGTTTCCGCCCTCTATATTCAACAGAAACTGCCTTCATCAAATTGACAAATGACCTCCTGACAGCAAAACGCAACAGGGACTACTCTCTGCTCATTCTCCTTGACCTCTCTGCCATTTTTGACACTGTAGACCACCACCTCCTACTCCCCATGCTCCAGTCTATCGGCCTAAAGGACACCGCTCTCTCCTGGTTTTCTTCCTATCTCTCTGGTCACTCTTTCAGTGTATCATTCGCTGGCTCCACTTCTTCTCCTCTCCCTCTCACTGTTGGGGTTCCTCAGGGTTCAGTCCTAGTCCCTCTCCTCTTCTCTCTATACACAGCCCCAATTGGACAGACCATCAGCAGATTTGGTTTCCAGTACCATCTCTATGCTGATAACACACAACTGTACACTTCATCCCCTGACATCACCCCTGCTGTATTACAGAACACCAGGGTGTCACCGCTGTCTCTAGTATCATGTCCTCTCTCTATCTGAAAGTAAATCTTTCAAAAACTGAACTTCTTGTATTCTCTCCATCTACTAACCTAACCAAACCTGATATCTCCCTCTCAGTGTGCGACACCATCATCACTCCTAGGCAGCACGCCCGCAGTCTTGGGTGATGTTTGACACTGATCTTTCTTTCACCCCCTATATTCAATCTCTCACCTGCTCATGTCGCCTGCACCTCAAAAACATTTCTAGAATCCGCCCCTTTCTCACTATGGAAACAACAAAAACTCTCATTGCTGCCCTGATCCATTCCCGTCTTGATTATTCTAACGCACTATTAATTGGCCTCCCCCTCACCAGACTCTCCCCACTCCAATCTATTCTTAATGCAGCAGCCAGGGTCACCTATCTGTCTAACCGCTACTCTAATGCCTCCGCCCTGTGCCAGTCACTGCACTGGTTGCCCATTCAGAATAGAATCCAATTTAAAGTCCTCGTCCTCACCCCCAAAGCTCTCCACAGTGCTGCAACCCCCTACATCTCCTCCCTCATCTCTGTCTACCACCCCACCCGTGCTCTCCGTTCAGCCAATGACTTACGACTGACTTCCACAAAGATTTCTCCCAAGCTGCACCAGTTCTCTGGAATGCCCTACCCCAAAAAATCAGACTAAATCACAGCTTTAGGCGCTCCCTAAAAACACATATTTTTAGGTTGGCCTATCATATGCCCTGATCTAACTCTTCTACATACATAGCCCATTTATCATTTCCTGAACCTGATCCTCCACCAAACTCTCTATCGCACCCAGAAGCACTTTATATATTAGCTGGTGACTGGCTCATATAGCTCTATATCTGCTCCCCTATTTTCCCAAGATGGCTGGACCATTGTACAAAACAAGCACTTCTACCTTCTGTGTCACCCCTATCTCCTCATAGATTCCTCTTGTTGTAATAATGGACTTGTCTGTTGCTACATTATTTATGACTGTTTGTACATGAACCCCTGAATTGTAAAGCTCTGCGGAATATGTTGGCGCTATATAAATAAAGATTATTATTATTAGAAAAAGTTATGGCTCCAAAATTTCTGGTAGGCTTTACTGCCTAAATAGGCTTGGTACTTAAAGAAAAACTCCAGCAATTTTTTTTATAATGTAATCTTCTCATCAGTGACTTTGTGAGCTATCCTCTCCCTTCTGATCCTCAGCTGTGTCATGTGACCATCTCTCTGATCTCCAGCTGACACAGGACAGGAAGTCAGTTACTTCTCTATTCATTCCTATGAGGCTGACATTGAGGCTCCTATAGGAATACATGGAGAGACTGACTTCCTGTCCATACATAAGATGCTGTGTTATTTGTAAAGTCTGATTGCTGGTCCCATGACACAGCTGAGGATCAGAAAGGAGGGGATAACTCACAAATACAGTCACTGGTAAGAATATTACATTCACTACAGATTACATCATGTACCATTATAGCAGGTTAGAAAATAACATTTTTTTGTGGGAGTTCTTCTTTAAAGGGGGTTGTCCAAGTTATTTCTATTGATGACCACTCCTCAGGAGAGGTCATCAATATCAGATCAGCAGTGGTCCGACCCCCGGGATCTCTGCCAATCAGCTGTTTGAAGAGAAGGCCACGCTCCGTGAATAGGAAGGATTTGTCCCATTGAAGTGAATGGGACAGCTTACTTGTAATTATGGAAGCAAGCAGGTGAACAATGAAGGGAAGGCAGCGCTTGCAATGAGCACGGCCTACTCTTTAAACAGCAGATCGGCGCGGGTGTGGGGAGTCAGACCCCTGCCGATCTGATATTGATGACCTATCCAGAGGATAATTTTGCCTGTATTCTAGTCTAGTGACAGATGACACATGATAACATTTCTATGATCTATGATGATTTTATCTTCCCAGTTGTTGTGTAGCAAACACAATTAAATACTTGTCCCTATGCTGACCAACAGTAGAAAACGAAGCGGTATGTAAGTGTGTTGCTGAAAGTCAATGTCCACCTTTTCTCCTTGGACTGTTTTTAGCTTCAACATTCTGAGCTGCCTAGTTTCTTAATATATCTTTCTAATATGTTTTTAGCTCCTGCATAGTGAACTTAGAGATCTTTATTAAAAGATTAACCTTTACTCTACCAAAAGAATGAGGCTGGAAGACGTAGGATATACAAAGGAGAAAATCTGCAAAGATGTGAATTCTTTTCTTTCCACTTGAAAATACCTGCAACTTACCAGCCAACCCAGAAGCACCCATCTGTAGATAGCACTTTCTACTTTCTGGATTTTTGCCCCTCATCAGTGCAAGGCTGAATAGTGTTTGCTAGATAAAATGTCTTCAATGTTTCTCACTGAAGTGACACAGTGATGGTTGGACATATATTTTTCAGGCAATGCTCCATGGACAAAAAAAAGCATGCAACTTAAAGGGTTTGTCCAGGTTCAGAGCTGAACCTAGACATACCCTTAATTCCACCCAGGCACCCTGCCTGATGTTAGCATGGGAGCATCTCATGCTCCGATGCACTCACTTGCCCCTGATCACACAGGGCAAGGGCACTTTTGTTTGTAAACACACACCGCCCGGGAGTTCGGTGACGTCACCGGCTCTAATGGGCTGGCTTTAGCGCTGCCCTAGCCGTTTTACTGGCTAGGACAGCGCTAAAGCCCGTCCATCAGTGCCGGTGATGTCACCGGGATCACTGCTGGGCGGAAGCCTCTGCCTGGCAGAGCCCGGTTCATCACCAGAACCGGGCAAAATGCCTTTGCACATGCACGATTTAGCGCAGGGCAAAAGAGGGCATCGGAGCATGAGATGCTCTGATGCTAACATCAGGTGGGCTGCCTGGGTGAAATTAAGGGCTTGTCCGGGTTCAGCTCTGAACCTGGACAACCCCTTTAACTTATACCGGTCATACCAGAGACACTGATGAGGGGCAAAAACTCAGAAACAGAACTGTTTCTAGATGGGTGTCTCTGGTTTGGTTGTTATGGTTGTCTTTAAGAGGTGCCATTTATTATGTAGAAGAAGTTAATACAAGACACTTAGTAATGTACTGTTATTATCTATATTGCTTCTTTTGTTGGGTGGATTTGTTTTTCCATCACATTATACACTGCTTGTATCCATGGTTACGACCACCCTGCAATCCATCAGTGGTGGTCGTGCTTGCACACCAGAGGAAAAAGCGCTGGTGGCTGGGACTGTGGGACCACACATAGGCTGGTGCTTTTTCCTGTAGTGTGCAAGCACGGCCACCGCTGCTGGATTACAGGGTGGTCGTAACTATGGAAACAAGCAATGTATAACATGATGGAAAAATGAATCCAGCCAACAAAGGTGGCAACATGGATAATAACAATACATTAGTAAGTGCCTTGTATTAACTTCCCGTACATTATAAATACAATTTGCTGAAGTGAGACAACCCCTTTAAGTAGCATACTTTTTTAATCCAGTAAAAAGACTTATAGCAGGCACTACCGCTCACCTCAATGATATCCTGAGACTTTTGGTTCCACAATGTCTATAGGTGCTCAGTGCACAATACAACATACTGCAATACATCCAAGTTAGGAAGGAACAGCACGGCACTTGACTTAGGATCAGTTCACCTTCTTTTATTTACTCCATAGCGGGTACATATCATGGGTATAACCTGATACACACAAACCGACCTACGGCTGTTTCATGTCAATCGGCGCTTTCTCAAGGCCTTGGGAAAATATTAATTGATGTGAAACAGCTGTAAGCCAGTTTATGTGTATCAAGTTATACCCGTGATATGTACCCACTGTGGAGAAAACAAATGAAGGTGAATTTGTCCTAAGGCAAGTGCCGTGCTGTTCCTTCCTAACCTGGAAGCATACTTTTTTAACCATAGGACATTGGCTTAATAATAAGTCTCTATAGACCCCTGTGTCTTTTCAAAGGAACACCCAGCTAAGGCTCCTTTCCCCTTCTGGCAGGCTGTTCCGGCAAAAATGCTAAAAATCGGCCAGACAAAGACCGTTGCATGCAGTGTTTTCTTTCCAGCCGGATCTCATATTTGCCGGGTAGAGGCCAGATTCTTGCTGGACCCATTATAGTTAATGGTGGGTATTCCTACAACATCCGGCAATACTAGATCCGGACAACTTCTGAGGCTGTTCTCTGCCGGAATGCTGTGCCGCAAATGTGAAACTAGCCTAACTGGCTCAAACAATATGTAATAAGTCACTATCGGATATAAGAGCACAAAGAAATATGGCAACTGATTCTGCTGAGCTTGATTTTCAAGGCTTACCTTCACTAAGTCAGTGTAACCAGTTTCTTTTGCAGTCCACCATGGCTGAGCTTTGAGTCCATCCACATTGTAAAGTGACCTCTGCCAAACAGAAGCAAAATGTCCCTTCTTGTGGCCAGCCTCGTACCATGTATATGCCTGTATAAAGAATAGTTTAACATTTCAAAACACTTATAAGGAGATGAGCAGAGAAGAAGTAGAACTTTGCTACCATTAAATTATTTTAGAAAGATAGATACGCTTTTTCAGTTATTAAATGTTGCACTGCCGTATGAGGTCCACAAAACATTCATATTGTCACTGCAGTCAGGGGTGCACCTAGCCCTTCTGTTGCCTTAGGCAAAAACTAAAACGGTGCTCCCCCAATACCAATTTCTTAACCTAACCCCTTTGCCACAATGAAAGCGCTCCTTGCCTATGGCCCTTCTGCTGCCCCCCTCTTGCCCCTACCTGGTGCTGCCTGAGGCCTCATCTGTCCTCCTTGGTGTTGCACCCCTGACTGCAGTCCTTGTACGGTAGAAATGCCAAACTGTGAGCAAGTTTAATGTCAGAGAGAAACGTAGTGCTCAGTTGAGTAGGGTTGTCAGGATACCAACATTTTTACTTCAATTCCAAAATCAAGTACAGTATCACGATTCAAGATACCAAATGATACTGTGCTGAGGTATGAATGAGATATGTGTGTTGTGGTTTTCTAATCAATTGTACATGCCCGGCTGCTTCATTTTGCTTACAAACACATTGGTCAACAGTAGCCAGAAAATGGCCAACCCCATTAATATTTTGATGAATCATGCAACCCTCAGTCAAAGTATTCTCTTCCTTGACTGCAGTTGTATCTCAAATTGTAAAATTGCACTAGTATTATTAACACCACTCTTTTTTAGCCGGTTATACATGAGACAAAAGTCAGCCAAAATTGAGATTTTGACCATTTTGGCCAATGATCATTTGGAAATTGTAAGCGAAGGGAGAAGACTATTTTCTGTCAAAATGTGATCTGTTGGGATACATTTTTTTGCCCATTGTCGGCTGAAAAAGCAAGTGCATGACACGGTTGGCTGAATGCGGCCAATAATTTGTATAATTTAGAGTCATTTGATAGTGAGATCAATCGTACAAATGATCTAACAGACGACTGATGGGCTACATTCTTATCTTATGTGTATGTGGCTTTAGTGAATGTAATGGTAATACAATGTTTCACATATTCTACTGTGTTCCTCTAAGCAGAAGGCATCTGATTACTTCCCTCAGAGAAGTGTTTCATGGTGACAGGTGTTCCCCTTTTTTTTTATTACGGTTCGTACCTCTTTGTCTCCAACTCTCTGCAAAGCATCCCCCAAGTGAAAGTAAAACCGACCATCATCAGTACCAGGCTCACCAGACAACAGGCCTTCCTGAAATAGAAACACCATCGTGGAATCACACCAAAGAGCATCAACTCTGGAATTTATACACATGTGATGCCATAATCAAACAAATATCCAGAATAAGCAGCAGGTCTACTTTGTGGATTTTGCTGCAGATCTTGCACTGATTTAATCCATTCCAAAGGGTGAAAAAGATGGAGGAAATCAGTGGCATAATCTGACATGCTGCAGATATAAACTCCGGTCAATTTAGGCTGCAGATTTGTGTGTGTGGACAAGATTTCTTAAAATCTCATCCACATTGCTGATGCTCTAAACTACTACAGACTTTCCACATGCAAATCCATGGAGTCAAATTTGAAGCGTTTATTAGCTAGAACATGAACTGCACCAATTCTTGACACTTTTGGGGTCATTTATGAAACTGGTGTAAAGTGGAACTGGCTTAGTTGCCCATAGCAACCAATGAGATTCCAACTTTCATTTTCTAAAGGAGCTGTGAAACATGAAAGGTGGAATCTGATTGGTTGCTAGGGGCAACTAAGCCAGTTCTACTTTACACCAGTTTGATAAGTGACCCCATTTGTGTCTAAAATGCATGTTGAGGATCAAAATAACGACCTACAACGTGTGTAAATGAATTTAGAAAGAGTAAACATGCAGTGATGAACAAGAAAGTTTTTTCTTTAGAAATGTTGTTGTTTACCTTTAAGTAAGGAATGCTTTCAGCAATTTTATTTTCTGCTTTGAGGATGAATCCATAATGTACTTTGGCAAAACCGTTCTTGGCATCCGATGATAAAACCTGGAAGAAGAAACCACTCTCAGAAAAAAAAACAACAAAAAACTTTAAAAAGCTTTGAAAAAAGTGGTAAGCAGTTTGTCTCAAGATCCACAGGTCTCCAAACCCAGTTCACACTTGAATCGTGACTTCCGTTTCTGAAAGAAACCACATCATGTAGTCTGACCCATTGCCAAATGCCCACCGCCAACACCCAATCAGGGTTCATTTAGGTTCATCAGGTTCAGACAACAACAGGTCCATCATTTCAACAGAAAAATATTGCTGACATAGACTCCTACAGATGTGAACAGAGCTTAATAATGGAACTGAGTGCAGTTTGAGCAAAAGGGAATGGCCAGAGCCAAAAGTACCCGTGAGCCCATGAGGTGTGTAAGGAGAACAAAGAGTCAGTGTAAATGGTATATTCTCCAAATGGGCAAAAGTCAGCAGTGGGGTACCACAAGGATCTGTGTTATGCCTCATTCACACGTCAGTGTTCGGGCACTGATGGAAATCACTGACCAAATAACTGATGTGTGAATGAATGCAGCTCGGATGCAGACCCATTCTCACCATTTGCTGTCCGCATCAGCACGTCCGTTCTGTGCCATCTGAAAAATTATAGAACATGTCCTATTCTTATCCGCATTATGGACAAGGATAGGACTCTTCTATTAGGGGACTGCTGTTACGTTCTATAAAATATGGAACGCACGCGGTCGGTATCTGTGTTTTGCAGATCCACAATTAGCAGACTGCAAAACATCCAACACTAAACAGATGTGTGCATGGGCCATTGGGCTGAATAGAGGTGGTATATGTATAAATATATGAATGGTCAATAAAAAGAAATGGCAAATGATTTATATTTTCTAATTACTTTACAAAGGACCAAAAACATTCATTATGTGTAGAGGAAAGGCTATTTTGGCATCAATAAGGGAGAGAATTCTTTACAGTTAGAGCAATCAAACTATGGAATGCCCTACCCAAAGAGGTAGTAATGGCAAATGCTATGACTGCAATTAAAAACGTCTAGATCAGTGATGCCCAATCTGCGGCCCTCCAGCTGTTGTAAAACTACAACTCCCACCATTCCCTGTTGTAGGTTGATAGCTGTAGGCTGTCTGAGCAGGCTGGAGGGCCACAGGTAGGGCATCCCTAATCTAGATGCTTATCTAATAGCAAATAACTTATGGTTATAACTTATCTAACAACTAGTTATGTGTATTTGCTCTGAGAATGATTGAATTTGATGGACTTGTGTCTTTTAACCTATGTAACACCCAGGAAGTGAAAGAGGACGGCTGACATTTTCTGCTTTACTGTATTTTGATAGAGCAAACATTTAAAGCCATACATGACTTTAGTAGTGTGCTCCACGAGCAGAGTATACAGGTGTTGTCTCATAAGAGCCAACCCCTTTCAGAATGTAGTCCCAATAAACAGCTGATTACAGTATGCCAAGAGAAGCCCAAGTCAGCCAGACCCATGGTTATTCAGATGAATAATCACCCTTGTAATAAGAGGACAGCTCAAGTCCACCAGAAAGGGAGGTGCTCCATTGGTTGATGGAGGGGCGGGTTCTTGATTGGGTGTTCTCATTGGTGAGAGTACAAAGGTAGGGCCCCCAAAGTCACATATTGATGGCCTATTCTAATGTTAGACATAAAGATATCCTAAACCTAAAAAGAACCCTTTCAGTTCACATTGTGAATGGCTAATAAAAATAGCTCTATTAACCAGCGTTAAAATCTACACATCAGATGTGTAGATCGGTCTATATATATATGTTCACATAAATTTATCTAAAAGAAGCATGTCAAAGCACATGAGAGAAACCGCCAGCGTAAAAACTAGAGATGAGCGAGTAGTATTCGACCGAGCCGGTATTCGATCGAATACTACGCTATTCGTCATACTCGATTTCGATCGAGTATAACGGCGATGACGCGCTTAAAATTCGTTTCCCCTCCCACCTTCCCTGGCGCTTTTTTTAGACCAATCACTACGCAGGGGCGGTATGACAGGTCCTCGGAGCACGCTGGCATCGCGAGAACGGCGTCTACATGCATTGGCTGGAAAAACCATGTGACCTCGAATCATAAAAACTCAGCTCTTCCTGCTCGTTCGCATATGCTGCATGAACGTAGTCAGGGACAGAGGCCCGAGCAGGGAGAGACAGGCTTTAGCTGTATGAAAGTCAGGCAGGACCCCAAAAGTATATAACAGAAGCTCAGAATATCGCATTTACCACCATATATACCGGCTACCAGCGGACAGGAGAGTGATTGACAGCCCTTATCAGGGCTACTATACTGCACGGTATATAGCTTATTCTAACTATATACACTCTGCACAGAACGGCTGCTTTATTGAGGGATAGCTGCTGGAGTAGGGACAGAGAGAGGCATTAGTGGTGTATTAGCACCTATATACAAAACTATATTTGGCACTACTGTTGTGCGTTCTGTGTGCCAACAAAACCCTGTTATATACCTGGTGTGTATATGCACCATTTGACCTTCTGGCAGTATACGGCTGTATACGCCAAGTATTTTTCTAAAAAATAAAGTATATTTGGCACCACTCTTGTGCGTTCTGTGTGCCAGCAAAACCCTGTTAATATACCTGGTGCGTATAGGCATCTATTGACCTTCTAGCAGTATACGGCTGTATAGCCAAGTGTTCTCCTAAAAAATAAAGTCTATTTGGCACCACTGTTGTGCGTTCTGTGTGCCAGCAAAACCCTGTTATATACCTGGTGCGTATAGGCATCTATTGACCTTCTAGCAGTATACGGCTGTATAGCCAAGTGTTCTCCTAAAAAATAAAGTCTATTTGGCACCACTGTTGTGCGTTCTGTGTGCCAGCAAAACCCTGTTAATATACCTGGTGCGTATAGGCATCTATTGACCTTCTGGCAGTATACGGCTGTATACGCCAAGTGTCTAAAAAAAAAAAAAAAAAGTATATTTGGCACCACTGTTGTGCGTTCTGTGTGCCAGCAAAACCCTGTTAATATACCTGGTGCGTATAGGCATCTATTGACCTTCTAGCAGTATACGGCTGTATACGCCAAGTGTTTAAAAAAAAAAAGTATATTTGGCACCACTGTTGTGCGTTCTGTGTGCCAGCAAAACCCTGTTAATATACCTGGTGCGTATAGGCATCTATTGACCTTCTGGCAGTATACGGCTGTATAGCCAAGTGTTCTCCTAAAAAATAAAGTCTATTTGGCACCACTGTTGTGCGTTCTGTGTGCCAGCAAAACCCTGTTAATATACCTTGTGCGTATAGGCATCTATTGACCTTCTGGCAGTATACGGCTGTATAGCCATGTGTTTAAAAAAAAAAAAAGTATATTTGGCACCACTGTTGTGCGTTCTGTGTGCCAGCAAAACCCTGTTAATATACCTGGTGCGTATAGACATCTATTGACCTTCTGGCAGTATACGGCTGTATAGCCAAGTGTTCTCCTAAAAAAATATATATTTTGCAGAACGCGTGGCAAAAAAAAGTTAAACGCCTGAAATGCAGAGGGCTAGCGCAAAGGGACGTGGACGAGGACGGGGGCGCGGAAATGCTGGTGGGGGCACAAACCGCGTTGAAGCCAGTGGGGATACAATGCGTGCTGGTGAGGGGCAGCCAGCATTCCGCTCATCCAGCATCCCTGCCTTTATGGGACAGTTAAGCGGGGGGCGGGTTACACCGCTGTTGAGGCCTGAGCAGCGTGAACAGGTGGTGCAATGGATAGCCGATAGCGCTTCCACTCACTTGTCCACCACCCAGTCAACCACACAGTCTCACTCTGACCCTCCTTCCTCCCAACCTGGCCAACAGAGTCATCCCACCCTTGACCCCTCCCAGGACTTGACTGGGTGGTGGACAGATTTAACAAATCTAGAAGGAGAAGGAGGGGTTTGCCGAGCTGTCTGTAAGGGTTGCGGAAATCCTGACAGAACCAAGGCCCAAAACTTGGGTGGCGGTAGCAGGTTTGCCCGTCCCCGCCTCCACAACATTCACCCAGTGTGCTGTCAGGGAGATGTAGCATCCCCGGCCTCAAACGCTTGTCCAAGTGTTGGTGGTCAAATGGCCTTTTGCAGTAACCGTGTTACTCGGGCGTGGATGATGTTTTGGGACATATGCTAGGGCAAGGCAGGGATGGCACAGAGGGAAAAATAGTGATGGCTAGGGACAGGATACTGATGGATGGCAGCCCCCATCAGGTTGCAGAAAGCTTTCATTTCTACAAGCCTAAATGGCAACATCTCAAGCGCCAACAATTTGGGCATTTTAAGGCTTCTGCATGTGTTTGAGTTGTTTTTACATTTTAAAGAAGACATGTCTGACCACATCTCACACACACACACAATGACAATTAGGGGTGGGGTCTATTTGCTTTCCCCCTTGCCTATGCCATCTGTGGTTGTCATAGGCAACGTTATTTTAAGGGGTGCAGAATTTTTTCTTCTTTTTTGTACAGTTTGGCTTGGGGTCCATGGCAATGTAGAGGAAAGAAGGTTTCCTTGTATTGTCTCACTTTACATAGAAGTTATATTATGTTTGGAGTGTATTGTTGAGAGGCTGTGATAGTGGCGTAATAGTGCGACTTGGACGCGTTATATGCACCCAGACATGCTTCCCCTGCTGTCCCAGTTGCATTCCAGCAGTGTTGGCATCATTTTCTGAGGTTTCAGGGTGGACTTGGTGACCTCCAAGTGGTCGAATTGAGATTTCCAAGTGGCGAGCATTTTTTTCCCATAGACTATAATGGGATTCGATATTCGGTCGAATAGTCGAATAACGCGGTCTATTCGAATCGAAATTCGAACTTTCGAATATTTCACTACTCGCTCATCTCTAGTAAAAACTATTTTATTGCACTTGATTTACCTCTTCATACACTTGTTTGGCTTGCTGATTATCGCCAAGCAGAAGATAGCCAACACCAAGCTCGTTCTTGAGCGATAGATCTTCAGGGTAGAGCTGTACTAACTTCTGAAGAGTAAGTATAGATCCTCGCATGCGGCCTGGGGTATAAAAAAAAACAAAGCTAAAAAGTTAATATACAAAATTCATTTCCTTCTGAAGAGAGAAAGCAACATCATGTTTTTTTTTAATGGTATGTCGTCTTAAGAAAAGGCTTCCTGCATTATCAGATTAATGTTCTATCAAAGCTGTACTGGTACTAACCATTGCATGCACTTGTAGTTCATTTCTCTGCTACTGCCTTCAATAAATTCTGAGGATTTGGGGGAGGAGGGGTGCGAAGCTTCATGATATGTACATTCATATAGGCAGACCAATAAAAGGTTGTATTGCTTTGTATAGCGTATGGTTAGATGGTCGTAAAGAACCGTTCATTCGCTCTAGTATTGCTTCGCTGCAGCACAGAATATATGAGTTCATTGTAATGCATCGTAACAGCACAACCTTCTCTGGTGGCATAAATGAGAATGACTACAGGTGATAATGTAAATGTTTTGTTCCGGTAACTTTGTCATTTTCATTACAGCTGTGTTATTAATGTATCCAGGGAGGGAACATTGAGTCCACTAAGTAATCAGGCCGAGTGACCCATCATGTCACCGCACTGTCTAAACGCCTTGTCTCCAGTCCCTGTCACTTGGTAATTACACAGTGCAGAACTTTGCAGCATTATCCTCAACAAATTCCAATTCTCAATCAGTAAAGATCTGAATGTTTTCATGGGCTTTTAAGTGTCTCGTAATCTGTCACTGTAGGTACATGCATCTAAAATCACGTATACACAACTTCAGCTGTTTCTGATCTGAATATAAAGGTGATAATTATCCATAAACACAGAACTAATATCTGTATAATTCATGTCAACGCAGGATCTACTACCGACATGCATGTAAATAATACCTGATGCCAGAACAGCTATATAAGCGTAAAGCGGAGGGTAATATTTCAGCTTCATTTGCAAAAACCATATCCAAATGACAGGGATCTTAAAGTGTAACTGTCATTCTTTTTTTATTTTTGTAATGAGTAGGGGCAGTGATACTGAGCATTTTTGTAATATACTTTAATCACCGAAAACGTACTTTTCTATTATAAAAACTGCTCTAAAGTGGCCCATTTTGAGCCTTAGCAACGTTCCTCTGTCTTCTGTTTACATAACACAGGCAGTGTTGAGCAAGTCTCCACTGTTATGTAAACAGAAGACAGAGGAGCGTTGCTAAGGCTCAAAATGAGCCACTTTAGAGCTATTTGTCTAATAGAAATGTACAATTTTGGTGATTAAAGTATATTACCAAATTAGTCAGTATCACTGCCCTGTCACATTACAAAAATATAAATAAATGAAATAAAAAGAAAGTTAAAGGGGTTCTCCTGGCTTTCCCATATTGATGACCTATCCTTAGGATAGGTCATCAATATCAGATCAGTGGGTGTCCGACAACCAGACCCCCGCCGATTATCTGTATGAGAAGACGGCGTGCAAAGTGCACAAGTGCTGTTTCCCTTCTCTCTTCCTGCACAGTGGTAAGCAGGAAGAGAGCCGAGAGCTGGGAGATGGCACGTGAACACTATGCACGCCATCTCCTCATACAGGTGATCGGCGGGGGTGCTGGAGGATAGGCTGAGGATAGGTCATCAATAAAGGAGAGCCCAGAGAACCCCTTCAAAGGGGTATTGCAGCAGCCTGATCAATACACAGTATTATCCACACTACAACTACTGCAGGACATCGTTTAGCATGACTTGAAACTCCTCTGACTCCTCTTTCTTGAGCCAGTATGCATTACAGGGTAAATTTCACTGTAATTCTATGTTTCATCCTCAGCAGAATTTCATTTAAAACAGAGGAGCTTAAAGGGAACGTGTCACCATGGATCACACTACAATTTGCAGAAAGAATATTTTAATGCAGGGGGAGCTCAGAAGATAGCTTTTTAGCAAAAGATTGAATATAACATGTAATTTATTCATTTAAACATCTGCTCACTCTATGCTGAGGAGTCATGTGGGTGGTACTTTCTTATTAACAGCTAGCTCTCTATGCTTAGTCGTGCAGAGTTGCTGATACCGCCCACATGACTTCTCAGTATAGAATAAGCGGAGGTTTAAAGGGCCACTAAACCCTGAAAAGCATGAAAAAAAGACTCTGAAACAGATATACTGCAGTCAGAGATGTGCCTTATTTCTTCCTGACTCTCCATCTTCGGCTGGAGACTGGCTCTGTGCACTAGCATTAGCTCATTGGCAGAAAGGACCTTTGGGCAGGGTGTGGGGTTTAACACTGTATTTACTGCAAAAGACTGCCAGATACTGTGAAAGAGTATGGAAGCTGCAAAACTTCAGCAGCTTCTTACAAAACCTCCCCTGCATATCGGAAGGGATACTACACAGTACCACACCACTGATACTACATGAAAGTGCTACCCAATGTTCCCAGGTGCTTGATTATCAAGTATATAGCCAGGAGGGATTTCTCAATGCCTGTATAGGCAAATTTGACATTCATAAGTGCTGGAGGCCCGGATTACAAGTCGTGTGAATCTGTACACACTGTCCATATAATGTTACCCTGAAAGGCAACTCTGTCTAGCTATGGAAGTGTTTAGGAGTGTTGAGTCTTTATTTTGGTGGATTTAATATTCTGCAGTCTATTACAGCTCCACCTGGTGGTAACTTAACTTTCCCAGGAGCCTAAAAAACAAATATGCCTAGCTTTCGGTCTTCTTGATAAATCCTAGCAATTGCTCTGCTTACCAATCAGCTTTCAAGTAGGTTTAGACTACTCACTAGCAATAATCATTGCTGGCAGTGGTTGACACAACCGAAAATCCACATGCCAGGTAGGTCACACATCATGCAGCAGAAGAACCAACATCACTAGCATGTGGGCCCCAGCATTACATCACTGAGGGCCCCCAGATCTGGAACATGGATTGTCAGGTAAGTGTCACTAGTACTGACACTATATATAAAGATCATATCTGTACACCATTACTGTTCCACGTTGGAAAGACTTACCCAAAAATTGTTGGCGATTGGCTTTTCTCCTTAGTGCAACTTTCACTAAATCGGCAGGAACATTGGGCAACCCAGCCACTTCTTCATAAGAGCTAATAGCACGCAACAGAATCTCATTGCTCCTCAGCTTCTCAGCCATGTCATCTTCAGACTGCAAGGAGATTTATGGGCGGATTAAGTTTGTTGAACCTGACAAGTCTAAGTTAAGATCTGTTCATATCTGTGCTAGAGCTTCTGTGTATAATGGAAGACATAACATGCCCAATCTGACATGTGACATACCTAAACAATGTATGGCAGGCCCCACTGACCAAATGGGGTCTATTGGAGTTCTGTCAATTTCTTTTTATTTTGTGTCTTGACCGCAAGAATAGCATTGCATCCTCTGCTTTATTTGCAATCAAAAGTGGTGGAAACCTCAATGGAACCTTCATAGAAAGTACTACATTGGATGTGAACAAGGTATTATCTAGAAATAGGCTTTTGTTTTTTGACTTTGTTACAAAAACAGTCATAAAAAATGTTTGTAAATCATCATCTGTCAGCTCTCTAGCCTTCTAATTTCCAATCCATTTAACTTTCTCACTCCCCATGTTTTCTCTTCACAGCTATGGAATGGCTGATGTGAATCAATACAGAGATGATTCCTGGTGTTTAAGCAGTGGTGGTCACTGTGACGTGACTGAGAGCAGCTAAGCGTATTGTATTTTCTGCATAACTATTCCTCTGCTCACATGTAAGAGAATGTGGCCTCTAGAACTTGTCATTATAAACACTTTGATCTACAGGAAATATGTTATAGAGCAGGAGGAGCTGAGCAGACTGATGTATAGCTTTGTAGGAAAATATAACTCGTATTTTATTGATTTTAATTCCTGCTCATTCTGGGTTTAGGATGAGTAAGTATCGATACAGCAAGTCGTAGGACCATCCACTGGGCTCCTAAACCCAGAAACTTTTCCCACAAAATTATATATCAATCTGCTCAGTTCCTCCTGCTCTATAACATGCAAATAAAGGTTATTCATTGTATCAGGCAAATTATTAAATTTTATAATGAACTTTCTTTACAACAAGTTTAAAGAGTAACTAAATATTTCTGTAAAATTTTAATAAGGTGTCCCTAATGACCTAATAAAAGTTTTTCTAATAACCTTAATTAATTTCGTATTATATATATATATATATATATATATATATATATATATATATATACCATTTAATAGCCTTTAAGATCTTTGCTTGTTGTCATTCAATAGGAAGCTTCATTCTTTACTTCCAGTGGAATGACACCGATGCATGGCTCATTATAATTACAGTACAGTTATCACAGTTGTATCTTGTAATCAGCTATAAACGTCTGTCCATCATGTCACCAAGACAGATTTGTATCCCCAGGAAGTATGCAAGGAAAGTTCCTACTGAATAACAACAAGCAGATATCTTGAAAACCACAACTAACATAGAAAATACACCATATGGACAAAAGTAATGGAACTAGAGGGGAGTGAATGGTAGAATTTTTCAAGAGAGATATTTTTCAGGAATTTAAGACCGTTCAATTTAGGTAGAACCGATTTGTACCCAAATCTAATTTCTTGGCCAATTTTGGACTGAAACAAATTTTAATTTGCTCATCTCCAAATGGAACAGCTGCACGTTACACCTACAGGAGCTTTTTTGACACCCCATTCTAAATCCATAGGCATTAATACGGAGTTGGCCGACTCTCTGCAGCTAAACCAGCTTCCACTCTTCTGGCAAGATAATGGAGTGTGTCTGTGGGAATTTTTGCCCAGAAAAGAATTTGTAAGGTCAGACACTGATGTTGTGAGAGAGAGCCTGGCTCACAATCTCTGTTCAAGGTGATCCTAAAGTCGTTTGGTGGGATTGAGGTCAAGGCTCTGTGCGGGCGATTCATGTTCTTCCACACCAGACTTACCCTACCATGCCTTTATGTTCCTTGCTTTGGGCACTGGGGCACAGTCATAGTGGAACAGAAGAGGACCTTCCCCAAACTGATCCAATAATGTTGGAAGCATACAATTGTCTAAGATGCCTTGGTGTCCTAAAGCATTAAAATGTCCTTTGTCTGGAACTAACGGCACTAGGCAAATCCCTGAAAATAAACCCAGAGCATTATCCTTCCTCCACCAATCTTTAAAGTTGACACAATGTAGTTGGGCAGGTAGTGTTCTTCTGGCATCTTCCAAATCCACACTCTTCCATCAGACTGCCAGATGTGTGATTCATTACTCCACAGAACACATTTCCACTGCTCCAGAATCCAGTGGTGGCATGCTTTACACCGCTCCATCTAAAGCTTGGGATTGTGCTTGCATCCCATGCCATGAAGCAACCAGCATACAGCTTTTGTGCTGTTAATACCAGAAGAGGTTTGTATCTCTACAGTTACTACACCAGCAGACTGTTGGTGACTTTTATTCACTGTGCGCCTCAGCACTCGGCGACCCCAATCTGTAACTGTATGTGGTCTGGAGGGAAGGTGGCATTTACTAGAATGACTCATTCTTTCCTAAATGTTTGTAAATGCAGACTGCATGGATTGGTGCCGGATTTTATACACCTGTGGCAATGGGACTGAATGAAACACCTGAATCCAATGACTAAGACGTGCATTCCAATACATACAGTCCATACACTGTATACTGAAAATTTTAATAACTTTTTGTATAACTTTCATTGTACAACCAATAACCTCTATTTTATGAAACTGTAATACCAATTCAATTCACTGCCATTGCTAGATTAAAAAAGCTAGCAGAGGTCGGCAAAAAATACTGCCTTCAAAATGCCCAACAGCAGTGAATCAACATCTATAGTAAAACAGCAATAGATTCTGTCATTGTGACTATTTTATATCTGGGGTGTTCTCTCTATATTTGCAGTAGAAGGACCGGTCTGAGAAACTTCTGAGATTCTCTCAACAATCAGTGACAAAAAAATATCAATGTATGTCAAAGGCTCTAGATTTTGCATGGTTAACGGCATCAAAGAAACATTTTTATCATATTGATTTTTGTATTACAATACTATACAGTAAGCAAGTCAATAGCCCAGATGCAAACACACGTCTACATTGTGGAATATTATCACCTACCCATATCACACAATGCAGTAGGACCGCCAAAAGAAGAGAATGAAACATTAGACATACTGAAAACATACATACAATACATGCTGTTAGTACAAGCTGAGAGGATGTGACTACCTGTATAGTATCTGAGGTTGTCATGTGGCACAGTACACCATTTTGTAAGTGGTTTAGATACAACTGCAAGTAAATTGCTGCATAGTCTTAAAAGGAATGTGGCACCTAAAATGATATCTGCCAATTAAAACTAGATAGTGATATGTTCTTTTTTCTAGCATTTTATTTTCAGATTTTAGATTTTTTATTCTATTTTTTATGCAAGATTATGTCGGCTGCCATCTTGCCTTCGGAGGAACCAAAAAAAAAAGAAAACATGGATAGTACATCCACATGCTATACGTTGATCTATTGCTTCTCAGCATAATTTACTAATTTACATTGCTTCTCAGCATAATTAATAGTATATAATGCCATAATTAACTCCTTCAACACCTCCACTGTATATGTACGGCAGAAGTGCAGGGTTTAAAAATGGCCCCCTCTCACAGCGTAGTGTGCGCTATAGTTACCAGGTTTTAGCTGTTTTAAACAGCAGAGGCCCAGAGCTCATGTCTGCAATTGGTGATAATGCCGATCACCAACAGTTAACACCTCAGATGCCGTGTCAATCATGACCATGGCATCTGAGGTAGTACTCCCAAGGCCCAAATGGCTTCCCCGTGCTCAGGAGTATAAAACGGAAAAACAAAAATGGAAAATTGTCTGGTCTGGAAAAGGCTAATAAACTGTACAGGAGGCATTTGTATACGTTTTGATGAAAATGCATAAGCCCACTCACCACATAAACATTACCAATTTCGAGTGGGTACCTACTATATGATGTTGTATAGTATTAATTATGCTTAGAGGTTATGTGAACTTTGCTGAGAATAAATACATGTTTTCTCTTTTTTTTTTTGTAATTTTGGCATTTCGAGATATGCTATAGCAGCCATCATGGCCAGTAGACACAAAAGACTGGCGGGGGCTCATTGACTTCTATGGGAGAGTTTTCTAGGCATGTTCTATGACGTCTGCTGAGGTCACTGTACAAGGATGGAGAGTAAATAAACTGTGAATGGTCAGTCCTGTGTTATCTATACATAGGTATAATCTATCAATACTTCCTATGATGATAATGAGATGACTGCTGAAAAGTGATCTGTACAGAACAGGAAGTCTCAACCTATTATTAGGCTTAGTGGTTGTTTAGCCCTTTGAACTTGTGAAAATTTCTGTAGACTTTATGACCAGTGCACTTAAAGGAAATCTGTCACCAGGATAATCGCTATTGAAGTAAAGCCATGGCCTAATAGCACTTAGTACCTTATTTCCAGATGTGCCTTTGTTTCAGCAATAGATGTTTTCTATCTTCTGAAAATCCAGTTTATTTGGTATGCAAATGAGCCAGTAAGGTGGTAAGGAGGGGTGTCACTCTTGCAGGAAGGAGCCCAGGCACGCCTCCTACATCATATTCAAGCCTTAACTCTGCCCCCTTTTTCCTGCTCCCAGCATGAGGGCGGGCTTGGACACAAGCATGAGGCATGCCTGGGCTCCTATAAAAATATTGTGTTAAAAATATTGACACTGATAATAAATACAAACACCAAATATTCTAAAATGTTTATAAAAAATTGATTTAAACCATAGGTCATTTTCTGATGACACATTTCCTTTGTGGATCAGTCATTAAATAGACTGTCATGACGGTGGTCCATACCCACAGTGGTTCCACTTCTCCCAGTGGACCGGTCTCTGCTTTGCTCTCCCCCTCCTAGAGGCCCAGACCTGTCAGCATCCACCTTCCCTTGCCCAGTGGGCCCAGCTGCCGAAGTAGAAATGCTCCCTTCTTAACTTGCCTATTTCCATGCGTTTCACTGTTCGTAAGACCCGGATTTTCTTTCTGGCACTTAAAGGGACAGCATGTGCACACCTTGTTCTTCCCTAGCCTACTTCTGGCCAATCTGAGGTATTTAAGGCACCTCTCCCTGAGGAAGGGTGCCTGAACAAAAGATACTAGTTCACTAGTTTCCTGCAAAGGTGTGCCATTAGTCTGTTGTTTGCCTGTTCCATGTACTGACTTGTGGATTTAGTTTTCGATGGAATGAACAAGAACTTGAGTGCTTTAAATACAACCATGCTCCTAGGACAGGAAAAAAGAAGAGAGGCAGCTCTCCAATGGAAAATAAAAAAAAATGTTCCTCCATGGCTGGTTTAAAACAAAGTGATACAGAGTAAATACATATAAATACTCTCGCAGAACAATCATGTGGACAAGTATAAAGATGGAAAAAGGAAAACAAGAGGTAGATGTAAGACAACTTCAAGCAGAGGTGAAGGATCAATGATCTAGCAGGCATGATTGTATTTGAACCATGCGTACAGTAAGATGGATATTTCTAGTGTAGCTTCCAATGATGTCTGTTTTGCAGCTTAAAGTCAATGCGGATCACAATATACTGATCAATTTTATCATATATTTAAAGGAGTTATAAATCAGTTTTTATTATAGAGTATAGGTCTCCAATTCCCGTGCAGAGACATAGAATTAATTTATAAAATTTAGTCTGCCTGTGGTAGCCGCTAGAGTGAGAATCCATTGTGTAGTGGATGGAGCTAGTTATGGAAGTGCTGCACCCACTGAAGTAAATGGGAGTGGCACTGTAGTAACCAGCTGCGTCCACTACTCAATGGCTGGAGCTGTGTAGTTCCAGCACCGGAGCTACTCTCAAACAACTGACTGGCAAGGGTGCAGGATGTTGGAGCCCCACCACTCTGATGCCCTATCCTAGGCAAAGGTCATTGATTGTTAAATCCTGGAAAACTATTTTAAGGGAATTGGGGGCACTTTATAAGGAAAATAGAAATTTAATCAAGATATCATCTAAGTAGGTCAAATTTGGTAGACTTTCAACTGCAGATCATTTAGTCACACCATGGTAGACATTCACATATTTTTCATAGGACAATAGAAGGGAAACAAGGCCAGAAAAAGATTTTTCTAAGATGCTACCAACTTCTTACCTAAAAAATTCACCTCATTATACAACCTTGTTAGACTGTACAAACAAAGCAGTAAAACGTAATGTTCTTCTTGAAATAACATACCTGAGCTTTCCCGTATCTGGCTCTTGGACTCTGGGGATATTTTGTCACCAGAAGTTCAAAAGCTTTTAAAGCGTCTTCTACTTTTCCCTGTGTATCATAAAGAAGGTAATAATTAGTGTCAATATTCAATGTAAATCACAAAGGAAAACAGGGCATAGAACTGGCAAAACACAAATATGTCATAACAGCAAAAATGACAGAATGAGTGGGCATAGGTGAGTGAGCCGTGCTCGGAATAAAGAGCCTTCAAATGACCGCCTCAGAGGTGGACCTTCTGATAAACCTCTCTGCATCAGAAAGCAGCTTGACTGCTTCTGCTAAATATGGAGATTCATATAAAATTCACCCTGAGTTCTCAGTTTGAGTACAAATCTTATTATTCCATATCACCAGAGGTGGATTAGCTGTGTGACCTTGCATCGGTATCATCCAGAATGCCAGGTGCCGCTGAATAAGCCAGCGGTGGAAGAAGAGGATATGATTTAGACATGCTATAAATAGAGCAATGATTCTCAGGAAGAAGTTTATTAAATCCTCAAAGCTTGGGAAGAACAGGCCCCAGTTCACGTACAGATAGCTGAAAACAAACGGCTAAGTCTTAAAGGCTATGGGCACCGTTAACATGGAAAATAAATTACATAAGGTAGTGGAAAAAAGTTGCAATAAGTTTGATTCTGCAATCTTCATTGCTACATTCATTGTCAGACCACTTCATGTTCAGTCTGCAACCTTCCCCCCAGTTTCAGACTTATCTTATGTGTGTGTCTCTCCCACTAATACATTCAGGATCTAAGTGTCTTCTCCTGCAAATTGCCTTATGTGTGTTTTTCACCCCATCTACACCACATTTACATCCACCTGCCCTTCTTGGATGCTTTCCCTCCTCTCCACATTTTGAGCTGCCATGTACAAAGTCCTGTTGTTCCCTAACACTGAGCGATGGGGAGGGAGAGCAAGGAGAGCTGTGTGAGGGATGGATCTATCTCAAACTGAGCAGTACAAGTAGGTAGGTGAAAAACTTACACACTCTGCAAATGCAAAATGGTTGGATATCTTTAATGAAGACTATTTAGACAGTTGATTATTTTTTTTCAATTTCTAAATGAATAATAATAGTGCAAAGGTTTCGATAACTTTGAAATATTGATTCTTCTGTATGTTCTCATTGATTTACATACTGACAATAATAACAATGCGAGAATAGGAAATTGTACAGCTGCAGGACTATGGCTGCAAAAGACCTTGTATAACCACGGGACAAAAAATTTACAAGTGTGAAGACTCTCAGTGATCTTTCTCAACTATCTTTGCTTCTTTTTATCTCTCATCCAAATAACAAAACTAACAAGCACTTATGAATGTTCCTCTTCTTCTACTCTTCACAGTATTGTCACCATGGGAAAATAAAGTGAACTTGGATAAAAAGCTAAAAGTGGCCCCATGGATCAGTGAGGAGGGCTTGGGCAGTCCCCTGTGCTTTGATCCACTGGGAAATTTCCCTGTATGGCCTATGGTAAGTCTGCCCTGATTGTTACTTGACAGACCAGACACTGATGCTACAGAGCAGCTCTTCGTGGTTTGACTAAGGGCAATTGTTGAACTCAAGACCAACAAATTTAGCTTGAGATGGGCACAATAAAAAGGGAAAAATATTGGCTTCCCATTGACTGTTCATAGAACAAACACAGGACTAGGCGTTTAGCACAAAATGCATCCATCTCCCCTACCCTGAGAAGGAGTAGCCAGCACTATTAGCTTTAGATCCCTTTGTTACTTGCTAATACCATATTATTGCTATTGTGCCTCCAGATAGCCGTTATTCTGGTAGCTGGCCACCTGAGCCCATGCCATGTGCATTCAAAAAAGGGGGGAAAGTAGGATTTCTTTGATTTTACTTTAACTGGTTGATGTTGTTTTTTCATCGTGGAGGACATGGTGATGCAAGGAATATACTATTCTTATTCAATGAAAGAATGATGCATAAACGGAATATGATAGCTCCAGATGCTGATATGCAAAGACAGACTCTGACGTATCACTTCTATATGGCAGCGAGCACCATAGCAATGTGAAATGCAATAACTATGACATGATAACCGTTCACTGCGCTGCTATGAACCGGCACAGCTGTTGCTTGGAGAATGACATGTACTGCTGATATACTGCAGCTAAATTCAGCCTGGAGCAAAGGCCTCCATGAAGGGGAAACGAATGAAGCTTTATTTTCATTTAGGTCGGCTGGTTATAACTGGGAGATATGGTCAAATAGGATTACACTGTGTGTGATGTAATGTGATCACTTAATCCAAGATCCCAGATGAGGGAGGCTGGAGTCATGCCTTTGTTTACCGCCAGTATTACAGTCCTACTCAGTAATATAAATCAGCCTAAAGTATATGGTATTAGCCTGCGACACCTGGCAATGTTTCATGCATGTAACAAACACCCCCTCCCACCCACATATCTCACAGGTGAAGCAGAGCCAAAATTTAGTCTCTGCAGGAAAGTAATGAGATCACAAATGCCTCTGTAATGTCAGTGCTCCGGGTGAAGCGATATACAGTATAGCAATCTCCTGAACACTAAGTGAGCCCCACACTGGTGATTAGAGGTGGTTATCACTAATAGACCTCTACATACATAGGCACCCTGGTTTCATCTTTGTAAAGACAAGCATCATGCCCTCTCTACGACAGAATTGTGTTGATACATCATGTATTACTCACATTAGTAGGGCCATTTATTTTTGAATTTTTTTTTTTTTTTTACTGGAGGCCCCAACAGGCTGATCACAGAGTCTCACTGGAACAGAGACAACAAAATCAGCTGTAATCTGAGGGTTAATCCGGTCATCAAGCGTTCAATGTCCCTGCAGCAATATCACACGAGAGGAACTGAGGGGATGGTCCAAGATACAATTTTTTATCCGCTGGGACAATAAAATAACAAGTACACTTTTAAGCTGCTGATCAAACACTCAGGTCATATTTTTACTTTCGAGAAGTGACCACTGGTCTAAAAGGAACAGCAGCAGTGCTGGACTAGCTACAGCCCAAAGTATGTTATTTTTTAAATGTAGGGTGTTCCTATTCTTTAGGAAAAAACTAAATACTGGACAACCCCTTTAACTAATAATGGAGATGTTCAAGTTAAAGAAAACAGGGCAGCAACTGTAAACTACACAAAATCACAAAATAACAAAAGCAGCCAATCACTGGTGTCCCCTAAACAGCTGAGGTCAATAATTAGCTGCATGGTGACCTGGTATGCATGGAACATGACCACTGCAGCCAGGAAGATTGCATCAATGGTCCAGGACCAGAGTAAGACACTGGAAGCAGCAGAAAGACACTAGGGAGGCTTGTTCCAATTGCGGCCTGCTACTGGCTGCCCTTCCCCCACACTGGATGTTTTCATCCGTGCAACGGGGATATGCAGCGGCAGCTGTGTGGGCTTCAGAAGTGACGCGGGTGCCGGGGAGCAGGGTAAGTACATTGTGTGTGAGAAGCCCAGGCATATAACTCGGACAACCTCTTTAAGCATCTGGCAGCAGGTCTACATTCTGGTCAGTGAGAGTCCTGAATGTGAGAACTCATCTATTAACTTCGAATTCTCTAGATGATCATTTGAAAATGGGATTTGTAAGCCTGACCACTCCTTGAAAAAGTTAAATTCTAAAGGAGATGTTATGCTTTTTATTTTATTTTGTGAAGTTTGAAGAATACAGCATCTATTTCATAGCTGGAAATAATCACTCTTCCTGATCATCCTTCAGGCAGCACAGAATAGGAATGGGCAAGTTCCTCTGGTGCCTCAAGTAAATAATCAAAATTAATACACAACATTCCAATTAACTCAGCCTTATAATTGTAGTGCAGACAAAGAAACAAAACATATGTGTTATCGATGGCTGGGATCTACTTTGTGGAGCCTATTGTATGGGTTACTGTTTCCAGTACCAGTGGTCTCAGGAGGAGAAGAGACTGTCATCCAACATCATTGAAGGCCATTAGGTTAGCCCTCCTTCACTACCAGTCTGTGTTACAGAATATTTCAGTAGTGATTCAATCCAACAATATTCTGCATCTTCTATGTCAACAAGCAGGGTGGCACCAGGAGCATTCATCTTGCCAAGAAATGAGAGAACATCATGGGATGGGGGTCTCAACTCTAAGGTTTTTTTCTCAGATCATTCTCACGTAGGGGAACTCAAACATAGATGCTCTTGTATCCAAACAGAATGCCAAAATTACCAGATTCTGCTCCTCTTCATCTCAGATCATCTGGCTAGGATAGACGGCTTGCCTCTTGACTGAAGCAAGGAATGGGTGTATGTCTTTCCTACCAATACTCTGATTTCCAGAGTACTTCAGAAAGTCAAACAGGAGAAAGCATAGTCAACTGCAGGTCCATTCTGGCCATTATGTTGATTTATGATGATATCACTGATGGATTGCAGGGTGGTCGTAACCATGGAAACGAGCAGTGTATAATGTGATGGAAAAATTAATCCAGTCAGCAAAGGAAGCAATATGGATAATCACAATACATTAGTAAGTGCCTTGTATTAACCTTCTCTACATGATAAAAGCCACTTACTGAAGTGAAACAACCCCTTTAAGGACTGCCTTATCCTTAGAACTTGTCTAGGGTTCTTAACCAAATTTGCTTGTGATTCTAATATTAGGCTACATTCACAAGACAAAAAAAAGTCAGAGACGACCTGTTATTAATTGACTTTTTTTTTTTTTTTACTGATGCCTTTCTGAGAAAAGGACATTAAAAACGGCCTCCTTCAATGGAGGTTGTTGTTCAGTGAAAACTCTCCTATTTTATTATGTCCATTATTCACTGGCTGCTCAAAAAACTGCCATGTGAATAACCCCATAGACTACCATTGTTCTTAAAACGGTCATGTGATAGTTGTGTGAATGTAGCCTTAATCAGGAAATATGGCTGCCAGTTTTCTTTCTGAATCCAAAGGAGCATGATTAAGAATCTATTCATCTACTGGATGTTAGCCAAGCTTTACTAAGAGGTGTATTCTAGACTCCTGATATTGATGACCATCAGGACTTTGCTCTGACTTTGGGCTTGCTTTGTAAGTGGGCTGTGTATAAGTGGAGTTAAAAAACCGGAGTTCTGGTACTGAGTGTGAATTTGTGGGAGTGACTGCAAATAACTGTCTATAGTTTATTGCAAAGTTCTTTGTTTGTTTAGTGCTTGTATTTGGTTGCATTTGGTAATACCATTTAAACCCATTTTTTTTTCTCTGCTGTGTACCTGGTGAAGGGGAGTGGTTAGCAATCCCAGGTGCTATAAATTACATAGCTAAACTCTTATAGAGCTTGCTCTGTAAGTGGGCTGTGTATAAGTGGAGTTAAAAAACCGGAGTTCTGGTACTGAGTGTGAATTTGTGGGAGTGACTGCAAATAACTGTCTATAGTTTATTGCAAAGTTCTTTGTTTGTTTAGTGCTTGTATTTGGTTGCATTTGGTAATACCATTTAAACCCATTTTTTTTTCTCTGCTGTGTACCTGGTGAAGGGGAGTGGTTAGCAATCCCAGGTGCTATAAATTACATAGCTAAACTCTTATAGAGCTTGCTCTGACTTTGGGCTTGCTTTGTAAGTGGGCTGTGTATAAGTGGAGTTAAAAAACCGGAGTTCTGGTACTGAGTGTGAATTTGTGGGAGTGACTGCAAATAACTGTCTATAGTTTATTGCAAAGTTCTTTGTTTGTTTAGTGCTTGTATTTGGTTGCATTTGGTAATACCATTTAAACCCATTTTTTTTTCTCTGCTGTGTACCTGGTGAAGGGGAGTGGTTAGCAATCCCAGGTGCTATAAATTACATAGCTAAACTCTTATAGAGCTTGCTCTGACTTTGGGCTTGCTTTGTAAGTGGGCTGTGTATAAGTGGAGTTAAAAAACCGGAGTTCTGGTACTGAGTGTGAATTTGTGGGAGTGACTGCAAATAACTGTCTATAGTTTATTGCAAAGTTCTTTGTTTGTTTAGTGCTTGTATTTGGTTGCATTTGGTAATACCATTTAAACCCATTTTTTTTTCTCTGCTGTGTACCTGGTGAAGGGGAGTGGTTAGCAATCCCAGGTGCTATAAATTACATAGCTAAACTCTTATAGAGCTTGCTCTGACTTTGGGCTTGCTTTGTAAGTGGGCTGTGTATAAGTGGAGTTAAAAAACCGGAGTTCTGGTACTGAGTGTGAATTTGTGGGAGTGACTGCAAATAACTGTCTATAGTTTATTGCAAAGTTCTTTGTTTGTTTAGTGCTTGTATTTGGTTGCATTTGGTAATACCATTTAAACCCATTTTTTTTTCTCTGCTGTGTACCTGGTGAAGGGGAGTGGTTAGCAATCCCAGGTGCTATAAATTACATAGCTAAACTCTTATAGAGCTTGCTCTGACTTTGGGCTTGCTTTGTAAGTGGGCTGTGTATAAGTGGAGTTAAAAAACCGGAGTTTAAGACAAGGAGCAAAAAGTAAAGTAAGGTTGGAGTGATTTTCCTTGTGTGTTAACTTGATTTGTAGGCCTCCAGCTACAGCAAACCCTAATCATATATTTACTGTTTTTTTTCTGTACTGTATATCCCCATCTAGCAGGTGCTCCATGGACAATGCTACTAAGTGTGTGTCCTGTGCAATGTATGCATGCCTTGAAGAACCATTCGAGGGTGAATACATTTGCACTAGATGCAATCACGTTGCATATTTGGAAGCCCGGATCTTGGATCTAAATAAGCAGCTTGGCATACTTAGGGGCATTGAACACCTGGAGAGAGGCTTAGACCTCACAGTGCAGGCACTGGCTGGGGTCAGTGAAGAGGAGGAGGGAGGAGATGGGCAAGAGCAGGACTATAAGGTCAGCAGTTGGGTTAATGTAGTAAGGAGGGGTAGAGGGAAAAGTGCCAGGGAGGCTAGTCCTGAGCTGGAACACCCTAGTAAATATGCCTGTTTGGCTGATATTAGGGATGAAAGCCCAGGACCAGCGACACTGCAGCAGGGCATTTCTCCTAGCAACCAGGAGGATGACCGCTGCAGGAAGGATGGGAAAAGGAGAGCAGCAAAGGCCAGACAGATGCTGGTGGTAGGGGACTCTATAATTAGGCGGACAGACAGGGTCATCTGTCGCCGAGACCGTGAATGCCGAACAGTGTGTTGTCTCCCGGGTGCTCGGGTTCGGCATATCGCGGATCGGATGGACAGATTGCTGGGTGGGGCTGGGGAAGACCCGGCGGTCATGGTACACATTGGCACCAATGACAAAGTCAGGGGGAGATGGAAGGTCCTTAAAAATGATTTTAGGGAACTAGGAGAGAAGCTCAAGTCCAGGACCTCCAAGGTAGTGTTTTCAGAAATACTACCAGTGCCACGAGCGTCACTAGAGAGACAACGGGAGATTAGGGAGTTAAATAAGTGGCTCAGAGGCTGGTGCAGGAAGGAAGGGTTTGGGTTCATGGAGAACTGGGCCGACTTCTCTGTCGGCTACAGACTCTACAGTAGGGACGGGCTGCACCTTAATGGGGAGGGTGCAACTGCCCTGGGGGAAAAAATGGTTAGACGGCTGGAGGAGCTTTTAAACTAGGATCTGGGGGGAGGGTGGGGGGTAATACTAATAAGGGGGTAGATAGTGTAGATAGAGAGTGGGTCACAGTCGGGGAGAGTGGGGGGTTAGTGGGGGTTGGGATTAGTGAGGAATGTAGGGAGAATATTGCGGAAAACATCAACCAAAGTAACCCAAAAACCCCGGATATTCACTTCACAGGTAATAGTAATTTAAAAAGGGGGGTAAAAAATATACATAGACCTCTAAAGTGTATGTACACTAATGCCAGAAGCCTGACTAATAAAATTGGTGAACTGGAATTAGTGATGTGTGAGGAGGACTATGACATAGTGGGAATAACTGAGACATGGCTGGATGATACCTATGACTGGGCAGTTAACGTACAGGGTTACAGTCTTTTTAGAAAGGATCGCCAAAACCGGAGAGGGGGAGGGGTCTGCCTTTATGTAAAGTCCTGTCTAAAGCCCACACTGCGGGAAGATATAAGTGAGGGACATGAAGATGTGGAGTCACTGTGGGTAGAAATAAATGGAGCCAAAAACAATAATAAAATACTAATCGGAGTTTATTATAAACCCCCTAGTATACCAGAGCCCATAGAAAATCTACTTCTAAACGAAATAGACGAGGTGGCAAATCATAATGAGGTCATTATTATGGGGGATTTCAACTACCCAGATATAGACTGGAAAACTGAAACCTGTATATCTCATAAAGGAAACAGGTTCTTGGAAATAACCAAAGACAATTACCTTTCCCAACTGGTTCAGGACCCCACTAGAGGGACGGCCACACTGGACTTAGTATTAACCAATAGACCTGACAGAACAACAGATGTGCAGGTCGGGGGACTCCTAGGAAATAGTGACCATAATATAATAACCTTCCAATTGTCATTCAAAAGAGCGTTTCTTCAGGGAGGAACAAAAATACCTAACTTCAAAAAAGCTAAATTTAGCCAACTAAGAGAGGCCATAGGCCTAACTAACTGGGACAAAGTCCTCAAAAATAAAAATACAGCCACAAAATGGGATATTTTTAAAAGCATCCTAATATCTAATTGTGAGAGGTACATACCTTATGGGAATAAAAGGTTAAGGAACAAGAAAAAACCAATGTGGATAAACAGAACTGTAAAGAAAGCAATAAATGATAAACAGAAAGCATTTAAATCACTAAAACAGGAGGGGAGCGAGGAAGCATTGAAAAACTACAAGGAAAAAAATAGAATATGTAAAAGACAAATAAAAACAGCCAAACTAGAGACCGAGAGATTAATCGCCAAAGAAAGTAAAACTAACCCTAAAATGTTCTTTAATTATATAAATGGTAAAAAGTATAAACCTGAAGGTGTTGGCCCCTTACAGAGTAATGAGGGGGGAGTTGCAGAGAGCGATGAGGAGAAAGCGAAGCTACTAAATATCTTTTTCTCCACTGTATTCACTGAGGAAAATGAACTGTCAGATGAAATGCAGAATATAAAAGTAAATTCCCCATTAAAAGTGCCCTGTCTGACCCAGGAAGAAGTAGAGCTACGTCTTAAAAAGATTAAAATAGACAAATCGCCAGGACCGGATGGCATACACCCCCGTATCCTAAGAGAATTAAGTAATGTCATCGCTAGACCCTTATTTCTGATATTTAAGGACTCTATACTGACAGGGAGTGTTCCACAGGATTGGCGCATAGCAAATGTGGTGCCAATATTCAAAAAGGGTCCAAAAACAGAGCCTGGGAACTATAGGCCGGTAAGTTTAACATCTGTCGTGGGTAAACTGTTTGAGGGTTTTCTAAGAGATGCTATCTTGGAGTACCTCAATGAAAATAAGCAAATTACTCCATATCAGCATGGCTTCATGAGGGATCGGTCATGTCAAACCAATTTAATCAGTTTCTATGAGGAGGTAAGTTCTAGACTGGACCGCAGCGAATCAATGGATGTCGTATATCTGGACTTCTCCAAAGCATTTGACACTGTACCACATAAAAGGTTAGTATATAAGATGAGAATGCTTGGCCTGGGAGAAAATGTCTGTATCTGGGTAAGTAACTGGCTCAGTGATAGAAAACAGAGGGTGGTTATTAATGGCACATACTCAGATTGGGTCACTGTAACTAGTGGGGTACCACAGGGGTCAGTATTGGGCCCTATTCTCTTCAATATATTTATTAATGATCTTGTAGAAGGCTTGCACAGTAAAATATCAATTTTTGCAGATGACACTAAACTGTGTAAAGTAATTAACACAGAAGAGGACAGTACACTGCTACAGATGGATCTGGATAGACTGGAGGCTTGGGCAGAGAAGTGGCAGATGAGGTTTAACACTGACAAATGTAAAGTTATGCATATGGGAAGGAATAATGCAAGTCACCAGTACATACTAAATGGTAAAATATTGGGTAACTCTGACATAGAAAAGGACCTAGGAATTTTAGTGAACAGAAATCTAAGCTGCAGAAACCAATGTCAGACAGCTGCTGCCAAGGCCAATAAGATAATGGGCTGCATCAAAAGAGGCATAGATGCCCGTGATGAGAACATAGTCCTGCCACTTTACAAATCACTAGTCAGACCACACATGGAGTACTGTGTACAGTTCTGGGCTCCTGTGAACAAGGCAGACATAGCAGAGCTGGAGAGGGTTCAGAGGAGGGCAACTAAAGTAATAACTGGAATGGGTGGACTACAGTACCCAGAAAGATTATCAAAATTAGGGTTATTCACTTTAGAAAAAAGACGACTGAGGGGAGATCTAATAACTATGTATAAATATATCAGAGGTCAGTACAGAGATCTCTCCCACGATCTATTTATCCCCAGGACTGTGACTGTGACGAGGGGCCATCCTCTGCGTCTGGAGGAAAGAAGGTTTGTACACAAACATAGAAGAGGATTCTTTACGGTAAGAGCAGTGAGACTATGGAACTCTCTGCCTGAGGAGGTGGTGATGGTAAGTTCACTAAAAGAGTTCAAGAGGGGCCTGGATGTATTTTTGGAGGGTAATAATCTTACAGGTTATAGTTACTAGAGAGGGGTCGTTGATCCAGGGAGTTATTCTGATTGCCTGATTGGAGTCGGGAAGGAATTTTTTTCCCTAGTGGGGAAAACTGGCTTCTACCTCACAGGGTTTTTTTGCCTTCCTCTGGATCAACTTGTAGGAAAACAGGCCGAACTGGATGGACAGATGTCTTTTTTCGGCCTTATAAACTATGTTACTATGTTACTAGGATAGGTCAACAATATGAGATCTGTAGGGGTCAGACACCTGGCGGCGCCAACACAGATGAACTGTTACATGCAGCTACCTGCGTTGGAACTAGCACTTTGAACACAGCTGGAAGCACAGCTCCATTCAAAGTGTAGTGGCGGGTTACTGCAGCTCATCTCCCATTTACTTGTTCTGGCACTGGAGGCTGCAGGGAACAGCTGATCAGTGGGGTGCTGGGTGCATCCACCCGACCATTCGGATACTGATAACCTACCCTGAGGACAGGTCATCAATATAAGGAGCCATTTAGAAAATTGAAATTATCTTCTGTTCAATTCCAGGGTTCCTACAGAGACAATAAGGCAAACAAACATCTTTTGCTAAGTGGACCAAGAATTTCATCCTGGACTGCTACAGGTTAGAAGGCCAGGAGCCTCCTTAAAAATGTACAAGCTCATTCAACTTGTTCAACATGAAGCTATTGGGCAGCATCTGCCTCAAATTCATGGTCTAGGAATTGTGATAAAGATACCTTATCATCACCAGAATTACAGGCTGGTGATCTTGGCTTCTGAACATGTAGCCTTAGGATTGCAAATGCTTGAAAAGGTGTTTTCAAGTTCCCTGCCTAATGCTGCTACATAAATCATAGTCTGTGTTACCTGAAAGAAGAACAGGAAAGTCATAATTTGAAATGTTTTATTTCCTGGAGTCCGGAAGCCAACACAGGTTACCCAGTTTTAATAAATTAGAATTGCTTAAAATTACACGTCTGAGCACACAGAGCTACTTTGAAAAAGCTCAGCTTTGAAAGTAATCGGTGAAGGTGTAGGGTGTTTGTCTTTCGCTAATCAGACATGGACACAGAGGATAGATCATCACTTGGACACACTGTTAAAGGGCATCTGTCAGCAGATTTGTACCTATGACACTGGCTGACCTGTTACATGTGCGCTTGGCAGCTGAAGACATCTGTGTTGGTTCCATGTTCATATGTGACCCCATTGCTGAGTAAAATTAAGGTTTAATATATGCAAATGAGGCTCAAGGAGTAACTGAGGCGTTGTCATTACACCTAGAGGCTCGGTTTTCTCTAACTGCCACACCCTCTGCACTTTGACTAACAGGACCAGACAGTGAAAATGTCATCAGAGCTGGAACTGCCAGTCAAAGTGCAGAGGGTGCAGGAGTTGCAGAGAGAGCAGAGCCTCTGGGTGTAACTGCAACTCCCTCGTTGCCCATATAGGTTCATTAATTATAACTAATTATAATAGATTATTATAACTAATTAATCAATATGTATTAGTCAGTCTTTTTTTCTTGTGTCCAATTGGGAACCAGAATAACTTAACCCATTCCCATTCTGTACTCCAGAAAAAAAAAGTCAGGTAGAAAAATTTGGACTTTTTCTCACTCATTTTTGGTTTACATTCCATAGTTACATGCTCTAAATAACCTGAAAGATTATAACCTGTATAATTGACGCACATACAGAAGACAATGATTTTTATGTCTACATGAGAGATGTAATCAATGGCAAATGAGTTCTCGTTTGTTCATAGGGTATAATTACACCGGGCAGCGATCGAAAACAACCGATCATGCAGTCGATCGATGGCTAGTGTAAGGATACTGCCACACTAGTTTTCTGCATGCCAGATTTTGTTGCACATTTTACTCTTTGTATTGCAAACGTTGAAATCCATGGTACTGAAAATTGACATGTTGTGTATTTAAAATCCCTATCACAGTCCGGTTTATGCTGCAGTTTTTTCAAAGGTTATGCATGAAATTTCTTAAAATCTCATCCACTTTTCTGCTACAGTAAAACACCGCAGATTTGTTCCCTAAAAAATTATGGCAGGAAATCCCTAAATACCCAGCGTAAAGGGGCTTTAATTCTTAGAACAGCATATCAGACAGGGATTCCCTCATACTGTAACTCTTCCTTAACTAATTCAGCCAGCAGACAACGGTATTGTACAGCCCCAAAACCGTAGCGGGAAGCGGACCTTTGTGGGAAAAAAAAAAAACTTATAAAGACTTACCTTTTTACGTAATTTCTCTGCAGCATCAAGTTCAGTCTTTATTGTTTTATCAAACTTGTTTAACAGCTTGGGCTTTTTTTTCTTGGCTGTAAAAAACCATATAGTTTATTAGGTTTGATTATTGAAGTATGATTAATAGCCCCATGGTGAATGTGCACATTTTAAAGGGGTTTTCAAGGACTTTGATACTGATGACAAGATCGGTGGTAGTCCAACTTCCAACGACACCAACAATTGGCGACCACCCGAACTGCAGGCAGACAGCTCCGTACACTGTGTAGTGGCTGTTCAGGGTTACTGCAGCTCAGTCCCCATTCTACTGATGCCCTAGTAGAAGTGGTCGCCAGACGGCTGAGGTACATCCAAAAGACTCAAGTCAACACTGTATGTTAATGAAATAAGTTCTAGGTTTTTGCAGCCTGTTAATGTCTGTGCAGTTTTAGGTAAACCGCACCAATTAACACTTTATTTCATTAGCATACTCCATAGACTCATTTTATTTGAATGCACAGTGGACACAGTTTTCCTGTGTGGAGGCCACTACGTGGGACACCACCGTAATGTTCCTTTCTGTCTGCTGTACAGATGCTATCTGAATATGAATGGGCCATTAGTAGCTACAGCACGTGGGAGACATACAGCTACGGAGATCTGCCTGAGTCAGTCCAACAGCTAAAGGTATGCATTGCTATGTGTTTGGTCACCGTTTCCCAGCAGTGACCAGAGACAAACTGCTGTATGTTTTTCATGTTTTTGGTTTAGATATCAGTTTGACAACCACCTGAGCTTTTCATCACTTTTTGAAGGCTATAATATTGTTAACAAACAGGAGGTATCAATATTTCTCATTATCCAGGTAAAGTACGTAAGGGTGCCTTATGATAATGCTTAAAAAGGTTGTTTCACTTCAGCAAGTGGCATTTATCATGTAGAAGAAGTTCATACAAGCCACTTACTAATGTATTGTTATTAACCATGTTGCTTCCTATGCTGGCTGGATTCATTTTTCCAACATATTATACACTGCTCGTGCTTACACACTATAGGAAAAATGCTGGCCTCTCTAGTGGCTGGGACCATGGAAGCTCACATAGAATGGTGTTTTTCTGTATGCAAACACGGCCACGCTGATGGCTTGCAGGGTGGTGTTAACCAGTGTATAAGGTGATGGAAAAATGAGTCCAGCCAGCAAAGGAAGCAATATGGACAATCACAATACATTAGTAGGTGCCTTGTGTTAATTTTATCTACATTATACAGTGCCTTGCGAAAGTATTCGGCCCCCTGGGACTTTTCAACCTTTTGCCACATTTCAGGCTTCAAACAAAAAGATATAACATTTTACATTTTTGGTGAAGAATCAACAACAAGTGGGTCACAATTATGAAGTGGAACGAAATTTATTGGATCATTTAAACTTTTTTTGTAATAATAAAACTGAAAAGTTGGGCGTGCAAAATTATTCGGCCCATTTACTTTCAGTTCAGAAAACTCACTCCAGAAGTTCATTGAGGATCTCTGAATGATCCAATGTTGTCCTAAATGACTGATGAAGATAAATAGAATCCACCTGTGTGTAATCAAGTCTCCGTATAAATGCACCTGCTCTGTGATAGTCTCATGGGTCTGTTTAAAGCACAGAGAGCATCATGAAGACCAAGGAACACACCAGGCAGGTCCGTGATACTGTTGTGGAGAAGTGTAAAGCCAGATTTGGATACCAAAAGATTTCCCAAGCTTTAAACATCCCAAGGAGCACTGTGCAAGGGATCATATTGAAATGGAAGGAGTATCAGACCACTGCAAATCTACCAAGACCCAGTCGTCCCTCTAAACTTTCATCTCAAACAAGGAGAAGACTGATCAGAGATGCAGCCAAGAGGCCCATGATCACTCTGGATGAACTGCAGAGATCTACAGCTGAGGTGGGAGAGTCTGTCCATAGGACAACAATCAGTCGAACACTTCACAAATCTGGCCTTTATGGAAGAGTGGCAAGAAGAAGCCATTTCTCAAAGATATCCATATAAAGTCTACAGTTTGCCACAAGCCACCTGGGAGACACACCAAACATGTGGAAGAAGGTGCTCTGGTCAGATGAAACCAAAATCGAACTTTTTGGAAACAATGCAAAACGATATGTTTGGCGTAAAAGCAACACAGCTCATCACCCTGAACACACCATCCCCACTGTCAAACATGGTAGTGGCAGCATCATGGTTTGGGCCTGCTTTTCATCAGCAGGGACAGGGAAGATGGTTAAAATTGATGGGAAGATGGATGGAGCCAAATACAGGACCATTCTGCATGAAAACATGTTGGAGTCTGCAAAAGACCTGAGACTAGGACGGAGATTTATGTTTCAACAAGACAATGATCCCAAATACAAAGCAAAATCTACAATGGAATGGTTTAAAAATAAACGTATCCAGGTCTTAGAATGGCCAAGTCAAAGTCCAGACCTGAATCCAATTGAGAATATGTGGAAAGAGCTGAAAACTGCTGTTCACAAACGCTCTCCATCCAACCTCAAAGAGCTCGAGCTGTTTTGCAAGGAAGAATGGGCAAGAATTTCAGTCTCTAGATGTGCAAAACTGATAGAGACATACCCCAAGCGACTTGCAGCTGTAATCGCAGCAAAAGGTGGCGCAACAAAGTATTAATGAAAGGGGGCCGAATAATTTTGCCCGCCCCACTTTTCAGTTTTATTATTAAAAAAAAGTTTAAATGATCCAATAAATTTCGTTCTACTTCACAATTGTGACCCACTTGTTGTTGATTCTTCACCAAAAATGTAAAATGTTATATCTTTTTGTTTGAAGCCTGAAATGTGGCAAAAGGTTGAAAAGTTCCAGGGGGCCGAATACTTTCGCAAGACACTGTAAATACTTTTTGCTGAAGTTAGACAACCCCTTTAAGATTCAATTAAAATCTCAGTGTGCATGTGTATTTGCTTGATGTTTAGACAATTAAACCACCCATTTAGATTTTAGCACTGGCTGTGCACCATGTGACTATGACTAGGGCCGCTATCAGGACAGTACTGAAGGGACTGCACTTTGGTCTGTGGCCTCATCAGCTACATTAGTATTCACTTCAGTACGTTGAATACTAATGAAACTGTGACACCATAAAATTAAATATGGCATTCCCCCAGCACACAGGCATTTTCTAAGCCATTTATTTTACCGGTTATGGCAGAAAAATAATGTAACTTTTACTTTACCATAAAATGAATGCTGGAAAGTAAAAGTTAAATTTTACTGCCATAACCTGTACTAAAGAATATATTTTACAGGACTCTGTTGGAAACTGAACCTCAAACCTTCACAGGCAAAATATAAAAATATAGCATTACTGATTAGTAGCTTTATAGGTACAGAAAATACCATCCTTATAACAGTGTAGTTCTATAATGTAGTGGGAAACCTTCTGCCTGTCATAACGAAGGTCTGGGGTTCAATTCCCAACAGGCACTTGTAAAATAAGTTATTTAGTAGACAGCATCACTGAAAAATGTAACTTTTACTTTCCAGCTCTTCTTTTATGGTAAAGAAGGGGGAAAATGGCAGTGTGTCTTATAAAGCGGATACTAGTAAGTGCTTCCAATATGGAAACGCTCACTAGTATGCATTAGGTGCCGGGAGCGGGGAAGAAGCGCTGCAAGTGCTTCCGATACTTACCCTCCCCGGTCTTCCTGCTAGGGCCCGCGCTCCATTGTCCTGACCCTGTACAGTGTAAAGACATAGTGCGCACACTATGACCTGATGCTGCACGCAGTCAGGTGACAGTGCAGAGCGGGCCAGAGAAGACAGGGGAGCGCGACTTCTAAAGAGACTGCCGGACCTGAAGCAGAGCAGCGGTGCAGGAGAGGTAAGATAAGTTTTTTATTTTAGTCTGATGGGGGTCTGAAAAAAATGGCTAATGGGGGTCTAAAAGATAAGGGCTGATCTGAGGTCTGAAAGAAAAGGGCTGATCTGAGGTCTGAAAGAAAAGGGCTGATCTGAGGTCTGAAAGAAAATGGCTGATCTGAGGTCATTTGAGGGTCTGAAAGAAAAAGGGACATTCTGAGGTTTGTTGGGGGTCTGACATGATGTCCTGATATTTATAGGGGTCTCATCTGAGGATTTGATATGAGGTCTGATGAAAAATATTTTTTTCTTATTTTCCTCCTCTAAAATCTAGGGTGCGTGTTATCATCAGGTGCGTCTTATAAAGCGAAAAATACAGTAAAAGTTAAATTTTTCTGCAAAGTTGACGTTAATAAAAAAAAAAAAAATAATGGAGATAAGACCATTCCGATAAATGTGTTTTGGACATACTCACTATTAAAAATCCCAAAACTGTATTTGGTATCACTGTAATCATAATAACTTATACAATATAGTAAACATGTTATTCATGGCGATCGGTAAACAGGGTAAAGAAAAATGGTTTAACCTGATGCAAATAAATAAAAATAAAAAAATGTGAGAAGGTCTAGTGGAGGGGGGCCCACATGGTTTGCCTGCATGGGCATCTGAAATTCCTGATGGCAGCCCTGACTATGAACACAATTTCATCACAATACTGAGGAATTGTCAATTGTAAGTTGTACATTTTTCAAGACAAGCGCCAAATGATGGGTGAAGAAACATACTCGAACTGTGTGAAAGCTCTCTAGTTGAAAACCTAGTGGTGCTATACCTAACCCTAGATAAAATATTCTTCCACCAAATAAAGGATGTCACAGTCACTGGCAGCACAAATCAGGAGACATTAAGATTACTCATTCCTTTTGTAATGCCTAACTGCTTAATTACCAATTTGTCTAATTAAGACAATTGAGCAGAACTCCTGAAGAATAAAGTAACGCTCTTTTTAATCTGACTTATTATCTGAGGCCTAATTAGAAAATGTGTGCAAAAGCTAATAATTGAATGTAATTAAATATTGATTTTCTTTCGGCATTGGATTAAACAAGCACATGTTAATTTCTTAATTACTAGTAATTCAACATTTATCTAGAATTATGTAAATAGCTCATTAGTGATGTGTAATTAGCTGTTGAAGGCTGGGATGGTAAACCTAATCTTGCACATAATGCATGGCAGGGGAGCACAATGCACCAGAAGATGTAACCAACCATTCAGGAGGTATACGGCCCAAACAATATACTGTAGTAAAAAACATATGATATAGTAAGACGTCCTTTCAAAAAGATAACACTCAAAAATATCTCTGCAACATAGTGATATTTCTACCCTGTACGATGTTTGGTCGGTGGGTACTATATGGGCAGAGTATGGGCACGATTAGGCAGCTTTTATGATACAGAGCTGACTTATCAAGTCATGGGAGTGTCTAAGTACCTAATAACAAAGCGCAGAATATTGTGCTGACCCTACACATAAAGCTATGGTCAGATTACCTTTCTCCCCACATATTTGGCACTGTGCATACACCCAACAGAAAGGAATGGACCCATTTATCAGATGGATGCCAAAAAGTGACCTTTTGGCATTCACTATGACAGTAAGCCTTTTTTTTTTAACGGTCTCTTATTCAGGTATCACACAAAAAAACAAATGATGTGACATACACATACTCGTCAGCATCTGACCTGTAGCCTCTGGGGAGGGGACACTACTCGGCCCCTATCACTTTTGATATACACCCATTTTCTTATGGAATCCCTTTCTTGGGCACTGCACCTCCTCTATGCACGTTTGTACACCAGGGCTGCAACCCGGCACTGTACACATTAAAAGTACCTACCTGCAGGGCTGCGGTCTGGGAGGAAGCAGCCCTCTATATTGTTCCCGGCAGATTTGCCAGCTTTCCAGGAAGCCCAGGATGTCTCACTTTTTCTGGGAGCATCCTGAACGTTCTAGCAGAGTTGGCACGCATGGACATATGGTATGGCACTGCATGCCTACACAGTGGTGTCCATCAGAGCCCTCAGTTTGAGGCATACTCCTGATACATAACTTCAATGTAAAGCTCAAATGTGTGAATAGAGCCGAAGACAGAAGTCGGGCAAGTGTGTATGAAGGGGAAAAAAAAAATTAGGCATGCTGTAATCTAATATACTCAATCCATGTGCCCTGCTATATCAGGGCAAGGTCAGGCTGTACTCAGTGTGGTCATTTATCTAATATGTTATACAGTATATTATATGAAGCCCGCTTTATATATGGCCAGTTAGGTTCCTTGCAGATGAACTATAGGAAAACTGGCCAGAAACATAGAAGAGTTTTAAAATGGACATCCAGGTGCAGTCTGTTTATCTCACTGGACCATTCATGGGAATAAATAAATCTTGCAGGGAAACTAGACAAATACAGAATATGCTGGATGGACTAATAGTCTATGTGGTAAATCGCTTATGTGTATGTAACCATTTATTTGAGGCTTCTTTAACAGCTGCGGCTGGGTATTCCGGATTGGCAAATATGCCGAGAATCACCCAGACAAAAAATGCTGCATGCGGTTTGTCCATCCAAATATCGGCATATTTGCCAGGTAGAGGCCTAATCTCAGCCAGACCTCTTTATAGTCAATATGGGCGGACTGGGAACTTAAAGTGGCCCTGAAAAAAAAAATGGCCCCATGTTGTAGGTTGATCTAAATTGACAGAAGGCATGGCTACACAAGTAGGCTGGGACAACACAAGTAGGCAGGGACAGCAATACCATTGTGCAGCACAAAATACCATCCAGCAGAACCAAATACCACAGTGGATCACAAAATACTGCCTGAACAGAAACAAATACCACAGTGGATCACAAAATACTGCCTGAACAGAAACAAATACCACAGTGCATCACAAAATACTTCCTCCCTCACCACAGTATTCAACTGTATCACTATCCTGGGGATGGTGATACAGTTGAGTTCAGGAGGGCACTTAAAGCATCAGATCGCTATGCAACCAGCCAGCAACCTTGAGGAGGGCTCAGGCGGCCCCCTGAGCATCGGCCCACTGGGAAATTCTCCTGTAGGGTCTATGGCCAGTCCACCCCTGCCACCGCCTCCGATATCTTCACTTCTTTCAAAAGTTTTAGTAGTACTGGGCTGAGACCTAAAAGATCTCTGAAAGAATGTTCCACAAATATCATAACTGCGACTGGATATATTTCTTTCTTTATCCCAATATGTGTATGTGGTTCCTGCTCAGCAACGTACCGTATGTGGGGAAAAAATTTAAACCACTCATGAAACATGACTTACTGTACACCTCAATCATGACATTTGGATAAAAGATCGCGCAGACATGTTTTCAGATATGTCAAGTACATCCTTACATTTATTTCCAATACATATGCAAAGGACAAAGAATAAAATGTAGCTGAGCCTGATCCACTGCAGTACTGAGCACCTGGAAATTTACCATTTACTGCTCACTGCTTGATTGCTGGGGCCACCTACTGGACACTTTAGGAATGTACACATTCTTAGTGAGGATCTATCCTGCTACATCACTACAGAAGGACATCAGATCTGCCATGTGATTTACTAAATTCTGATGAACGCAGTCCTTGATAATGGACTGTGTTCATCAGAATTTACACGGAATTAAACCAGTACTATTAATAGTAACCACAGATGTAACTACAGCACTAGGTGCCTTGGAGGTCTAGTTGGTACCATTACAGTACTTATGGCCTCGAATAAGGACATCACCATTTAGCCACTTGTAAAGAAGTTTTTTTTTTTTTTTTGTTTATTTTAAATAATGGACCCACCATTAATGGACCAAATTTTCTGTTGGCCTCAACATTGTTGCATCCGCACTTGACTGAAAATACAGCAGAAAAGTCCACTGTGGATTTTGCGCTCTAGACATGGGCTTTTTGCTGTGGAAATAGTGGTAGATTTAATCTTCTCCATTGCAAAAAGTGAAACTCGAGGAGGCGGTCCTATCAGCGATTGACAGCCTTCCCTCTGACTCTGTATAAAAAAAGACAGCTGCCAATCACTGATAGGACCGCCTCCTCGTCTTCAAAGCCCAGAATGAGCAGAGATTTAAATAAATAAAATACAGGTTCTACTAAATCTTTCCCCATAAACTATATATCAATCTGCTCATCTCCTCCTGCTCTATAACATGCTGCCTGCAGATTAGTTAGCATTTTCATGGTGACAGGTTCCCTTTAGCTATACAGATACCAGCTGTGTGCATTCCGCATTTTGCGGAACGGAAGGGCCGGTCCCTAAAAGAACAGTTTTATTCTTGTCCCTAATGCGGACAATAATATGACATGTTCTATTTTTTTGCGGACACAGAATGTACAAGGATTCAATTACGTTTTTTGTGGCCCTGTTGAAGTGAATGATTCCGCATACAGGCTGTAAAAATCGGAGCGGACATGGAAACTGTAATGGACTTTCTCGTGAAAGTGTAAAATGCTGAATTTGTTGTGAACATAAGCCATAAAATTGCTCCTCATGTACCGGTACGTCATCTAATGCTACAAAGAGTGTACCTATGTATAGCGTAATCTGTGATTGTGTCATTTCTGATGGCTCAGTCGTGAGCATTAGTGGAGAAAACACATACACTATACATGAAGAAATTGCTCTACCTGTCTCCTTTTTCTCTTGCGATGATAATTCACCTCCTACAGAAAAGAAAATATAAGGATGTTATAAAGATAATTATCATTTCTGTAGAGGGCAGAAATCATAAATTTAGTTTCCTGCAAACACATAATGCCTGAATGAGCAGTGCTAAAGTCTTCACTGGCTTCTAATGTGTGTCCATTCCTAACTGTATATTATTATGGAAATTGTTTAAATATTGCACATTTTTTTCTGTGACCTGTGTGATTATACATAGTCTATGACCTGGTTCCTGTGCTTCGCATGCTTGACATAAATTTGTATTCCCTTAGCCTGTAGCAAGATAGATATATATTATATATATATATATATAAAAGCAAAGGTATTATTTCCTCTACATCGGTTACATGAACATAAAGAATACCTTCTTGTACCAGGTAGAGTTGATCTTGCTGATTAATATCATACCTGTCTTGCAAAAATTGGTTGTATTCTTCCCAGGAAAAAAAAATACATTTGTTGTCTATGCAAATGAGGCCTTCAGTGCATGAGGGGCATAGCCAGAATTGGAAAGCAAGAGAGCTCAGGTGCTGCAAGGGGATAAGACACACCCTTGGGTGCTCTGAAGCCTTCATTCACATAAAGAATACATCTTCAACCACAACCAATTTTCACTAGAAAGGTATTGTTTAATCGACATGATCAACCTTCCGGCAGTATGCCTGGTTTAACAGGGTTGGACCTGCTGACAGGTGCTCTTTAAGTTTAACACCTTAAGGACCCAGCCATTTTTCACCTTAAGGACCAGGCCATTTTTAGCAAATCTGACATGTCTCACTTTATGTGGTGATAACTTTAGAACGCTTTTACTTATCCAGGCCATTCTGAGATTGTTTTCTCGTCACATATTGTACTTCATGACAGTGGTAAATTTGAGTCAAAATATTTCATTCTTATTTATAAAAAAAATACCAAATTTACCAAAAATTTAGAAAAATTTGCAAATTTCCAAATGTCAATTTCTCTACTTTTAAAATACATAGTAATGCCTCCAAAAATAGTTATGACTTTACATTCCCCATGTGTCTACTTCAGGTTTGGATCACTTTGAAAATTACATTTTATTTTTTTGGGACGTTAGAAGGCTTAGAAATTTAGAAGCAAATCTAGAAATTTTTCACAAAATTTCCAAAACCCACTTTTTAAGGACCAGTTCAGGTTTGAAGTCACTTTGTGAGGCTTCCATCATAGAAACCACCCAAAAATGACCCCATTTTAAAAACTACACCCCTCAAGGTATTCAAAACTGATTTTACAAACGTTATTAACCCTTTAGGTGTTCCACAAGAATTAAAGGAAAATGTAGCCAAAATTTCCGAATTTCACTTTTTTGACAGATTTTCCATATGAATCATTTTATTCTGAAAATAAAGCAAGGGTTAACTGCCAAACAAAACTCAGTAATTATTACCCTGATTCTGTAGTTTACAGAAATGCCCCATTTGTCATCGTAAACTGCTGTACAGACACATGGCAGGGCGCAGAAGGAAAGGAACGCCAGGGCAGATTTCACTGGAAAAAGTTTAAGTTGCCATGTCACATTTGATGCACCCCTAGAGTAGGAAACTCCAAAAAACTGACCCCATTTTGGAAACTACGGGATAAGTTGGAAGTTTTGTTAGTGCTATTTTAGGGTACATATGATTTTTGGTAGCTCTATATTACACTTTTTGTGAGGCAAGGTAACAAAAACTAGCAGTTTTGGCATTGTTTTTATTTTTTGTTATTTACAACATTTATCTGACAGGTTAGATCGTGTGATATTTTTATAGAGCAGTTCGTTACGGACGCGGCAATATCGAATATGTATACTTTTTTATTTATTTAAGTTTCACACAATATTTTTGAAGCACAAAAAAAAAAAAAAAAATCACATTTTAGTAGCCAGAGAGCTGTCATTTTTTTTATTTTTTGGGCGATTGTCTCAGGTAGGGGCTCATTTTTTGTGGGATGAGATGACGATTAGATTGGTACTATTTTTGGAGGCATACGCTTTTTTGATCGCTTGGTATTACAATTTTTGTGATGAAATGTGACAAAAAATGACTTTTTTTAGACAGTTTTTATTTTTTACGGTGTTGACCGGGCGGGCTGGATCATGTGATATTTTAATAAAGCAGGTTTTTACGGACGTGGCGATACCTAATATGTATATATATATATATATATATATATTTTGTTCTATTTTTATGTGTTTCTTTATGGGGAAGGGGCTTTTTTTTATTGAAACTTTATTATTTTTTTTCTTCTTTTTTTTGTTAAAACACTTTTATTTAGCTTTTTTTTAACATTTCACTTATGTCCCAGTAAGGGACTTTTCATTGTCTGATCCCTGATTGAATGCAGCACAATACATCTGCATTCTGTGAGACGCTGACCGTTGCCTAGGAGACCCAGCGCTGTGGCTGGGTCTCCTGGGCTTCCGTAGATGGGAGTCCCGATGCCTCGGGCAAGGCATCGGGGCTTCCATCACAGCCATCGGGGGCCCCCCCCCCCACCGCCTCACGGGGACCCGATGGCTTAAAAGCTGCCGCAATTGCCTTGTATGCCGTGGTCAGTGTGACCGCGGCATACAAGGGGTTAATCCGCCAGCATCGGTGTAATCACCGGTGCTGGCGGATACATCAGAGGCCCGGCTGTTAGTATCAGCCGGGCCCCTGCTGCAGATTGTGGCAGCGGGCAGCAGCAGCACCTTAACCCTTGGATGAGAATGCTCGTCCTAGGGCGCTAAGTAACGCCATATTAGGACGAGCATTCTCGTCCTAGGTCGTCAAGGTGTTAAACTCAACAGCAGGAGACACATAATATTGGGAAGTCTTGTTGCAAAATAAGCAGTTATGCACCTTAAACCCAAAGCTGTATGGTTGTCTCATAATATAACTTCCATAGGGGTGAATACACACAACTTCATGTGTTTTGCGGTCTGCAAAAACTATGGATGACGTCCGTGTCGTCCCTTTATGAATTATGAATATTTCTCCCCTCCAAAATTTTTTTAGAACAAGTTGTAGTTTTTATATGAACAATTTTGGGGTACATATAATGTATAACATAACTTTTATTATTATTGTTGTTTTTACTGCAGTGTGTAATGGGTATCCCTAGAGAAGCAGTCCACATGTTTACCACTAATAATCGGGTATGGAGAGGATAGGGACAGTGTAAAATAGGAACTGTATTGGTGTTTGTGTACGTGGGGTACAAATGTTTGGTGCAACTTATTTGACGCCATGACCCAGACACTGGTAAACATCTGGGTCATGGCATCAATAAATTAACTAATTAGGTGCAAGGGGTGATTAGATGGGTGAGCAATCTTCTCACTTCTTTCCTGGAAAAAAAGACCCCATATGTGCCAATCAATATATCAAGCATCCTATCTTATTAATGGGGAAGAGGTCCATGTTACCCTACACTTGTACAGTTATGCAGGGAGGAGGAATCTGTGTCAGTCCTCTAGCGGCCTGTCAGCACTTCCTCACTGACCCCGTTTCCTCCTCCAGGCTGGCTGAGATTACAGCCAGCTGAAGGGGTGATTTAACCCTTAATGTCTCAGGCTGTGTAGCAGCTAGAGATGTGGCCCTTAAGCTTTTAAACAAGACCAGAATTGCTGTGCTAGCTGAGCTAAATGAGGAGATACAGCCTTTAGATAAAGGGTCAGGAGAGAATGCTACAGTATATGCAGCTCTCACTGGAACCCATTTCTAAGGACTGTAACTCACAATGTATCATTGCTAGTGCACCAATTATAGTCTTGTTTTAAAGCTTAGATTGTCAGATTTTCAACAAGAATCATGGCTGAAGCCTAATCACATCCTGAGATATAGCCCCCCCTTCTGTAGCCACACAATCCCAGAATGGTGTTCAATCAAAACAGTATTGTCCTTGTCTGCCTAAAGGAACACCATTCTGAATGGTCAGTGGGGGAGTTAAAAGGGTTGGTTAATTTCTATAAATATTTTTATAGATATAGGTCTTCTGTGACATATATCTGGATGTAACATCATAACTTACCCCTGCTCCAGAGCAGAAAGCTCCTGGGTTCCATCTGTGGGCTAAGTAAACACAATCCTTGTCCACCGCACCCATTTAAAATTTGCACAAGTCAATTTGTCCCATTTTTTTGCCTAGTTTTACAGCATGTGGATGAGATTTCTTAAAAACATATCGTCTTTGCCAGCACTTGTTGTAGATCTGTCAAATCTACAGTATATACTTCCTGTGCAGACTTACCCTAATTAAAACCAGATACTGATACGTATTTCTGTTCCTAATCTCCTAATTTTATGATGGCAGATTTTGGGTGCAGCTATCTTGCCTGAGCTGCAACAGCGTTTAGAGATCTGCTGAACAGTAAATACACTCATTTACAAAAAAAGGCACCTAGATAGAAATGTTGGATTGCTGCAAAATGTGGCATACCATTATGTCTCAAACCGATATGGAAACAATTACAAGTGTTGTCTGATTAGACAATGGGTCTTGCCACAAGATAGCGTAAAAGTGCTTCCCTAACTGCCCCATAAAATGCTCTCAGAGGCAACTTTTGGGTAGTGTACCTCTTTGTGAGTTTGCAGAAAACTAGATATGCCTCTACGACTCATTCAAAGACATTTCTGCTCAGTAGACAGACTTCGAATGGCGAAACATCATTGGACAGAGAAGCAGGATGGTGGTTTTGACATATTGCCTGCCATCTAGGGCGTTCTGACCGAGCCGTTAGGGGGTGTTGGGAGCAGTGGTTATGTGAAGGCATGCATACACAGTTAACAGGCTTCAGATGCCCCAGTCAGACCACCAGTAGAGAGGATTTTCTGATCCGTCAACAAGCGGATCCGGGTTCGAGTACGGAGACCTCATGGGGAGCGCTTCAATCCTGCCTTTGTTGTGGAGCAACACAACTGCCAGTGTGATGATCTGGGAGCCATCGCATATGACAATTGGTCACCTCTGATGAGGATATAAAGGTATGGTTGCACAACATATAATAAACAATAAGAGTAGAAATAAATTTAAATATATGTGGCGCTATGCCGACTAAAGATAAAAAGGAAGTCCTTAGTTACACAGATTTGCAAATGCGTGACCTCTGATGAGGAGACATGAGGGGCACTAACAGCTCAGCAATATGTGCAGGACATCCTGCAGCCAACTGTGTTGCCTCTCATGGCAGGGCTTCCAAATGCCACTTTTCAGCAAAATAATACACACACAGCAAGGGTTTGCCAGGAATGTCTCTACCAGATTGCACCACTTCCTTGTCTTGCCTGGTTGCCAGATTTATCAGCAATTGAACATTTATGGGATCAGCTGGGAAGCCCTGTTATCTAAGGTGTGATCTATATAATAGGTTTTACCACTGTAATCCAGCCTGTGATAGACTCCTTAAAGGGAACCTGTCATCTCCAAAACACCCCGTGAACTAGAGTAACCGTTGTATAGTGTAAGTGATGCTGAATCCGAATATGTAAGTTTTATCTTCATACTCACTTCCATTCTGACGCTGTGCTCCCACAAACCTGCAGTAAAATGCGCTCACTGGACTCTTCTTTGAGTCCTCTCCATTATGTGAGTGAGCACCGAAGTCCAGTGAGTGCATTTTACTGCAGGTTTGTGGGAGCACAGTGTAGGAATGGAAGTGAGTATGAAGATAAAACTTACATATTCGGATTCAGCATCACTTACACTATACAACGCTTACTCTAGTTCACGGGGTGTTTTGGACATGACCGGTTCCCTTTAAGGCTAGGGCTACACGGCGACAGTTGTCGCACGACAGCCGTCGCAGCCCGATCCCTGAGTAGCAGGGACCCCATAGAGATGAATGGGATGCCGCGGCCGTCGCAAGAAATCCAAAACGAACGGATTTCTTGCGACTGCCGCAGCATCCCATTCATCTCTATGGGATTCCCGCTACTCAGGGATCGGGCTGCGACGGCTGTCGTGCGACAACTGTCGCCGTGTAGCCCTAGCCTAAACCGTCAGTCTATTATGATGAGGCACAGTAGCTAGTGTCAACACTAAGTTTTCTAGATTTATTAAAAAAGCACACACACACATTATATATATATATATATATATATATATATATATATATATATCTTAAAAAATGTTTCACAAAATGTGATTCAAACAATAAGTGATTTTGTGATGAAATGTTCCTTTCAGTGTGTGTCATCCACTAGGTCATTAACCAAGATTGAATCTGAATGAAGTCAATGGAATTTGTTTTAATATTCATTTGATACCATGCTTTGGTGACAAATAGCTACATCAACTGATTTCAAAAGGTGGAAACGTGTGTATGCAGCAATGACTTGTTCTTGATTGATAGTACAGGTTAGATGCAGGTCAGATAGTACATTTAACTGCAGTACCATATTCCTTGTGTAGTTTACAAATGGGAGCAACCATAAAAACCCTACAGTGCTCCTTTAATGTGACCAATTGTGACACTCAGTTAACCCTAAGCACACAGTACATGGTCAACCCGAGCATGCATATTTATGGGGGAGTCAGGGGAGATGACAACCAGTCTTCAGTAGGTTTTATGTGGACTCATAAGTCACTCTCAGTAAAGAACTCAAAAGCTAGGGCTGTGACCCGATCCTTGCTGTATGGCTCATACTACATAGAAACAGAGCAATATAGCAAGGTTAGACTAAGTACACATTTGCACTGAAATTCCAGTGCTCTTTTCCAGCATAAAATATCAACAGGATACCAGAATGACCGATTTCGGCAAATGCCGGTGCCCAGCACATCTCACTGTCTATAACGGGGTCTGTGTGGGTTTGGTCATGGATACCACCATTCTGCTGGACAAAATACTGCTGCTTAGCAGTAGTTAATTTTTTTTTCAGATCCTCCACCGCAGACGTGAATTTAGCCTCATTCTATGACCATGAGGCTGTAATAGGTTCTCTGGGATTTACATATTGATGACCTATCCTCAAGAAAGATCATCAAAATGAGATTGGCAGGGGTCCAACTCCTGACAACCCTGCCAATCAGCTGTTTGAGCACCGCAACATCATTGCAGGCCTCATGGAACATTGCAGTCTCCCCGCCAAGGATAGGCCACGAATATGAAAATCCCGGAAAACCCCTTTAAAATAAAGAGATTATTAAAAAGTAAAAAAAAAAAAAAAAACAGTCCCACCACATTTCATTGTTTCCAATAATGACACAGAGCTGGTTTACTCTTCTGTATTTTATTTCAGACAAAAATACGAAAGAGGATTACTGTACATTATCTTGAAAATCCTATAAACCTCAGGAAGGTTGGCACACTTTCATAAAACACCAAGCTTTACAAAATTCAGTATGGGATAAACAAGCTCCAAGTAAAATCATCTCACAGCATAATGCATTCCTAACCTCAGCAGCAGCCTATGTTCATTATCACATACAAACTAGACAACTTATTTCACGCAATCATTCATCAAGGATTAGCTATATAATGTATTAGGCAAGAATGTAAACCCCTTTTTTTTTTTTCAATCGAAGACATAAAAATAAGCAACTGCAAACTGTTATCTTTGATCCCTCGCTTAAAATATGGCTCTGATAAAAACACATTAGTAAATTACAAAATAAACTTGACTGTTCCTTTACCCTATATTATAATAAAAATCACATCTTTGGAAGATTATTGCTTGTCTTTCCTACCCTGGAGTTACACATGTATGGAAATATAGCTACACACCCTCCTTGTAAGTACAACCAATGGCCATGTTTTAAGCATTACGGTCTACAGTAAGTACAGTTACCATGCACATCATGGTGGCAATTAGTGGTAAATAACCCTTTAAACTAAAGAAAATCTGCTGTAAAGAGGTTTTCCTAGAATCAATGATTGCTGGAGGTCCTATCGTTGGACACTCATGATCACAAAAATGGAGTTTCCATGACTGCAGTAAAGAAGGGTTTAAATGGCACAGTGGTGCTCCATTCAAAGTCTACAAGAGCCGACAAGACTGTCTACAGAGCTAATGAAGACAGCCAAGATTCATGATTGCCATAGACTTTGAATACATTCAAACTCCTCTTCAAGCCACAGCAAAGTGGAATATGGGAAACAGAACTCCTGTTCTATTGACCGGCGAGGGTCTGAATGGTGGGGAGCTCAGTGGTCAACCACTGTGGATAGGTCGAAAATGTCAATTCTAGGAAGACCCCATAAAAATTTGCACCAGACATCTACCCATCAGTCACATAGGAGGAGGAATTATTGAGGCCAGGAATATATAGCCTATCAACTTGCTTATAGGTTGTGATATGAAGCACGTGACATTTCTAATGTCAAGCCCAAGTACTACCTCAGGCAGTATCCAAAAAATAAAAATTAATAACACGTTTGTACTAAGTAACAGACTTAATGCAATCAATGCAATGGGAAATCCTTAAAACAGAGCTTGGAGGTACTTCGAAAGAGGGTCCAAAATAAGTAGTGAGTGGAAACGAAGATCTTTGATATTACAAACACTGCCCAACAAGAAATTGTGCTCCTTGCGACAACAAATTTAGTTTGTTCAAGTTTTAGTTTCTACAGAAGATCTTCATTTTAGTTCTGGAGGAACATGACTGAGCTACGCTTACAGGGCACAACACCAGTGTACACACATCTATAGCTTATGTTGTGGAACTTAAAATGAACATCATGCTGATCGCCAGCCATCCAAAGCCCTAATACAAGGCAATGAATCCAGAACACTTTTCACAGTTGCCAAGGAGAACATACGAGGCATCTTCCACTTTGAAGGTTTATGTTGCACTCTCAATATTGGCTCAATATCAGAACATGCAATTCACACCAAGTATGTGTCCTTTACCCCTGAGTACTGTCCAACCTGACAGAGGAAGAGATCAGTAGAAAAATACTACAAATCTAAGAACTACCTCAGAACACAGTTGCTAGATCATTAATAGCAGAAGCAGTGATTGTCTATGCATAGCCCAAGAGAAGGTGCAATCATTTGATACTTGATTACTAGTATGGGAAAGCAGAAGAAAACATGGGTCAACTTTCCATGTCGATCACACCATTAACCCCCATGTTGTAGTGTATTATAGCCTAAATGTCATTTCAGTACACAAACATCTACGTAGAAAGTGTGTTGGTAAAAGACAAAAACGAGAGAGATCACACACTATTTTCCTACATAAAAATAATGAATTTTGCTTTGTTAGTGTTCCGTATAATATCCATTTAGTCATTATAAATTACACAAGCGCACATAAGGCTCACGCAAAGCCTACCAAAGGTCTCGGTATGTACCCACAACATAAGTTATATATTAACATCTAAAAAACAGACCCACTGCGTCTACCTCATAAATAGATTATTAACAAACTGTCCATTAAGAAGGGTAGGTACAAACAAATGCAACAACAAAACAGAGAAACACACAAGTAAAATCCCACACAGATCTCGGCTAGATTGGAATGAAATTAAAATCTAAAAAAATAAAATACCTAAAGCTTGAAAAAAGATAGTTAAACATAAAAAGTGTACCCTAAAAAACCTAGAAATATGGTCTAATGTGATAGTGTTCTCTCCCAGAGACTCAGGAACTGCTGCTTTGTAATATACTTCATGGGTTCCATTAAACCCTCTGTTCCCTTGAGAAGTATTTGGTTGGGGCTGGTCCTCTTGATGAAGGGGCAGGCTTTTTGAACTTCTTAAGTATCTGTAAAAATAAGGGGAGATCTAAATTAAGGACCAACCAAATACATATGAAATAAAATAATAAAAAAAAACCATATACAGGACTGATTTGCCTGTTTACATTAATTAGTTGGCAAGGTTTGCTAAAAGGTGCTATTTGGGGTGTCCACACTCAAGGTGTGAACATGATTCCAACCTCCAGCTACCTATATAACTATTTTGAGGTCTAATATGTTGACATGCTACTTGTAGCTCTAGCATCTCTAACGAGCCAACCCAACATCACTTCAAAAAGACAATTCTCTATCCTGAACTTGTGCATCCGTCATTTCATTCTAACCTAGACAAGACAGCGTACTAATAAAACAAAAGACTAAATCTCAAAACAATACTCAAATGAGTGATACCTGGCATATATTAATCTAAACCACAACCCCAATCGAATGTGAATAAATGCAAATAAAAACAGAATGCAATGATCTGCAAATCTCATAGACCCACATTTTATTCACTATAGATTGTAGGACACATATCAGATGTTGAAAGCGAGACATTTTACCATTTACTGAAAAAAAAATTAGCCATTTAGGACTGGATGGCACCAACACATGTCAAAAAAGTTGGGACGGGCACCAAACGGCTAGAAACATAAGTGGTGCTAATAAAAATCAGCTGGAGGAGCAATTTGATAGTAAGTCGCAAGACTGGGTATAAAAGTATCATGCCAGAGGGGCAGTCTCTCAGAAGCAGAGGTTCACCAATCTGCAAAAAACTGGATCTAAACGTGTGAAATTTGTGAATTTCAGAAACATGTTCCTCAATGTAAAATTGCAAAGACTTTGAATATCCAACCACCTACAATACGTATCGTCATCAAAAGAAATCCACCTGCACAAGTAAAAGACCAACGGTGAATATTGGATGTTCATGATCTACTGTCCCTCAGGCAGCACTACATTAGAATCAGGCATGTTTACTGGAAATCACTGCATAGACTCAGGAACACTATCAGAGCCTTTGAACACAGATCACTGTGAAACCTTCAAATTACAATTGAAATCTGTACCATGCAAAGAAAAAGCCATATGTCAAGACGAGCCAAACCTTGTTTAAAGTGGACTAAGGCAAAATGGAAAACTGTTCTGTGGTCAGATGAATCAAAATTAGAAATTCTTTTTGGAAACCACGGATGCTATGTTCTGTAGACTCCAGAGGAGATGGACCAACCAGCTTGTTATCAGCACACAGTTCAAAAGACCGCATCTCTGATGGTATGGGATTGCATTAGTGCCTATGGCGTTGTATAGAGTTGTAGTTTTGCAACAGCTGGTGGGCCTCAGGTTGGCCATCCCTGGCCTATGGTATGGGCAGTGTACACATCTGGCACTATTGATGCTGAACAGGAGGTTTTAGAATAATATGTGCTACCATCCAGACTACATCTATTTCAGTTAAAGGGAACCTGTCATCTCCGAAACACCCCCTGAACTAGAGTAAGCGGTGTATAGTGTAAGTGATGCTGAATCCGAATATGTAAGTTTTATTTTCATACTCATTTCCATTCCGACGCTGTGCTCCCACAAACCAGCAGTAAAATGCATTGAGAGGACTCTTCTTTGAGTCTCTCCATTATGTGAGTGAGCACCGGAGTCCACTGAGTGCATTTTACTGCAGGTTTGTGGGAGCACAGCGTCAGAATGGAAGTGAGTATGAGGATAAAACTTACATATTCGGATTCAGCATCACTTACACTATACAACGCTTACTCTAGTTCTGGGGGTGTTTTGGAGATGACAGGTTCCCTTTAAGACCTGGCATATTTCAGGAAGACAATGCTAAACCACATACTGCATCCATCACAACAGCAAGGTTTCGCTGAAGAAAAGTCCGGGTGATGACCTGGCCTGCCTGCAGTCCAGACCTTTCACTAATAGAAAACATCATGAAACGAAAAATCTGCAAAAGAAGACCCAGGACTTTTGAGCAGCTGAATCCTACATCAGACATGAACAGGACAACATTCCTCTCCCAACACTCCAGCAATTGGTCTCCTCACTTCCCAACCATTTACTGACTGTATGGCAAACATTGCGATGTTCCAACTTTTTTGAGATGCATTGCTGCCATCAAGTTCTGAATTTGTTAATTTTTTCATGCAATGGTAAAATGTCTCACTTCCAACAACTGATGTGTGGTCTATGATCTACTGTGAATAAAATATGGGTCTTTGGGATTTGCAATACAGATATATTCATCCAGATCCCTTTTTTAAAAACTCTTTAATTGAATAAACAACTTCCTCTGGTACACCCAGTCTCACTGTTCTAACAGTAGAGAACCTTCTATATGCTGATGGTGACGCCTTCTTTCCTCTAGGCCGTACTGGTATAAAAGTCAAATCAAATGTCAATAAAGGTCTGTCTGATAACCTATGTACAGTATATACTATTTCTGCAGCCACACAAATGCTGTAAAATACTGTATAATATTAAAAGGTTCTACCTGGTAATCATGCTACCGCTGTAAAACCTTCCTAGCCCTTTCCAAACCACATTATTTGGTCAGTATAAACTTTTATTGACACTCAGACTACTGCCAAAGGATATAGCGCAACCAATATGGCTGCCTCCATCCTGATTGTACATTCCTCTCTGCACCTGTTCTAGGCTGTGCAGAATGAAGCTGGTTCTTTCCCATCATGAAGGGACCCATCTGAATAAGGTCTCCTTTTTGACGCGGATGGACAATTTGATGTGTGCTAAGAACCTCAGGTTTATAAAGTACAACACCTATAGCGGTAATGCTGGTTAATATGCTTAAAATATATTTTATTTTCTGTTATATATAGTATATTAATACTAGGCTGCTCCTGCATCCTTGTGTTTGTATATTTTTGCATTGCAGTCCTAGCAGATTTTTTTTGCCTGTGTGCTTTACTTGGATAGGAGGTGCTGACTTAAATAGATCTAGGAGACTTCCAGATTATCTGTGAAAATATAAGTTCCTCTTTTGCCAATAAGTATCTACCCTAAGCATTATATTTTACTATTATTGAATCATTCATGCCTTATTGAAGGAAGGGAAGCACAGCATATCCTCCGCTGCCTTGATAAAAAGTAATTGGCTATATGTGAAAGCACAGGTTTTGGTCCAAAATAACATAACCTACACTGGAACAGACCATCATAACATGGCAACATAATCTAGAAGCATTTTATATCCATGAAGGACTGATACTGCACTAATAAATCACAAGGCTCTATTTTTATTATTATAAAAAAACGTACTCGTTTTGACCTCTTTTTCAATTGGTCTTTATTACAAATTTTGAACCACTGTCTTTGTGCAGGCTTGAGTTTCTCTAGTACCAGGATCTGGATCTCCATTCTTTTCTGTCAGGCAGCTCAGCTGATGGCTCCCTATCTCTGACCTTATAAACACATTATAGCTCAGTTCTTATCTTACTGATAAGAAGGTGGCTTAGGGCTGTATTAGACCTATAATAGACAGTCAACCAGATCATCGATAACAAGCGTTCATAGAAATGCTCCTTAGCGATGATCTGCACGTGTAAAAGTGTCACCGATTACCCGATGAGCGAGCAAACAGCAGATCATGCTGTCTAATCACGGTCTGCTGCTGGCAAACAATGATTCTGTATGGGGACGAGTGATGGTATTAGCGATCACTCCTCCCTATATTGTGGAGGAGAACGCTGTATGTAAATGCAGTAGTCTCCTTCACTGATAAGCGGGCGATTGTCGATAATCGAAATGCTGATATGCAAGTCTAATACAGCCCTTGAATAAATGTTTAAGATATTTTAGTAATTTATAGTTAAGGTTTATTAGATGACCGGCATGATGCACTCAGCTAGAAAAACAGTTAAGGGGTATTCTCATCATAGACAATGGGGGCATATCACTAGGATATGCCCCCATTGTCTTATAGGCACGAGTCTAACCGCAGGGACCCGCACCTATATCGAGAATAGAGCCCTGCAAGGCGGTGGCTGGAGGAGTCTGGCCCGCTCCCATTCATTTCTATGGGGCCGACAGAAATAGCCGAGCCAGTGCTTGGCTACTTTCGCCGGCCCCATAGAAAATGAATAGAGGGCAGCTGCGCTCTTTATCGGTGTGGGTCCCAGCGGTGAGACCTGCAACTATATATCCTAGCGATATGCCCCCACTGTCCATGATGAGAAAACCCCTTTAACCCTTTGAGACAGAATGGCTCAATATTTTTAATATAGACCAATTGAAAAAAATTATTTTTAGTCCACAATGAGTAAAATGCAATCATAATACAATTGTCCCTGAAGGTGTACATAGCCTCTAACATTGATTACCTATCCTCACAATTGGTCATCAATATCAGATTGATGGGGGTCCAAAATCAGTAGACAGCAGTTGGTCAACTAAGCATTCCCAAGAGATATATGTTATGTGCATGGCCAGCCTTGCAAAAAAAAAAAAATCATGGATCTAAATTTTCACACATAACAAAAAGCATTTTTTATACAACTTCATAACTATGTATTTTAGCAGAAATGCTCTTTAAGAGCTGTGAGCTCTGATGAACAGAAACATGTACTTCAAGAAAAGTCACACAAAACGTGACCACAAAAAGGAATACACAGGGATCTCCATAGATTTAAAGTTTTTTTTTCTTTTTTTAATATCTACATTGATGGCCTATCTTAGGCAGGTCATATACCCGCCGATCCGCTGTTCTGTAGTCGCTCCAGGTCCAGAATTAAAGGAGTTTTTAGCGATTTATATTGATGACCTATCCTCAAGACAGGTCATCAATATCTGATCAGCAGGGGTCCGACAGCCAGGACCTCCACCGATCAGCTGTTTGAAGACGTGACGGGGCTCCATGCAAGCGCCGCTTCCTGTTCATTATACCACATTTAGTCTCAGAAGTGCAGTGTAATGATGAGTACTCACTCCATTCACTTTGAATTGAGCAAGCACTTGTAATTACACTGTGCCCCTTCTCCACAGTAGTTGACGCATAGTGTAATGAAGAGGAAGCAGCGCTCACATGGAGCGCCAGCTCCTCTTCAAACAGCTGATTGGTGGGGGTGCCGGGTATTGGACCCCCACCGATCAGATACGGATGACCTTTCCTAGGGATAGTTCACTGCAAACAGAAGGACGGCAGCATCCCAGTTCCAAAAAGGCTTTTCTTTATTCAAGTGGGTTCCATAAAAAATGTACAGACAGTGTGGCCATTAGGAAGGCCAATGCAACGTTTCGGCTAATATCTAGCCTTTATTAAGCATTGCATTGGCCTTCCTAATGGCCACACTGTCTGTACATTTTTTATGGAACCCACTTGAATAAAGAAAAGCCTTTTTGGAATTGGGATGGTGCCGCCCTTATGTTTGCATTGAACTGTTCGATGGACTGATTGGATCAAAGGTCCTGGAGGTGCTGGTGCATCTCTGGAGGCTGTCTGAAGGCCGAATTAGTGCTGCCCTTAAATTAATAATTTGCTTTCCTAGGGATAGGTCATCGATATAAAATTGCTGCACAATCCCTTTAAAGCCCCATCCATGGTTTGCAGTGGACAGTACTGGTAACTGCCTCAATGCTACCACTGAAGTTAATGGGAGCAGAGCTGCCAAAGCCAACTCTGTCAGTACACACAATGGACAGAGCGGTATAGTTCTGGTGCCGGCTTCCTGACGATAGCTTAAAAGTATAAAAGGAGATTCCTACAAGATACCATTGTAAGGAACACACTAACAAACCCATTAGTTTTTCAGTATTAGTAACAAGGAATCCTGCTATAAGAGCTCACTCTTTGCTCGGTATGACAGATGTAAAACTGATTAAGATCTCACACACACGGCCATGGCGGCATTTTGGTACAGAATAAAATTTATCTACAAACTATGGATACCTTTTATATGAATTCAGTTTTTTTTCTCACCCCTATCAATTGAAAGGGCTATTCCTGACCGCAATGAACAGGAATCAGACATGTTCTACGCCTAATGGACCCGCCCAAAATATGGATCTGTGCATGGCACCATAGAAGTGAACAGGTTGGTGTGCTAGTCTCAAGAAATGCAGATAGCACACGGATAAAAAAAATACGAGGTCAAAAGTCAGTAAATGAGGATTCAGAAAAAAATACAGGGTACCATCAAACACTGATGACGACCAGTCCACTGCAACCCAGTAGGAGATAACAACAGATTTCAGAAGTCACTTTTAAAGGTACTCACCCTACCCCCATAATATTTGACAATAATCATTACAATTCAGAAAGGCTGATTCTTAGGGGGCTTGCCGACAACCCATCAGTGAAGCCCCCTGTACAGCAGTTTAATGCTCATCTGCATTATATTACAGACGTCGTACGATCCATCACTCGGCTTCATTTAGCCATACTGCGGTTAGGTTAGTGATCACCCTCTTGGCTGTAACTCACAGACATAACCCATAATCCTTTCTCGGATGTAACCACGTTAAGAACCTCTGGGACAGAAAGCAGCGCCAAATTAAGTTTCCTTGGGGACAGAGAACATTAATTTGCTATCCTTTGGGCACGCATCAGTCTCATTATCCATCAGAACACAACACAGCAACAACAAATGCATTCACGTATCCAAGGCCGCCCAGAGACACCGGATTAATCCCCTTGGTGACACAGCAGCAGATTAGTTTCTGTATCCTGATTACAAAATCTCTCAATAGATTTATGATTTTAGCGTTGGATGACCTCAGTATTGCCTTATTATCTATATCAAGATGAAACGTATGTGTTCGATCCTTTCCTTCATACAAGGGATCACCTGAAGTCATGGTTTCTGTTTATGGCGATAACGCTTATCGAGACAATCGAAGTTCACGAAGTGGACTTTGATCTGAATTTTAGGAAAAATCGGATTTGCTGCGAAGCTGAATTTCCTTGTGCTTCGTGGTACCAAACCAATTTTCCTAAAATGGCGGTTAAAAAAAAAATTCACACTCACTTCATCCATTTGTGCTCGGCCATCTTGATTGAAGATCACCTGCAAAATCTCATTCTTGGTGACATATGTCACCATGTCAGCCAGCGTGATGACATCATCACGCGCCCTGAGAGATTTCAAGCTGAATCTTTAATCAAGATGGCAGCGGCAGACTTTTTTTTTTTTTTTACAGATGAACCCGACAGGCCTCAATGGTCATCTCCGATGCCACAATCAGTGATTAACGAGGCATCTAAGAGGTTCAAAGACAGAGGTGGCGCAATCGCCATTCTATGTCATTGCAGCCGCTACTCACAAAGAAATGTGCTTCGTGACGAAGTAATTTGTCACAAAATAAAATTTCTTTATGAAAATCGGCAAAGCAACCAAAATGAATCTTTGAGAACTTAGTTCATATCTAGTGAAAACTATCATGCATGCTGGATCCATTCCATCGGGTACCTCTGCCATCAAATTCACCCCACTGACTTGTAATGGGGTCCCATTGGGTTTCACAGTTTGGACACGCAGTGCTATTCTAAATCTGCCTGAATCTGTGAGGCTCTCACGTAGATGTGAACACAGCCTTACATATACTTGAAATATGTACAGAAGACAAGCACAAAAATACAATATAATTTACATTACAATTTAAATGACTTTGTAAATGCAACAGGATGGGAGGAATTTATCACTGGCCTTAAAGGGGTTGTTCCACTTCCGCACATCCAGCAGTGGTGATCATGCTTGCACACTACAGGAAAAAGCGCTTGCCTCTCTGGTGGCCGGGACTGTAGAAGTGTACATTAGAATGGCGCTTTTTCCTATAGTGTGCAAGCATGACCACCACTGATGGATTGCAGGGTGGTCGTAACCATGGAAATGAGAAGTTTATAATGTGATTGAAAAATGAATCCAGCCAGCAAAGGAAGCAATATGGAGAATCACAATACATTAGTAAGTGGCTTGTATTAACTCAGCTGAAGTGACACATCCCCTTTAAAAGAGTGTGATGTAGGGGAGGCAAAGTTTCCGCAGAATGCCAAATTTACTACTAGAAGCTGGCAGAAACCATAGCTCAAATCTACACCAACTCAAAGCTGGAGTAGATATGATTTTCTGGTGCACGAAGAGCCGGAAGATACAACAAATTCTTAATTTCAAAATGAAATACTAGTCTTAATAAATTCTGACCTCTATTTACTGTGAGCTGACTCTGAGCTCATGTGATATCCCAGAGCTATGTAATTCTCAGTTGTCAATAAAAACAATTGACAAGCAAGTTGTCAGATGTATCCCTAATACGATAACGGACAGTTAGTTCTTCCTCTATCGGATTATTAGCGTCTGCCGGAGGAGCCATGTAATTTATATGGTCATCATAAATTACATGGCTCCTCCAGCTGTCCATGTGGCAGAATTAAATCAGTGTATTTCAGTCAGTCATTGGTTACGCCAATGTCTGGCATAAATGGAGATGAATGAGCTGAGGCCAATGGCCCTTCCAACACACTGCCTTCACCAGGTCTCTTTTCATAAAATTGGCAAGGGTGGCGTAGAATGCCATTTGTGGCTACAGAAGTCAAAATGTCATTGAAAAATCACGAATCCGGTATATCTCCAAATGGGAACAAGATCTCCAGACTAAATTTTCAGAGAGAGATACCGCCTTTATATTATCTGTTTCCCATTCTTTTAAATGTGTGAAGCTACAAGAAAACTATTTTAAAATGCTCACTAGATGGCATTACACACCAGATCCATTGGCCACAATGTACCCTAATTTGACACCAGAGTGTTGGAGGTGCAAGTCGGCTAGGGGATCATACTTACACATATGGTGGACATGCCCATTGATAAAGACATTCTGGGAAGAAGTGTGTCAGACCATTTCAAACATAACACAGTCGTTAATCCCTGCCCAACCAGCAATCTGCTTATTAGGGGTGCTAACCGATACACAGCTGTCTCGGACACAACAACGGCTGGTGCAACCTCTATTAGCGCTAGCAAGAATATTAGTTGCACGTCTCTGGAAGCAACCGGAGTCACCTACACTGGCTCACTGGAAAGCTAGGGGAGACCAGATGTTCAGATTCGAGCAACTAGCACACTGGGAGACCCACACTCCACTTCAGTTTTCAAAAATATGGCACAGTTGGGCGACCTACAGAGGATACGCCACTTGAAGGTTCTATAAATTTTTTCTCTTCCACAAGTGCTCTTGTGCTGAATTATTAAACCTATGTACCGTGACCGGTTTATGTTTATGTTTTAGTATGCTATGATTTGTAAAATCTATTATGTATGCCTTGATTTAAGTGTATCGTCTGAAATTGGAATAAAATAAAAAATTGTTATTAAAAAAAAAAAGAAAAATCACGAATCCGGTAGATTTGCAACTTTTCTTCGCCAAAAAAGTTATAGGGGGAATAATGAATGAATTAATGAATTTCCACCCATATTTCTAAAATTCCAAAAAAGGGAATTGTGGGGGCTACTCTGGACTATCAATACAGGCTGTATTACCACAGCAAAACTTATGTATCCCCAAATCCCCTGCTTCCTCAATCCCACAGTCATAGGGTTACAGACTATAGCCACTTTTTGGGACTTTTTTTTTACTAAAATGAAAAGGTCATAATTTTGGATAAAATCTTTTTTTTTTTTTGTAATTGGCTTTTATTAAACATTTTCAACCATTTGTCTTCTGCAGACTGCATGTATTCTCATACTTTCCAGGCTGCTCAGTCCCATTCAGTGTGAAATCCTTCGGACGAGCTCTGTTTGGTCTGTGGTCCCTCTGGTCACTACTAGGGGAAGCTTATTTTGTACCGAATTAAACCTTCAAGTAATCACCCAATCTTGGGGCACAATCTTAAGCACCCCTCCTCCCCCTTCCCCAGTGGCTGCCATTTGGAAAGATTAGTGTCCTATGGCTAAACTGATCTCATAAGTCAGGTAGAACAGTCAAAGTTTTTACATGTTGGCAATTGCTGCCTGTCATTTTAGGCAGCTGTACCTTTTAGACAATATGAGGGTGTAACCTTCAGAAAGCAATTTACCAATATAGTTGGTACCAAAATATCAAGCTCCGGAAAAAGATTGAAAAAGCGTTTTATTTACCTGCATGTTCTCCTTGCTGACCCTCTGAAGTCTCTGCATGATGTTCTGGAAGAAATATAAAGATTTCAATTTGCTATGAAGATCCTTCGTGAATGCAAGCATTGCCTCAAAATTAAATCCTCCTGATATCTCAGCCCGTTCCTTTAGAAGACTCTTGTAGCGCAGCCAACTTTCCATATTAAAAGTCAGATGCGATTCCTGTAACCCATTAAAGGTTTATGCTTTGCCATATTTTGTACAATTTCGGATATTTTCAATGAAGAGTAATAAAGATATGCCCTTGTCTGCTTCATGTTAACTATGGAAGTGGAACTGTTCAGTGTGGTCTAAATGACTCTCAAATTACTGAATCAGCCGCTCCTACGTAAAAATACACATGTAAAAAGTGTCAGCCTAAAGGGGCTGTGCAGCAATATATACTGATGGCCAATGCTCAGGATAAGTGATCAATATCAGATTGGAGGGGGTCTGACAGCCGGGACCCCCGCTGAAGAGGAGGCAGCGTTCCATTAGAGTGCCACTTCCTGTTCATTACTTTGCACTTCATCCTGGGAGGGCAGTATAACGACGAGTACTTGGAATTACACTGCGCCACCACTCCACAGAAGATGACGTGTAGTGTAATAAGCAGGAAGAAGCTCGCCTAGAGCTTTGCCTCTTCGTCAAGCGGCTAAATCGGGGAGGGTCCTAGGTGTCAGACCCCCGTTGATCGGATATTGATGACTTATCCTGAGGATAGGTCATCAATATAAAATCACTGCACAACCCCCTTTAACAAATAGCATGCTACTCTAAGGCCCCATTCACACGTCCGTATGTGTGCACATCCTGGAAAACAGTCAGTTTTTTGCGGATCCGTTGTTCCGCAAAAAACTCAGTTTTTCTAGGACATCCGTTCCGTCTTTCCGTAAAAAACGGAAAGGATGTATCCATATGTCATCCGTTTTTTGCGGATCCGCAAAAAACGGAAGGATGAATAACATCTTTTTTTTCACCCCTCCTGGAACGGAATCCGCAAATACGGATGACATGCGGGTGCCTTTCCGCATGTCTTCCGCATTTTTTGCGGATCCATAGACTTTCATCGTGCTACGGACCATAATTCGGGAGAAAAGTAGGACAGGAGGATTTCTGTTTGCAGATCCGCAAAACGGAACGGAACAGATTAACGGATGCGGACAACATACGGTGCAATGTCCGCAGATTATCAGGACCCATTGAAATGAATGGATCCGCAAAATATCCGCAAAAACCGTCCGCAATTGCGGAACGGATGCGGATAGATTGCGGATGCTTTAAACGGACGTGTGAATGGGGCCTAATTGTGTACCATGTCGTGTCGCGCCACGCTACTTGCCTAGTGTGCTCAGGTCCACTTTAACCATAGGGAAAATGCACTGGGCCCACAAGCAGCAGGTCACATCACTGTTGTCATGCCTCCCAACCTTCCCAAATACAACGGGGATGCGGAAACAGTTGAATAAAATGGTGGAGCAGGACGCCATCAGCTCCCTGCTTCACCATTCACTGGCTTGTGCTCACCGCAACAGGGAGGTGCAATGCAGTGACGTAATGGTGCCTACTGAGCTGAGCACAAGCCGGGGATGACGTGCTCCATTCATTCGGGGAATGGGGCTAAAACTACAGGGGCAGCACTATTGTCAGGGGGCACTAAGGAGACTGCACTATTGTAGAGTGGCCACAAAAGGGGTAGGGGGGGCACTAAGGGGACATAACTAATGTAAAGCATAAGAACACCTGTCATGGGGTAATGGATCATTTGTGCAAACACCTATATCATTGTCTCTGTGCAGCAGATCGTGCCATCTAAACAGCAGTCTGCTGTCCACAAACAATATTTCTGTATGGGGATGAACACTGGCATTAGCGATCACTCCTCCCTATACTGTAGAGGATATTGTTGCATGTAAATTCAGCGGTCATCTCCACTGACAAGCAGATGATTGTCGATAAGGAACGCAGTGTAAGGGGCCAGGTTGTCTTTTGCACCACTTCCTACTCAGGTCCTACTCGGGATCATTTCTGAGACCTCCTGGATAGAAACAGCAGGCAACATCCTAAGGGCTCATTCACATGAACGTATTTTCTTTCCGTGTTCGTTCCTTTTTTTTTTTTTTTGCGGACCTTATGCGGAACCATTCATTTCAACGGGTCCGCAAAAAAAACAAAAAACCCCGAAGTTACTCCGCATGCATTCCGTTTCCGCATGTCTGTTCTGCAAAAAAACAGAACATGTCCTATTATTGTCCGCATTACGGACAAGGACAGGACTGTTTTATTAGGGGCCAGCTGTTCTGTTCCGCAAAATATGGAGTGCACACGGATGTCATCTGTATATTTGGCAGACCGCAAAATACATATGGTCGTGTGCATGAGCCCTAAGGGGCATTATTATGCCCGTGTAGATGTGGTCCAGGCTGGCAGAATGATGGACTTCGCTTCACTGATTTCACAGTGGCCAATTACAACAGCCTAGAAGCTGTTGCTGGTCTCTTCTTGAAAAGCAGTAGCTAAGGGGAGTTATGTAGGCGGCTCAAGCTGCAAAATCGTCCTCTGTCAGAAAACCAGGGAAATTCAAAGTGCACAGAAACGTGCAAAAGGGGTTGAGTAATTTTTTTTATTTTTTTTTAGGGGCCAGTTAGGAGTGAAAAAAAATGTTTTTGTTATCTTTTAGCTATCCATATGGATGTACATACCTTCTGTCTTTTCACTTGGCCTGTCGTCCACGACTGGATGTTCTGCAAAATAAAATAATTTTATAAGATGGGGAGTTAATACTAAAACATGTTTCTTTTCTACATTGGAATCTACGTGCACCATCACCAATTATCTTATAGGTCAAGCAATAATACATAGAGATGACTGGTGTACGTCAACTGGTATGAACAGTATAATACACAATCATGTCATATACTTCTATAGATGAGTAGATGTGTTGCCTCACAGAACATTGGGAAGAATAGGTAGGCAACAAGCCCCTTTTCTACTGTATGGAGCAGTCTCCACCAGATTTTTCCACCAGATCAAAGTTGAAAATAGTACCTGGTACCTTTTTGGAACCTTGATCTGATGGGGTTAAATTGAGTCAAGACGGTACTATGAAGTTACGTGACCACACTGCTGACTACTGATTGGTCTGAGAGAATCTTCATCATACTGCTAACAGCTACAGTGAAAAGCTACCATATCCTCTGTGGACAACACACCACCTTGTGCCAAAAGAGTAGAACCAGTACCATGCAGTAGAGAAGCGGCTACAATCTAACAGAATGTATTCTCAACTCAGACACTAAGGGCAGAGCCTTACGATACACCATAAATGTCCTGATAGGTGTGGGTGAAGACACCCCCGATACTTAAAGGGAACCTGTCATCACCTTTAGGCTGCCCATACTAACGGCAGAATAAAGTAGAGACAGGTGAGTTGATTTCATCGTTATGTCATTTATAAGTTAAAAGTAAGCGGTTGCTGAGAACTAACATCACAAACATTGCAGAGTGGGCCTGGAAAAGAGTCAAATCTTCATGAAATGGTTATTCATGAATTCCTGCTCTCCCTGTCCACCTTCTGATGACTGACAGTCTTCTACCTAGTTTTCTCCCTTTCTGTCTAGGAGAGAACTGCCAATGATCATCAGATGGGCGGGAGAGCAGGAGATTCTGAATAACCATGATTCTTCTCATATAGATTTGACTCTTTTCAAGGCCTGTGCTGCAATGATTATGATGCTGGTTCTCGGCAACCACTTACTTTTAGCTCATGAGTGACACACCGCTGAAATCAGCATTTCTGTAACTATTTTATACTGCCTTCAGTGGGGGCAGCATAAAGTTGATGACAGGTTCCCTTTAAAGGGGTTCTCCCGTCTCTCCTTTATTGATGACCTATCCTCGGGATCAATATCAGATCAGAGGGAGTCCGACACCCGGCACCCCTGCAGATCAGCTGTATGAGGAGACGGTGCGCGCACCATACCAGCGCTGCCCTCCTTCTCTCTTCCTGCTCACCACTGGCTTTGTGGGAATGGGGGCATTGCCTAAATGCAGCCCAGTGTGCCAAATAATGGGAAACATTTTCTACATTTTCTAGTAAACACTGTCTACTCTTAGTATGACACGATTAGTAAATCTGCCCCAGTGATATTTACAGTCCTTCGTTTTTCATCTAGATCATGTAGGAAATAAAAAAATTAAAACCGTATTGTTCACAGTAAGTAAACCCTTAAACAAGATAAGAACTGAAACACATCATACGCGTTATTAAGACACAATTCGATCCTTACCAGGAATTTCGTTCTGTTCTACTTCAATATGTTCATGTGCTAAAAAACAATATAAAAATTACAGCAACAGAAAAACCAAATGTGAAGAGTGTAAAAAAGAAGCAAATAGGATTTTGGAATAATTCCTTGTGTGCCGCAACACAAACATCCCATGTCTTCCGGGTGAGAAGTAACGGGATGGGTTCACACATGGACGTTGTGTGCCATGCAGTGCGGCAAAGAACATGTCTTGTTCCATGGTTTTGCAAAGAAATTATAAACCACGTTTTTTTTTTTTTTTTTAAGTGCAATGGTTTATGGATTAAGAATTGTATCCATGATTACAGAAATATGGCCGTTTTCTTCCAAAAACCATGCGGTACCCATTTACAGGTTGTGCGTTTCACTGCATCTCAGCTGCAGTCCCTACAGTGAAGTAAAGCTGTAACATCAGATACAACTCGTAGACAGTTTTGACACGGTTTCTGGGAGGAAGCATTTGTAAGGCCTCATGTATACAACCGTACTTTTGTTGTGCTCCTTTTTTTTTGGCGGATCGGATGCAGACCCATTCATTTCAATGGGGCCGCAAAATAGACAACTCCTTCAAAAAAACATAGCCATCTGCATCTGTCTGTATCCGTATGTCCATTCCACTGCATCACAAAAAAAAATACGGAACATGTCCCATTCTAGTCCATTTTGCGGACAAGGATAGGACATTTCTACAGGAGTTTAAAAAAAAGGCGTCATGCACTTGAAACTCAGCAGAATACAGGAAAACAAGAGTACAGACGTAGCCATCGTGAAAAGAGTTATCCAGGAATTTGATATTGATGACTTATCCTCAGGATAGGTCATCAATATCAGATGGGCTGGGTTCCGACTCCCAGGACCGCTGTCGATCAGCTGTTCGAAAAAGCGGCACCGCTCTGTGAGTACTTAGGCCTCTTCCTAGGCCATCACATGGGCTGGACCATGGGTGGCAACTTGTGGCACTCCAGCTGTTGTGAAACTCCCAGCATGCATACTTGCTCTACTCTTCTCAGAACTCTCATAGAAATAAATGGAACATGCTCGGAATTGTAGTTTCAGAACAGCTGGAGTGCGACAGGTTGCCCTCCCCGGAATAGACGCAGCTCAGTCCTATTCAAGTGAATAAAGCTGAGGTGCAATACCAAGCATAGCCGCTACAATGTACGACCCTGTGCTTGGTAAGCTGTGAAGAGACCACAGCACTCACCGGAACTCCTGCCTCTTCAAACAGTTGATTATCAGCATACGCCATCAATTCTTGGACAACCCCTTTAAGATCAGCACGATTTATCATGTTGTAGAAGTGATACAATTTCCTAAAGTATGTTAACTTAAAGGGGTATTCTGGTTAAATAACGTTATATAATGTTATCTACCGCTGGGCCCTCGCTGACCATAAGATCACAGGAGTTCTGGAACACGTACAGTGCTCGATTATCTCTGGAACTCCTATAGAAATGAATGGAGTGGCTGAGCACATGCCCAACTGCACTCCTCAAGGTACGGGGGACCCGTTTTCATGATCGTGGGGGTCCCATTGGTAGGACTCCCACAGATCTAATAGTTATCCGCTATCCTGTGGATAGTGGATATCTTTATACAACAAGAATGCCCCTTTAAGTGAATCTGCTATTTCAGTTTTGGCCAACAGATGGAAGCAAAGTGCACAGAGGACGTGGATCCATCCTACCTTCTGATAAGAGTTAACGGGTTTGGCCACATTCTGGCTGCAGTTGATCAATGTGTGGATATAAGATGATAATATCATAATTCTAGCCTTTGTTGAAATTCTGTGCCATTTTCTACATTTCACAAGGTAGGATACCTTGTTGGCCAAATCTTTTCTGCTGTCCACACAATAGCTGCTGATGGAGGTTCATGTGACCAGGCAAATCAATCAGTCTCCGCCATTCAAATACAACGTACCTGTCACCTGCACTTGCAGTTTAGGGATTTTAGTGCAGGTGTAGTACATTTCAATGCAGGAGGTTGATTGATGTGTCTGGTTACATGACTGTCAGCTTCCATCTTATGAATAGGACTAGGTATGAGCAAATCGACTTCGGATGAAACATCCAAAGTCGATTCGCATAATACTTTGTTTCAATACTGTATGGAGCGAGCGCCCTGTACAGTATTGAAACGAAGTATTATGCGAATCGACTTTGAATGTTTCATCTAAAGTCAATTCGCACATCCCTAAAATAGGACCTCTATGCGCACAGCACACAAGGGTTCACTGCTTATGGAATGCAGCAAATGACACAGAATTCACAAAATCAACAAAAACTATATACTGTGAGAGCCATATTGTCATCTTAGATACACACTGATCAACAGTAACCAGAAAGTGGTCAACCCCTTTAAGGATGATGGAGATGTAATGGAATGTGCCAGGTTTTATTGGAACAAGTTAGGAGCTTTATAACACCCGAGTATTGTGTAAATGCCACAGCCCTTTATGGCCTCAACTAAACCTAATGGTTAATCTCACCCATATTAAAAAAAAGGGCACGTCTTATCGAGCATGACAGCGAGTTCAATGGACTGTATAGCTTCCAGTTTCTCAACTTTTATGTAGAGCTAATCTAACATCTATTTAAAAGGTAGAGACACCAGTTAACATCTATATCTATAGTAGCTATACTTAACATGAACATGTAGTTAGACTAAGGTACACCTATGAGAGAATAAAATATTACATAATAAAATATAAAATATCGGATTTCAGGCAAATTTAAAGCGTACCCAACTTCCAACAAACTCTATATCAATTAATAGTAAATTGGGTGTGCATAAGGAAAAATACTATTTCTGGCCATTATACGTCTTGTATCTGGCTTTTGTTTTTGCATTTTCCCCAGTGCATGGTGAATGTGTAGTTTGCAGTTCTCTCAAAGATGGTGGGTGGAGAAAGTAGAAGAGAATCTGCTTCTTATCCTTCTCATACTCACTCAGAGGCAACCCCAAGATGATAAAGAACATTACAGAGAAGTACTGACTTGTACTGATGTTAATAAAGCATTTGGGCTGAGATATAAACTTCCTATTTAGCTGTCTCTTTAGACGGCACTCTCATTGCCTGTGCGTCTCTCAATCACTTCTTGTTCACTTCTCCCCCTACCCTTTGAATAGACTTGTACGGACATGTCTAATATGATACTTCAGTGAAGCCATCTGGGGGAGAGAGGTAATCAGCTGATAAAATGAAAATTAGTAATTTCTCTGATAAAATATAGTACAAAGTTTCTTGTGGTCGCTTGCACTATTTATGCAAAGTTTTGTGCAAAGTAAGTGACCAATTAAAGAGGTTCTCCAGGATTTTTTATATTGATGACCTATACTCAGAATAGGTCATCAATATCAGATCACCGAGGGCTCTGACTCTTGCACCCTCACAGATCAGCTGTTCTGCGGCAGTTCTGGAAATAGCCATCAAAATGACACAGCTCCATCCACTGTGAATGGTTACAGTGCTGCAGTAACCAGCTTCATCCAGCACATAGTAGACGGAGTTGTGTCGTTCCAGCAGCAGAGCTAATGTAGAACAGCCTAAGGACAGGTCATCAATCATAAAACTACGGAGAACTCCTTTAAAGATCTGACAGCTTTGACACGATAATGTCATATATGATCATTTGTAAAGCAGTTGGAAGTACCTACCTGCTGGTTCACTTGGCTCATTAGATGAAGGAACATCTGGAATGTTAAAAATAAATGATATATACATAAGTTAAAATTTTCACAAACACTGCAAGTCAAACAATGAAGGAAAAATAGTACATGTATGCATTTCACCATAGAAGTGAATGTGTCAGCGCTATTCTCAAGAAATGTAGATAGCACGCGGATTTAAAAAAAAAAAAAAGTCATATGCATGAGGTCTAAATTCAGTGACTAAGGATTCAGGAAAAAGTACAGGGTACCATCAGGCACTGATCACTGCCAGTCAGAGGCAATAGTGATGCTGCAATAAACAATAGCAAAGCTCTGTACAGCAAGGAGCTTTGCTATTGGTTGGTTTGGGCGGGCTGCCGGAGCGGTAAAGTGTACTGCAGCACAGATGTGATTGGATCGCGGCACAGCCAGGGAGAAGGAGACGCCCATTGAGAAACCCTGGCGTCTCCTCCTCCCTGTTCCGATACTCATCAGCCTGTCTCCTCCTAAACCATGTGACTGATCACATGGTCATGACATCATTGAAGGTCCTTGAAAGCTATGGTGAATGGAGTGTTTATTCTCTGCCTGGTCCTGTCAATCAACAGAGCCTCTAGGAGCATTGAGAAACCCTGGCGTCTCCTCCTCCCTGTTCCGATACTCATTATATTATTAGCATACTGAGCGGGAAAAATACAGGGGGGCACAGCGGAGAGCAGGAGCACTATTTTGAATAACCTGGCCAGGTGGCAGCATCAGCGGGGGTACCCTGCCAGTAAAGGTATTTACCTACTGTATCTCAAAAGCGTGAAAGGTCCTCTTTAAGGATGAGGAGTTAGATCCGGGGGGTTTCTGTATGAGGAGAGTAGGGGGAGCGACGCACCCATGAACATGGAGTGGAGTCCGGACATCCAGTTTGACGTGCGCTACAAGAGGACAGTGCAGCAATGTATCGATGTGTGTAATATATGTAGTGCAGTGTGTGATCATCACATCACACATATGTGCAGTGTATGATGTACGTACGGATGTAGTAGAGTTAACACACATGCTTTATGAGACGTGTTATCTAAACTAAATGCGTTAAAGGGTTTCTGTCACCAGTTTTTTCGGTATGAATCAGGCTGACATTAGAGATGTGCTAATGTCACCTGATTCCAAATATATATCTGTTTTATTTACTGGTGCCCCCATTTTTATATAAAATGAACTTTTATTTGATGCTAATAAGGCTTCTAGGTGCAAGGGGCGTTACCTCTGCTCCTAGAGGCTCTGTTGATTGACAGGACCAGGCAGAGAAGAAACACTCCATTCACCATAGCTTTCAAGGACCTTCAATGATGTCATGACCATGTGATCAGTCACATGGTTAGGATCACACAAATAGCCTGTCTCCTCCTAAACCATGTGACTGATCACATGGTCATGACATCATTGAAGGTCCTTGAAAGCTATGGTGAATGGAGTGTTTCTTCTCTGCCTGGTCCTGTCAATCAACAGAGCCTCTAGAAGTTCATTTTATATAAAAATGGGGGCACCAGTAAATAAAACAGATATATATTTGGAATCAGGTGACATTAGCACATCTCTAATGTCAGCCTGATTCATACCGAAAAAACTGGTGACAGAAATCCTTTAAGCAAACACCTTCAATTGCTTTTCAATGGCTTTTGCTTCAAGATAACGCAATGAGTTAAGAAATTTGAGTTAAGAGTTTGTGTGTTAACCCTGCTACATCTGTAGTGCAGTGTGTAGTGAATGCATAGCAGGTTATTATAGCCAAGTGATAAAGTACAGGGAAGATCCACTATATTGGACTGCACTTTATCACTTGGCTATAATAGCCTGATGTTATTTAGACTAGTAATGGTTTCCTGCATATAACCACCTCTTAGGCCACATTCACACCAACAGTATTTATTTCTGTTGTTCTGCTCCACTAGATGTGTTGTGTAGATAAGTGTTGGATAGGGCACCTAAGGATGGGGTCTTATCACACTTCTGTCACAAGTTTAACGTATACAAACAAAACGTATATGTTAACGTATGCCTTACACAGATGCCATATTATGGTATCCATCACCATAGTGTTCCATTGTAGAAAAGAAAAAAAAAAAACATATGTTAATGTATACGTTTTTTTGCAGGACTCTGCAGGATAGGAAAGCGTAGTGTACCACGTTATTCCATGCAACGTCTTTTGTACAATGGAACTCTACAGTTATGGATGCCACAGTATGGCATCCGTCTGAGGAGTCCGTTATAGTACAAGTTTTTTTGTGCATGTTGAACGTATAACAAAAACGTGATGAGAACCCAAGCTAACCGACAGGAACCGAACTGAACAGACTTCACTGACTATGATGGAGTCTGTTCAGTTTCCATTCAGGATCCTGGCTTTTTAACAGACAAAAAAGTCCTGCATGCAAGGATTTTTTTCTCCAGTCTTTTTGACAGACTCTGTGACAGAGGCCCCGAACCACGCAGGTTTGAACAAGTGCAGGCTAAGTATTATGTAGTTAAAGTTACTACAACTTTTGTTCTTCCTCAGCTAAAAATACTCCTCAAATATGGTAAGAGGGGGATTTTTACTCTTCCAGAAAAAAAAAATGTAGCATGACCTCAGCTACCAGTTCATCCACTTCAACCCACTAGGAGAAATAAAAGATATCAGTTTCGAAGGTACCCCCATATTTGACAGGGATCATCTTGATTCAGAAAGGATGATTTTTAGGGGGCTTGCCAGTTATACTTGGGCCACCTGCTACTGGTCCAGGTATGTGTTATCAAGTGGTAAGAACCAGACAACCCATCAGCAACGTCTACATCAAATTTAGATGTAGCCCTCAGCAGCAGGGGCATAACTACCATAGTGGCAGACCATGCGACTGCTATGGGGCCCAGGGCAAGAGGGGGCCCAGTTGGGATCCATCCCCTCTTCTACTGGAGGTGAAAACTTGGTCAGAACTCTACCCTATAAAGCAGGGCTGGCCAACCTGAGGCTCTCCAGCTGTTGCAAAACTACAACTCCCAGCATGCCCAGTCTGCCTACAGCTATCAGCCTACAGCAGGGCATAGTGGGAGTTGTAGTTTTACAACAGCTGGAGAGCCTCAGGTTGGCCAGCCCTGCTATAAAGGAACAACTTTTAGAAAACGAGGCAGTGGAACAATGTCCCAAGGGTCATTGAAAAGGCCTTAGGCAGAAACCCTTCTGTCCTGCGTGGGGGGCCTGGTTTGATCCTTGCTACGAGACCCTTACTTCTCTATGTACGCCACTACTCAGCAGTCCTCGCAGGGAGAAATTACATCTTCATATACACTTCCCACTGGTCATTCACCTTATGCAAGGATGGTCAGTTTTGTTCTGTCACTTTGGGGGGGGGGGGAGGGTGGACACAATTGAGGGACCCCCACTTATAGGACGTTCATATGCTCTATTAAGGCATACCAAAAGAGGTTACTCCGCAAATACACTAAATATAATGAGGACTCTGTATATGAATTTCTTCACTAGTATTTTCCGGTACCACCTCATCTAGACAGGTAAGATGTCATCTACAGGTTATTAATCATTTACTGACATCTCTAATTATTACTGTGTAACTTGCAGAAAATCCACTCAACAAGAATTGCTTAGAGATGTATTGTGGTATCACATAATTACTACAGGCAGTCCTCACCATTAACCTCTTCTTCATGGTCATCACTGGCAACGTCTTCTGTGGCTAGAAGGGAAAGAAAAAAAAAAAAAAAAAGATTACTGAAATATTCAAATGGAAGAGTCATATGTGACGCCCTGATCTCATTAGTAAGAAAAGTGATGATGATAAACTCAAAGACGAAAATCCCAACTCAACACAAAGCTAATTGCGAGTTGGCATCGATTCTTGCAAAGTCGGCAAAAAGAAAGGCGACCGTTCAAAGAATTATTACATCATCTGTAGAGTGAGAAGGTTTAAAAAGACGCATCAGGATCACTGTAAATGCAATAGGATTATTGAACCCTGACGAAGCCGGTGCTGGACAGTGGGAGTAGTAGTTGTAATGGCCAGTGGTGGCTGGTGTGCATAGTATGATAGGGACTCTATATTATCAGCCTTACTTTACTTGATTTAGCTATACGTATATATGAATTGTTACATAGCCATGGTAAAGTCAGCATTGAGTATGAGGGGTATAGCCTTTCCTGCGATTCTCAGGGTCCACAATTGTTCGGCCTAACTTCAGGTCAAAGTTCGGGAACTTGACCCCGAAACCCAATAAAGTCAATGGGGACCCGAACTTCACTTTATTATTTTCGATTATAACAAGGTTATATCGGAAAATAATAGCATTCTTAAGACAGAATGCAAAAGAATATGGCCATTTAGGGGTTGAAAAAACAAAAAAACATCTCACCTCATCCACTTGATCGATCTGCAGCAGTCTCTTCTATCTTCTTTCAGTAGGACCTGTGATGTGCGCAATGACGTCAACGTGCTCTCCCATGTGGTGATGTCATCACGCACATCACAGGTCCTTTGGCAGGTCTTGTTTAGTGAAGATAGAAGAATTAGCTGCAGCCTGATCAAGTGGATGAGGTGAGTTTTATTTTTTAACCCCTAAATGGCCATATTGTTTTGCATTGTCTTAAGAATGCTATTATTTTCCAATATAACCATGTTATAACAGAAAATAATAAAATCACCCGATCAACAGCAAAGCCCAGTGAAAAATAATAATAGATGATTTTTTATGGGACCACATATCTAGTCAGTCACACAGCTTCCATGCCAATAATTTAAAATAACCATAAAAGAGTGGACTTAAAGGGAACCGGTCATCAACCTTATGCTGCCCATACTAACAGCAGAATAAAGTAGAGACAGGTGAGTTGATTTCAGCGTTCTGTCATTTATAAGTTAAAAGTAAGTGGTTGCGGAGAACCAACATCACAATCATTGCAGACTGGACCTGGAAAAGAGTCCCAGCCACCTGAGAAGAGTCATGGTTATTCATGAATTCCTGCTCTCCTACTCAGTTTTCTCTCTTTCTCTCTAGGAGAGAACTGCCAATCATCAGCAGATGGGTGGGAGAGCAGGAGATAAGAATAACCATGACTCTTCTCAGGTAGATTTGACTCTTTTCAAGGCCTGAGCTGCAATGATTATGATGCTGGTTCTCTGTAACCACTTACTTTTAGCTCATGAGTGACACACCGCTGAAATCAGCATTTCTGTCACTAATTTATGCTGCCCTCAGTGAGGTCAGCATAAACTTGATGACAGGTTCCCTTAAAGGCATATCAAATTTATTATGTCCCAACAAACCAGCAGCAGTCCTCTATATCTGTAGAATAGAGAGGACAGTTGGGACACGTCCACACACATTAGATTAGATCAGCAACCTCCGGCACTCCAGCTGTTATGAAACTACAACTCCCAGAATCCTACTTTCACTTTTGTGGGAGTTACAAGAACAGCCAAGTTAAGTGTGCATGCTGGGAGTTGTATTTTCACAGCAGCTGGAGTGCCGGAGGTTGCTGAGCCCTGCATTAGATGCTGGATCATCCTGATAAAATCAGCAGGTTCTACCACGTATTATCTAATGTGGATGACCATCCAGGCTTATAATATATAAAGATAAAGAACACGGTTACCTAACGTTTCTGTCTCTGATTCCTCTGTTTGTTCTGGCACAGCTTCCCCATCTGCCTCTGGAACATCTGCAAAAACCCAGCGAACAGAAAGTTAATAAAAAACAATTTAATGTTCTTCTTAAAGTACAGTAAAAGTCGACAAATTAAAATTAGCTATGATTTTTCAATTCATTAGTTGAAAATGAGTTACAATTTTGTGTAGAAGATTTAGGAGTTCTCTTGGCATCTATGTATGGTAAAAAGGACTCCCTACATACCTGATAATTCAGCTGGTTCTTCCTCTTCCAGTTCTGTCTGAGGACTAGTTTCTTAAAACGAAAATAAAAAAGTTAAATAATATAGAAAACTGTGAAATAAAAGATACTGCTAATTCAATAATAAGATTATGTGCTTGGATGGCAATGTTTATGAGGAAAACAATACTGACATCTGGTGGTGCTCGCCTTCAAATTCTGCTGTAGACTAAAGAGCCCGTATTGGGCTTCTTAGATAGTCCCATCAATATTACTTAGATATCAATCAGATTTTCAGAATCCACAGAAATGTAGAGTATCTCCGTGATGACATATCCTCTCAGAAATGTACCTTATTGATCATGACCTCCAGAAACATACTAAAAGCATATTAACAGTATAAACTACAGCACTTCTACAGGCTTTCTACTTAAGGTTTAGGGACCCCTTTAACAGGCTGTCCCATTAAGACAACTTATCCCCTCTCCACAGAACATGGGATAAGTGTATGATCAGCAGCGTCCGACCACTGTGGTCCCCGCTGATCATGAAAAAGGGAGCCCGAGCTCCAGCGGACAGGAGCGTGACCGCAGCTCCACTCAACTCTATGGGACTGCTGGACATAGCCATAGCCACGCTCCCACAAGCAAAGCCCTGCTGACTTTTAAAAGGAGCCTGTCACCTGTTTTTCACCAATATAACCACAGAAGATTACATACACATCTGAAGCATACCTGTGTGCACTTTGTGCCTTTATTCCATGTCCAGGAAAAGCACTTTCATTCTGCTGGAAAACAGCTCCCAAGTGCCCAGCTCTGCTGCTGCAAGTGCCCAAAGCAAACCAGACTGAAGAGGGGAGGGCTGCTTTAGCTGCTCATATCTTAGGACTGGTACCAGCTAAAAATACGGCCCTTGTTTGAAAGCTGGCATTCCAACCTTTCAAACGATACCAGAATCATAGCATTATATCAGAAGATATACTGTAGCTGTTAGAAATCGAGTCAGGGGTGAAAGCGGTTTTTACTTTCACTTTCAGCTGGGCACTTGCTTTTCCTGGACATGGAAAAAAAGGCACACAGTGCACACAGGTAAGTCTGGGATGTGTCTGCAATCTTCTGTGGGGCAGTGCCCTTAGTTATATTGGTGAAAACTGGGTGACAGACTCCCTTTAAAAAGTCACAAGACAAGTGAAATGTTGCAAATTATCGCACAATTATAGCATGCACCATAATTTGCAATTTTTTCTGCCACAATAAGTGGCGTGAAGACTTTAGTAGATGTCCCTCATTGTTTTGGCTCAAATGGTGAGGTCCTGTACACCGCTGCAGCCAATCACTGGCCTAACTGGTTTATGGCACAAGACCATTGTCTGCAGTGTTTTTTATTTTTTTTTTGGCCGATGGGAAATAGTTTCCTTCCTCCTGGAGGAAAGGTAATTTATGTACTTTTTTTTCCCCCATGGAGCACTACTGGTAAGTCAACCTCTGAACGCCACCTGCATGTTTTCAATAGGACACAGTACCCCACCTCAAATGTGTTAATTATTTATGTTCTTTGCTGAGTGCAAATGCTGTACACTCAACACCAGCAAAAAAAAATAAAATTCTAAATTACTGTAAAATAAGTTGCTCCAAGACTGCACTACCACAAGTCCCTATACGTGTGGCCACATCTTCATCTTGTTGGAGTAAAAACATTTCTTTTTATATATTTTAGGAAAAGGGTTTATAACATACCTTCATCATATGACACAGTTTCATCTACTTCTGGGTCCTTACTGAAGTCTACTTCAACTGACAAAAATGACTTTTCATGTGAATCATATTCTTCTTCATTCGCTGGCTCTTCAGCCTCTTGGTTATCCTCGAAATTATCATCCTGAGGTTCTTCTTCCTCTGTTGCTACCTCTACTTCAGGTTGTTCATCTTCTACATGTGCTGGTATTTCTTCTGGTTCTTCAACAGCTTCATACTCAACATCTTCTACGTCTACAGGCTGTTCCGTTTCTGTATCAGGAGCATTCAGGAATTCAGTTTCTGTCTCCTCTACTGCTTGCTCATATACAGATTCTGGTTCTTGATGCTCTGCTGGTTCTTGCTCATCGCCTTGTGTTAACGTTTCTTCTTCCACATCATCATCACCATCATCATCAGCAGCCGGTTCTCTCTCCAAAACCTGCTCAGTAACCTCATCAATTTCTTGCTCTTGAGCCACAGGCTCTTCAACATAAACTGCTTCCTCTATTATGGGTTCTTCTATCACTGGCTCTTCTTCTGGCTCTTCATTCACATCTAAGATGGTTGAAACATAAGTAAAGGTTTAGCAACTAATGACAATACAAACAAATATTCCAGACTTTTTAAGAAAACATAAGAAGGAACTGTACATAAGACCCTTCAATCCACCCATCAGACAAAAACAACAAATAGATTTCCCAGTAATTTCAAGTTTCAGGATGTATAAAACTACTATGTGTATAAAAATTCTACACAAAGGTTATGCCTAAAGGCTATGGACACCTATAACACGGAAAATAGAATTCTTACAAATGCTAGTGGTTACCTAAAAAAAAAATAAAAAAAATGCACAAATTTTCAGTCAGCAATTTTTATTCCATTATTCATTTCCAACCCCTAAGATGAGGCTCCTAGTTTCACATTTTTCTCATGTGGATTTGTCCCTCTCAGTAGCACACACTTATGTCAAGGAAGCTGTGGCCTCCATTGACACCGATACAAACGAGTAGTGTTTCAAGTTCGGCATACAAGGTTCAAGTTGGGGTTATCTAAGAATTCCGCTATGGATTCCGCTGCCACGAACCATAACTTATGGTCTATGGTAGCGGAATCCATAAAGGAATTCTTAGATAACCCCAACCCGAACTTTGTAAGCCGAACTTGAAAACACAAGTTCGCTAAACACTACTAACGAGCATTTCATTCCACCAACGGCAGAATGCCATGACTTTGCTCCTCCCAATCTACCCTCTTCCTTGTACATCCTCCATGCTAGCATCTTAACATTAAGAGAAAACAGGGAAGAGCAGAGAGAGATGACACAAGCCAGGAGCTGTGTGCTGCCAGCACTATGTTAGAAGCAGCAGCACCACTAGCTATGTGAAGGTGCTACACTGACTAAGCTACAGCAAATTTGTCTGACATATCCATAACAGATTATTTGGTTAACTGTGCATTTAGGAAGTATAGGAAAATTAGAAAAATAAAATCAATGCAAAGGTGTCCATAACATTTACTTTTTAACATCACAAAAGAACATGCTTGCTGTGACCATATATAGAAAACAAGAAAGAAACTCAGACGCTAAAGACGTTTTTACTTGAGAAGCTTTCTCCAATGAATAGGATATGTTAACGACATCATGTGCATGTGGTACTGTGTAAAACAGAAGCAAGATCAACACATTTATCTCCTTTTGTTTACAACTTCATTCATTTATATCATACCTGGTTCAGAGCGAAGTGATTCATGAACACTGGGCTCCACAGCATCTTCTAAGGAGAATTCACTTGCTGCATCTAAGGGAAATAAAGGAAATATTTTCTTCCTTAATAAATGTGGATTTTCATACAAATAAATATGAACTATAATCTTACAGTGGTTGTTCTTGTGTGTGCTTATTATATAGCTGGTTTAAGTTGCATTAGTAATTTTTAAGGAATTTGGTTTAATAATAATGAATTTGGATTAATAATAATAATGAATTTGGATAAATAATTCACAATGAATTTGTATTAATAATACTTAAATACCATATACATGTATTTAAAGGCTATGTACACCTTTGGAGCTTTTGGAATTTTTTTATGATTGCATTTAACTTATTTTTGGCTAAAAATTGTATTTTCAATTGGTCTTTATTAAAAAATATTGAGCTGTTCAGTCACAAAGGGTTAACTGTTTGTCTAGCTGGGTGACTGGTACTTTCAATTTCACTTTGTGTCATCTAATTACCCTCATCTGTAAACTACTGAGAAGTCAAACACTTATTTAAGCCACATTCTTATCAGTAAGGTAAGGATTGAGCTGTAATGAGTGTTTATGATGTGAGAGAGAAGAGATAAGCTGTCCGTCTGCTCCTCAGATGACGGAATTGAGAAAAAAAATCCACAGGCAGCTAGTACAGCTTCTCAGCTCTATACACAAAAAAGGATTCAATATGGTTAATAAAGACCAATTGAAAAAGTGATTTTTAGGTCAAAATACGTATAATGCAATAATAAAAAAAAAAAATGCCCCCAAAGGTGTACGTAGCCTTTAAACGAAAAAAACAAAACAAAAACCTAATATACTTTATGCTTCAGATCCTGCCTAAGGTATATGTTACAAATAAGAAAACTTTTTTTTTTACATACACAGTCTGCAGAAGGGTACATGGTTCTGCTCCCAACTGAGAAGGGGATACAACTGTATCCAGTCTAGGCCATGGGCAACCTCTTTAAACAGGACCTGTCACCTGTCTGTTTTAGTAACTACTTGCATTCCACATGTAATAACAATTCTGGAGCATCTATTCTTAGGACTACGTTGTGCCATTCTTTTATTTCTTCTAGAAGGTATAAACGAATTGCCAGCAGTTTGCAATAAAGGTCCAGACGGGCCTTAATAGTTGGGGGCGTGTCTCTGCACTGTGCATTGCCAGACTGTGCAGGGAACACCCCTAATTGGTAACACCTATCAGGACCTTTGTTGCAAACTGTTGGGCATTCATTTACTATTCCTTTTAGACATTATGAATGAATAGTGCAACATAGAGACATAAGAATAGATGCTCCAGAATTATTACATGAGGAATGCAAGTAGTTACTGAAACAGACATGTCAGGAGAGGTGACAGTTCCTCAAAGACTGTGAAATGACAAATAACCTGGCAACCCTTAATGAGGACCTGTCACCTCTACTGACATGTCTGTTTTAGTAAAGACTATAACAATTCTGGAGCATCTTTACTTGGATCTCTGCTTTCCTGTAATTCTTTCTGAATATTTAAGAATATAATGACAATCAGATGTCCCCATTCCCCACGTCAATAGGGGCCTGTGCCTACACAATCTGAAACTGTCCGCACTGATTGCCTAGTGTGAGACTGTATAGGGACATTGCTAACTGGTAACACCCAGTTGTCAATTTATTTCTAAATTTCTAAGAGGAATAACAGAGGAACAGAACAAGGCAGAGTTGCTCCAGAATTGCTATTTCATGGGTCATAAAGTTATTTAATAAAAAGAGACATCAGGAGAGTAGACAGGTCCTCGTTAAAGCCCAAAGCTGCATAACCAGGTAAAACTGATCATTTTCAGGAAGGTACTTACCATCTTGTGTTTCATGATCATCCAGAGCATCTTCTATGTCAAACACATCTAAAAGATATAATAAAATAAAAAAAATAAAAATTACTTCCAAAGTTTCAAACAGAAATAATTTACACCAGAGAGTCAAGGAGCACAAAAGGGAAAGGAGTAGAGTTGAGTGAACGTGACTTACAGTCAGGTGAGGACGGATCCGGATGCCTGCGGCCATTCAAGCACAGGGGATCCGAGCAGTACTGTTACGAGCACGTTCGCTCAACTCTAGAAAGGAGTTTTCCTTGTTTTCTTCTACATTTGAGCAAAAAGCTTCTATATCTAGGAGATTCAGAGGACATCTTCTCCACAAAGAGGCCTTGTGGTGAACTTACTTTATAGTCACATCATCTCCATCAGGGAAGAATAGGGCAGCATTGCGCTATATGGTCATTTTATTTGGCCGCTCACTGGCATTTATGTAGGCAGTGTATGGCAGCATTACATTGAGCTGTTATTTAGCACCATATTCTTCCTCTCATTGAAAATGCTCCCCATTTCACCTGAGGGCATTCACAGACTTTGATGCATCCCTGCATACCAGTCATGACCACAGAACGACCCTTTAATATCCCAAAGGGCAAGAAGTACAGGATTTGGCATCTAGGGCTAGTGATCAGGGAGTTTGTACTACTAGATAAAGTACATACAGGTCTCAACAACTAACAGTACACCACTTCTGTGTCTGCTGGATTGATAATATGGTAAAACAAAATGATATCTTGCGAGTTCACACTAGGTGCTGAGAAATCTCAAACCACTCTGGATTCTGTTCTAGTGGGAAGATGGGTCCATTGCCAAAACTCATAATATCTTGTCTAATTTGCACTTATTTGCCATATTAGTGTATACTGCACCACTAGAATCAGATGGGGTCCCCTTTCGGGATCCCTGCTATTGGTAAAAGAGGAAGGTCAAGTCTGTAGTTTTCCTTGAACTTGTAGGACCACGGGCATCTTTAGGAGCAGTGGTCCCCAACCACTGGGGCGTGAATCATCTGGTACTGGACCACGGAGAGCAACGGAATTGAACGGCAGGGACAGGAACTATTGGTTTAGGAAATAATGCGAGAAGAAACAGGCTACTACTACGGGGCCTTTATTTAAAGAGGGCACTACTGGGAGGCATTATATGTCAAGAGTCCTCAACTGAGGGGCATTATATGGCACCACTGGGGGGGGCTTTATAACTGGGGCCTAAATGGCCATGGTTACCAAGTAGGGGCGTAAAAACTAAATAGGTGTGTTCAATTACATAGAAAAAAAGTTATGGTCAAGAGATGTCATGAGAGTGACCTGTAAAGGACAGAGAAAAACGGAAAGAGATGGACTCCAGCAAGAGGAAACATCACCTGTAGGTCACTGAGTAAGGGCCTAAACAAGATTATTACTGTGTTTTGTTATGTGTGTGATTTATCACCATCGGTCCACAGGAAAATTATTTTGCATGAAACCGGTCCCTGGTAGAAAAAAAAAAGTCACAGACTTCTGCTCTAGCGGGGAGATCTATCAAAACCGGTGTAAAAGAAAACTGGCTTAGTTGTCCATAACAATCAATCAGATTCCACCTTTCATTTTGAAAAGGAGCTCTGAACAATGAAAGGTGGCATCTGGTTGGTTGTTATGGGCAACTAAGACAGTTTTCTTTAACACCAATCTGATAAATCTAGGTGCCTATTCATATTAATGGTCACCATGTAAGGCATTTACAATGTGCTTTCCCCTATCAATAACTACTGATTCTTGTGTCTTGTGGTAGCCAGGTTACCTCATCCTTCACCCCTAAGATCACCATTGTCCAGGTCTGATTAATGAACCTTTAATGAGAGTGATTTATCAAACTGAAGGCATTTCAAGTATCAAAGAATTTTTCTGTGGACATAATGAGATAACAGCAGAACTTGGCATTGACATTTATTGGTGGAACCCTGGCATACCCTTACCATTATCAGGTGATAGAGATTCTTTTATAGCATTAATAGCTTCCTCTAAATCTTCATCAGAGATATCTGGAAAAAAAAAAAGAAATAAAGTAAAACAGAATGTTCTCTTGGTAACTGTGTACACGTGCCATTTACACAGGATTAACGTGTCTTATTAAGGTCACTGTATATCATTACACAGCCCTATGTACACAACTGGACTGGTTCCACAAGTGTAAACATGGCACGGGGGATGTGAACGTTTACATTTGGGATTAGTAATGTAAACCTATGATCCCTATATGAAATATCCGGGCACGCTGTGAAGCTTCCAAAGCGCAGGCACTAAGACGGTGATACATTAAGAAATTCATTAGTGCTAACGATGAATTTACATGAAGCAACTTCAGCTGCAATGACCATATGACAATCATCGGCCTGTAGTGATCACTGTGGATCTAGTGATCAGCTAGAAAATAAGATCATTAAAGTTAGAGTTATCAGATCTGAAAACCTCATCATGGGCATAAACGGACATCTGGAACACATTTCATCTTAAAACGCGTCATGATTTCAATTATGAATTATGGTAATTTCTGCAAATTTTGCGCAATCTTAGGCTCGGCTGAGAGTTTGTGTATTTCAACGACAGGGCAACACTGACAGACATCTTGAATCTCCTTACCAGAGAGTTCTATCCAACAATTAGGCCTCTTTCACATGACAGTATTTTTTGAGGGCTCCGATCCGCATTTTTCATGGCCCATTTCTATGGGCCCACAAAAAATGCGGACAGCACACCGTATCCATAGTCCGCAAAAAAATAGAGCATGTCCTATTAGGGGCCAGCTGTTCTGTTCCGCAATATACGGAATGCACACGGATGCCATCCGTTGTTTTTGAGGATCCGCAATTTGCGGATCGCAAAACACAACGTTCGTGTGAAAGAGGCCTTAACAGGCAACTCTTGTATATATGCAATATTAGGGTGTTTGGCCATCAAAGAAAAGGAAAAAAGCTTTTGAAAGCTCAAGGACTGGTCACCATGTAATCTTCTTCCAACAACACAAGCCGATTGTATTGACAGCTGGCAGCAATTCGACATAGAAGAGCATCCTTAGAAAACCGAGTGGAAACTAAGCCTAAGGGCTCATTCAGAAGACCGTATAAATGGGTCCGCATCTGTTCCGCAACTGCTGAACGAGTGCGGACCCATTCATCCGGGGCCGCAAAATATGCAGACAGCACACCGTGTGCTGTCCGCATCCGTAGTTATGTTCCACGGCCCCGCAAGAAAGATAGAGCAAGTTCTATCAAGACAAGAATAGGCATTTTTATCATAGTGCCAGCCATGTGCGGCCCGCAAAACACTTACGGCTGTCTGAATGAGCCCTAAAGAGTATGTTCACACACCGCAGAGTTGCTGTTGCAGATTTTCGTGTGACCAATTTGCAGCATTGTACAGTACCAGCTGTAGATGAGCTTTCCAACAAAGATCGAAGCAGCCCTGTATCACACATGGGTCCAGAGATCTCCCTATTTATGGCTCCAGTTATTCGGATCAATTTATTTCAGGGGGAGTGTCTTTTCTGCTGTAGGTCTCTTCCTGTAACTGCCACAGCTTCTAACAGAAGATAGGCTTGGCGACAGTAGAAGATTTAAACGGAGCGTGTGTGACCACCAAAGTGGGGTGGACAAGAAATAAAGAAAATAGTAGATGGTGCTACAAAGACAGTGTCTATACTAAATTTTTAACTGTATGCAATTACAAAAGTATTCAGATCCAGGTCCTGGTTTGAAAACCGTACATTACTATTGGTGGCCCAGCCCAAAGAAATCTATTCATCAAAAATGTGCAGGTGAAGAAACACCTACCTGCCGCAAGTTGCTTGTGTACTTGCTCTACTAATAGGAGCATCAGGGTTTTCGGAGATGTTAATACTGATGACCTATCCTGATGGATACTGATAGATCATCATTTATCTGATTGGTTGGGGGTCCTGCACTCGGGACCCCTGACGATCCACTGGTCGAGAAGGCAGCGGAGCTCCTGTGAGTGCCGCGGCCTTCTCGCAGCTTACCAAGCACAGCACCTGCTACGAGTGCCACTGCCTTCTCAAACAGCCGATTGATGAGCAGAGTTCATCATCTCGTAAAAACCCTTTAACCTCCATGTCAGGTAGGTGTGGCTCCTACGTCTGGCCCCCTCGCCTTTCACTTCTATGGGATTTTCGGAAATCGGATGGACGTCTCTCCATTCACCCATAGGGGTCTGCCAGAAATAGCTGAGCCGGCACTCAGCTTTTTTCATAACTCTAATTAAAATGAATGGAGGGAGACTGCGCTTGCGCAGTCCACCCTCATTCACTTTGGGAGCCCCAATCTAGAGATGGGACCTGCACCTATCTGACATTGGTGGCATATCCTAGCGATATGACACCAATGTGTCAGATGAGACGACCCTTTTTACCCTTTGGAGATTGTGTAATTTTGGTCTAAAAGGGATTTTCTGGGAACTAACTTTTAAGTGATGCCTGCATCCTGGACTTGGAAGGAATACCATGGCTTCAGCAACGACATGTTAGTTGTAGGAACATCACTGTTGGTGAGCAGGTAAGGGCTCGTTCACATCTCCGTTAGGGATTCCGTTCAGGCTTTCCGTTATAACATCGTTATAACGGAAAGAAACGGAATCCCTAGGACGGACATCAAAACAGACACCTTTAAGAGGCATTCCGTTTTGATCCGTCATAATAGAAGCCTATGGCTCTGCATAACGGATCCGTCTGGTTGCCGTTATGCTGGACGGAAAACAAAGTCCTGTCGACAGGACTTTGTTTTCCGTCCAGCATAACGGCATCCAGACGGATCCGTTATGCAGGGCCATAGGCTTCTATTATGACGGATCAAAACGGAATGCCTCTTAAAGGTGTCCGTTTTGATGTCCGTCCTAGGGATTCCGTTTCTTTCCGTTATAACGATGTTATAACGGAAAGCCTGAACGGAATCCCTAACGGAGATGTGAACGAGCCCTAACTATGAATTTTCAATAGCATAAGCAGGTTGTGGGCATCACTTAAAAGTTAGTTTTTCCCAAGAACACCCTCTTACAGGAGAGGAGCTGCCCAATGGCTTGTTCTGCCGTCCTTGTATTGTACAGGTATTTTTTAAGTACTGATTTGTTCTTTCCCTTTAATTCTATTCCCTTTTATTATTACTATTCTGTGTAATGATGTGCCTTCTAATGTAGTGCATTAGAGATCATACCCATCCCCCCACTGTGCTGATAAATACACATTCCTGAGTGATCTCAGAGACATGTGTGATGCACTTTGGAAGAAGGGCTGATGGGAATAACTGTGGTCTGCACTAACAATTAATTGGGATTCGACTACGAACTTCATCCTAGGTAGGATGTAAGTATTGATTTGTCCTATCTCTTGTACACCCTGGGGTGTCGGTCATGTATTATAACGTGGTTGACAGCCATGTGTTATAGCATGATCGACCAGATCCCTACCCCATATTTAGGCTAGTGATGTTTATTTACTTTTTATCATTCTGTATGGGGTTTATTTGTGTTATCATATATTTAATCACACCTAGCAAATATATTTATTCACTTAGCCTGTAAGTTTATTCATTCTAAAATCTCTTGAATTCACGTTACATTACAGTCTTCATCTCTGCACTGCTGAGATTTTGTGAATAAATCATTTAAGCTCAAATTTCATTCAACTTGTAAGAACTTAGCTTAAAGCAGTCTTTCCATTTTCGACATTTACAGAATATGCACAGGATGCACCATCAAGTCTGAGAGATGTAGGTTACACCTTTGGGACCAGCCTATGTCACTAGAATGGGGCCCTGTTTGCTGTGTAAAGATAGGTGGTCGTGCATGCATAGCCCTATCTATTCACTTCCATAGGAGTTCAGATTTCCTATGGATATGCCATAATTGTTCGAGATAGGGATACTCCTTTAAGCCCCATAATTGTATGTCTATTATATAATAATTTTACATTATAATGTACTTACATGTCTACAGATAGTACATTATCCTGTGCACAGAGAATCATGAACAGACAGCCATACATTATGAAAACTTGTGATGTGGTGACAACACCACTTCAACTTAGGAGGTGAAGAAAATTGTAATACAAGACTGGAGTCGGAAATTGACTTACCTGATGGTAGGGAGTCCGTCTCATCAAGGTCTTCAGAAACTTTCTCAGACACAGATCTTTCTTTCAGGCCTGCATTTTCCCAGTTATAGAGTTTATTAATATAAATGTCTATATGCAAAGATGAAAATGCAAATAACACAAATTTCCATGTATGTTTGCTCATGTCACCAAAATTCAAATTACTGCTTTGTGACATTTTGGGTTTAATGTTTAAAGGATATTCAATCTGATTTTTTTCTACTGGCTGAAAAAAACGCATCAGACTACACCGCTACGGCCGTCACGGGCACCAGAATTTTGACAGATAAGAACCATAACTACATGGACGGAGTCTGAAACGGAAAAGCAACATGTACCTACCAGCTCTGCAACCAAACCTCTTTGTCCTTCCAGCTGAGTTACCACTCAGAGTATATACTTAAAGGGCATCTGTCAGCAGATTTGTACCTAGGAAACTGGCTGACCAGTTACATGTGCACTTGGCAGCTGAAGGCATCTATGTTGGTCCCATGTTCATATGTGCCTGCATTGCCGAGAAAAATGATGGTTTAATATATGCAAAAAAGCTGCTAGGAGCAACAGGGGTGTTGCCATTACACATAGAAGCTCTGATCTCTCTGAAACTGCCAAGCCCTCTCCACTTTGACAGGCCCAGGAAGTGAAAACACCCTCATGTCTGGCCCTGTCATTCAAAGTATAGAGGGCGAGGCAGTTGCAGAGAAAGTGGAGCCTCTAGGTGTAACAGCAACACCCCCATTGCACCTAGAGGCTAATTTGAATATACTAAAACCTCATTTTTCTCAGCAATGCAGGCACATATAAACATGGGACCAACACAGATGCCTTCAGCTGCCAAGCGCACATGCAACGGGTGAGCCAGTTTCATAGGTGCAAATCTGCTGACAGATGCCCTTTAACAGGGTGTCCAAGTGATGATCTATCCTCTGTGTCCATGTCTGATTAACGAAAGACAAACACCCTACACCTTCACCGATTACTTTCAAAGCTGAGCTTTTTCAAAGTAGCTCTGACAGTGGAAGGCTGTAAAGGACCTACACAGCTCTGTCCATCATGTGCTGCTATTGACTTCAATGGGTGCACAGTGGATGGAGCTGTGCAATTCCAGCACCAGAACTACTGCAGAACAGCTGATCGTTGGAGGTGTGGGGTGTCTGATAACTGCTCATCACATACTGATGGCATATTCCTGAGGATAGGCCATTGCTTGTGAAACTCCCTTAAAGGGGTTATCCGGGTTCAGAGCTCAATCTGAAGATATCCCCCTGTCACCCAGGCAGCCCTACCGAGATCAGCATCAAAACATTTCATGCTCCGATGCTCTCCCTTGCCCTGCACTGCGTTGCACAGGGCAACGGCTGTTTTATATTCTTTATACCGCCAGGCGGAGGCTTCCACCTAGCAGTGTTCCTGGTGACATCACCGGCAGTGATGGGCGGGCTTTAGTGCTGCCCCAGCCGTTTTACAGGATAGGGCAGCGCTAAAGCCCACCCATTAGTGCTGGTGACGCCACCGGGCTCAGTGGTAGGCGGAAGCCTATGCCTAACTTACCCATGGAGAGCCCGGTTCGTCACTGGACTTCCAGTACAAAAGGGAGAGCATCAGAAATGCTCCGATGCTCATGTCAGGGGGGCTGAGTGGGGGAAGAAGGGGAGATGTCCGGATTCTGCTCTGAACATGGACAACCCCTTTATTATATGGTAAAAAGTCTATGGGAAAAAAATATGGAATTGCTGAAGATCAGTTGGCAGTTGATTTGAGAACTGTATGTAAGTCATTATTATATTTATTACAATACATTTATATCATGTATGCATTCTGAATATTTGATATGCTGTCACAAACCAGGCAAACTACCCCTGAGGAAATTTTCCAAAATAAATTAGAGGATACAATGAAACTGTGGTTGTCTTGTCATAGTAACACAATTTTAAATTTAATCAAAATTCTTTAATATACCAATTACATATTTCTTATGGTAGTGCAAAATACAATATATGCACTTCTGTTGGTGCCCCTGCACCCACTTTGATGACTATGTTTAGACATAATTTAGAGGCAAGACATTTCTGAACTGTAGCAGATTTATCAAAACTGTCTAAAAGGAAAAAGAAAAAAATTACTTTGTTCTCCAAAACAACCAATCACAGCGCAGCTCTCATTTTTCAAGAGCTTGATTGGTTGCTATGGATAAAATTCTGTCTTTTAGACAATTTTCGTGAGGTTTACTGTATTTGCTGAGATAAGAACTTGGCCTTCCATGTGTTTTATGTCTTCTATCTGTTTGATAGGAAATGTCATCAGACTAAAAGCTAACTTCTAGAGTGCAGCTAAAATAAACCCAACTTCCATTAGCAAGGATATGGTATTAAGATGTGTTGAGTTGCGCTTTTTCTGCAGGAAGTATTCCAGTCAAAAAGGGATTTAGATGATCATTTGACTCCTGAAATAAAATGACCGGTAATGACTGAAGTCTACAGGTCTCCAGTCCAAATCATCAGTGGCAGCTTAGACTCAAAGCAGAAGTTAAACTATGATTATCATTTTATACCTGACTTGAGGGGAGATCTAGTAACTATGTATAAATATATCAGAGGTCAGTACAGAGATCTCTCCCATGATCTATTTATTCCCAGGACTGTTACTGGAGGGGACATCCTCTGCGCCTGGAGGAAAGAAGGTTTGTACACAAACATAGAGGAGGATTCTTTACGGTAAGAGCAGTGAGACTATGGAACTCTCTGCCTGAGGAGGTGGTGATGGTGAATTCACTATAAGAGTTCAAGAGGGGCCTGGATGCATTTCTGGAGGGTAATAATATTACAGGTTATAGTTACTAGAGATGCGTCGTTGATCCAGGGAGTTATTCTGATTGCCTGATTGGAGTCGGGAAGGAATTTTTTTCCCCTAAAGTGAGGAAAATTGGCTTCTACCTCTCAGGGGTTTTTTGCCTTCCTCTGGATGAACTTATAGGAAAACAGGCCGAACTGGATGGACAGATGTCTTTTTTCAGCCTTATAAACTATGTTACTATGTTCTAGCTTTAAAGAGGACCTTTCACCACTTCTGACATGCCTGTTTTAATAGCTCCATGCATTCCCCAAGTAATAACAATTCTGGAGCATCTATTCTTAAGTCTGTATGTTGTGCCATTCCTTTATTATTTGCACTAGAAGTTATGAATGAATTGCTATTTGTCTTCAGTAAAGGAACAGAGGGGAGGTAACAAGTTGGGGGTGTGTACCTGCACAGACTGAACATGGCAGCACTGATTGGATAGAGTCAGACTGTGCAGGTACACACCCCCTACTGGTCACCTCCCCTCTGTTCCTTTACTGAAGACAAATAGCAATTCATTCATAACTTCTAGTGCAAATAATAAAGGAATGGCACAACATACAGACATAAGAATAGATGTTCCAGAATTGTTATTACATGGGGAATGCATGGAGCTATTAAAACAGGCATGTCAGGGGTGGTGAAAGGTCCTCTTTAATATCCAAATACACTTCTCCCTCAACTTACAATATTAATTGGTTTGAGCCTTTGAGGAGGACCATTGTAAGTTGAAACCATTGTAACTTAGGGTCTATAACTCTATGGAAATCTAGTAATTGGTTCCAAAGCCATGAAATGTCATCCCAACATAAGAGAAATGAAGATAGGCAGATAACTAAGACAGATAAAGCATAGTTAGGACAATTTGCCCGAAGCTGTAAATCACTCTCTACAATGAGGACAGGAGCTTCTTCAGGGTCCTAGATAGTACACGGCGAACCAGAAAAATACCATGGAGCCGCCCTCACCTGACATCCCAAAGAGCAGCTCATCCTGGCACAGACAGACGGCAGTACAGGACATGTAGTACCGCCCTGTATTGTAAACAGGAGCTATTAGACAACCGATACAGGGGTTTTACCAGTGAAATGGCCATGTACATTGGTTAGGTCTCAGTGTGGGGCACAGTACCTGTTAAGGTCTCATGCACACGGCCGTTGCCTGGCTGTGCCCGTATTGCAGCCCACAAACAGTAGGTGTGCAATATATACAGGCCCCGGCTGTGTGTGCACATTGCATCACGGACGTGGACGTATTCACTTCAATGTGTCCGCAAACCAGCAGGTCTGGAACGGAGTTACGGAACCCCATGGAAGCACTACAGAGTGCTTCCGTGTTGTTTCTCTCCATGCCTTCACACTGCAAAAAAAAAAAAAAAAAAAAAAAAAAAAAAAAAAAATAGAACAGGTGCGGACAGATCATGGACCTATTCAAGTTGAATGGGCCTGGATCGATTTGCAGTAGCCGCACGGATGGCGCCCATGCAAATTGTGGTCTCCAATGCACGGAACGGTCGGACTAAATCTAATTTAAACTTATGATGGCCCAGGAAAGTTGAAAATATTGTGTCTGGAGGCCACTTGACTCATGTTGAATTGTCATATTGGCCATCGTCATCCAGGATATATGAAGGAAACAAAAACACCCCCAAAAAACACTGCAGTAGAGAGCACTGAATAAGTTATCTGGGTATATTTTAAAGAGTAAATATAAAAAAAAATTATATCTACCTTAATTTAATGAATAAGGTTAGTGCTCAGGGCTTGAACACAAAATAGGAAAGGCAATATTTGTCTAAATAAATAGGACTTAGGGCGCATATTGGCTACACAGGTAAGAACACAAGGATTAAAACAACTGAATTTATTTCAACCCCTAATCACGTAGTCATGCAAGGAAACATTACACAAGTACAACCAACGTCTCAAATATTACTACGGAAGAAAGTAACACTTAAATAAAAGGAAAGATCAAAGAAAGCATGTTAGGAAGAAGAAAAAAAATCTACCGTGTGGCTGATTGATGAATGTTCCTACGTAGCACTGAAGTTCCAGTCATTCACAAGATAATTTACAGTAGTCACTATATTATATTGCACATTAAATATAGTAATTTTGCATTATTCCAAATCCAAAGTACTACTTAAGCAGACAGAACGAAATGCAGATCATTGATACAATTCCTTCCCGGGATAGAAGGTTCCTCTGCATCCTGCGCTGGACTCAATCATTTGTCCACCTTTTTCTCAGTCTTTTTCCCCCGGTCGCCACTGGAGGTCCTGCCACTCGCTGTCCTTCTTGTAGTCTCCCTGGGTTTCTCATCTCTTTTGCTCCTCGATTCACTCTTCTCTATGGGTCTTTTTTGCTGGTCAGACTCTTTGGTGGGTTTCTCCTTCGATTGTTCTTTGTCATGACCTAGAAATTTTTCTTTTACCTTTTTAAGTTGCTCTTTTATACCCTCTTTAACTTGCATTGTAAAGAAAAGAAAAATCAGTCACCCAGGAAGCCATTTACTAATGTCGTAACTTCCAATGCACACTTAACCCCATGTGGAGGTGGGAAAGGTACCACAGATAGTCACATGTAAGTTTACACAAGGTGCCCTTTAAGAAACCTTTTAAAATAGTGATAACACTTCTGACAAAAAAAATCACTGCCAATTAAACTACTCTTCTGTATACATTAAAGAGGCTCTATCACCACTTTGCAACCTATTTATATACATAGGCATGTAGGTGTTGTAATCCTCTCCCCAGACATACCTTCAAATTGCAGAGCCAAGCAGCGATTCATCCAGATAAAGAACATTTATAAAATATGTAAATGAGGCTTCGGAGCACCGGGAGGCGTGCTCTTTCAGTCTGAGCACTGCTTCATCAACGCCCTCCCGGCTCCAAAACCCGCCCTGCAGCCTTTATCCCCACCCCTCCTGTCTCTGATGGACAGCACTAGACCCTTCGGTCTAGCGCTAAAATCTCGCGCCTGCGCAGTCGGAACTTCACCAGCACATGCGCTGTATTCAATGTGCATTCAATGTACGGGTTCTCTGAACCCGGAAGTGACGGCGCATTCGGAAGATCAGCTGAGCGGAGCGTACGCAATACATTGAACGTGTACGCAATACATTGAACGCGCTTGCAGTTTTCGGCACTGCAAGCGTACAGCTCTCGGTCTAGCGCTGTCCATCAGAGACAGGAGGGGTGGGGATAAAGGCTGCAGGGCGGGTTTTGGAGCCGGGAGGGCGTTGATGAAGCAGTGCTCAGACTGAAAGAGAACGCCTCCCGGTGCTCCGAAGCCTCATTTACATATTTATAAAAGTTCTTTTTCTGGATGAATCGCTGCTTGGCTCTGCAATTTGAAGGTATGTCTGGGGAGAGGATTACAACACCTACATGCCTATGTATATAAATACATAGGTTGCAAAGTGGCGACAGAGCCTCTTTAAAGTGCTTTTCCTCAGGAGAGGTCATCAATATCAGATTGGTGGGGGTGTGACACCTGGCAACCCCACCAGTCAGCTGTTTCGGGCAGCCGTCGGAAACCATACAGTGGATGGCGTACTGCAGCTCAGCTCCTATTCACTTGAATGGCAGCTAAGCTGCATTACCCTGGCATGACAACTAAAGATTAGATGGAACCTTGCGCTTCCAGCACCATCCATTCTATAGTTTCCAGCACTGGGAGTTGCCTGAAACAGCTGATCAGTGAGGATGAGGGGTGTTGGACTCCTATTGATCAAAGTACTGGAAAACTCCTTTAATTGCTCAAAACACAGTTCAATTGTAGAACGGTTGTTTGCAAAATAAACAAGTTACAGTTTCCGGTTTCCCATGGTTTCAGAAACCTCAATTGGCTACAGGTAAGCTATATAGCTCAGTGGTTAGCACCGATCCTGTGCAGTACTGGAGTCTTAAGTCCTATTCTGATCAGGGACAATATCTGTATGGAGTTTATGTCTCCCCCCCTCCCCCCCGTTTGTGTGGGTTTCCTTCAGGTACTCCGGTTTCCTCCCACACTCTAAAATATATACAAATAGGCAAACTGGCTTTCTACAAAATCGCATTGTGTGTTGGGATTGAGCGCCCTTTATGGCAGCCACTGTCTTCCCAGGTTGTCGCCCCACCATACAACTATTCCTGTGCTTTGAATCCCCGTTTATAATATGGACATCTGACACTGCAATGACAATGACAGACTGTCATGCATCATGCTCAGAAGCCTTGAACCAAAAGTCATAGCTAAACATCTCCAAAAACATAGTGTAAAAACTAGACAGGACCCATGACAGATAAAACTGCCTTTGTACAAAGTTTGAAGTTCATTTTTCATTTTCATGACTACTTGGATGTTCTATATAACCTCCAAATGGGGTTGAGTTTTTTACTCGCACACCATGCAAAAAAAAAAAAATGCATACATGCAAACAATAAAACAAAACAAAAAAAAAAACCTGTCTGACTTTATAAACCAATTGGAGAACAGTACAGCAGATATTTTATTATCCTACAACAGGGGTCGGTAACCCACGGCACACTAGACAGTGATGGTCTGCAGGTCATATTTTACTGGCGCTGCCCCACACTGCACCTTTAATTAAAAAAAGTTCTGAGGCGCCAATACAGGGTGTATCTGCTAGGCTGTGACTAATTTAGGGCTGGGTGTAGGATGGTGAGAGTCTGCATGTGATGGCTGGGGTATAAGGGGATGATGTGGAGCGAGCTTCTGACGACTTTGGGGGTTTGGAAGATAGTAAGCTTACATGTGACTGTCAGAGGGACCTGAAAGTCTCCTCGTATAAGCTGAACTGATTATTTGGTGTATGTCACATACATTTTGTGTTATATGACCTGTATGGTACGTCACACTGAGCTCTTTTTTTTTTTCAATTGGCACACCATCCAAAAATGTTTGCCTAGAGTATTGACCAACAAAATTACTGTAAGTGTCCAGTGTTTGATGCAATCGATTGCTAGCAGTCCCCACAAAACTATTCAGTCGCTAGCTTTTTGTGACCTGGCCATAGTAATCTATGTGGTCTCCCAAATGTTCCTATTAACATGAGCGCTTGACATGTCATTACAGATACGCACTGATTTCTCAGAAGAAAATAATGGACGGCATGTACACTTTAGAGACACCAAGGATGATTTGGTGAACTATCGATGTGCTGATAGAAAATAGATGTTTCATCTTTGGATTTTAAATATTTAGTAAAATATAATCCAGAAGAGTTTTTGGAGTTGGAGTTAGTGTTGGATATTTACTCATTCATTAAAACAGAAAATATGTCCTTTTCCAAGATGAGCATGCACCAAGGAGCAGAGCGACAAAGAATGCAAAATACCTTCTGCTTTAGATTTGGTCTTGGTTATGCCTCCTGTTATATCTGAGTTTACAGTTGGAAAATATTAGAAAAAAAAAAAAAATACACTGATCAAAACACATACTGTTGACTGGCAGCACTATCCATACCAAAAGAAAGAACCGGGAGCAACGAGAGGGATGCTGGATAACTACACAAATCTTGTGTGCTGGTGTCACCATCTTAGAAACAGAGTGCAAGCAGGACTATTTAAAGGGGTTATCCGAGACTAAAAAATGTCCCCCATATGCTCGTGCCCCTCACACTGAATAGACTTACTTGGCACCCAGTGCCACGCAGCTGCTTCTCCCCGTGCGCAGATGAAAACATCGGGTGTTGGGAGGAGGGAGTGGGGCAAATATACTTGCAATACATGCAGATGGCCGACATTGGCTATTCCAAACATGCCAGATTTTCATAAATGTGTTATATATAAATATAATTAAGCAATATCAACACAAGGAAAAAGTATTTTTAAATATCGCAGTGGTTAAAATTTAGACTCGTTTCAGACTTTTCTCATAGGGGCTCCTTCCAGTAATACATGCCGGATATGGGGCCTGTGTCCGGGAGGCTGCTGCCTTTACTACCACTGTATACCAGCACAGCATCATTTGACCATTGAATTCCTCTTTCCTTTGACACGGCCTTGTGTGTGCTTTTCTCCATATCTGCACTGTGATCTGTCTTGCCTGAAGACATGTATTCTCTCCCACTCCACCCTCTCAGAGAGAGCAGAAGAGCCACCTGCCAGAAACACTGTGCTGTAGAATCTAGTCAGAAGCAACAGGACAGGCAGCTATGTGAAAGAGCTGCACAGACTCTACTACAGCAAAATGGTAGTAAATTATTAGGTCAGTTTAAAATGTTGCAAAATTTTGCTTTTAGCAAGCAAATAAATAACTCAAAATATTTTAATACACGAGCATCCGTAGCCTTTAAAGAGGACCTGTTACCTCTCCCGACATGTCATTTATTCTTGTGACCCTATGTTGTGCCATTCCTCTATTATTCGTGTTAGCATGATCAACCCCAGTAAACCATTCATTTGCTCCCGCTCTGAGATCTGAATTCTGCATGTGCCGAGTCTGTACTACTGTACTCATACAAGATATCAGGGCCAGGCATCGAAACAGTGAGGGTGCCTGGTCCTATCAATTAATTGGGGAGAAAGCATAAAAATAAAGGCATGCATTTCTCAGACTGCTGCAAGAGAAGGGTTGTTGCACTCAGCAAAGGTTTATTAGAGTTGATTACTTTAAAGGCTATGGACACTTTTTTTTTTAATTGCATTCTACTCAGTTTTGGGCTAAAACAGATAAGAATTGGGTTATAATGAATATTTATGAGCTGCCAGGAGTTCAGAGATAAGGGCTACAGATCCTGCTGTCAGAGCAGGGCAGAATTCACTGTGAAGGGAGAGCCTGCCAGTCTGCATATACACAGAAGCTGAAAACTGTACAGGGAAACTAGAAAATTGAACCAATTAGACAAACTGAAAACAATTAAGTACAATGCAATAATAAAAAATATTGTCCCCAAACGTATCCAAAGACTTTCAGAAATTATATATATAATTTTATTATTTATACAGGTTTCTGCTCTGTGCCCCATTTTAAAAGCATCGTGGAAATATACCCAAAGGATTGCCCAGAGCATATGTCATGCTTATTCAACCAAAGCATGCAATGGTTAGTAACACACCAAAACCGTCTGAAAACAGTTATGGAAAACCAAAGTACCTGGTGCCTTGCTGGCTTTCTCCGTTATTGGAGACTGGGCAAATCCTGAGGTTTATAAAATAAAAGGTCGTTAGAAATGGAATCTATTAAAAAACAATATTAATAGCTGTGCTATAGTTGATATTTTAGCCTAGGTCAGATGCACTAAAGTAAATAAAGCAAAAATGGAGAGTCCGGTCTTTATGGAAGAACAAAATATTAAATTAAAAAAAAAAAAGCACAAATGCATTGAATTAACAAAAACACTCTACTCAGCTCTTCAATCCACGCCGATCCAGCAAAGATGCCGTTTACAAGCTGCCAGCAATAATGTGACCACTGCAGCCAATCAATGGCCTCAGCAGTCACATCCGTAATACTGGCATTACCATCAGCACCCAAAAATTTAAAATAAACAGACTTAATTTAACTACTTCATTTTCGGAGAATACTTTTCCTTTAAATATTGACACACCAAACTTGCAACATTTCTTTAGTTCCAGAACTATTCTACTCCAACCCGCCACCCCCACCCCCGCGACCTTCTACAGAGAAGAGGAACAGTGCATGAAGGACATATCTTGTTATACTGAAACCTTTCAGCCACTAATGTACAAGCCTTTCATAAAAGTAATGGTAATAAGAGGATAATGGCTGCCGGAGAGCGAGAGGGCAAATCATGCCTTCCTACAAATAAAACACACACACACACACACAAGTAAAATGACTATCATACATCTCACAGGAGAACACATCTAAACTATAATGTATATCACCCAACTTTTTTTTTTTTTTTTTTTACCACAGAAAAAAATATATTGAAGGTTGTCACAGAATTTAGGGGTTCTTTTCCTTCATGTAAAAAGGTTACAAGAATGCAGAACAAGCACATGCTGCATGCATATGGTTATGCATTTAATAGATAGCACTCAGTATATATATATCATACACTGATCAAAAATGCAATCCTGGATTATAAAACTGAAAATTGTTACAAGACGTGCTGCATTATAATCTTGTAAGATAAAGCTTGCTAATACCTCCAAGTAATATACCTTGCCATTAAAAGATCTGTCTAATCAAGACAACCCCTTTTTAAAACTGAAGCCAGCCTGGAATAACATTTCCCTTGCAAAAGAATACGCAACCACGAAATACTGCATATTGGCCAAGCTCACTGGACAGCAGCTCTTTGTCCGAGGTTTTCGGTAAGGAAGAAGGGTCCTAAGCTTATAGGGCATATGGAATGGGGATATTTTGGCGAGTATACAGTAGGGTTGCACCGGGTATCGAATTCTCGATACTTTTGTCCCGGTATCTATACGATACCGGGATTTGCCTGTTGCCGATACTAGAATGTGCTACTGCGCAGCCTAGTATCAGAAAACATGGTGCGCGCTGCTCTCTGCGTGCTCCATGTTCCCTCAGCAGCACAGGGCAGAAGGAAGCTCTCCCTCCCCCCTGTGCTGCTGCTGCCACCAATGAGAGGAGGGGGCGGAGAAGGGGAGGGGCTGTAGCCGCTGCGCCACCAATGAACATTATCATTTAATACAAGTGCAGGAGCGGGTGCCGGCGGCAGAATCACATAGCCGGCACCCATGACAGGGAGCTGCGATCAGCGGTGGTTAACCCCTCAGGTGCGGCACCTGAGGAGTTAACTACCGCTGATCGCAGCTCCCTGTCATACAGGTTGGGTGCCGGCTATGTGATTCTGCCGCGCCCACCCGCTCCTGCACTTGTATTAAATGATAGTAATGTTCATTGGTGGCGCAGTGCGCTCTATTAGGGTGCATAGGACAAAGGTCCTAGTCCCTAAGGGGGCTAATAGGAAAGTAAGAAAAAAAAAAAAGGTAAAAATAAAAACAAACACCAAAATATTAAGTTTAAATTCCCCCTTCCCAATTTTACATATAAAATACATAAACAATAAACATATTTGGACAAAAAGTCCAAAGTATTAAAATATTAAAAAATATCTCCTATGCGGTGAACGCCGTAACAGAAAAAAATAAATAAATAAAAACAGCTCGATTCGCCATTTTTTAGTCACCTTGTCCACCCCAAAAAAATAGGATAGGACGTTTTATAAAATGTGGAATGCACGCAGCTTTTTTTGGTGTTTTTATTTTTTCACGTGGTATCGAATGGTATTGAGTATCCCAATACTTTTTTAGGGTATCGAAACCGAATCAAAATTTTGGTATCGTGACAACCCTATTAAACATAGAGGTTAGGTATAATGCTTTACTCAGTTGTATACTCAGTATATGCAATTACACTTACTGGTAATTTGGTTTCCTGGAAGTCTCCATGACAGCACCCATGAGATTTCCCCTCCCTGATGGCACAGGAAAAACATGCAAAGAGATTAAAAGGACCTTCCCTACCTTCCACCTTCAGTAATTTACCAAGAACCCCCAAGAGAGAAGTTATGTAAAACTTTAATAATACTCAAATCCTAAAAGAGATGGGGGGGGGAAGGGGGGAATATGTGCGGTTATGAAGATTTCCAGGAAACCCAAATTACCGGTAAGTGTAATTGCATATTTTCCTAGTCATCTCCATGGCCGCACTCTTGAGACTGAAAACTCCCGTACATCTATATCATCACAGAACTTACCACACAAACACCCTCAGAGGTTTGGGATCAAGGCCCAGAAACAGACTAGGCCTTTAGCCTGACAGCATAAACTACCTCGGGAGCAGGACCAGTGGGGTAAGGGAAGCATACCCTTAAAGAGTATCCTTAGCAGAGTTCCATGAAGGCAGGGAGCTGCTAGTTTTGCCAACTTCCTCTCCTTTCCTCTAGAGCAGTGGTTCTCAACTCCAGTCCTCGGGACCCACCTGCCAGTCAGGTTTTCAGGATTTCCTTAGTTTAGACCAGCTGATATAATTAGCGTCCATCCATCAGGACTTACCACAGGTATTCATTCTGTGGGATATTCCTAAATCCTGACTGGCAGGTGGGTCCCGAGGACTGGAGTTGAGAACCAATGCTCTAGAGTCTCCACATGGATCCTCCTTCTAGGCCAGTGGTGGCGAACCTATGGCACAGGTGCCAGAGGCGGTACTCAAAGCCCTCTCTATGGGAACCCGCACCCCCTTGAAAAAGTCTATGGTGTACCAATATGCCTTAGACTTTTCCTGCCATTCATCAGCGCAGGGTGCACTAGGAACATCATAAGCATTGAATGTAGGCAGGCTGCTATAGATAAATGATAAACTACATGGAAGATATACTATATTGGACTGTAGTATTCAGGTTAAATTGCCGTGTTGGCACTTTGCGATAAATAAGGGGGTTTTGGGTTTCAGTTTGGGTACTCTGTCTCTAAAAGGATCAACATCACTGATCTAGGCTAAGAACCTCTGACCTCTCTGCAGGTTCTGTCCTACACTGGGACAGGAAAAAACTGAAGGTGGAGGGTAGAGAGGGGGCTTTTAAACTGTGCGTTTTTTTCCTGTCCTATAAGCTCAGGGGCACTATCATGAAGAAGACTTTGGAAATATAGGTGTAAAGCCTTTGTAAATGATCCACCCCCAGCCCACCCTGGTCTTCTATTCAGCTTGGGTCATATGTATGAATTTCTTTGATTAAAGGAAACACTCAGCAGGTGAAAATGGGTGTACTTAACAACTCCCAGTTCTTAAAAAAACAAACAAAAAAAACAGGACTCCCTGGAGGTTAAGTTGCCGCATTTAGTTCCATCACACAAACAATACTTTGTGTTAAAAGGGAACCTGTTACCATCAAAATGCAAATTCAACTGCAGGCAGCATGTTATGGAGTAGGAGGCCTGAGCAGATTGAGATATAGCTTTATGGGAAAAGATTCAGTAGAACTTGTATTTATTCATCTAAATTCCTGCTCATTCTGGGCTTTGAAGTCAAGGAGGAGGTCTTATTAGTGATTGACAGCTATCTCTGTTTACACAGTCATAGAGGGAAGGCTGTCAATCACTGATAGGACCGCCTCCTGGACTTCAAAACCCAGAATGAGCAGAGATATAAAATTAATAAATTACAAGTTTTTGTTGAATCTTTTCCCATAAATCTACAGTGCCCACAAGTAGTATTCAACCCCCTGCAGATTTAGCTGGTTTGATAAGATGCAAATAAGTTAGAGCCTTCAAACTTCAAACAAGAGCAGGATTTATTAACAGATGCATAAATCTTACAAACCAAAAAGTTATGTTGCTCAGTTAAATTTTAATAAATTTTAAACATAAAAGTGTGGGTCAATTATTATTCAACCCCTCAAAGCACCAGAATTCAGTTTGGTTCCCCTAAAGTATTAAGAAGTAGTTCAGGCACAAAGAACAATGAGCTTCACATGTTTGGATTAATTATCTGTTTTTCCAGCCTTTTCAGACTATTTAAGACCCTCCCCAAACTTGTGAACAGCACTCATTCATGGTCAACATGGGAAAGACAAAGGAGCATTCCAAGGCCATCAGAGACAAGATCGTGGAGGGTCACAAGGCTGGCAAGGGGTACAAAACCCTTTCCAAGGAGTTGGGTCTACCTGTCTCCACTGTTGGGAGCATCATCCGGAAGTGGAAGGCTTATGGAACTACTGTTAGCCTTCCACGGCCTGGACAGCCTTTGAAAGTTTCCTCCCGTGCCGAGGCCAGGCTTGTCCGAAGAGTCAAGGCTAACCCGAGGACAACAAGGAAGGAGCTCCGGGAAGATCTCATGGCAGTGGGGACATTGGTTTCAGTCAATACCATAAGTAATGTACTCCACCGCAATGGTCTCCGTTCCAGACGAGCCCGTAAGGTACCTTTACTTTCAAAGCGTCATGTCAAGGCTCGTTTACAGTTTGCTCATGATCACTTGGAGGACTCTGAGACAGACTGGTTCAAGGTTCTCTGGTCTGATGAGACCAAGATCGAGATCTTTGGTGCCAACCACACACGTGACCTTTGGAGACTGGATGGCACTGCATACGACCCCAAGAATACCATCCCTACAGTCAAGCATGGTGGTGGCAGCATCATGCTGTGGGGCTGCTTCTCAGCCAAGGGGCCTGGCCATCTGGTCCGCATCCATGGGAAGATGGATAGCACGGCCTACCTGGAGATTTTGGCCAAGAACCTCCGCTCCTCCATCAAGGATCTTAAGATGGGTCGTCATTTCATCTTCCAACAAGACAACGACCCAAAGCACACAGCCAAGAAAACCAAGGCCTGGTTCAAGAGGGAAAAAATCAAGGTGTTGCAGTGGCCTAGTCAGTCTCCTGACCTTAACCCAATTGAAAACTTGTGGAAGGAGCTCAAGATTAAAGTCCACATGAGACACCCAAAGAACCTAGATAACTTGGAGAAGATCTGCATGAAGGAGTGGGCCAAGATAACTCCAGAGACCTGTGCCGGCCTGATCAGGTCTTATAAAAGACGATTATTAGCTGTAATTGCAAACAAGGGTTATTCCACAAAATATTAAACCTAGGGGTTGAATAATAATTGACCCACACTTTTATGTTTAAAATGTATTAAAATTTAACTGAGCAACATAACTTTTTGGTTTGTAAGATTTATGCATCTGTTAATAAATCCTGCTCTTGTTTGAAGTTTGAAGGCTCTAACTTATTTGCATCTTATCAAACCAGCTAAATCTGCAGGGGGTTGAATACTACTTGTAGGCACTGTATATATCAATCTGCTCAGAAACTCCTGCTCTATAACATGCTGCCCTCAGCTCAAACACCACGTTGAACATGATAGGTTGCCCTCTTAAAGATGGTCAGGAAAAGCCAAAACTGGACACCTTTTCTCTTGTGTGTATGGGCACCCTCATTCCATCTTCCCTTTAGGGCAATTTGTGAAATGATAAGAAGCAACCATAGCATTGTTTGGATGACATGAACTCAAAAACTGTCAAAATGGACCACATAGCATACTTCCGTGGAGCCTGGACTCTAGAGGGGGGGGGGGGGGGGGGGAGAAGGTCTTGGTTCTTCTGAATGGCACATCAGGGGGCTATTTACTTACTAGTTTAGGTTTGAAAAGACATGAAATGTATACCAGGCCATGTGATGGAACCAGGTTGCAATATGGAGTTCACTAACGCCAATTTAATTATGTAACGTATTACATTAAAAACATCTAAAACACAGGAATCACATTTTCCATCGTTTCCCTAAATATATTTCGCCAAACCAAACATCAAACTCTTTTAGTTTTCAATCAATAAGACATGGACACTAACAAACGTGCTACTCAGAACATATTGGGAAACATTTTATTTGCATCAAAATCATTTTTAAATTAATAGCTAGAACAGAATAAAATCAATGGAATCTCTTTAGTTTTATGTACAACACAAAATGGATAAAAGTTATCAAGTTTCATTCGTAAAAATTGACATACGTCCCAATCAGCAGTGTTAAGATGTATTGTACAGCCAAGCAAAAGGCATGACCTGAGAATCGTGCCATAAATATGCTATAGCCAAGCAAGTGCAAACTGAGCTCTCCTGTATTCTCATCACAGGCACCGTTCTTAACAGAGAAAGCTCTGCAAATAGGAATAGTCCTTACTTGTAATGCTCAATGGACATATCAAAATTAATGAGGCAGATGAAGATGGAAGAAGACTTTTAGGCAACTCTATTTTAGTTGAACTTGTAGAATTTGGTGCCTTGGGCCTATGAAGAACATGGAATGTAAGGACATGAAAGCATGTGCCAAATGGTACAATGCTATTAGTAATTGAACTCCGTCAGTGCTTCCCTCCCAAGCCATGGAAGGGTCATTGTGCAAAGCTTAATGAAAATAAATCAAACTGATGCAAAAAACACATAAGACCTGGACTGCTGAAATCTTCACTGGGATTTAAGACCAACCCGTACTATTTATCACTCTATTGTGTACAGAATCTGCCAAGTAGGACACTCAGCTATGTGGGCACCACATGGCTCCTTCAATCCAGACTGTCCACTATGAAGTGGGAGATCCCGTAGCTTGTGGCTTTACTTATGAGAAAAAAACAAAACCACAGAGAGAAATTAGTATCTGGTCTGTGAAGAGAGGTTATTGGTTCTGCAAATCCAGTATGACACAGGTCTTTTTTCCCTGAACCCCTTCGTTCTGTGACGTACCATCAACATCGTCTGAGGGATCGTTCTCGTCTTCTTCTACCATTTCAAAAGGAGTCATTACATCATAAAGAAAGGAGAGGAAGCCATAAAACCAATCAGAGCTTTCCTCAGCTAAAATATTAAGGACTTCCTCTAGAGAATCAATATTCACACTACTGCCATCTTTGGTGAGGCCTACACAAGGGTAAAGGAAAGAAGAAAAAGGGAAAGAAAGAGAAAAAAAGAGGAGCAGTTAAGTAGGCACAGGGACTGAGGAGAGAAGGGAAGTGCAAATGTCTTCATCCACTCACTTCTCTAAGACAATGAAGGTCTGAAGAGTAAAGGAAAACTGAATGAAGCTTTGACAGAAAATGTAAAACTCAAAAGATATCATGCAGATGTTTAACAGGCAATATGGGAGCACGCCATCCACATCAACATAAAGGACGGGGTTACATGCAATCAAGGAACAGCAGCAGCTCAGCACAGATCATAGGTCACTCTTAGGTCATGTTCACGTGGACATCTTGTAGATTCCACACAGAAAACCACAACGAAGTACAGTAAAATGCAAGTGAAGTGGGTTTTATATAACCTCATTTAACACGTGTAAATTAGAACCTAAAGGGATATTCCCATCAGAAAATGTAATATCATATTCTGCTTTGTGGTGTGGCGGGACCCCACCAGTCCTGAGAATTATGAGAACTGGCGCTGTGTTGGAGCTCCCTATACAGTGGTTGGCCATGCATGGTGCCGTGCAGGAAAAGGCTGTGAATTGGCCCCAGCACTAAAAGAGCTCAGCAGCCTCCTCATTTTGAGGATCTGCCATTTGGACACCCACACATCAAAAAGTGACGTAACTTTCTGCAATGGGTAAACCTCAAGTTATTTGTATGGTAAATCAATAGTAATAAGCATATCATTAACACGTTAAACATTATTTGGTGGCAAGAGTTCAACATATTAGGTTGTTTCAATAAACTACTGTTCGTTAATTGATAAAATCTACCACAAAACCATGAGATAGTAAAGTCTTTGTATTAGTTTTTTTGATATCAGATTTTTTTTGATCTTTAAAATGCAACAGTGCAACCAACAAAACATGACAATTAAAAGACATTGTAGCCTGTAGGTGGAGTAAATGTAGACAGGTTGTTTAGAACTGTATCAGATTTATCACAGAGGCTCAGGCTGGAGATAAAACTTTACATCGGAATTGTGGTGCAATTTCGGTGTGAAATGCTGCATCTTAGGAATTGTCCCCTTTCTAGCGACATTCCACCCCTACCAGCAAACACCTGCCCCTTTCTCAATAGTACTTTGGAAGAAAAGCCATTTGATTTTATTACAGCTCTGGGTGGGACAGCAGACCAAGAAGTAGGATTCAAACATGAGGGATAAGAGAAAACTGCAAATGAGGTAAATTTGGGGGAAAAAAAAAAACATTCCAAGGAGGAATGGGAATAGAGTAATTGATGAAAAAAACACTTTAGAGTGAACAGTGGTTTATGACACAACCTCTAAGTCCAAAAAGTTTTTAACTGGTCTCTTGAGACCGTGAGAAAATGTCCACATTAGTTACAGTGAATTAATTCTATTTATTTAAGATTTGAGTGTTCATTTTTAGGAAAAAGGGGACAGAAATTCCTGCAGCTTATTCAATACTTCCATTCTTTGTAGGTCATGGTGGGAGGTAACAGAATCAATTAGAATAGCGCTCACTGACATTTCATTTGCATATAATCTTTATAGGGAAGTCCAATCCAGAAAGTGGCAGATTGTGTGCAGCATAAAAAAGCAGATTCCATAGCATGGTGACAGGTTTGCCTTAATATATCCTTATGACTTTGCGGAGGATTTTCTATCAAAAGTCATGATCTTTACAGGTTCCTACTGTTACAGCATGACCAGAGCACATATCCACAGGCCCCATTGAGGATACACGTTAATTCCATTTTTTAGAAGGTGAAGGCTACACCTGGACATGCTCTAAACATTATTAAACATCCCAGAGTAAATACGGTTTTATTTACCGAGCAGTGCATTTGAAAGTAAACTGTGGCATAGAGGACAAACGGCACCAGACAATGCCAAGTACACAGAGAATACACCCTTCTTTGTACAAAGACCGGGCAACGCCACTGTTTGACTAATAATGCAACACTGTAGAAAGCTTAAATGTTGGAGGGTACTAAAAAGGGTTAGGGCAAGGAAAAAGCCTTTTTGAATTCTTCAAAAATTTAATTTCAGAAGGAGTTAAAAATTCAAAATAAATGTGGATCTAAAATGTAGAGGTAATATTGTGAAAAGAATACAACTACAATAAAAAAAAATACATCTACTAAATGGTGAATGCGTCCCCAAGTGGGGTGCAAAAGAGAAAAAAAAACAAAAAACCTTGTACCCATTGTGCACGATCAACCCTATTAAACTAGGAATACCGCCTAGTAGGGTTGCTCATGGTGAGCTAAAAGCACCCTGTTTTCCGCAATCGGACATTACGTCACAAAGACATCTTTTGTTAATATGCTAATGCACTGCAACATTTCAAGACCAAGTACCAAAATCTTGCGCATGCACCGGTGAAACTACAACCACAAGTGATTGTAGATTGCAAGATTTCAAGGCCACGAATTGTAACAGTGAGGATGCCTGGAGAGAGAAGGTGAAGCGATAATCCAAGCGGCTAGGCCTGACCCACGGTGCTCCAAGCACCCCATTGTTGTATGAATATACAGTATCTCACAAAAGTGAGTACACCCCTCACATTTATGTAAATATTTTATTCTATCTTTTCATGGGACAACACTAAAGATATGACACCTTGATACAATGTAAAGTAGTCAGCGCACATCTTGTATAACAGTGTAAATTTGGAGTGCCCTCAAAATAAAATAACTCAACACACAGCCATTAATGTCTAAACTGCTGGCAACAAAAGTGAGTACACCCCTAAGTGAAAATGGCCAAATTGTGCCCAATTAGCCATTTTTCCTCACCGGTGTCATGTGATTTGTTAGTTTTACAAGGTCTCTGCATTATTAGGAGTGTTAAATTTGGTGTTATCACTTTCACACTTTCTCATATTAGTCACTGGAAGTTCAACATGGCACCTCATGGCAAAGAACTCTCTGAGGATCTGAACTAGAGTTGATCATAGGGACTGATGCTCTTTAATATACACATGACAAAATACTTACCACATATAATTGTTTTCTTGCTGCCCTGTACTGACATTCAACCAAGTAGCCTACCTCCTGATACACAGATGGACCAGAATGAGAAGAGTTGCTCCTTGGAAGCAGATCTCTGCTCTGGCAAATATAAGGGAGTTTAAGACTTGCACTATGATTGATATATATAGATGCCTTGTAATCGGATTTGGAAGAGTGCTGTATGGAGGCCTACTGGAAGTACTCCATGGTATGGAGACCCATTGACAATGCTCCAAAGGAAATATGCAAAGCAGTATCTCCCAAGAAAGAGAGCCATCTCAACGGAGTTAACCCTTTGTATATTGTTTTCCCATGAAGAGCTTCCAGTAAGTCTCCATACCATGGAGAGCTTCCAGTAAGTCTCCATACCATGGAGAGCTTCCAGTAAGTCTCCATACAGGACTGGTCTCTTTAACCACTTCCCATCCGGGCCATTTACCCCCTTCCTGACCAGGCCTAATTTTGCAAATCTGACATGTGTCACTTTATGTGGTAATAACTTTGGAACGCTTTTACTTATCCAGGCCATTCTGAGACTGTTTTCTCGTGGCACATTGTACTTCATGTTAATGGTAAATTTGAGTCAATATATTTTACCTTTATTTATAAAAAATCCAAAATTTACTGAAAATTTTGAAAATAAAAAAATCACAACTTTAATATTAATTTCTTTGCTTTTAAGTTGCATAGGGATATCTAATAAAATTGTTATTAATGAACATTCACCATATGTCCACTTTATGTTGGCATAATTTTGGAAATGTAATTTAATTTTTTTAGGACGTTAGAAGGCTTCAAATTGAGAATGATACAAATATTAATTTTTACAAAGTCTACTGCTTCAGTTTTTATAATGGCAATTTGCATATACTCCAGAATGTTATAAAGAGTGATCAGCTTAACAGCAATTACTTGCAAAGTCAATATTTGCTTAGAAAATGAACTTTATCCCCCAAAACACATTTAAACATCATTGCAGCCCTGCCTTAAAAGGACCAGCTAACATCGTTTCAGTGATTGCTCCATTAACACAGGTGTGGGTGTTGATGAGGACATGGCTGGAGATCAATCTGTCATGATTAAGTAAGAATGACACCACTGGACACTTTAAAAGGAGGCTGGTGCTTGGCATCATTGTTTCTCTTCTGTTAACCATGGTTATCTCTAAAGAAACACGTGCAGTCATCATTGCACTGCACAAAAATGGCCTAACAGAGAAGAGTATCGCAGCTAGAAAGATTGCACCTCAGTCAACAATCTATCGCATCATCAAGAACTTCTAGGACAGAGGTTCCATTGTTGCCAAAAAGGCTCCAGGGCGCCCAAGAAAGACCAGCAAGCGCCAGGACCGTCTCTTAAAAGTGTTTCAGCTGCGGGATCGGGCTACCAGCAGTGCAGAGCTTGCTCAGGAATGGCAGCAGGGAGGTGTGAGTGCATCTGCACGCACTATGAGGCAGAGACTCTTGGAGCAAGGCCTGGTCTCAAGGAGGGCAGCAAAGAAGCCACTTCTCTCCAGAAAAAACATCAGGGACAGACTGATATTCTGCAAAAGGTACAGGGAGTGGACTGCTGAGGACTGGGGTAAAGTCATTTTCTCTGATGAATCCCCTTTTTGATTGTTTGGGACATCTGGAAAACAGCTTATTCGGAGAAGACGAGGTGAGCGCTACCACCAGTCTTGTCTCATGCCAACTGTAAAGCATCCTGAAACCATTCATGCGTGGGGTTGCTTCTCAGCCAAGGGAATCGGCTCTCTCACAGTCTTGCCTAAAAACACAGCCATGAAAAAAGAATGGTACCAGAATGTCCTCCGAGAGCAACTTCTCCCAACCGTCCAAGAGCAGTTTGGCGATCAACAATGCCTTTTCCAGCATGATGGAGCACCTTGCCATAAAGCAAAGGTGATAACTAAATGGCTCAGGGAACAAAACATAGAGATTTTGGGTCCATGGCCTGGAAACTCCCCAGATCTTAATCCCATTGAGAACTTGTGGTCAATCATCAAGAGACGGGTGGACAAACAAAAATCTACAAATTCTGACAAAATGCAAGCATTGATTGTGCAAGAATGGACTGCTATCAGTCAGGATTTGGTCCAGAAGTTGATTGAGAGCATGCCAGGGAGAATTGCAGAGGTCCTGAAGAAGAAGGGTCAACACTGCAAATATTGACTTGCTGCATTAACTCATTCTAACTGTCAATATAAGCTTCTGTTACTCATAATATGATTGCAATTATATTTCTGTATGTGATAAAAACATCTGACAAACACACATAAAAACCAGAGGGCAGCAGATCATGTGAAAATAGAAGATTTGTGTCATTCTCAAAACTTTTGGCCATGACTGTAATTTTTAAGATTTTCATGAAAATTTCCAATAGTTAATTTTAAAGGACCTTTGCAGTTCTAAAGTGACTTTGAGGGGCTTAAATAATAGAAACCTCCCATAAATGAACATATTTTAGAAACTACAGCCCCCAATGTAATCTAAACTGATTTTACAAAGTTTGTTAACCCTTTAGATTTCCCACAAGAATTTTCAATTTTTAATTAATTTTTCCTATAAGATAGCAAGGGTAAACAGCAAATCAAACCTGAATATTTATTTTCCTGATTCTGATGTTTGCAGAAACACCCCCTATGTGGTTGTAAACTGCTCTGTGACCGGCAGTAATGAGAGGGAGATAGTACAAGCATTTGTGATGGCTTTGACAGCTTGTCAGAGTGATCAAAAGCCTGGAGGCCAGGAAAAAAGGTCCCAGGTTAAAGCTCCATGTTCTTGGCTGTCAGGAGGCAGCTGAGTCATGGAGCTTCTATGTACAGGTGCTGCACACAGGGGGCAAAGCTCAAGGACGTTTTAAAACGTCCATTCAGAGATAGAGATCCACTATCAGGACGTTTATAGTCAATGGGCAGACTTGAAGTGGTTAAGGAGATTCAGAACCCTGTTAAATCTGCTCACAAGGCATCGCACTGAGCCAGCCAGAATCCTGCTCCGTACTGACTAGGGGCAAGCATCCAGAAACAACGGTCTACGGAAGGATATCTCGCTTGGCTATATTCACTTGTCAAAACCCAAGGTTTGTTGGAAAGTCGAATCTTGACTCATAGTGAGCCACTTTCAAGAGGTGGTGCTGGTGAGAGGGTTCTGTTTCTTGGGAGATACTCTTTTTACATATTTGTAAGGGAGGGGGGATATTTAGAGATCGTATCACTTATGGCTCTATAAATCTCGAAAATAAAATATATATTCATTTATATAAATATAATATTTGTGACCACAAAACAGACTAAACTGTAACAGACACAGTATACAATCATTATCACATCACTGTACTGCTACCAATCTGCATCTCTAGTCTTTTGGATTGCTCCTGCAAATAATATGCCCTCATCAAAATACTTCTGAACGACTATTTGAGTAGTTTGCTATGCTTTATGAAGCCGCTAATTAAAATAATGATATGAGCAAACATGCATGAATGCCAGCCATCAAGCGAGAAGGAAAAACTCATTATTACAAATATAGAATCCAGTTTAGCACATGATTTCATGTAAATTAAAGGGGTTTTCAAAATTATTACTGTAGCGTCTTGTCTCTTCATTCCTGGAAAACCCCTTTAAGTTAACAAATGGAAATAACGCAGATTTCATTTCCATTTTATGAAGATGTAATGAAGGCCCAAGTTATTCTTTTCATACAGCGCTTAAACATGATGGGTATGAGCATGAATGGGATGAAACAAACAGGCATGCACATTGTGGACACATTGACCTTGCAATAAAACCACACACTGCATTATAAAGATAACAGAGGTACGACGTGTCACGTTTCTTTGGGTATAATGCTCTTAACACTTTATTTTAGGACATGAGCAAACATAACAAAGGCAAGCTACGTAGTAAACTGCTTGCAGAACTAGGTCATGAAACGTGTACTTGCCTAGCAAAACCTTGGCATCGTCCACGTCAAAATCTCCATCGCCGTCTGCGTCATAATCTCCCAGTTTTCCTGGTTAAGAAATTCAGAACGAAAAGTCAGAGTGAGAAGTTTACGCTCATTTACTACGAGAGACCGACTCAAATCATAAGAACGGAAAATGTCAGGGAAACAAATATTGGACCTCATTGGGTGGTAGGGCAATTTATTATTTTCTTAAATTTGCCGGCAACCCGAGTTCTACCCCAATAATAAAACTTGGGTTTTCATTTTAAAAAACCACTTGCCAAGAATGTGTCATCAGAAAATGAACTATTATTTACATCAAGTGTATTTTTATTTTTTTAAGAATCATTGAGAAAGTTGTTTCCATTTCAATATATCTTAAAAGGGAACCTGTCACCTAAAAAACACCTCCCAAGCCGCCAGCATTACCTTAAAGTAGCCAGCAGTAGGTTTCTAAAGATCCTTTTCTTCCTCTGGTCAGCTGTGCCAAAATCTTGAAAAATAAACTTTAATCCTCTGAACGCACTAGGTCACAGCAGAGTTTGAAGTCAAGGGGGCAGCGGCCTCCTCACTTCAAGTCAGGATAACCACGCCCCCTTTCCCTGCTCCTTTGCCTCTGATTGACAGCCAAGCTGCATCTCTATTCCTATTCCCACACCTGCGCATTGCTATACGCCGCTCAGGGGCTCAATGCTCAGGTTCCTGGGCGCAAGCGCACATCGAGGGAATAGAGACTTTGGCACAGTTGATCAGAGGAAGGATCTTTAGAAACCTATGGCTGGCTACTTTAAGGTAATGCTGGCGGCTAGGGAGGTGTTTTTTTAGGTGACAGGTTCCCTTTAAAACCCTAAAATCTTGTAGTTTTCACAGTAGTCACTAAAATTAATAACAGGGTGACAATTCCTATTATGTAGAGATCACAGGAGAATTACAAAGAAAGGTAACACAGACTCCACCATTTATAGTAGTCGATGGATACAGCTTATCTAGTCCCCTCCCTGTACAAAGACTTCTGCACAGGTTATAGAGCATGGCTAGAAAACTCCCAATGAAAGTCGACAAACATCGCACGCCACATACAGCAATCTTGAGGGGCTTTGAGGCAATCTTGTTTTCACAAAAATGAAACACCATTGGGTGCTTCGGACAACCCAGTAAGAATTTTACGACACAGGTGTACGAGACAATACATTGCTGATCATAAAGTATATTTTACTTGTCATTTAAAGGGGTTTTCCCATCTCAGACAATGGGGTATATCGCTAGGATATGTCCCCATTGTCTGACAGGTGCAGGTCCCACCGCTGGGACCTGCACCTACACTGAGAACAGAGCCCTGAAAGTTGTGGAGGGCGCACTGGGCATGCATCCCCGTTGCTCCTAGAGGCTCATTTGCATATATTAAAACATCATTTTCTCAGCAATGCAGGCACATATGAACATGGGACCAAGACAGATGCCTTTAGCGGCCAAGTGCATATGTAACAGATCAGCCAGTTTCATAGGTAAAAATCTGCTGACAGATGCCCTTTAAAGCACCTCTGCCACCAAGATCAACCATATTAAACCAGACATACTGGCTGCTAGGGATCATGATGCTGATTAAAATGGCACCTTTCTTTTGTCTGTATGCCAAACAGTAGCAGAGAAAGTAGTTGTGCTTTTACTCATATGCTAATGAGAAGTTTGAGCACCAGGAGGAGGGTCTGAATCCTTTGAGCACTCATTTGCACATTAATAAAACCGCAGCTTTCTTTGCAGCCGTTTATCATACAGACAAAAGAGAGGTATTGTTTTAATCAGCATGATGAGCCCTACCAGCCAATATGTCTGGTTTAATAGGGTTGATCCTGGTGACAGAACCACTTTAGCAAATGACTGGCATACAAGACAATCACAAATGTAGGAAACTAATACCTATATTTCTTTTAAAACCTGTACAAAAAAAAAAAAAAAAAAAAACACAGCACACTTACATGGTGGATGCTATCCCTCTCTGGATCCAGGACATAAATCCAAAAGTCATAAGAGATTAAAAAACGGATGTTGGGAAATGGGGTGGAGTGATTGGGTTCTTCCTCCTCCCCCCTTTGTTGTTAGTATTTATACATTTGCCTCAGTAAGGGGGTTTGTAGGGGGCCCTCTTGTTCTCCCCAATGTTTACATCCCTAAGGAGTTAGGATGAGCCCTGTATGTAATTACGATTAATAATCTGCACTTTATATTTTTTATCACTGTAATTAAGGATATTTGGGTGATATTTATATTATGAATTCTGATGTCATAAAACTATCTATCGAAGTATTTTATCATGGACACCATCACAATGGAATCATGTTTTTGAAAATTACTTTTTACAGCACTTTATTGTATCATAGTGTATTTTATATGCTAATTACCACAACATGTGTATATATATATACATATTTTTTGGATCTATATATATACATACACACACACCTTGATTTGGCACATGTTGCATTGCTTGACTAAGGCTTCATTGAGTTAAGGTGAAACATTCCACGTTCCTTTAAAAAGGCGAAGAAAACATTATAATCCTGGACATAGCTGTGGCAATAGGATTGAAAATATCTATTGTTTACACTGGTGGCTGAACTCGGAACAGAAACTCCCCCCTTAAATGGTGCCTAAGAAGAGCTAATGCCGGCCATACCCATCAGATAGGTTGTCCAATCGACCGCTGTCTCTCCCAACTCCTCGAGCACATGTGTGTCCTGAATGGGGGAGAAAGCTGATGCCCTTCATCTAGGGAAAGCCTCTATACACATTAGTCGGTCATCCCACCAAAATCATTGGGTTGGCCACGTTTATTTAATGTGTAAGGCCAGCTTAAAGAAGAACACTCGACAAAAGTTTTATTCCATGTCCTGCTAGAAATGTACATGATGTAATCTGTAGTGATTGTCATTTTCTTACCAGTGTCTGAATTTTTGACTTCTATCATCCTGAAGTTTCTTATCTGTGTCATGTGACCAGCAATTAGACCCACCAACTCACACAGCACCTTATGTGTGGACAGGAAGTCTAATTCTCTATGTATTCTTATGAGACTGAAAGTGAGGCTCCCATAGGAATGAATAGAGCAGTTACTTATAGGAAAACAGGCCGAACTGGATGGACAGATGTCTTTTTTCGGCCTTATAAACTATGTTACTATGTTACTGGCTTTCTGTCCAGGGTCAGTTGGAGGTCAGGGAGTTGGGCACATGACCCAGCTACAATAAGAAGAGAGGTTATTACTCACAGAAACAGTCACTGATAAGAAAATGACGTTCACTACAGATTATATCATGCACCTTTCTAACAGGTCAGAGAATAAAAATTTTTGCGGGAGTTCTTCTTTAAGCTTAAAGGGGTTATCCCATGACTAATGTAAAAAATGAAAATCAGGCATAATATTGTACATAACAATCTCCATCTAACAAAGCTAGAACCAGCCCTGTACCTCACATGGATCCACAGATCTCCCCATTCATTGCTCTGCTAGATTTATATCAAGCTGACAGCTGAAGGGGAGTGTCTTTTCTGCTGCAGTTAAGGGGGCGTGTCCATGCTGACTAACAGTTCAGGAGGCAGTAGAAGGATGATACTAAGCATGTGCGGCCATCTCAGTGAGCAGGTAAAAAAAAACAAACAAAAAAAAAAAAACAGCAGGTGGCGCTATACAGATAAATTTTATTGAATAACTCAGTGGTTATGCTAAATTTTTAATTACATGCAATTACAAAAGTATTCAGATCCAGGTGCTGGTTTGAAAACTGTAGAATATTTTTTGTGGGACAACCCCTTTAAAGTGAAATGACCTCTCTTCTACTATCTTGTAAAGTGATAGTGTATTGCAAGGACATGCCATAACTTTATAATTAGTGGAGGTTAGACCTCTGGGACCTTCACCGATTCTCCATCGAGAATGAAGACACAGCACTGGATTGGAGACTACAGATGAAGTAACCAAGAAAGGTTGTTGCATTTTTGCTCCAGTCTTGTTAGAAAGTTTAAAAAGTAAGGCATGGTTATTTGGAGAAGGTTATAAAAAAAAAAAAAAAAAAAAAAGGGAAGCCCCCCCCCCAGATCTACAGGAGACTTGTGTCTTGATGTCTACTGAAGGCAGGAAAAAAAAAAAAAAAAAAAAAAAGTGTATAAAAATAACATTTTCTGTTACCTTGAAGAGCCTCTGACAAGTTATAACGGAAATCCTTTGCCTTGGCTGCATGTGTGATAAAAATATAGAAGTTTGTACATTTATTGTTGTATAAACACCAGTATATATCATAACCAGTGAAATCTGACAACTTGAACCTGAACATCATAAATTATCTATGTTCTCATGAGAAGCCTTCTACAATTTATAAAACCTGCCAAATGAGAAGACAACATAGTCCCAGAACAGGCAAGTATTCACTGGGGGAGAATGTGCTGGAAGCAGTTTCTTACTGCATGATAGTATCAGGGCAATGATAAAAATATAAAAAATTCTTGAGTAAATCTTGGTGGCTTAAAGAAGTTTTTCAGGGCTTAGATATTGATGGGCCGTCATTACCAGATCGGTGGGAGTTTGACACCAGGCACCCCCACCCATCAGCTGTTCTAGGTACTGCACGGAGCTGGAGGTAGACAGCGCCATACACTGTGTAGTGGCCATGTCGGGGTACTGCAGCTCACATCCCTTTCAAGTGAATGGTTGCTGAGCTGCAGTACGCCGGCAACAGAAACTACATGTGTGCAGAGCCTTCTGCTTTCAGCACCCTACATTGAATGGCAGTTATCCAAAACAACTAAATCGGTGGGGATTTTGAGTGTTGGATCCCCACCTATCTGATATTGATGACCTATCCTGAGGATAAGTTTCCAATATCTAAGACCTGGAAACCCTCTTTAATTTGTTAGTTTGTTAGTTTTCATTCCAAAGGGGAAAAAAAAATGTGTGTTACATAAAGAGGAGACTTCAAATGGGAAAAATGCTGCTCATACTTCAACAAACATAATAATAATATAAAATGCACAAGAAGGTATAGTCAAGCATTAACACAAAACGATGCAACTACAGACAAGCGAGTATTTTCTCATCCATCTCTTAAGTGGAGGGACAGTTCTCCTTTGTACTCATATTGTGGTTGTGTAACTAACATGAGTTAAAGGGTTTGTCCCATCATAGACAATGATGGCATATCACTAGGATACGACCCCATTGCCTGATAGGTGTGGGTTTCGGCGGTGGGACCCGCACCTATATTGAGAACGGAGCAGGGAAAGTTGAGGAGGGTGCACTGCGCATGCGCAGCCGCCCTCCATTCATTTCTATGGGGCCGTCTGCCCCATAGAAATGAATGGGAGCGGTGGCAGCACATGGGCTCCCATTCATTTCTATGGGAGCAGCAGGGAGCTGCGCCTGGTGGTGGACGGACCACGGAAAACTCGAAGTCCTCCAGGCACAGCGCTTCCTGAATTGGTTTTTCATGCAGCCCCATTCATTTCTATGGGGCCGGGGCCAGGAACGTGCTGCAGAGATTATCAGTGAAAAAACATGCTCACGCATATACTAATTGAAACGAATGGGTCAAAACTCACTTGTGTGAAAGAGGCCTAAGGGTAAAAGTTCACACGGTTAAAATCCACAGCAGAAAAATCAGTAGCAGATTAGTTGCTGAAAACAGGTCATTTTTGGTGTCAGATCTGTAATTTGGTAATGATTTTAGAGGAGTTTTTACAAGAGTATTAGAAGAGTATTTGGAGGAGGTTTATCTGTTTCCCCATTGACTTCTATGAAGTCCACAATCTAGTCTCCTTCCAAGACGTAACATGTCACTTCTCAAGTGTCTTTCCAATAAGCTACTGAAAAAACCTCGACCGTTTTACACTGTGTGCACAAGGTGGGGTCTTTTACATTAAAGTCAACAGGGAACTGTTGGCCAGTTTTGGTTGTGGATTCTGCTGAATCACAGGCAGATTTTAGTCGTGTGAACATACCTTAAATGTTCAGTGATTATTTGGAGATTATTTCTACATAAGGCTCTTTTTGTTTTTACTTGTTAAAAACCTTCAGTAACAATGTTATATTGCAGCACGGAAAATTTAACACATACAATACAACAAGAATAACACCACCAAAAAAAAACAAAAGCATAATACAATGTTAAAGGTGCTCTTTGGTGCTTTGGCTCTCAGACAACCTATGGAAGGAAGACAGTCTTACCACTACCTACCATTCTGTTGCGCCACTGATTCTGCAGTCTAGGCTGTGTTTATGTGACCACCTGGCTTTGGCTCCGGGTTGTTCCATCAACATGTCAACCAGATCTTCTCCTGTGTCTTCATGGTCAGCTACTTAATGGGACGGATACTTTCAGTTCAAGTGTACAGGAAGGAGCCGTCCCATTGAAGTGAATGGGAATTGAGGAGTTGTAATTACCTGCTTGCCTTCGCATTTGCAGTGGCGAGCAGGTGTAAAAAGAGCAGAGAAGGGAGCGTTTGTACAAGCACTGCGTTATCTTCAAACAGCTGATCGGCAGGGGTGTCGGGAGTCGGACCCCCGCTGATCTGATACTGATGAGCTATTCTTAAGATAAGTCATCAATAAAAAAAAAAAAAAGCAGACAACCCCTTTAACATTTGTTTCAATAAACCAGACAGTTCATATAAGCATATGGCAAGCTAAACATTCTATCAGCTGATTAAAGAAAATAAAAATTTAATAAAATGACAATGACAATCATGAAGAAGACAACCCAAGTTCTTACCAAGAAATTCTTCATAGTCTACAAGGTCAAACCACACGACAGCAACTGATGTCCAAACACCCAGCAGAGCAATGACCATGAACCAAGTGAAGAAGGAGCTGCCGGACAGGCCTTCCTTTTTCCCATTCTTGCCGCCATGTTTTTGGTCTGTTTAAAAAGAATACAAAACACCATATAAGTTAAAAAAAAATACAGTACAATACATTAAATGCATTGTAGTCTACGTTGTATCTTCTGTAAGACAGCAACAGGAAAAGTGTTTGGAGATTTTTTATTTTATTTTTTTTTTAAAGCCCGAGGAGCGTGCTTACAAAAACCAAAGTGCAACAAAATTGTGCCGCGTGCCACACAAAAATGTCCCCAAGGCTACAGTCCATCGCAGGCCCTCTTCCAGAGAAGAAGGGCCCCCTAAACCTTCCTCCAGGCCAGAAGGCACCTGCAAGGGACTCGGACAAAATCGTGACTCCCAGCCGAAGCCGGGTGTACACCCAAATGGGCAACGCCTCTCCCAGGCGCCACCCCGGGTGAGTCAGCACGGAGCTCCACAACTAGGCTGGCCTCCCCCCGGAAGGGGAGACCATGGGGTTTGCAGGGGAGTGCGGAACCGGGATGGCCACACACACTCCCCCTAGACCTCAAGGGGGGTACCTGTTAGGACGCCGTAACCCTTGAAAATCCTGTGACACAAAACGTGGACAGTGAACACACAGGGACATAAAAAAGTAAATAAATAGTGAATGAGTGCCCAAATAAGGCCCGGTCATTCAGCCGGAATAAAAATTCCTCTTTTGTTCGGCGAGGGCAAGCCAAAGCCAGGCAAAGAGAGGTGTGTGCGCTCAAAAGTAAGAAAGGAAGTGCTGTGCAAATGTGCCGTGAATCTCAGTGGGATCCCACCCCCAGTGAGTTCAGGCACCCGAGGGTCACCACTCCTGGGGCACTTCTGCACCTCGGGCTTTCAAACTACTCAGCCCCCTGGCATAAGATCCGTATGCCACCTGGTCTCATAGCCCGGGGCCCGAAGGCGCCGGCCGTCCACCGAGGTGACTCCTCGTGCCTCTCCATCCTCACAGTCTGACAGCTCTCGCCCCTGCCAGAACTGATAAGAACAGATACTACACTTGATCTTAGCCAAAAGGCCCTCAAAGGAAGGAAAACCAAGCAAGACAACATAGGGGCCACTTAATATGGTGGATTTGGTGATCTCTGTAATGGGGACACCCATTTGCTTGGTTTTCCTTCCTTTGAGGGATATCTGGCTTTCACTGTGTTGTAGACCTATAACTGGGGCTCCACGGTTATTTTGCAGGAAAAGCTAGATGAGATATAAGCATCTAGCAGCTAGATGAGACCAAAGCATAGTTTGCTAAGGGCTTTGGCAAGTCCTGTTTTCAAGACTGGATTTTTATGGACTAAAGGACACGTTGGTAATGGGGCCTATCATTCCCTTCCTGACCAGTACACGTTTTCATTGTAATGCAGTCCAGCTCAATACTGGGCTATTAAGGTGCATGGTGTGCACTAGAGAGAGAGGGCCATCTGAGGAGACCAAACCTGTCTGGGATGACCGTTACTTTGATTGCTACCCTCAAAGTGGACATTTATTCTTGTTGGGAGGTAAAATACGTTAATATAAACTGGTAGGAAACCATTTGTATAGTCAGGGAAACTTTTATGTTTAGTTTGCCATTTACGTTCAGTGACCCACTGACTTTAATGTGTATATTCACACCTCACTGGTTTTTCATGGACCATGATGGGTCCTTGGTGACACTACAGAAGAATGCCTTATTTTGTCCAGATCCCCCACGCACATTACAGTCTATGGGTCAGTGAAAACTACGGAGACAACATGGATACCATGGGTGTTTGGTCTGTGGTTTTCACAGACCATTGGTAGGAGATGCTTTGGAATTTTCAGCCAACCAGTGCCCATTGAATATGGCCGACACACAGAGGGCAAAAACAACTGACACATAGACCAAAAATGGATCCTTCACAGACATCTTGTCATGGATATCATCTTGGACACAGCTGTGTGAATGAGACTTTAGCGCTCAGCCTATTGATCTGTGGTTTTGAGCCTGGCTGTAAAGGCTATGGGGCACATTTATTAAGACCGGCGTTTTAGACTTCGATCTTAATAAGCCCAATAGCTGGATGTCGTTCCAGTGGAGTTATGAATAGGCGCCGGCCTCTCCAAAACCTCAGCGGATCCACCGCCACTTCTAAACGTAAGAGCACTTCTAAGCAGCGCTGAAATGCATACTATGCTGTTCTAACAGAATGGAGAGGACTCATGGACGTATGCATGGCAGTCCTGATAATGTATTGCAGCACAGCTCTGAGCGCCCCGACAGTGGAAGATCAGAGGGCAGTAGGAAATTTTTTTTAAAAAATGGTGTACTACTCATTTATTACTGTAGATAATGGTCCAAAATCGGGATGACAGATCCCCTTTAAGTGCTGTTTCGGAGCACGTGCTCCACAGAAATGCTGAGAAGTTCTGACGGTTGACAACCGAGAAGAGCAGGAGTGAACTGAGGAGCATCACTGTAGTACAGCAACGGCTTTGGCAAGAGCCATGCATTGGGCAGCTCCGCCTTGTGTAAATGTCGATGCCACAAACATTGAGTCACTGACAACAATGCATTTTATGGCACTGTCATGGATCAGAAACACAAACCATAGTTTTATCATTGACTTTTCTCAGCATTCACACTGATGATCATTAGAACAGCTCGGAAATGAGCAAACTGTAGTAATAGCTGAGCTGTGTGAGGTCAGAAAATATATGTACGTCAGTATCGCCACAGCTTCTCAGAGACGAAGATGAAGTAGTGGGCGTTTTCAGGAATTCATATCAGTCACCCTCCACCAGAGGTCGCACTACATTTTCTTGAGGAGTAGTTTTAGCCAAGGAGGAGGTAATTCATATATATATATATATATATATATATATATATATATATATATATATACACTAGCTGAACGACCCGGCTTCGCCCGGGTATATTTAATTTATTTCTTTTACTGTTTGTGTGTGTGTGTCGTTAAAAGATATCGAGAGTGACCTCTACAGCAGCCCGCCCCTTAAACAGTGACCTCTACAGCTGCCCGCCCCTTAAACTGTGACCTCTACAGCAGCCCGCCCCTTAAACAGTGACCTCTACAGCAGCCTGCCCCTTCAACAGTGACCTCTACAGCAGCCTGCCCCTTCAACAGTGACCTCTACAGCAGCCTGCCCCTTTAACTGTGACCTCCACAGCAGCTAGAGTGGCAACTGTCTTCCCCCCAGAAAGCCAGACCTCACCGGCCATTCCCCCAAACGTGAAACAGCGCCCCCAGTTCCCATGAAGACACATCACTAAACATGAGGCCACGCCCCCCTGGCTCCGTGAAGACACGGAGGAGAAGCTGAGTGTGAGCTACTGAAAGGGTGGACATCCCTGTGTCTGTCCAGGCACTGCGTCGGACGGAGAACAGGTAGCCAGAAAACTGGACTGTCCAGCCTAAAGCTGGACATCTGGCCACCCTAACATCAGCCTGCCCCTAGGGTGGCCAGAGGTCTTGTTTTAGTCTGGATGGTCTGGCTTTCAGACTCCCTGTCCTCTGTCATGCGCAGGGCGTGGATGGACACAGCAGCAGCACTCAGCAGCAGCACTGTGCAGTCTGAGCAATGAGCTGCAGGGAGAACGTCACCCTTCCCACACCCCTGCAGCCGACAGAAGGTGATTTTTACCAATATTTTTAATCCCGGTCAAATGCAGCATGGAAGGGGCGTGGCCTGACTGAGTCAGGGGCGTGACTTAGTGGGATCTGGGGGTGGTGCTTTTAAGTCCTTCTTTTGACGGTGGCCGGAATTACAGGTCGATGCCTGATTTAGGAGGAAGGTGGGTAGCAGTGGAAGAAAACATCTTTTATTACTACTGAACAGTAAATATGTAAAATTTACATTATATGAGGTAATGATTGATGATGAGTTAGTCTAAAACATAAGTTATAGTTATGGTAACTGGGAATACCCATTTACCATTGTCATCCACAGTGCTCTGCCTCTTTAATGCAGACCTAAAGCAGTGAACTGGCTAGGTTGTCATAGAAACCTGATGTGTGCCTGTGAGCTTCTATTGGCTGATAAGGGTCATGTGACCAGGCTACTATTGGCTAATGCATTTTTTGGGAATATCTCAGGAACGGTACGTCCTGGAGAGTTGAAAACTGTTCTAAAACCTTCCCGGACACCTGATGTACATGTGTGCCAAATTTTGTGATTGTAGCTGCAGCGGTGCGGATTCCTTTAGCGGACATACACACACACACTCAGCTTTATATATATATATATATATATATATATATATATATATATATATATATATACACACACATAGTCCTACATAACATTACGAGGCTGCTATGTTTGCAGGGAAACCATTACTGGTCTTCTCTATAATGTCTTCCATACATAAATAGCAAATGTAGACAATTTTACATTTACCCAATAACATACACTGAACATAAAACCACCGCAACCATAACAGAGCCAGATAAACAATGCCCACCTAACACTGCCATACACAGTGCCCACCTAACACTGCCATACACAGTGCCCACCTAACACTGCCATACACAGTGCTTCCATATGCAGTTGCCCCATTATACAGTAAGATGTGACAATTCCATCAGCAGGCCCCCTACCAATAGCAAAGCTCGATATGAAGCTCTGCTCCACGGCCATTGCACACACACGGCTCTCTCTGCTCCACGGCCATTGCACACACACGGCTCTCTCTGCTCCACGGCCATTGCACACACACGGCTCTCTCTGCTCCACGGCCATTGCACACACACGGCTCTCTCTGCTCCACGGCCATTGCACACACACGGCTCTCTCTGCTCCACGGCCATTGCACACACACGGCTCTCTCTGCTCCACGGCCATTGCACACACACGGCTCTCTCTGCTCCACGGCCATTGCACACACACGGCTCTCTCTGCTCCACGGCCATTGCACACACACGGCTCTGCTCCATGGCCATTGCCCACACACGGCTCTGCTCCATGGCCATTGCACACACACGGCTCTGCTCCATGGCCATTGCACACACACGGCTCTGCTCCAGTACATACACAGCTTTGCTATATGCCCAGTACACACACAGCTTTGCTATATGCCCAGTACACAAAGAGTTCTACTTCTACTATATGCACATTAAACATGCACATGCTCCACTATGGTACCTTTATATTCAGCACAGTCCTAACCAGTCTCATGTGTGCCCCTAACTCCTACCACACACGTGGCTGATCACATGACATGTGACATCACCACAGGTCCTGTACCCTGGCACAACGTGGTATTTAGTATTGAGCTGCTCCTGGTGAGGGGTGGGGCTTCTCGTGAGAGGGGCGGGGCTTCCTTAGTGCCAGACCTGGCAGGCTGCTGATACAGAGCTCAGGGCTAGAAAAGGACCATGTGCAGAAATACGCAGGAGCCTTTTTTCAGGGTGTAAAATGGTCTAAACAGGCGTCTACAGGCGTTATTGCGACCTCTGCCCTCGAACCCAGCCTAAAATATCTGATAACGTGAATACATACATTAGGGTTAGTATTCCTAAATATAAACATTATGTGCACTATTTTCTGGACGCCACTATATGTTGCAAGCTCTCAGCATTATCAACTTTACCCTGAATACCAGGCAGACAATACAAGCTCTAAGGACAATGAAACGCTTCTCTCGCTGACTATAGCCGACAGCAATGTCTCCTTTCCCACATAATTCTGTAAAATGTGTAATCAAGTGAGCAGCAGCCGAGAATTGTACAAGATCTGCTCTTCGAGGCATTCAGAAATACTGTCATGTTGGTCCGTGGTAGCAGAATCCATAACAGAATTCTTAGATAACCCAAACTTTGTACAGCAAACTTAAAAACATAAGTTCGCTCATCCCTATATATGACAACAAGCAAATGTCTGTGTGTGAGCAGAAGCAGCTGGCTATTCTAGAAGCAGACACCTCCATCTACTTTGTGGAGGACTGAGCTCCTCACTACATTGCTGCTTTCACTGAAATCAACAATGCTGACTTTAAAGGGGTTGTGCAGGCAGTATACATTGATGACCTATCCCCAGGATAGGTCATCAATAACCTATCTGTGGGGGTCTGACACTCTGCACCCCTGCCGATCAGCTGCCTCCCCTTCATTACACTGCGAGTCATCTCCCTTGTAGTGGTCGCGTAACGTAATTACAAGCACTTGATCCATTCAAGTGACTGGAGCAAGTACTTGTGATTACACTGCACTTCCGAGATGACGTGCAGTGTAATGAACAGGAAGCAGTGCTCACATGAAGTGCCACAACTAAATCGGTGGGGACCCCCACAGATCAAATATTGCTGACCTTTCCTAAAGGCCCTATTACACCAGAAGATCATTGCTAACAAGCGTTCATAGGAATGCTGGTTAGCGATGATCTGGCAGTGTAATACTGCCGCAAATGCTCATTGATCAGGCAACTGGAATCTTTTAGCAGGTTTAAAAATCCATGTTTGGTGGCGGCAGACTGTGCAGTGTAATTACGATCTGCTGCCAGCAAACAGTGGTTCAGTATGGGGACCAGCGATGGCATTAGTGATCACTACTCCTCATACTGAGGAGGAGATCGCTGCATGTAATAGCAGTGGTCTCCTCCGCTACTGATCAGGCTGCACAACCCCTTTAAAAGGGCTCTCCAAGTTTAATTTATTGATGACCTATCCTGAGGATATCAGATCGACGGGGGTCCGACACCTGGCACCCCCGGCGATCAGCTGTTTAAAGCGGAGACGCGCGCCGTACCAGCGCTGCCTCCTCTTCATTGTTTACACGCTAGCCGTAACATGGGTAGTGGTGAGCAGGCGTAATTACACCTAACCACCCTCATTCAGTTCAGTGGGAAGGATCATTCCCATACAAGGGTGCCGGGTTTCGGACCCCCGCCGATCTGATATTGATGACCTATCCTGAGGATAGGTCATCAATAAATTTAACTTGGAGAACCCCTTTAATTATGAGATAGATAGAGGAGACAAAAGAGATAGATAGATAGATAGATAGATAGATAGATATTGTATAAACATTACAAGAAGATAATAAGCAGTTAAGCGCGCCATGCAAACACCAACGGCAAATCAGATGTGCAAGACATAAATTATCACAGGTTGGGTGCCGTCATATCTATATCAGAATACATTATGTCACAGATTCTTCTACTGAACCTTAGGCCTGAATACTCAGCAAATCATCAACTATGTACATATATAACCAGTAATAAGGTAATTAATTGTATAAATTACTGGCTCTCCCCACCCACAATGAATATTTACAGAAAAGGACTATTTAATCATTTTAGAGTTCCTTTCATTTTCTTAGGAATCTAAATGTGTTAACAACGCTGCCTGGATTCATTGAGCAATACATCTTTATAGAGTGTTGGAGGTCAAATCCCTCTACGTTCCTTCACAAATACTTCCTGCCTGCTGCTAGGGAGCAATAATCTGCAGGACTAAAACAAGTAGCTCTGATGACACCTAAAATTTTAGTGTGCAAAACGGCAAGTGCAACAGCGATGGCTCTGCTTATTTCCCCGGTAAAGCTGGGGTCACAATTAGCATGTATGCCAGAAGGCTCCTGACATCAAACTAAACATGTCCACAGGGTAATATTAGCCAGATGGCGGCTGAGAGACTGTTATTTCTGTCTCCATCTGGCCGGTATACATAAGTATACCACGAAGAATGTACGTGATACATCAGAAGGTTGTATTTAATGTATGTGTCCCAGGCTGTAAGCATCTAACAAAAGGTACTATTACACTGACAGATCAGCCAGGCGATTGTCGGGAGGGAAGTGGGTTAAAAGATCCCAATTTCCCGATGAACGGGTAAATCATCTGCAGTATTAAGGCCCTATTACACCAATAGATAATCACTAACAAGCATTAGTAACGCTTGTTGGCGATCATCTGGCAGTGTAATACTGCCACTGATTACCCAATGAACAAGCAATCGGGATGTTTAAAAATTCTTGTTTGCCAGCAGCAGATTGCTCCGTGTAATAGGCGCTCTGCTGCCAGTAAACAATGATATAGGGAAGTATAGGGACGAGAAATGCTATTAACAATTGCTCGCCCCTATACTGAGAAGGAGATCGCTGCATATAATAGCAGTGGTCTCCTCCTCTAGTAAGCAGGCAGTTGATGGGAGGGAACGCTTCCCTCCCATCAATCGCCTGGATGATCTGTCAGAATAATAGTACCTTTACAATGCCAGATGATCGCTAATGAGCGTTACTACGACTGCTAGTTGGCGACCATCTATTGGTGTAGTAGGGCCTACAGGATCGATCCATCTTTTCTATCGGTCAACAGATGTAAATATCCAATGCACTGCAGACTTGACTAGGGGATCTTCTGACAAAACGTCATGTCTACGGCCACCGATATAGTTTAGTCACCTGCAGAATAGTCATTGGACTTCCTGAACAGATGCATCAGCCGTTGAGGTTTGCTTGAATTAGTTGTTGTCGTCTACATACATGTAGGTATAATAGTCCCTGTACTGTCATCAAATACCGAGAGTTACTGCAGTATAATGAATGAAGCGTCATACTGAGGTCACCAGAGGACCCTCCAGTGGGCTCTGGCTCCGATAACACAGTGGGCACCAAAGGCTTCGAGAAAAAAAACAAAACACATTTGGAACTGCCTTTGAGTCAATAACTTACCACTAGAGTCTATTTCTTTGAATAAAAAAAAACAAAAAAAAAACACGTGTTAGACGTGTTGATGATATTGTGGTTGGGCCCTGAGAATAAGCTCCTCTGGTGGGCCCAAGAAGTCCCAGTCTGGGCTTGGATGAATGGTCATTTATCAGACCTAACCTATCACATCCAGTTTTCATCATATTTGTGGGGTTTCACATTCGGACATGTTGAAGTAAAGTTTCGACTGTATCTCTCATCATTTCATATTGAATCATGCCTAAAGTGAGCATCAGAGTGCAGTGTGAGGCTTCATGCACACGTTCCGCTTTCTATCCTTTTTTCAGAAAAAACTGACCCATTCACTTCTATGGGCGACAGGCATCCGTTTTTTCACGGATGCCTGTCCGTTCCGTTTTTCAGATCCTTTTTCACTGGTGCATGTCCCATTTTCATCCGTTTAAACGCGACAGATTGCTCCATTGAACTCTATAGGAGCGTCCGTGAAAACGGATGAAAATGGGTATGTATCCGTTTTCCATCCGTTTTCACGGATAGGTTGCTTGGAGACACAGAACCAGTCAGAACCAACCTAAACTACTTTGTAACAGTACAGGAGACAGTGTAGGACAGAGGCCAGACAGGAGTTGGAGAGCTAAGTGACAGGATGTCTTTCACTCGCTTGAAGATAGAGAAATTGATAGGGCTTGTCGAGGGCAAGCCCATGATATGGGACAAGCGCCTGGAAAGCTACCGGGACAACTTGCTCCGCGACCATGCGTGGACATCAATTGCGGAGCAAATGTACCGTGAGGACTGGGCGTCTGCATCATCCAAAACTAAATCATAGTGATGGGAACGCACGAAACTCAAGCTATATTAGCAGAAGAATCAGCACGAACTCCTTACTACACAAAATGCAACCAAAATGACGTCAGGCCGATCATGTGACCCATCCAAGGGTCATGATGGGACATGCTCCTGACATCATTTAGGACATTCCCACTTAAAAAAAAAAAACAAAAAAAAAAAACGGATCCGTTTAAACGGATGGAAAACTGATAAAAAACGGATTGAAAAATACGGACCGTAAAAACGGAACGGGTGCAGATGGAACGTGTGCATGAGGCCTGAGTGTCAGACATAAAAAAACAGGAAAAAGCTAAAAAAGTACCCAATAGCCCTAGTGGAAACCAACATCTGGTGTGCGTGTCCGAGACACATATGCAATCTGTACAGCTGCCTACACATTACATTAATCTTGGCATTTTCAGCTGTCCCCTTGTGGCAAAATATTATCAAGCCTTAAAGGGGTATTCCAGTTGTCAAAAGTTATCCCCTATTCTTGTATCACGAAAACAAGTGCCCCCCTGCAAAGAACAGAGTGACTGGTCACACATGTGCGCAGCCACTCCTATGGTAACTACCAAAGAAATGAATGGAGTGACCGCACGCATTTGTGACCGGCCGCTCCATTCTTTTCAGGGGGGGTTACAGGGGGTAAGGAACCCCTGTTCTCATGTTCTTCGATCTAATAGTCATCCCCTATCCTGTGGTTGTATCTACCAGTATACCTCTTTAAGGCGGACATAAGATACCCATTGGCGGAAAGTTATTCCTCCTCTCGACCAGCATGGCCTACTCTTCTCTCCCCAGACATCTGAGTCATCAGAGAAGAGTCTGGAGGCACTACATATACATTTGGTCCATACCACCAAAATCAGCCTTCCATTTGTGTTGCAACGAATCATTTGAAAAAGTATGGACAAAAAAAAAATAAAAAAACCAACGACGACGATTTGATCGACTGGACCAGACAATATTTTTAGTGTAATTTATGTCACTGATGATATTAGTCTGTGGCCAGCTGATATTTTTGGGGTTTCAAAACACCTCACCATTTTATAAATGTCACTTAACATGCAGGCATAAAAACAAACAAACAAACAAAAAACAAAACATAAAAAACATACAGGTCACGTTTTTGATTTCGTTAACCCTTGACTATAAAAAAATAGTTTCGGTGCACCGTATTTCGCTGACGGATACAGAACGCTCTCTGTTCATGATGCTATTTTGACATAAGCAGTCGATCTGCCAGCAAATGTAACATCAGAAGAGGCCATTCTAATTTTACTTTTCTTCCTAGTCCCATATAAACTAAGGAGTATGCGAGATAGGTAAGAACGCAAGTCATCTGAGAGCCAGTTCTTCTAATCAACACATTCGAAGAACATGAAAATTTATTAGACTGAAAAAAAAATTACAAAAAAAAAAAAAAAAATCTGTGGTCCGATGGTAGGGTTTCAAGATATACAGAAGAACGTGCCCCGAGGCCCAACCTGTACCCTCATGTCCTACCAAGAGTTCCTGCTGCAATAGGAGACATTCAAATGAACTTAAACAGTTGTGTGTCTGGAGAAGGAGGGGGCTCATGGGTTGACACAGACGAAGAAGACCCTACCCCTTTAGAATTTTTGGAATTGTAGACAGTCCGCGTTTACTCTAACCTGATCTATATGTAACCCCCCTACAAGAGCCAGTAGATCGTGTAGCACACATCTTCTATGACAGCCTGGTCTACTCTTAGTCCAAAGCAGGAGAGCATAGAAAAGGCCGATTACTGTACCTGTGTCCTCCATACTGCCTTCAGCACTCTTCTCCCATGAAGATCAGCAAAAATTAAAGCTAAGAAAAATTACTCCCGTCTCCTCCTATCAATAACACCCAAGGAGGGAACCAGCATGCCCCATCCAGGAGGGCTGAAATGGCTTTGCACAGTAAAGTCAGCTAGATTCCGAAACTAGACCTGCCCAGCGAGGCTGCCGAATATCTCTCTATTAATAGCCCTGCCTTCCAAAGCCAAACTCTCGCAGGCACTCATATGGAAATCCTGCGCTACGAGTAATGAGTACTTGCAAGCCTTAACCTCTTCATCACCACGGAAAACGACTATGCCGCTGCTCTCCACACACACAACTTAGTAGCAGACGATGACGAACACGTTCAATCAGCTCCGCACCATATAATCCATAACTATTTGGAGAGTGGATTAGAGCACACTGCTGTACAGCTGGCTCCCGACCACATATATTCCGTCAATCCATTTACTGCTAAAGCGCATCGATTAAACAGCAGCTGCAGAACCTGCCCAGAAAGAAACGCTCCGCTGGCATTTTCTTTTGCCAGTCTAAACAATCATTCAACTATGGAAGACGTTAAAAGGGAAAGACACAATCCTTCGGCCAAGTTTCAATTAGTGATGTAGTTGCTCTGGTGAAGTGATGGACAGCCGGAGTAGGCAGTGGCCTAGGGAGCTGTTAGGGAAAAGGTCGCAATTAAAAAAAAAAAAAAATTTTATACACATACGGTACATACATACATATATACATACACATGTAACCTAGACATAAAGGGCACGATCAGCAGCGACAGAGAACATGACTGATGGTAGTCAGCAAAATGACTGTCTAGGTCAGAGATCAGCAACCTTTGGCACTCCAGCTGCTGTGAAACTACAACTCCCAGCATGCACACTTACTTGGCTGTTCTTGTAACTCCCAGAAAAGTGAAAGGAAGATTCTAGGAGTTGTAGTTTTAGATCGGCTGGAGTGCCAGAGGTTGCTGATCCCCGGTCTAGGTTAACGTGCTGAAATGGGGAGGAGAATTCCAAAACCAATGCCTCCCAGAAATTGGCTTCTACAGGACAGATGAAGTATTACATGGCAGTCGGTCAAATGAACAGCCATGCGTAATAGACAAGGCTAAATCTGCCGAAACGAGCACTGCTGATGCCAATCTGGCTCATAGGAGAAAGGTCTCGAAAGGGGGACCTGTGTCTATGATGTCCATAAGGCCTGATGGGGCAAACCCTTTAAGAATAAAGCTCTCTCTTTGTTCTTTTTACACTATTGTTTTAATAATTATTTGTTTTCACGATTAACTTTCTTAAAGGGGTATTCCAGTTATAAAAAGCAACCCCCTATCCAAGGGATAGGGGATAACTATTAGGTCAGTGTGGGCCCTACCTCTGGGTCCCCCACTGATCATTAGAATGGGATTCCTGTCCCCCGTGAAGTTGGGAGGGGCCCCCAAATGGAGCAGCTGGTCAGACATGTGTGCAGCCGCTCCATTCATTTCTATGGGAGTTATGGAGATAGCTGAGCCCTATACTCTGCTATGTCCAGAACACCCATAAAAATTAATGGAGCGCCAGCGCACATGACCGACCGGCTGCTCTGTTCATTTTGGAGGGCTTCACAGGGCTCTAAACGGTAGGACCTTCCACAATCTGGGAGTTATCCCCTATCCTGTGGGTAGGAGATAATGTAACATAACCAGAATACCTCCTGGTGTTCACCCTTTCACCCCTATACAGGGATCTGGTCTCTGCTGTAGGGGAACCACCAGGCCGCTACCTCTTGGTTCAGTAACTGCTCACCCACGTGGTTAGGAGACATGGATGCGGGGCACAGATGGGTCAAACCCTAGTCAAGGACAAGCCGGGCTTAAAGCAGGCAGTGTAGGGGCAAATCCCATAAGCAGTCCAAAGTTCAGGGAAGGCTGCAAAGAGTCAAATCTGGGAAAACAGGCAAAGATTGGTACACAGGCAAACAGACAGAACTATGGTTCACCTTTGCAGGGAAAGGGAAGAATTAAGATAAACAACCAAATTGCCACAAGAAGGCTGCCATCGGCTGGGGACAAGTGAGGGTGTGCGTTCTTTAAGAGGCCTATAGCAATGCAAGAATGTGTCCTTGGAGAGAGGCTGCGGACACAAAGTACAGGCCGCGCAGGCCTAGAAGAGATCTGGATGGGGGCTGGATCAGTGTTCTGGAAAGCACAGACCACCGGAGATGGCACAGAACCCTGGTAAGTGTCTCAGTCGCCATGCCTGCTCAGAGCAGAGGGGTGCCAGCTGGCAAAGGCCACCACTGTAACAATTACATTTAAAATCAGGTGGCTCCAGTTCACGTCTCTGCATCTTTGGGCACATCGGATTGTGTTGGCTGATACTGCTTCCAGCTCCACTTGCTTGTTCATCATGTCATACTATAGCTGGAGGCGGCCTACTTTTTCGTGGGCCAACCTGTATTATTTCCCAACTCCACTATAATCTTTTTTTGTGACAATGAGCTAAACATAAACCAGTCTAACACTGTTATTCTTACCAGCAAGGACATTGACACCCACCATGCGGAACGTGCAATCCAATCACATGTGAAAGCTGTCTGAGAACAGGGACAAAAAGAATGTAACCACCTAACTGTTTTGCCCCAGTCCAGCTCTAGCAGTGGAAAAAGTAGCTAACTGGAGGGGGGGAGGGCTTATTTAGATGCTGCCATCTCCGAATGGTAGCAGCTGGAAACAACTGGTCTTGTTTTCCAAGCTTTCAGACAATACCAGAACAGCTGCTACCATTCAGGAGAAAGCAGCATCTAAAGCAGACTTCCCCCTCCAGTTAGCTACTTTTCCCACTGCCCAAGCTGGACTCGAGCAAAACAGGTGGTTAAAAGGGTTTTCCGAGATTTAAATACTGATGATCTATCCTCTGGTCCGACACCTGACTGATCAGCTGAGAAGGCATCCTCTGAGCGCATCAAGCAAGCGCTGCTACCTTCTAACACAGCTGATCGGCGGGGGGTCCCCGAGTGTGAGATCCTCACCGATCGGATACTAATATCCTGTCCAAAGGACAGGTCATCAGTATTTAAGTCACGGAGAATCCCTTTAAAGTACCAACCACAGACAAAAAGTGAATACTGCATGCATATGCTGCAAAGACCGAACTGAGTAAAACCAATACTCCCGTAGCTGGTCATATAATGACTATTTCTCCTGTTCAACTGTGTTTTGTGGAAAATTTGCAATAACTGGTTCTTAAAAATAAAAAGGAAGGGTTTCAATTAACCAAGAAACATCTGTGGATACAATATGAGCCCAGACTGCGCAGTCAAATCATGTGGCCATTGGCTGTCGTAGCGTCTGGTCTCAGCAGCTGAGTGTTCAGCCTCTGAAATCCTGCCAGTAAGCCCTTATTGATTACAGTCGGAATTGCCTTTAACCCCTTCTACCCAGGGGATTTTCCATTTTTTATTCCCTGCCTTCCCAGAGACATAACTTTTTTATTTTTCCATTTACATAGCCATATTAGGGCTTGTTTTTTGCAGGACAAGCTGTACTGTCTAAGTCTAGGGCTACACGGCCGTGCAACAGCCGTCGCAGCCAGGATCCCTGAGTAGCGGGGGATCCCATAGAGATGAATGGGATGGCCGTGGCAGTCGCAAGAAATCCAACACGGTTGGATTTCTTGCGACTGCCGTGGCGATCCGTCGCCGTGTAGCCCTAGCCTAAAAGCACTATTTACTACTGCACACAACGTAGTGAGAAGCTGGAAATAAATTCCAAATGGGGTGGAATGGGAAATTTAATGCAATTCCGCCACATTTTTGCGGGTTCATCCTATGGGTCAGTACAACTACAACGATACCACATATGTGTAGGTTTTTTTGTGTTTTAATACTGAAAAGAAAAAACAAAAACTTTGAATCGCCATATTATGAACCTCATAACTTTAACTTTAACTTTTTTTTTTTTTATAGCCCTACTAGGAGGCTACAAAAGCGTTCCCTATGGAGTAAAACTGACCTGTTATTTTCATTCTCTGGGTCAGTGCGATTACAATGATACCATATTTATATCGTTTTTCTGGTGTTTTAATACTGAAAAAAAAAAAAGTTTGGAAAAAAAAAGGAATTTCTTCGCCATAACTTTTTTACAGTTGCGTTTATGGAGCTGTTTGAGGTCTCATATTTTGCGGGCCGATCTATAGTTTTTATTTATACCATTTTGGGGTGTGTATGACTTTTTGGTCACTTTTTATTTAATCTTTTTGGAGGTAAAGTGACCAAAAAATGGTGACATTTTGATTCTTTATGGGTTACATCGTTTGCCATATGGGATAAATATTTTTCATTTTGATAGTACGGAAGTTTTCAGGCACAGCGATGCCTATGATCTTTATTTTTTTATATTTTTTGAAAACTTTTTTTCTACTTTCTTTTAGGCCTCCAAGGGCCTAAAATCATGCAATGGTTAAAATGCCACTTCTATATATATCAATAGGAATATATCCATTGACAAATGGAAAATTCCGCCACCTGCAGGCCTACACTGGAACCTCAACAGGCTCCGGCCTTTTACAGACAATGAACAGCTCCCTGGATCGCCCCAGAAGCGTTCTCTTTAATGTAATGCAAGGTAAGACCTGGTCCATCAAAATTCCTAGTGGCAGTGAAGAAGTCATCACTCCTGCTTGGTCCTGTCAAATTGCAGAGGGTGCGGCAGTTGCAGAGAGAGCAGAGCCTCTAGGTGTAACAGCAACGCCCCCGTTGCTCCTAGAGGCTCATTTGCATATATTAAAACTTCATTTTTCTCAGCAATGAGGGCACATATAAACATGGGACCAACACTGATGTATTCAGCTGCCAAGCGCAGATGTAACAGGTCAGCCACTTTCATGGGTACAGATCTGCCGATGTGATGCTTTTAAATAATGAAGGTTGCCTTTAATGACAGCAAGCAGAGGTCTTGAAAGCTATAATGAAAACTATTAGGACTGAAATTGGTGCGGCTTATTGATATTTCCATAGAGAGGCAGTTCTATGCTATTTTGTGGCTTCCTGGACAGGGCTTAATCTGGAGTTATGGTATCTGCACATTGCCGGTCATAGAGGTGGCCACCTGAATAAAAACATTCATCCATTCATTACAATGCTGAAGAATGGAAACAACACATGACAGAAATAACGTTCAGATTACAAAGTTACACTTTATTTCATTACTAGAGAACGTTCTAAAGAGAAAGCTTAGAAATCCTCTAATCTGGTAGTTATGTCCGCTGGCAGGAATTCAGCACGCTGGGAAATTGCTTTTCTCAACAAAGAAAGTAGGGAAATATTTTGGCTTCTGAAGCAAAGCATAAACTCGGTATACTTAACCTCTCCTGGAAATCAATACAAGGGAGAGCGTTACATAACCCTGCAAGTAATCCTTACACAGGCCTCCCCCTGCTGGTTCAGTACAAGCTGACAACGGGCATTTAAAACATATTAAAACCAATGCAATCCATCAAAAAACCAGCACTTATGCCACAAAGCAACCGGATCCCTCTGGATCCCATTATAGTCAATGGGGTCTGACGGTGAACAGCAGTATCCTGCTAGGCCAGATCCAGTGAACTCTGGCAGTCAGTTTTCTGCCAGAACAGCCTTTCAGATCTGATAAGCGGAGGTGTCAAAGGACACATTGACTTTAATGTGACCACAGAGACATGCACTGCGTTGTGATCCTTGATGCGGACCAAACGTGCCCCTTGAAGTCTACGGGTCCGTGATTGGCATCCGTGTTCTATCAGTGATTTTCACGGACCATTGGTAGGAGATGCTCTGGAGATTAATTTTCCGCCTAGCAATGTACGTGGAATACAGAAACACGGATCCTTCACGGATGAGCCACTGACCATCTTGTCACGGATGTCATCACAGATACGGATGTGAGAAAGAGGCCTTGTCTCACTTCAGCAAGTGGCATTTATCATGTAGAGAAAGTTAATACAAGGCACTTACTAATGTATTGTGATTGTCCATATTGTCTCCTTTGCTGGCTGGATTCATTTTTTCATCACATTATACAGTACTTGTTTCCATGGTTACAAACCCCTCTGCAATCCATCAGCAGTGGTTGTGCTTGCACATTGTAGGAAAAAGCACCAGTCTATGCACACTCCAATGGTCCTGGCCACCAGAGAGGCCAGCACGTTTTCCTACAGTGTGCAAGCACGGCCACCACAGCTGGATCGCAGGGTGGTCGTAACAGTGTAAGGGTCCTTTTACATGGATAGATATGTCAGTCAATTATAGAGAACATCTTGCCTGATCATCAGGAGAGACGAGGGCTACATCTACATACAGCAATCACAGCATGTAGATGTAACCCTTATCTCACCTCATGATCAGGCAATCAAATTCACTGCAAATAATGCCTCATGCACACATACAGGGTAAGGGCTTGTTCACATGGCCGGCCGTGCCTGTGCTGCGGACCGCAAATTGCGGTCTGCAATGCATGGGCACCGACCGTGGGGCTTCCGCATGCGGATCACGGACCCATTCACTTCAATGGGGTCCATGATCCACATCCGACTGTCCACACCGTAAACGGAGGCACAGACAGAAACACCACGGAAGCACTCCAGAGGTTCAGATCTGTGCCGCACCACATCTCCCGGATTGCGGACTCTCAAGTGAATGGGTCCACGATCTGTGATGCGAGGTGCACACGACCAGCCAACAGCCATGTGAACAAGCCCTAACCCAGATGTTTTCTGGAGTTTATCTCTAGGAGCTGAATGTGTATCTGTCCCAGACTTTTTCTTCATAGTGTCCTAGTACTAAATCTGGGCTTTGTCCAAAATGGATTCAAAATATCCTACAATTTTGTGCATTTAGCTGATAAAGCACTTTACCCCTGATCAGGGCTGGGTCCACAAAACCCGAATGAGAAGTGACATTATTTACAGAGGACCTGTCACCTCTACTGACATGTCTGTATTACTAAATACTCACATTCCCCTATGGCAGGGGTAGGGAACCTCCGGCTCTCCAGCTGTTGTGAAACTACAACTCCCAGCAAGCATACTCGCTCTGCTCTTCTAAGAGCTCTCATAGAAATGAATGAAGCATGCTGGGAATTGTAGTTTCACAACAGCTGGAGAGCCGGAGGTTCCCTACCCCTGCCCTATGGCATTCGGCTGTCTGTGTCATTTTAAGGCCTCATGCATACAACCGCTTGTGTTTTTGCAGTCCGTTAGGACGGACATGTTCAATTTTTTTTTTCAGGTGCCACGGACGTACGGTATGCTGTCCACATCTTTTGTGGACCCCACTGAAGTGAATGGGTCCTCATCTGAACAGCAAAAAAATGCAGAGCCCTAACAGAGTGACGCAGAAAGAACACACGACCTGCTGATCTCTCTGACTGGATGAACGGGTTTCTGACCACCTCTGCAGGGAGAGACGGCACTTGATTTACATGACTGTAATCAGTGAGCAGAAGGATACGGGCTATGTACTGCAGGTCACACAATACGCTGCAGGTAGTTACACAATCGTATTGTGTACACTGAAATGCTATTCATTCCATCACAAACCTGCCAAGACAGAACAACATTCTTTCTACTCCCAATATCCTATGGCACTGACAACCCTGCCCCGCTCAGAAATTATCCTATGCTAAATGAAGCCAACACAGCGCACACTGCATGCTACGTCACGTGTGATACAGGCTACACTTCCACAGCCCATGCAGCAGATGCTTCACACACAGCATTTCATCTTCATTATTTATGACATGATGAAAGCAATGCAACAAGACTGAGAAAGTTCAACACCACCATGTCATGCCCTGATGCATCTGATGTTGCAGCATGCTGGCCAAATACACCGATAACAGGCTGCAAGTATGGGCGATCAACCATTTGCAATGGCCAACGATAAAGTGATCCGCCAGTTTATTTAACGTGTATGGAATGATTGGTAAAAGTTGCTGGAAACCAGTTTGGTTTTTTTTTAACTCTCTGATCAACCAGTTCAGCCTCTGGCATCACTGGTAAGGATGAAACCATGGATGACTGGAAGACTGCGGCACTACGGCCGATTATCTTATGTGTACAGCCAACGTGGATTTCAAAGCTACACTGTATGAACTCATTGCATCATTCTCATTAAAAACAATGGGAGGTGGAATACACGTGGCTAGCACTCTGATTTCAGTGTTATATACAATGCGTTCAAAATCAACCCGTATAGTTCAGGGAAAGGGAAAAAAAGCCTAAAAAAATAAAATACAACTATCCGCACGAGCATGTTTTGAATTATTTCAATATACTCAATGGGGCACAGTTATTAGAGTATTTACTGCACTTTTAAATTCTGGAGCACAGAATATGTGCAGAATACTTTGCTATTGTTTGAGCTTTTCAAAAGTGGCGCGAAAAAGGGATTGGACCTAGCATGAGGGGGCAGGGCCAAATTTACTAGAATATACGCCAGATGTAGTTCACATCTGTACCAGCTCTGGTGTAGATTTGAATTTTCAGCACAGGGACTGCTAGAAGATGAACTAATTTAAAGAGGCCCTTTCACCACTCCTGACATGCCTGTTTTAATAGCTTCATGTATTCACCATGTAATAACAAGTCTGGAACATCTATTCTTATGTCTGTATGTTGTGCCATAAGCCATTCCTTTATTATTTGCACTAGAAGTTATGAATGAATTGCTATTTGTCTTCAGTAAGGGAACAGAGGGGAGGTAACCAGTTGGGGGCGTGTACCTGCACAGTGTGAACATGGCAGTACTGATTGGCTAGAGTCAGTCTGTGCAGGGACACACCCCCAACTGGTTACCTCCCCTCTGTACCCTTACTGAAGACAAATAGCAATTCATTCATAACTTCTAGTGCAAATAATAAAAGAATGGCACAACATACAGACATAACAATAGATGTTCCGGACTTGTTATTACATGGTGAATGCATGAAGCAATTAAAACAGGCATGTCAGGAGTGGTGAAAGGTCCTCTTTAAGAAGCCTGTACCTCCTTGTAAATTTGGTGCATCTTACCGCATGGTCTTTTTGCCAAGTTTAACATTTGAAATGAGTAAATCTTCATAAAATAACTCCACTAGCCTGTTCTAGCAGAGGAACAGACCGCCAGATCCCCACTGACTACAACAGGATCAGACCGCCTTCTGACAAACGCCGTCTCTCAGCCGGACAAAAAGTCTTGCTGGAAGCTGACATTCATTCCGAAAAGTGGTTGGATCTCCGTCAGATCCTATTGTAGTCAGTGGGGATGCGACTATGTTGTATACAGTGAACCTAGGCAGTCTGATCCTCTACCAGAACAGTCTACCGGAGTTTACAACGCATATGTGAACTTAGCCTAAGGAAAAAACTAAAATGATCAATATCAATCCCATACTCCTCAATCCATGCATTGTTAACCAGCATATTCAAGTCAAAGACTTCAAAGATATTACAGACATCATGCAAAATATAAAACGGGTGCAGAATTATAGCATCTACCAAGAGGCACAACACCAAGGCCACACAATTACCAGACTGGACTCTTTATGGTGAAGGTGTCTTCTGGCTTGAAAACAACATCTGAATATGAGGAACAACATACATTGTAATAAAACATGATGGTACAGTCTTCAGTTATAGGGCTTCTATCAATGGAGTGGTGTACTCAACCACAACAAGAATCCAACACAGAAGATCAGAAATAGGGAGAGTTTACAGAGAAGCATTTCTCACACATAGGAAGGCTTCATAGTGTCCTTGAACCAGTGGGATAGTCAAGGTTTTAGCCTTTGTCCACTGTCCCCTCGCCCACACCAAGGAGGACAGGCTCGGAGACATTACTTGTGTTACTGGGTGCTGCTCACAGAGGGCAGTATAACTGTTCTGCAGGAACATTTTTCTGAGTACATCGACAAGCAGGTGGACAGTGGTTGCTTTGTGATGCGAGGAGTGGGGAGGGGAGCGTAGACCCTAAATAAGCAGTGGATTGAACAGATAGGGCTCATGCATACAACTGTGCTGGGTCCAGTAAACATGACCTGTATGTTGGCTGCATCTTCCAGACCGAAGGATGCTCCACTGACCCGAACTCAGTGCATCACAAGTGATTTAAGCCATGTCTGCAAAGAGCAATATTCTAACATTATAACAAATTATTGGTGGTTTAAACCATAGGTTACAAATAGGTGCTGTGTGACCTCCCATGACACATAGCTACTTCTCCTCTTGCTGATGCCTTATCTCTGCAGAGTCCTGAGTTTCCCATTCCCTATCTCGGGAAAGATTGTGTTTCACATGCTGGGCAGCAAATTTCACAGTATTATTTATTATTAAAGTGCCATTCATTCCATGACGCTGAACACATGAAAAGGGTTATACATACATAATACTAAATAAATGCAATAAGCATGAACAAGACAAGTTACAAACTGTTACAGAAGGAAAGAGGGCCCTGCCCATGAGGGCTTACAATCTATAAGCAGGCAAAAGAATGGTAGAGCTCTGTTGTATGAGTAATAAGAGGTGCATGCAGGCCATTGTAAGAGAGAGGAAACGTCTATGGGACTGGTGATGCAAGTCCTACTGACATCAAAACCAAAAGGTGCAGCAAAGAGGTAGGCAAGAGAATGCAAATGAAAAATAACTACTTTTGATTTACAGCGACGTCACCTGCTAAGCACTGGGGGGGGGGGGGTTCAAGGGCCGAGGAGCTGCAATATAGTGCCTTAGCCTAATACTGATCAGTATGATAAGAATTAATCTGGAAGTATGACTCATACCACTGTCAGCTTCAACAAGTTCATATACATGACAGCCATGGGAACCTTAAAGCGAGACTATACCAAGAGGGTAATACACCTTTCAAGCTAAATTCCTGGTGTTAATCTTCATTCACTTTGTTATCTGTGCCAAAACGATTCCGTTGAGGGCCAATGTATTGTGATTGGGGTATGCTCCGTTCCGGTAGCTGCAAGCTGCAGTTTTGTGTCCGGTCATTGAAATGGAACAAACCGGATCAGTCACTAAAAACAATGTAAGTAAAAGGTGTCAGATCCGTTTTTTTTGGATCCTAAAAAACTGTATTTTATTTACATTGACTTACATTGTTTTTAGCGACTGATCGGGTTTGTTCCGTTTCGATGACTGAACCGAATGCATCCTGATGTGTTAATTCAAACTGAACCATTTTTGGTTCGGTTTTGAGATCCTCTGCTGGATCTCAAAACTGGAAACCAAAGCGCAGGTGTAAAAGTAGCGTTATTGTCTTCTTTTCTTCAAATCAGATGTCCGATTCACGTAGTTTTTAAATGCTGCACAGTCTTAGGCCAGACACACACATGCCAGCGAGTTGAATGCGAGAAACTTGCAGGGTGTGTCAGTGAGAGGTCCTGTTCTGAACTCTGCTCCTCTGGCAGAATTGCACAGCATTAGGGCTCATCCACATGGCCATAGTTCTGCTTTGTATCCGATCCACATTTTTTGCGGATCGGTTGCAGACCCATTCATCTAAATGGGGCTGCAAAAGATGGGGACAGCACATTGTGTGCTGTCCACATCTGCAAGTCCATTCTGTGGCCCTGTAAAAAAAAAAAATAAAACATGTCCTGTTCTTGTCCATTTTGTGGATGGAGTAGAAACATCGGCAGAAATCCGAGACTGACCCTCAGGTTTATGCTGTTTTGCATGCTGCAAAGTCCTCCTGCGGTTTTAGTGCCATTCATTGGGGCTGATGAACCTGCAAGCACCTGCCATGGTTTCTTACAGTTTCTGCGCCACGGAACATGCATGGAGTTATAGTTTTGTCACAGCTGGAAAGTCACAAGTTACTCTGCTAACCAAGAATGACATTTTCTCTAGCCTGAGGCCACAAAAGGGTTAAAAAGCCCTTTTTATGTTATTGAAAGGAGGAATGTCCTATGTTCTTTTCCAGCTAAGATTCAGCTGACTCAGCTCTTGTACATGGGGATGTTTTGTGATGCACTGAACCACACATCACGATATTACTGCCACCTTAGTGAGTCCAGCTTTCATAAGAGCAAATTACTTAGGGCATCGGCAGCGATGGAACAAATTATAAATCTAATCAGGGGATGCTTTGTTTCAGAGTACAATAATACATGAAAACAGACGAGCAGAACAATATTCCTTATAACGAGTTTTTCAGTAATTATACTCATTTGACCTATGCCCTGTAACCTGCATCACCTAATAAAAGATCAATACTTACCTGAAACCCACTGCTCTGGTCGCTGTGCACCAGACCCTATCCATACCCCCGTCCTGCATGCTGGGTCCCATTCTTCCATCTTCTTCTCGGGGCACAGACATGGTCACCTGCAACGCTGAGGGCAATGACTAGCTTCAGCAGTGACATGCGGCTTCAGGCACACCACCACTGAAGCCAGTCACTGGCTGCAGCGGCACATATCACCATGTCCACACGCAACCAGAAGAAAGATAGAGGAATGAGCGTGCAGGATCAGAGAGAGAGTAGATGGTTATGCAAATCGAGAAAGTAGCAGATGACCAAATTTTCAAGCACCTAGCTCCAATATGAGGCATGTGGGCGGGGCATAAAAACAGATTGAAAGCAAAGTTATTCTTAGCCACATGAAACCTCAAAAGTTGGATCAAGTCATGTGGGATGATTACGTGATGCCTCCTGTTCATAGATCTGCCAGCTATCGACACTTGCCACATGCTGAGGAGGACAGAATCATTGAACTGAGAGACCATGGTTTATCACTCCGGTAGATCTCTTCACACCAAGGCCGAGATGTCAGCACTGTTCAACATTTTGTGTCCCAATGGTTGGGAGAACAGCGATGAATTGTAATGACAGCAAGAGGTGGAGAGAGGAGAATCTCTGCACTTGCAGATCATCTGATTAGAATAAAAGCACGTAGTGATCTATATCTCTGTACTGCAAGTGAAATTGGACATCACATCCCAAGCCTAACACAGCAAACGGTGTCTACACAAACCATCAGAAGGTGTCTGTACGACATTGGGATAAGAACCAGATCTCCAGCTATACGTGTCCCATTGACCTCACGCCACCGCTCTCAAAGGCTATCATGGTGAACAATGAGGCGGCAATGGAGGTCTATCCTTTTCAGCGAGGAGTCCTGCTTTTGTCTTGGAAGCAGTAGCAGTTGGAGACTGGTGTAGAGACCACGTGGGCAACGTCATGAAGATGCCGTCACAAGGTAACGACACACTGTTCCGACCCCAGGATTATAGTGTGGAGTGGCACAATGCAATATCGCCGGACCTCTCAAGTCTTCAGATCAGGTACATTAACAGCTCGGCCTTACATTGATTTGGTCATGGAACCAGCAGTACAGCATTTCTCCAAAGTGTCCCAGGAACTGTTTTTCAACAGGGCAACTCCAGGTCAAGTCGCATGTTGCTTGTGCTTCTGTGAGAAGCATGGAGGCCTAAACTTGATACCATGGACTGCAGCATCTCCGGACTTATCCCTCACTGAGCACATCTGAGACATCATTGGTCGGCAATTGCAAAGTGAGCTGCCAGCAGAGGATCTTGATGATTTGCATGCTCAAGAGTACTCAAGAGCATGGCAGAACATTCCTCAGACAACCTAATAGCGTGCCAAGGCATGTAAATGTAGGTACTTCTGTGCATGGCCCTCAAACCCAATGCCAAATAAATGAAGAGGTTCTGAATATTCTGCTAACACTAACATGTCTATCCATCCTGTGACTTTTCCTTTTTGGTGCTGCAATGTTGGGGAGTGTAATTACTGGAAAATCCCTTTAAATACAATGCAACAGTTTTTAAAGGGCATATAGGCTATAATGGGTGCAAAGTTCGAACTGCATTGACCACCACTGAATACTCTCCGCAGCAAGTTGTAGAACAATTATGCAAAATGCTGATGCACTTTCAACCAATGGAGATTTGGACAACATCAATTATATAGTATCAATGTAACAAAGATTGGCAGTGACCATTGTCCACGGTCATGTAAGGTGAAAAATCATGCATGTGGCAAACGAAGTATTGGTAAATGAGAATGGATACATATACGTTTATATCGATATAAATATAAAAATAAGGGGGAGATTTATCAAAACTGGTATAAAGGAATGCTGGCTTAGTTGCCCATAGCAACCAATCAGATTCCTCCTTTCATTTTTCAGAGCTCCGTTGACAAATGAAAGGTGAAATCTGATTGGTTGCTATGTGCAACTAAGCCAGTTTGGTAAATCTCCCATAGATCCATATATAGAAATGGACAGGTTTGACATGCAAATGACAAGACAAGAAAATATCAGAGGCCATAAATGCAAACAGATAGCAAGTGGATGAGGGGTAAAGGCCTGATCTGTGAAGTAAGCAGAAGAACTTCAATGACCTGTCCTCGTTAACGTTTAACCAGAAGGAATGCATCCATCTCTGCCACTGCGATGCCACCCGCTCCGTGTCCTCAGTCACTGCAACATCTGGGTCACAGCTTAGCCCCCCCCCCAGCCCTACTACACGGCAGGGAGGTGCCAGAGCCTAAACATCTGCTCTCCCCTGAACGCCTCCTCTGGAATCTCCTTAGACCCCCTTCCAGAGTGACACGTGAGCAAGACTGTGGAGAGCCACATGGGAAGGATTTCCCCTCTACCTGGAGGCACAGCAGTCCCATTCATTCTTTACTTCTATGGACCACATTGTCCACGTCTTACAACCTGGAGGCAGCCGAGTTCCTGCCTTCTACATGGGGCACCTCATCAACAGTTTGGTACTAATAGGAGAGGGGACGCGGTTCCGCTCAGGACTACGAGTGGCTATATCATCACAGACATCAATGCAGGCGCCAGAAGCTGATTTCTATCCACAGCGTCTGCTGGGAGTTGTCCTACCCTGACTTAATCAGTAATCTGGAGATCACGACATGCACATTCCAGATGCCCAATCACTTGGCAAGACTGTTCACCACCCCGGAAGGTGATTCTGAATCAAGGCGGTTATCATGGCGCGCTACTGCAACTTTATCCGAGATTTTACATCACAATGCATGCCCCTCTCTTGATTACACGGTGACTTCTCACCCGCGCCTACTATGTTGGAGAGGCGCCATCAGGCAACTTTGCAAAGTGACTCATTCATTTTCATTGTGCAGAATAGGAGGCACAACATGGCTGCAACTGTGAAATAGTGAAATGCTACTTTTGTAAGAAAATTACGGCTAAAATAACCCAAATCTGCAGACAAGTGGTCTGGTATACAGGTGAGGGCGTGCCAAGTACCCGTACCTTATAATACTGATGCCATTGACGCATGTGGTCACATGGGTGGGAAATGAAGATCTTGGGTTACAACAAAGTTGCATGAAGTAGCTTGCTGCAACTTTGTTGCAAGAACTGTCACCAAGCCCCACTTGCACATAGAGTATTATACACATAGGCAGATAACTCATATCATACGCTTCAACGGGAGCATCCATTCACACTTAACAGTAAGGAGTAGAACTACAAATCGCATAATGCCCTGTTCCCCCTAAAGCCAGAAAACTAAAGTAAGGGCAATACCAAGATCTGCACATACTGACCTCTTCTCACTGCTTTGGCTTTCTTGGGAGCCATGATTGTTCTGTGTAGGTATTAGAGGTAAATGGAAGCACAGCAAAAGGGTTTTTTCTAAAGAAAGCAAAGAACCGTCTTTCCAGTGACAGCAGCTTCAGCTCCCCAGCCCTGGCTTACAGATTGCACCGAGCACGCTTCGTTCCGTGACCACCCACCTCCCCTATCTCTCCGTTCCGTGGTACACGCCTAATTTTCTGATTGACAAGCGTTCCGCGTCAATAGCCATCCTGAGAGGTCGTGGTTTAACTCGTGAACACGCCCCCGGGAAACGCACATTCACTAAGCCTTGACCCCAATAGAGCACAATAGTGGGCGTGGCTTGACCTAGTGCTGAGATTTCGCTAATGTGTTCCCGCTGCGTTCCAAGAGCGTTGAACGTGGCAACATGGAAGCGCCGGAGATCTCGCGAGATTTAATGAACGGCGACATTTCCCCGCCTTATGTGTCTGGGCTGTGGGGCAGGTACTGGAGCTCTGTGATGCTGTTTCTGCATAGCAGACACGCACAAAGAGTTTATATATATATCTACACTCCTGTTTAATCTCCATATGTTACATTCACAGGACAGTGAAAAAAATGGCTGGTCAAAACGGATAAAATGTCAATGTTTCATAGCCACTTTGCTTCAGTATGTGCATCTATTTTTTGGCCGTTTATTTCACCCATTAAAAAAATGGAAAGCCTTGAGCCCTCAGTGTGTTCTGGCTGAAGGGGTTAATGTTTTATCTGAAGGAATCCAGGGAGAGAGCAGATAGCAGCCCGGCAAAGAAAGGGGGCGTGGCCAGTGACATCTCGTTTACAGACTATTATCTGAACTCTGAGGCTTGTGAAGGAAACATCACAGAGCAGAGAGATAAGGTGACATCATAGGTCATGTGACCCTCAGTCAACTCTGAGAAACCAGCAGCTTTAGAAACACAAAGTATATGGGAAAGTTGTTATACCTGACAAGTTAGAAACATATAAAGAACAAAAAAATAACTCGGACAACCCCTTTAATGGAAAAATTCACTTTTTTCTAAAATTGATGCATGAATCGCCCAATATATTTCCTGGTTCAATTAGAATTGGTATTTAAACAGTCCTCCTCATCATGTTGTTCACGTTTTGACATCATGAGACCAAGATGACACCAGATGACTCCATTTTCTGGAGGGTAATAATACTATAGGTTATAGTTACTAGAGATCATTGATCCAGGGAGTAATTCTGATTGCCTGATTGGAGTCGGGAAGGAATTTTTTCCCCTAAAGTGGGGAAAATTGGCTTCTACCTCACAGGGGTTTTTTGCCTTCCTCTGGATCAACTTGTAGGAAAACAGGCCGAACTGGATGGACAGATGTCTTTTCTTGGCCTTATAAACTATGTTACTATGTTACCAATTGATCAACAGTACCTTGCCATTGCGAAGCTTCAAGCAGGATGTTCTCAGATAGAATTGACCACTGAGCTAAGGATACTTTCACATTGGCGGCAGGGGAGTTCACCCACCGGAACAGCCTGCCGGATCCATGCTGCCTCTAGTGCACGTGTGTGTCCGGAACTACGCTCTGTCCCCATTCACAGCAAACATGTCAAGAGGCATCTGGACTAAAACTAGATGTAATTTTAGTCTGGCTGCCTCTTGCCATGTTTGCCATGCTGTGGCCAGAACTTGGCCCGCCCTATTATAGTGAATGGGGACAGAGCGTAGTTCTGGCTGCAGACTGCCGGACTCCCCTGCCGCTAATGTGAAAGTAGCCTTAGAGTGTCATCAGCAGGTTGCAACAGAGAGACTGGAAGAATCACAGAAAGGCACAGTGGACGTCCTTTGGTCACATCCCACACTGATAACTGCTTCAGTGTGAGGAATGTCCCATGGAACCGGATGATGAATGCCACACAGGCACATTTAAGGGATTTGAGGGGCACCCAAGTGTCACATTAGATTATTCAAAACCATTTACATTAGCAAGGTCTGTGAGCTAGATGACCTTACCACACCACCAAGGTAGCTGGAGGTGTGGTTTCTAGAGCTGCCGTGCCGATGCTGAAGGGGGGAGGCGGCCAAGAATGCAAATGTGGGCGTTACTCCTGCCCTGAAGAGGAGCTCTTTATACAAGTAAGAAGGCGGGCTGGGCACAGGAGGGGGGCGTTACTGGGCTCCGTTTATCGATAGTAACGCCCCTCTGGGCTCCTTCACTTAAAATTTGCATATTAGAAAAACGAGAATTAAAATAAAACCAAAAGTCCAAATTAAGAATAAAGACTACAGCTGGACACAAGGTACTTTATTGAACACAGCCATACTTTTAGGTTAATACACTCATATCATGTGACAGATTTCCTTTAAGATCGCTGTATAGAAAGTCTCTCAGTTACAGGACGAATAATATAATGAATGAATCGAAATACTCTGTCGCGATATATAGTGAAACTAACCGAGAATACCCCAAAAGATCTGCCATTTTGTAGATGTCCTGACTAGGGAAGAGCGAATTGACTTCAGATGAGCCGAAGTTATTACTTTGTGAAGTCTCGCAAGAGTTATTCAGGTAATAACTTCAAAAATTAGAGATAAGAAAAGTGTAAGTTGGCTCACTAACTTTGAACACAATGTTAGAGGTGCTCTACCTGGCGGCACACCCGTCTGCCGTAAATGTTCCAGAAAAATAATAATATTGTTTGGTAGGCACACTCACATGAGGGTATGTGTAGACAATATTTCAGTATAAATATGTAGTTTAAATCAGATTTATTTCACACAATTAATAAAAATAGAAATCTATAGCTCAAATTAAAATATATAAATCCAGCGCTGGATGAGTATACACTTAATAAAAACTCGTCATGAAAAATATATAGGGTCAAAAATATGTAAATAAATATATATTCAATATACAAATATATAGATATATAAATACATAAATAAATATATAAATATATAAATATATAAATATATAAACACATAAATATAAGGTCCTTTAAGTGAAGTATTGGCTGGTGAATATACTCGTGGATGGATTAGAGGTAGTTATAGTTCCATAGGTGATTATAGTTCCATGTAACAATAGTATACAGTAGTAAAATGTACTTATGTATATGAGTATGATCGTGGAGACCAATATAAAAGTAACTTGTAGTTCCAAGTAAATGAAGAAATGTGTCAAATCAGTTACTGCACATGGAGACAATGTATCTGATCAGGGGTACGTTACCCTCCTTGTAGTTGGAATTGGCTGTGTCCTCCGTGCGGTAGATGAGATGCTGTAACGTGACAATTGATGTCTCCTATGTCCCGCAGGGTCTCACCTCTTGTAGCGGGCGTCTCCTGTATCGGGCTGTATCACACTCCTTGCGGCGGGCGGGCGGGGAGCGCGCTCTTTTCAGCGTTTCCACGTGGCGTCCCACGTGGTTGCTGGTACTCACGGCTCTAAAATGACTTGGGCCGGCAGTATATCGCGGCGATGACTTAGGTTAAATGCTCAGGTTATTTCTTTACTTGAAAGGAGCAATATTGGTGTCTTGAACTTTCAATAGTGGTGATATCTAGATAATCCCTGTTTTCATACGGACTTCCTCCAAATTATAGCACTGCTGTTTACACCAGACGCGTTTCAGGGTTTAAACCCTTTCTTCAGTGGTTAGCAGTGCTTTATGTGTAGTGTCCAAGTTATAAAGGGAGGTTAATTGCTGGTTCAGCAGTTGTCAATCAAGCAAGGTTAATTGCTGGTTCGGCAGTTGTCAATCAAGCAGTGATCCTTAATTTCAGGAAAATCTGGTGTGGAGTCCGTTAATAGTTCGTATGTATATAGATAAGTACGCAAATAAAATAGATAAGTACACAAATAAAAATAAAAATAAAAATTAGTCTATATAGATTAGATGAATATCAATCAGTCTGTATGAATGAATATCAAATATTAGGATATACAATACATAGAAGTTATAGAATTAGAATAAAAATAAAAATAAAAATAAGAATAGTAAAAATAATAAAAATATAAATATATATTTCTTGTTGGCAACAACTCCTATATCAAGGGACTGTTCATCATTGTGTATTTTCTTTCTTATTAATTCATTATTTTTGTCTTTGTCATCTTCAAGGGGTTGATAGAGGGATGGGGGCCTCATAGGGAGGGGAGATCGAGGTGCTGGATAACAGCCCGACCTCGATGTCCCGTCCCCACAGGGCACCCACCCCAGATCTACGTAGATCTGGGGTGGGTGCCCTGTGGGGACGGGACATCGAGGTCGGGCTGTTATCCAGCACCTCGATCTCCCCTCCCTATGAGGCCCCCATCCCTCTATCAACCCCTTGAAGATGACAAAGACAAAAATAATGAATTAATAAGAAAGAAAATACACAATGATGAACAGTCCCTTGATATAGGAGTTGTTGCCAACAAGAAATATATATTTATATTTTTATTATTTTTACTATTCTTATTTTTATTTTTATTCTAATTCTATAACTTCTATGTATTGTATATCCTAATATTTGATATTCATTCATACAGACTGATTGATATTCATCTAATCTATATAGACTAATTTTTATTTTTATTTTTATTTGTGTACTTATCTATTTTATTTGCGTACTTATCTATATACATACGAACTATTAACGGACTCCACACCAGATTTTCCTGAAATTAAGGATCACTGCTTGATTGACAACTGCCGAACCAGCAATTAACCTTGCTTGATTGACAACTGCTGAACCAGCAATTAACCTCCCTTTATAACTTGGACACTACACATAAAGCACTGCTAACCACTGAAGAAAGGGTTTAAACCCTGAAACGCGTCTGGTGTAAACAGCAGTGCTATAATTTGGAGGAAGTCCGTATGAAAACAGGGATTATCTAGATATCACCACTATTGAAAGTTCAAGACACCAATATTGCTCCTTTCAAGTAAAGAAATAACCTGAGCATTTAACCTAAGTCATCGCCGCGATATACTGCCGGCCCAAGTCATTTTAGAGCCGTGAGTACCAGCAACCACGTGGGACGCCACGTGGAAACGCTGAAAAGAGCGCGCTCCCCGCCCGCCCGCCGCAAGGAGTGTGATACAGCCCGATACAGGAGACGCCCGCTACAAGAGGTGAGACCCTGCGGGACATAGGAGACATCAATTGTCACGTTACAGCATCTCATCTACCGCACGGAGGACACAGCCAATTCCAACTACAAGGAGGGTAACGTACCCCTGATCAGATACATTGTCTCCATGTGCAGTAACTGATTTGACACATTTCTTCATTTACTTGGAACTACAAGTTACTTTTATATTGGTCTCCACGATCATACTCATATACATAAGTACATTTTACTACTGTATACTATTGTTACATGGAACTATAATCACCTATGGAACTATAACTACCTCTAATCCATCCACGAGTATATTCACCAGCCAATACTTCACTTAAAGGACCTTATATTTATGTGTTTATATATTTATATATTTATATATTTATATATTTATTTATGTATTTATATATCTATATATTTGTATATTGAATATATATTTATTTACATATTTTTGACCCTATATATTTTTCATGACGAGTTTTTATTAAGTGTATACTCATCCAGCGCTGGATTTATATATTTTAATTTGAGCTATAGATTTCTATTTTTATTAATTGTGTGAAATAAATCTGATTTAAACTACATATTTATACTGAAATATTGTCTACACATACCCTCATGTGAGTGTGCCTACCAAACAATATTATTATTTTTCTGGAACTTCAAAAATTAATTTCTACTCTTAAAAACCTTTTCTCAAACTCGGTTTCGGTTCCAAGGTACGAGCATACAGTATTCAAACAAAGTTCTATGCGAATCGGCTTCGGATGTTTCATCTGAAGTCGATTCGCTCATCCCTAGCCCTGACCTAGTCGTCTAGCCATCACAATTTGCCCTTGGTGACATCACTCAGATCCTAACACTTGCCTAGTTTTCCTGCTTCCAACATACTGACCTATCCTTCATAGGTGATAAGTGGTCTCCAGGGCCCCAAATGGACTGGGGTGCTGAGGGCCCACCAGTTAAATTCATTCTGGGGGCTATTGTACAGCTTCATGTAAATATTACCTGGCCCCTGTTCGCAAATCCTTAACATTGTGCCAATATATTTATTTTCAGTAGTAACCTGCGCCTCAGACAGTGTCTCTGTGCCTTGAAGTCATCTCAGCCACCCGGTGCATCTATAATAATAAAACTAGGTTTCTTAAAGATTTTACCTGATTTTTAATCTGTATGCATAGGCTGGTTGAGATGCTGTACTCCAAATATACCGTATGTATGTAGTGCAGTCAGTGTAGTGTGCCAGTTGTGCAGAGGATGAGGGGCTAGGAGCCCACCTTGGCTCAGGGGCCAACCAGGACACTCACCTGTTCCCCTGTGGGCAGTCTGAGCTCGGTGAGGATGAGTTGGAATAGAGTGGTGGTCGAGCACGTGTGCTGCTGTTCCATGCAAAGATCACAGGACTGATAACCAAGCCTTTGGCTCTCGCTGTCAGTACCATAGACTTTTAATGGAAATAGGACACCAGCTGTGATTGGGGGGAGTTCCAGTGATGGGATAAACATCAAATGATGTGCTGGGAAAACCCCTTTAATAAAATTGTGTAACACCAAATTGGCTACACAACCCATGGCATTATGGCCTTTCTTGCCATTTCCCCCATTATAACACATCAGCTTGTTTGTTAGCAGTGACAAGTTGGGGGTGGAGGAGGGTCATTCTACTGTGACATTCCTCAACTTTGGTATGGTGTTAGTTGTTGTATGCCTCTAATTTAAAGGGAACCTGTCATCATTAAAATGCAGTATAAGCTACAGGCAGCATGTTATAGAGCAGGAGGAGCCAAGCAGATTGATATATAGTTTTATGTGGAAAGATTGAGTAAAACTTGTAATTTATACCTTTAATTTCCTGCTCTTTCTGGACTTTGATGTCAAGGAGGCAGTCCTATCATTGGTTGACAGCTATCTCTTATATGTAGTCCTAGAGGAAATGCTGTCAATCACTGATAGGACTATAAATAGGTCGTAGCGCTTGTCCAAGCTCCACGTCACCTTCAAAGAGCTGATCTGCGAGGGAGTCAATAGTCATAAGTATCAAAAATCTGGAATAGCCCTTTAAGGATGCACATGGGAGGCAAATTATTACTTTGAAGGGGACACTCATGGGGCATTATTACTTTAAAGTGTCCATTAAGGGGGATTTTTTTGGGGGGGCATTACTACATACATTTGGCATTATTATTGCCTAGGTGCATAAAGTGCACTGTTACGTTCTACGGCGCTAACAAGGATCATTAGCTAGAGGGTAGAAAGGAGTAATTTATTGTCTAGAGGGCACATAGGGGCATGAATACTACATAAAGGGAACAGCATTGAGCATCATTACTTTGTGGAAGTACAAAAAAACCACACTGCTACTGTGTGGGGCACCATGTGTCTGGCAGTATAATTTTTGGGTGGACTTTTGTTTTTAGGTGTGCTATCTGTGTGGCACTATTTTGGGGGTAATTATAGTTATAACACGACTACATTTGAACTACAGTATTTGGAGGGCACCGTGCCATGCAGTAATTACAATAATAGGGGCGAATGGGGAAGCAACAGGCACAGAATTGGGGGTATAATCAGGATAGGCAGTTTGTGTTCTTTGGGGAAAGGTATGGAGGATGCAAGAAAAGTGAGGAGCCAAAGATGTCTCTGTTACAAACTCTACAGACACATATCGTGCCTGGAAGAAGTCATCATGATGGTCTGGAAAAGACAGGACAACTAAGTGATTCCAATCTGAGACATCAACTGTAAGTCATTGGATATTACTGTTCTGTAATCACTTATATGATGTGAAAAGTGGTTGTGTAAAATTAGCAAGCAAATTTTTAAACGGGCTCCACCTCCACAGCTAGTAACTTTCCCGCACACAGTAGTTTTGCCCCTTCACAGTAGTGTGCCGTGTAGTGCTCTTCTCACTTTAGTGCTGCCCCTATGATGTTAATAAAAAAAACAGTAATACTCCCCTAGCCTTATTCCCCCGATGAACGAATCACATCACGCTCTCCTTACCAGGCACAATGTGGTGATTTCATTGCTAGGCTAAGAGGGCACATGGGCTGGGGAATGATCCTCATACTCTGCGCTCTTCTATTCAAAATAGACAAGCTCACAGGATCATCCCCTGGCAGCCCAGCAAGTTCAGTGCAACAGGCCTGCATGGGGAAGCACAGGGCTAGGGGATGAGACCCAGTCCGTAATGGATGACAGACCTTCATTGCGACCTGGGCCTCCTTACCACTGAAGGCTGCTACACCACTAGTTCTGCACTTGCTCAGGTGACAGATATGTAGCGGTCAATTCACTATGGGCTTTAGGCAATATATAAGAGATGATAGATATAAGAGCATTAACATTTAAAGAGAAAATCCCTATTGCTAGCAAATAAAAGGAAAAACAGTATCACATAGCTCCAGGAACAATCCAGCACTCACCACTGTAAAAACTTCCACTTCTTTATTAATTCATTCAAATCAGGTACATGAAGATACAAAAGATGCGGTACTGGCAACGGCCCATTCGCGACTATGCACATCTACAGGCCCATAAACTCAAGGGTGTGGAAAATACACCCACATCTCTGACGTCAATCATTAATTAAAACAACACACAAGTGTGAAAATATATCACTACAGAAAAGCACTTAGATCAGTTTTGTCATTTTTGCCACATTTTTCCTCTATTCCTGGAGATATGGACTATATGTTTTCATGCTGAGCATCACTAAACTGTTCATATACGGCCCCTCTTGTCCAGGAGTACGACACTGTTGAATCCTAACCAAGTAGTGCCAACTTTTTTTCTAAAAATATGTTTACAGCATCATACAGCCATACAGACCAAATAACTGGGACCTCACACCTCTGTCACGTTTCACCATAGCTTCTTCCAAGGGGAGCAGATAGTGGGCAGCAGTGTAACAAATAATTTATACATGTTTGCTCATTGATCTGTGTGCTATGATCATATAGTCTTCCTTCAAGTTTCCTCTGGAATACCCCTTTAATATATAAATAATGTTTTTTTTAAAAGGGGTTTTCTGGGAGTTAACTACTGATGACCTATCCTCAGGATAGGTCATCAGTATCTGATCGGTGGGGGTCCGACACCCGGCACCCCGGCCGATCAGCTGTTTGAGAAGGCACTGGTGCTCCCATGAGCGCCGAGGCCTTCTCTCAGCTCACCAAGCACAGCACCGTACATGGTATAGTGGCTGTGCTTGGTATCGTGCTCAGCCCCACATGAATGGGGCATAGCAGCTCCTAGGCCACGTGTCGGATGAATGTGACGTCACTGGCTTAGGATAAGCTAAGAGAAGGGCATGGCGCTCATGGGAGCGCCGGTGCCTTCTCGAACAGCTGATCGACGGGGGTCCTGGGTGTGGGACCCCCACCAATCAGATACTGATGTCAGATACAGAAGTTAACTCCCGGAAAACCCCTTTAACTATTGGTGTATGTGTATCTTTAATGCTGATTATAATTACAACATCTCTGTGGTTATGGTAATGTTGCTCACTAGAGCTATGGAAACCGTTAATCAGATACCCATGGTAGAATTGCTGCAAGAAAATGACTAGGCGGTCAGAGGAAGAGAATTGCTCGGACCAAAGTACATGGGCATTGGACATCAGACTAGTGGAAATCTTTCCTTTGTTTGGATGATTCCAAATTTGAGATTTTTGACTCTAACCATCATGTCATGTTAGACACAGAGATGGTTGATGGATGATATCTAGATATGTGGTTTTCACCATGAAGTGTGGCTATTACAAGTATATGCTGGTAATGCTGTGTGTGATTTCTACAAAATTTAATGTACACTTTACCAGCATTGCTATGACAGCAACATACCATTTCATCTAGTTGGGCCATCTACTTGATAGACAAGAGTAAAGAAGTCTGGGTCACATTGTTACGGACAGTGGAAATGTATCCAACCTATTTGACTTTGGGCTAGTCCTAAGGACGTTATCCTGCCAGTCCACTGGTATTCTATTGGAATAGTACCAGTGTGGTTGGCTGCTTAGCCATGGGGTCAGAGAAACCGGTGCGAAGAACCAAGAGATCAGGTAATAATCATAGTCAGGAAACAGGCAGAGATCGTGCAAAGCTGTGAAACTAGTCCAAGGTCAGAGCAGACAGTAGAGGGTCAATATGATAAACATGCAGATGATGGGTCAGGCAGCAGAGTCTGAATCAGTAATCAGGTAGCGGTTGGTACAGGGGTAGACAATCAAGAACAGAACACTTTCACTTGAAACTATCAAGCTAGACAACCTAAAGCTCAGGCACCTTCTCACTGGGGAAGTTGCCTTATATACCCTGAGATTTTGAGAGCCAGGAAGAGTGCACCCTATGGGCGGGGAGAACAAGCTGGGCAGAGAGGCACAGGCTGCGGCCTGCAGAAGAAGAAAGACTCCAGTGGCCAAGTCAGTTGGGGATCAAAAAGAGTAGCATTGGGTCTGGGCCGCCAAGCATGATAGTGAGAAAGTGAGTTACTGTAGGTGGTGCTCGTGCCCACTTGGAAGAGCGAGACAGCAACGCACACAGGCTGCAGCATTAGCTCACATGAGGTGGCCTCCATGGTCCTCTGACCTAAGCCCAATAAAGATGGTTTTGAATGAGTTGGTTCAGAGAGTCAAGGAAAAGCAGAGGAAAAATTCATACATAGCAACTGCTTGAATTCTTTTAGAACATAATTGGTGGTGACCACAAAAAATTCCTATAGTATGCCATGCTGTTATCAAGGCAAAAAGTGGCTACCTTGATCTAAAATATAAGATAGTTTGAATTGAATAACCCCATTTGGTGTCAGTATAGTTGAATTTGTACTTGTTAGTTCCAATGACTATTCCGTTATTCTAAAATGTGTAAGATAGAAAAACTTTAGGCTTTGTTCACATCTGCATTGGAGGCTCCATTGAGGGTTGGCCCTGACCTGTCCATGCCTGAGCACGTCATTCTAAAGGCCCCCATATACATTCAGTAGCTGTCGGCTGAACGATCTTCCATCTGACGACTGTCTCTTCTGACTCCCCCATACACATAAACTGGAATCCTATCACAGATGTGCAGTAAGTCATGTTAATGAAAATGTTATATAAATACTAAAAACTGCTATGAGTTCAAGTGTTCAGTTTGGCCAAATGGGAAGAGAGGAGAATGCGGCTTTCAGGCACCTTTGGTGGCGGCTTATCTCCTGGGAAAATTCATATCACCCAGTCCTTCTCTCCCCAGCTTCATCTGTTGGGGGAGTTGGAAGCACACAATACACATTAGACTGTCAGCCGATCCTGCCATTCACACTCTACACTAATGTGTATGGGGGGCTTTAGAAAGGGACAGTATGTAACGATACAATTCCCGCGCAGCAGATACCGCAGGGGTAATGAGCGGACAAATATTGCTTCCCCAAGTAATAGTTGTCAAACCCTACGACTGTCCCTGGAGATTATGTACAGTGAGCAAGTATTAATCAGTCACAAGCAGCCCGTTCAATGGACCAAATTTCATTTATTCTAATAATATTTCTTTGTGCAAACACTAGATGTCACACTAACAATATTTTACTTGGCCAGCTTTACTTCCATGCCTCACACAGATCTTTCATTCACTACATCATCTTTGTGATCAGCGTATTATCAGCTGTATTGCTTGATTATAATTCTGTACAGTGCTGTGCTGGGTACAGCATGTGAGCACATCTGAGCACTTAGTGGGTGCGAGGAGAGTACAATGATTCAAACAATTGGCTGTCAGGTTCAACCATTCCCTTTAGGAAAAGCTGACTAGCAGGGGCATAACTAAAAAGAGCTTGGCCCCATAGCAAATTTTTGAACGCAACTGCAAAACACAGATACCGGCCGTGTGTTCTGCATTTCTCCGAACAGAACGCCCGCCAGTCCTATAAGTATAGGACATTCTTGTTTTTGTTGCGGGTACTCCAGAATGGACAGCAGATGGTGTACTATCCGCATCTTTTGCAGCCCCAATGAAGTGAAAGGGTCCGCATCCGAGCCGCAACAAATGCAGATCGGATGAGGACAAAAAGCACGGATGTGTGCATGAGCCCTAAATGTGTATTGCTGAGGCTAAAGCAGAGATGGTTTTCTAGAAAACAACAGTAGTCGTGCAATCAAGTATAGCAGTGCAGCCATAGAAATGAATGTGGTCACTGCGGGACTTGCAAATTTTACGAGACCCCAGAATGGCAAATAACTTGCGCTCCGACCCCTTGCATTTCAATGGCTGCAGTACTACTCTGCAATCCTTGGTCATGCAACAGCTATCATGCCCAAGATCGCTGTGTAAGCTCCAGCCTTAGTGTAGTCCAGTCCGTCAATGGAATGAGTTGACTCCGATCAGTTAGTGGAGTCCAGTATGGCTGTGTGCAGCTGAAAGGAAGTACAGTGGACTGTCTGTGAGGAGAAAGCATATTGGCCACAGACCTTATAGCTTTGACTAGGTTTTGGCCTCTGATCAGATTTGTCTGTAACTTGTATTGATTCTTCTGAATCTGCACCATACTGCCAGAGTTTGCAGAAAATATTGGTAATTTGTACAGCCCTCAGCTGGAATTGTAATTTGAGGCATTGTATCTCGAAGGACATTGAAAATGGAAGAACCATGCTTCAGTTCAGCAAAAACATTTTTGGAAACTGCTTTACAAAGATTGTTCGCCTCCATCATGTGTGGACGTGTTATGCATTTTTCTGTAAGTAATTTGTTCATTCATACTTGAACACCAAGAGCACGCCACTTTCCAGCCAGGAGACCTTGCACAGGGAGCTACTACTCCTAACATCCGAGGTACAACTCTTGGAGTGAGGGAGGTTTGGTGGAGATAGCCTAGCCACCATGACTACAAGCACAGCCCCATCCTCCGCACCCTGCCCCCCTGGGTTGTTGCATAGGTCTTGGGAAATACTTGTGAGTGGCTCTATTTCTTGCTAGCTGCCTTAAAACTGGATATACAGCCTTAGAAATTGGCTCAGGGGTGCACTAGGACCCTTTCTAATGGCTGCATGTCCAGTTTTATAGCAGTTAGAACTGCTATATTGCTTTAAAGCTTAGATTGTCAGCTTAAAAACAAGGCTACGATTTCACTTCTTGCTGATGTATATGCATATGGAATTTTCCAGAATAGCACTTGTGTACGTGTCATTAGCCAACATTGGCATCTTTTAATTGGTTGCTTAATGTATACTTGTATGCTTGTGATTGGATATATTCAAATTGATTGTTAAGGGGGCGTGGCTAAATCCACCCACCATGTACATCTAATAAAAGTGGCTCTCTGGCTGCGTCTGCTCACAGAGAGAAATGACATGACCAGCAATCAGTCTAGATGTGTGATTTTTAGGCCGGCCGCTTCCCCTCATTCCTGGCACCTGGGGAAAACCTAACATAATTTGAACCCGACAGACAACAGAGTGAAGTCTCTTAATTTGGGACTTGTACTAAATTGCAGCGACACTAATAAAGCTGTGAATACATCAGTGAATACTAATGAAGCTGTGCTGCATATGTGTTGGGTAAGGGGCCTTCTTCCAGCACATATACTTTTGCTTAACAGCTCTTCGTCAGGATTTGAACCCCTGACCTCTGTATGGCAGGCAGAAGTGTCATCATTATACTACAGACCTGCTGTGTTGGAATTTTCTTATAAAGCTACTTTCTTCACAGGCATGATACTAAATAAATAGTATATTACTGTAAAGAGTTGGAATCAGCATACACAACGTGTTTACTATATTGTACAGCTTATTGTGATAACAGGAATACTGTTTTGTGATACGTTACAAAAACTGTAATGTTTTTTGCTTCATAATTTTTTTAGCAACAATAACTGCAGAAAATTGTAACTTTTCCCTTAAAAGAAAAAACTAGACAGTAAAAATTAAATTCTTCTGCCACAACTTTTACTGTAAAGATTATTTTTGGAAAGTTTTACACATTAGATGCATTTTTGAACAGAATAAAATCTTTTTGTGTTGCTATTTTCTGAGAGCCATATTTTTTTTACTTTTTGGGCAATTGTCTCAGGTAGGGTCTAAATTTCTGTGGGACTAAATGACGGTTTGATTGGTACCATTTTGGGTTAAATACGCCTTTTTGATCGCCTGCTATTACACTTTTTGTGAGGCAAGGTGAAAAAAAATGGCTGTTATGGTATAGTTTTTTAAAAAACTATTTTTTGAGCAGGTTGTTGAGCAGGTTGTTACGGGCACGTCGATACCCAATATGTCTAACATTTTTATTTTTGGAAAGTTTTACACATTAGATGCATTTTTAAACAAAATAAAATATTTTTTTGTGTTGCCATTTTCTGTGAGCCATATTTTTTTTTATTTTTCTGGCGATTGTCTTAGGTAGGGTCTCATTTTTTGCGGGACAAGATGACGGTTTGATTGGTACCATTTTGGGGTACATAAGCTTTTTTTTTGCGATCCAATCACATCAGAGAGCGTCACAGCCAGGGAGAAAAATCTCCTTGGCTGTGACGTTCTCCGATGTGATTGGATCGCGGCACAGCCAGGGATAAGGAGACGCCCATTGAGAAACCCGGGCGTCTCCTCCTCCCTGTACCGATGCTCAGTATTAGCATACTAGCGTGAAAAATACAGGGGGGCAGAGCGGGGCGCAGGAGTGCTATTTTGAAAAACCTGGGCGGGTGGCAGCATCAGCCAGGGGTGCCCTGCAAGTAGGTATTTAGGTATTTACCTACTATAATGTAAACCCATGAAAGGTCCTCTTTAACCCCTTCGCGCCCAGCGCCATACATGTATGGCGCTGGGGCGATGCGGGCACATGACGCCCGCTCGCGGGTGCGGCGGGCGTCATGGCCGGCAAGTCTCTGCTGTTTCTAACAGCAGAGACTTGCCGCTACTTACCGCCATCGCGGCGTCTTCCTGGGAGCCTAGATGCCGTGATCACACGTGATCACGGCATCTAGTTGCGTCTCAACCCGGAAGCATTCGCTTCCGGGTGGTGTACAGGCACCCCGTGTGGCCAATCGGGGTGTCTGTACACCATATGAAAGCTGTAATCCTCGCTGGTGAGGATTACAGTTTTCAAAGTGCAATTCTTATTCTGGCCACTAGATGGCAGGCCAGGATAAGAAATGAGCAATTCTTGGATTTCTGAGTCTATAAAATCCATGATTGCTCATAAAGAAAAAAAAAAAAGCCACAATATATCAGCCCATATTTGACCTTTCAAATAGTAAAAAAAAAATAAAAAAAAATGTTAAAAAATATATAAAAAATAAAAAAGATATAAAAGTTCAAATCACCCCCCTTTCCGTATAATTAAAAAATAAATACCTAAATAACACTAAATATAGACATCATGGGTATCACCGTGACCGAAAACGCCCGTACTTTTAAAATATAAAAAAAAAATTCCAATACGGCGAATTGTGTGGCGGAAAAAAGCGTCCAAATGGCGATTTGCCGTTTTTTGTCACTTTTTTTTTCTAAAAAAAATTAAATAAAAAGTGATCAAAAAGTCATACACACCCCAGAATGGTATCAATAAAAACTTCAGATCGTCCCGCAAAAAATGAGCCCCCATACAGCTCTGTACACATAAATACCAAAAAGTTATAGGGGTCAAGATTTGACAAGGAAAAAAAAAAAAGGGCAACATTCTAATTATTTTATCACTATGAAAACGCAGGAAAAACTATACATATTAGGTATTGCCGGATTCGTACTGACCAGTAGAATGAAAGTAGTGGATCAGTTTTAATGCACATTGAACGCTGTAAATAAGAAACCCGTAGAACTGTAGCGGAATAGCGTTTTCTTTGCAATTTCACCCGGTTTGGAATTTTTTTCCCGCTTCCCACTACACCATATGCAATATTAAATGGTGGCGTTGGAAAGTACAACTTGTCCCGCAAAAAATAAGCCCTCATACAGCTATGTGAACAGAAAAATAAAAGAGTTATGGCTGTTTGAAGGCAGGGAGCGCAAAACGAAAATGCATAACCGAAAAAACCTCCGGGCGCGAAAGGGTTAAACAGAAATACAAATAAATTATTATTTCTGGTGCAGATTGAGGCGCAAAGGCCCTTTACGCAGCAAACTGCAACTTTTCTCCGCCCATGGCAGGTCTTAAAAAGTGGGCGGCGAAGGGCCAGCAGGCCTGTATCATTTACCATTTTCCACACCGATTTTAGGCATAGAAAATGGTAATTTAGAAGCAGCAGTGGATTCACCGAAGTTATGTAGAGGCCAGCACCTCATCATAACTTCAGCGGATCCACCGCCAGTGCAGGGCTTTATTTAGACCGGCGTCTAAAACACCGGTCTTACGAAATATGCCCTAAAGTTTCTAATATAATTACCACCTCTAAATTGCATGGATCGGCAGCTCAGGAGCCTGACACCCCACTTCTGAATTTCCTCTAGCATGTTTCTGGTCTGGTCGAATGACAGGGACAACACTTCCACAGCCCCAGGATGGGGGAGGTGCTGGTGCTTGTGCAAACTCCTGAATTCACCTAATCTGCGCATACACGAGGGAGGAATCGTTCTGGCCCCATCCCTGGGCTGCGGAAGCAGGATTTTCAGAAGAGGAGCGTCACATGACCAGGTTCCTGAGCAGCCAAGAGAAGATGTGAGTAATTAAGGTGGGTTTGTGGGGCCCGCTGTGTCCCGGAATGCCCGTTTAATGTAATAGAGGATCTCAGGTCACCTGTTTGCAAAATATACAGTGGGGAAAAAAAGTATTTAGTCAGCCACCAATTGTGCAAGTTCTCCCACTTAAAAAGATGAGAGCGGCCCGTAATTGACATCGTAGGTAGACCTCAACTATGAGAGACAAAATGAGAAAACAAATCCAGAAAATCACATTGTCTGATTTTTAAAGAATTTATTTGCACATTATAGTGGAAAATAAGTATTTGGTCACCTACAAACCTGTCCACAACCTCAAACAGTCACACTCCAAACTCCACTATGGTGAAGACCAAAGAGCTGTCGAAAGACACTAGAAACAAAATTGTAGACCTGCACCAGGCTGGGAAGACTAAATCTGCAATAGGCAAGCAGCTTGGTGTGAATAAATCAACTGTGGGAGCAATAATTAGAAAATGGAAGACATACAAGACCACTGATAATCTCCCTCAATCAGGGGCTCCACGCAAGATCTCACCTCGTGGGGTCAAAATGGTCACAAGAACTGTGAGCAAAAATCCCAGAACCACATGGGGGACCTAGTGAATGACCTGCAGAAAGCTGGGACCAACGTAACAAAGTCTACCGTCAGTAACACACTACGCCGCCAGGGACTCAGATCCTGCTGTGCCAGACGTGTCCCCCTGCTTAAGCCAGTACATATTCGGGCCCGTCTGAAGTTTGCTAGAGAGCATTTGGATGTTCCAGAAGAGTAGTGAGAGAATGTCATATGGTCAGATGAAACCAAAGTAGAACTATTTGGTAGAAACACAACTCGTCGTGTTTGGAGGAGAGGGAATGCTGAGTTACATCCAAAGAACACCATACCTACTGTGAAGCATGGGGGTGGCAACATCATGCTTTGTGGCTGTTTCTCTGCAAAGGGACCAGGACGACTGATCCGTGTACATGAAAGAATGAATGGGGCCATGTATCATGAGATTTTGAGTGCAAACCTCCTTCCATCAGCAAGGCCATTGAAGATGAAACGTGGCTGGGTCTTTCAGCATGACAATGATCCCAAGCACACCGCCAGGGCAACGAAGGAGTGGCTTCGTAAGAACCATTTCAAGGTCCTGGAGTGGCCTAGCCAGTCTCCAGATCTCAACCCTATAGAAAACCTTTGGAGGGAGTTGAAAGTCCATGTTGCCCAGCGACAGCCCCAAAACATCACTGCTCTAGAGGAGATCTGCATGGAGAAATGGGCCAACATACCAGCAACAGTGTGTGCCAACCTTGTGAAGACTTACAGAAAATGTTTGACCTCTGTCATTGCCAACAAAGGATATATAACAAAGTATTGAGATGAGCGTTTATTATTGACGAAATACTTATTTTCCACCATAATTTGCAAATAAATTCTTTAAAAATCAGACAATGTGATTTTCTGGATTTGTTTTCTCATTTTGTCTGTCATAGTTGAGGTCTACCTATGATGTCAATTACAGGCCTCTCTCATCTTTTTAAGTGGGAGAACTTGCACAATTGGTGGCTGACTAAATACTTTATTCCCCACTGTATAGAAACAAATGTGTCGCACTGTAGTACATTTATATTCATATATTCTGTGTAGTGATTGCTATCTCTATCAACGAGAAGCTTAGATTTTTTTTACATTATTTCCACAGAAGCTTTTAAACCCTCGAGCCCCCAGGATTACATCAACAGCATATTGTCCTTGAATAGTGATTAAACAGCTCAGAGTTTTATATGGTTTCCAAATGGCACTTGTGTCTCTAATAGCATTATGGTAAATAGACATAAATTCACAATACTGCCCTTGGGAGGCTGGAAACCAAGACACACCAGACTGACTACAGTACAACATACTGTATTCTTACCATGGTTCAGTATAGATATATATACTACTAACAGAGAAATGGTTTGGATGGTTGTCCATAAATACAGCGATCCCTCAAGATACAACGGCCTCAGATTACAATATTTTCAACATACAATGGTCTTTTCTAACCCATCATAAGTTGAAACTAAACTCAACATACAATGCCTCAGACTAAGATCCACCCAATCAAGGCCACGTTTCTGGTAAAATATCTGTATTAGTTGCTAGTTAGCAGCCATTCCTGACTATTATTGGTAAGGACTTATTTTATCTATCTTAATTACAGTAACAGTTTATAAGGCCGAAAAAAGACATCTGTCCATCCAGTTCGGCCTGTTTTCCTACAAGTTGATCCAGAGGAAGGCAAAAAACCCCTGTGCGGTAGAAGCCAATTTTCCTCACTTTAGGGGAAAAAATTCCTTCCCGACTCCAATCAGGCAATCAGAATTACTCCCTGGATAAACGACCCCTCTCTAGTAACTATAACCTGTAATATTATTACACTCCAGAAATACATCCAGGCCTCTCTTGAACTCTTTTAGTGAACTTACCATCACCACCTCCTCAGGCAGAGAGTTCCATAGTCTCACTGCTCTTACCGTAAAGAATCCTCTTCTATGTATATGTACAAACCTTCTTTCCTCCAGACGCAGAGGATGTCCCCTCCTCACAGTCACAGTCCTGGGGATAAATAGATGATAGGAGAGATCTCTGTACTGACCTCTGATATATTTATACATAGTTATTAGATCTCCCCTCAGTCGTCTTTTTTCTAAAGTGAATAAGCCTAATTTTGATTAATCTTTCTGGGTACTGTAGCCCACCCATTCCAGTTATTACTTTAGTTGCCCTCCTCTGAACCCTCTCCAGCTCTGCTATGTCTGCCTTGTTCACAGGAGCCCAGAACTGTACACAGTACTCCATGTGTGGTCTGACTAGTGATTTGTAAAGTGGCAGGACTATGTTCTCATTACGGGCATCTATGCCTCTTTTGATGCAACCCATTATCTTATTGGCCTTGGCAGCAGCTGTCTGACACTGGTTTCTGCAGCTTAGTTTGCTGTTCACTAAAATTCCTAGGTCCTTTCTATGTCAGAGTTACCCAATATTTTAGTTATAGTATAACTAATATATAGTCTATCCAGATCCATCTGTAGCAGTGTACTGTCCTCTTCTGTGTTAATTACTTTACACAGTTTAGTGTCATCTGCAAAAATTGATATTTTACTGTGCAAGCTTTCTACAAGATCATTAACAAATATATTGAAGAGAATAGGGCCCAATACTGACCCCTGTGGTACCCCACTAGTGACAGTGACCCAATCTGAGTATGTACCATTAATAACCACCCTCTGTTTTCTATCACTGAGCCAGTTACTTACCCACATACAGACATTTTCTCCCAGGCCAAGCATTCTCATTTTATATACTAACCTTTTATGTGGTACCGTGTCAAATGCTTTGGAGGAGTCCAGATATACGACATCCATTGATTCGCTGCGGTCCAGTCTAGAACTTACCTCCTCATAGAAACTGATTAAATTGGTTTGCCATGACCGATCCCTCATGAAGCCATGCTGATACGGAGTTATTTGCTTATTTTCATTGAGGTACTCCAAGTTAGCATCTCTTAATAAACCTTCAAACAGTTTACCCACGACAGATGTTAAACTTACCGGCCTATAGTTTCCAGGCTCTGTTTTTGGACCCTTTTTGAATATTGGCACCACATTTGCTATGCGCCAATCCTGTGGAACACTCCCTGTCAGTATAGAGTCCTTAAATATCAGAAATAAGGGTCTGGCCATTACTTAATTCTCTTAGGATACGGGGGTGTATGCCATCCAGTCCTGGCGATTTGTCTATTTTAATCTTTTTAAGACGTCGCTGTACTTCTTCCTGGGTCAGACAGGGCACTTTTAAAGGGGAATTTACTTTTATATTCTGCATTTCATCTGACAGTTTATTTTCCTCAGTGAATACAGTGGAGAAAAAGATATTAGTTATCTGCTTATTTTTCTTCAATCTTCATTTTCTCTTATCTTGGATGACATTTTGGGGCTTTGGAACCAATTACTCAACTTACAATGCTTTCAACATACAATGGTCATCCTGGAACCAATTAATATTGTAACTTGAGGGACCACTGTATATACAAAAGCATGGATCCATTCCATATATACTGTATACTATGATGCTAATGTACTAAACATCGATCTGTCATAAAACATTTCCTAATAATATGTAGGTCCCTCTTGTGCCAACCAAACAGTTCTGACACATCAAGGTATGGACTCCACAAGTCTTATGAAAGTGTCTTGTGGTTTCTGGCACAAAGAGTTTAGCATCAGATAGTTTATGTCCTTTAGTGGATTGGACTTTCAGCACATCCCACAGATACTGGATGAGATTGACTCCACACATACTACTGTTCCTACCTACTTGCACAATCTTTTCTAAACAGTGGTCCGCAACTGGATGATAATCCTCATCTTGTGGTTTCTGGCACCAAGAGTTTAGCATCCGATCATTTATGTCCCTTAGTGGATTGGACTTGTTTTTTTCAGCACATGCCACAGATACTCAATGAGATTGACATCTGGGGAAATGTGGAGGTCAAGTCAACACCCTGTCATATTTGTCATGTTCCACAATCCAATTCTAAACAAGTTTTGCAGTGTGGCAGGGTACAGTATCCTCCTGAAAGGGGCCATTAACGTTAGGGAATTCCACTTTCATTAAGGGGTGTACAGTGAAGTTACAGGAAAAGAGCTGCTGCAGAAAAGACACGCCTCCTGAACTGTGATAGGGAGAGAGCTGCTGCAGAAAAGACGCATATCCTGAGCTGTGATAGGGAGAGAGCTGCTGCAGAAAACACACGCCTCCTGAGCTGTGATAGGGAGAGAGCTGCTGCAGAAACGATACGCCTCTTGAACTGTGATAGGGAGAGAGCTACTGCAGAAAAGACATGCCTCCTGAACTGTGATAGGGAGAGAGCTACTGCAGAAAAGACATGCCTACTGAGCTGTGATAGGGAGAGAGCTGCTGCAGAAAAGACACATCTCCTGAGCTGTGATAGGGAGAGAGCTGCTGCAGAAAGGACATGCCTACTGAGCTGTGATAGGGAGAGAGCTGCTACAGAAAAGACGCGCCTCCTGAGCTGTGATAGAGAGAGAGCTACTGCAGAAAAGACACGCCTCCTGAACTGTGATAGGGAGAGAGCTGCTGCAGAAAGGATACACCCATTGAGAAATGACACCCCCCTCAGCTGCCAGTTTAGAATAAGTCTAGCAGAGCAATGAATGAGAAGAGCTCTAGGTTCATGTTAGAAATAAATTCTCACGTACGGTACTAAATAATAGTAACATAGTAACATAGTTTATAAGGCCGAAAAAAAAATCTGTCCATCCAGTTCGGCCTGTTTTTCTACAATGTCTAACTTAATTTTTTCACATGAATCATGGCATAACCATTTGAATGACTTTAATCTTCTTGACGCTCTGATATTCTGTTTGAAAATTATTAGGCTGCCTGCTCACAGGGCAATGCTGCTATTTGGCAGAACTGCCTAATCAGTGTCCAGTTTGGTTTTACATGTCGGAGGCCAAATTAGTGGAGTCTCAGCTGAATGGTCCCTATATCTGAAATGCTGGATTATTTCTAAAGTCATTGACCAGGAAACCTCATTATAAATTCACGGATCTCACTGAGATCATTACTGAACATTGCAGCTATATGGTACAATGTTTAGTTAAGATTACCCAATTTGAGATTCAGTTTCCAGCATTTGTAATGAGCAGGAGTGGAATAATCACATTGATATTGCTATAAAACAGTAGCAGAACAATTATAGAACACAATATTTATAATTCATCAGTAAATTATGAGAGCGTTGCTTTGACCTTTCTACTAATAAAGAGGCTTTCAGTGCTTCTTCTATTATTGCATGTTATGAAATTTCCTGCACTTCTCCTCCAACTAGTGAAAACAAAATTAAAATTATTAAATTATATAACTAGCCAGATATTAAAATTTGACTGTATTCCCTAAGGATCTGACATCTAATGGAATGGTGGCTGATGCCAACTGATTACGTTAGGAGTGCCAGGACAGTACATTGCCACCTCCTCCCCCACAGCCTGTGCAGTGAATGAGACAATATCTAAATGTATCAGTTTGTGATAATGACATAGTGGAGAAAGCTTTTCTGTATAATGTATGGGCACTCATCTCTGTGGGACATGGTCTATAATTTGCAGGATGGACATGGATGCAGACAGCATACAGTTGACATCCTTGCTCTGTCAGCATTTTTTGCAGTCCCATAGAAACTGTCCCAACTACTAAAAATATGGATCAGGCACAGACCAAAATATGGTGGTGTGCATGAGACTTTAAAGGGGACATTTCACCACTCCTGACATGCCTGTTTTTATAGCTTTATGCATTCCCCATGTAATAACAATTCTAGATCATCTATATATATGGTTCTATGTTGTGCCATTCCTTTATTTCTACTAGAAGTTATGAATGAATTGCTAGCAGTCTGCAGTAAGGGTACAGAGGGGAGGTAACCAGTTGGGGGGGTGTACCTGCACAGTCGTAAAATGACACATGCCCCCAACTGGTTACCTCCCCTCTGTACCCTTACTGCATACTGCTAGCCATTAATTCATGACTTCTAGTAGAAATAATAAAGGAATGGCACAACATACAGACATAAGAATGGATGCTTCAGAACTGTTATTACATGGGGAATGCATGTAGCTATTAAAACAGGCAAGTACTGTAAGGAGTGGTGACAGGTCCTCTTTAATGGGATTGTTTTGGGAAATGAGTGGGGACCCACTGTGCCAACTAACAAGTTAGACTTTGGACTAGTCCTGAGGGTGTTATCCTGGCAGTCCCCTCCTTCTCACCCTTTAATCCCTATACAGGGATCCAACATTCACTGCAGGGGAGCCACCAGGCTGCTACCTCTTGGAATAGTATGGTTGGCTGGTCTCAGTGTGCTGGCTGCTGTCCCACTGGGGATGATGGTGCCAAGCAGCAAGGGATCAGGCAATAGACATAGTCAGGAAACAGGCAGAGATCAGGGCAGACAGAGTTTGTGCGAATCTATGAAACAGTGTAGAGGTCAGGCAGGCAGCTCAGGGTCAGTATGGTGAAAAGGCATGGGTCAGGTCAGGCAGCAAAGAATCAGGAAACAGGCTGAAGTCAGTACACAGACAGACAAACAGATTATAGCTCTTTTGCAAGGCCACCAAGCAAGGGAAACCAAAAGGAATTTATTGCTCAAGCCTGGGGTGGAGCAAACAGCCCAGCATATAAAGGAGAGCTTATAAATACCACCTTTTAGTAATTTAGAGATAAGGTTTGTTAGATGATCGGCACAAGGTGAAAGTTGGATTCACACAGCTAGACAAACAGTTAACCCTTTGTGACAGAACGGCTCAACATTTGTAATAAAGACCAACTGAAAAAAATATTTTTAGCCCAAAATGAGTAAAAATGCGATCATAAACAAAAATCCCTCCCGAAGATGTACATAGTTGTTAACTAAGGCAGAGTATCGGTTTCTGGTTCCATTCCGAATCTCCCAAAAAAACAAATTTCTGCAGCAATTTTAAGCTGCAATGTAAATTGTGAACGTAAAACTAAATTCAGTCAGGTGTCAAGATAGCAGTATTCAGTGTTGCATAGTTTGTGATGTAAAACTAGCGAGTTTAGGAATTTAAGTGAATTCTTAAAATACTCATACATCAGTAAAATATGCCAATAGGGTTATAAACTATTTTCAGTCCATTCGTTTGCCGTTTATATGGCTCCATAAATCTCTCGGTAGCTAGGAGGTTTCCATTGGCTTTCTTCTGAGTTGGTAATAAAAAAAATCTCTATTTAAAGTGTATGACCCCTTTATCATTTTGAGGTCAATGGATGTAGCTGGAAAGCAGCAAAACTCATTTGGAGCTGCAGGGTTGATTCTATCCACAATGTAAGAATTCATTACATTTTTTTTGTTCTAGAAACCGTTCCTTATCTAAACTTGAATTAGCGGTTTGATCTTATTCCTCGCTAAGTAAATATAACATTGCCTAGTAGAGCAACCATTCATTTGGGATCAGCTTAGTGCCAAGAAAACTTGTCTTGTACAGATTTACTGGAATAGAAATACTGATTTGGACAAGAAGGAGTGATCTCTAAAATTATAAGATGGTCAGACTTTGATAATAAATACACTATATGGCCAAAATTACTGTATTTTTCATCCTATAAGACACACATTTTTCCTCCTGAAAGTAGGGGGAGAATTTCAGTGCATCTTATGGGACAAATACAAATGAGCACTTCCATTATGGACGTGCTCATTAGTACAGGAGGACTGGGAAGCAGTGAATGCAGTGCTTCCCTGGCTCTGTACTCACCGCTTCCTGGTCTTCCTTGGCTGTTTGTTGTGCTGTGGTTGTAAAGGAGTGGCGGTGCCTGGAGCATGAGGCTCTGATCTGAGGTCTGCTTGGGGGGGTCATTCACATTGGGGCTCTAAATGGAGAGGTATTATTCACATTAGGGTTCTGATCTGAGGTCTGATTGGGGGTCCTATGAACATTGGGTGTCTGAGCTGAGGTCTGCTTGGGGGGGTCATTCACATTGGGGCTCTAAATGGAGAGGTATTATTCACATTAGGGTTCTGATCTGAGGTCTGATTGGGGGTCCTATGAACATTGGGTGTCTGAGCTGAGGTCTGCTTGGGGGGGGTCATTCACATTGGGGCTCTAAATGGAGAGGTATTATTCACATTAGGGTTCTGATCTGAGGTCTGATTGGGGGTCCTATGAACATTGGGTGTCTGAGCTGAGGTCTGCTTGGGGGGGTCATTCACATTGGGGCTTTAAGTGGAGAGGTATTATTCACATTAGGGTTCTGATCTGAGGTCTGATTGGGGGTCCTATGAACATTGGGTGTCTGAGCTGAGGTCTGATTCGGGGTCTTGTTAACATTGGGATCTGAGCTGAGATCTGATGAAAATTATTTTTTTTTCTTATTTTCCTCCTTTAAAACCTAGGTGCATCTTATGGTCAGATGCGTCTCATAGGGCAAAAAATACGGGTATGTGGATACCCTTGCTAATTATTGAGTCAACTGCTTCAGCCCCATACAAACAGATGAATAAAGTCAACACATAGTCATGCAATCTCCATAGGCATTGTTGGTAGTTTGGGTTATACTGAAGAACTCAGTGACATTATAATACCACCTATGCTAGTCAATTGTGAAATTTCTGATCTTCTAGACCTACCCTTATCCACTGTAAGGTCTTTATTGTGAAGCAGAGGTGTCTAGGAGTAATTACAACTCAGCCATGAAGTGGTAGACCATACAAACTCACAGAATGGGGCTAAAACGTATGGCACCACTCAACACACAGTCATAAACCGCCTCTGGAAGTGACATCAGCACAAGAACTGCCCAACAGGAGCTTCATGAAATGAGTCTGAGATCTGTCTGAGATTACAATGCCAAGTGTTGACTGGAGGGGTGTGAAGCACACTGTCCATAGGCTTTGGAGAGATGGAAATGTGGTCTCTGGAGGGAGGGCTCCACTGGGCCTTACTCTAATGTTTATCTTTGAGGAACCTAAATGATAGTAGAGTTGCTTCCATTCCAATAATGTCTTTATTATCAGTTTGCAAACTCCCCATCATTACCCTGCTATCCATCAGCAGAACAAGCCTGTTTCACTGTAGCTTGAGCCTGTTGACAGACCTCAAACTGCATACTGTGACTCTCCCACAGCCCTAGATGACAATTACCAGATTACTGCTGCTAAAGGAAGATATTTGGTGATGACGATATAAAGGGTGGCCCATAAAAAAGTAGCCCGTATCCAGTGATTGTATGACAAGATGAACAAACAAGTTTATAGTTTTTTTTTGTTTTTTTTTTAATTACCCACACGTCATAAAAGATGCTGTAAGTGGTCCCTATTCAGGTCTATACATCTTTGGGCAGGTTGGATTATGTTGGGTGATACTGCTTGTGATGCAGCAGATAGTGTATGTGATGTTCTCCTTGAGTTCCTCCAGTGGATGTGGATTGTTAGCGGACACTTTCTGTTTTATATTTCCCCACAGATAAAAATTGCCTGTGGACAAGTCTGGGGAACATGGTGGCCATAACCCGTTGGTTACAGTTTGTAAACAGTTCATGAACCCGTGCTAGTGAGGTCCAGGAGGTGCGGCATGTCCAGATAGAAAGAAGAATGGCTGGCTATGGTTACATGCTTTCTTCAGCAGCTCCTAACTATATTCTCTTCAGTGCAGGTGCTAAGTATGCGTTCAGTACATGCAATACGGGCAGCAGAATCTCCTGTAAAGCCCCCCTTTGAGCATTTAGTTAAGTATGAACACATGGGATCAGAACCCTACCCCCCTTTTTTTCTTACCATGCTTGTTCTTATTCTTTCATCCCCTTTTTCTCCCCCTTTTTAGGCCCAATGCAGACATCCATGGAGCACGGTAATTGAAAACCCGGACTGTGCTCTTGCTGATGAGTGCAGGAGCGCATGGTGTCAATGGTTGCTATGACACCATGCACTACTGCACTCATCAGCAGGAGCACAGTCCGGGTTTTCACGGACCGTGCTCCACGGATGTCTGCGTTGGTCCTTAGGGTTAGTTTTTCCAGGTGTAGTTTGTTCTGCATTTGGTACTAATTTTTTTCAGATTCTTCCATAGATTCTCAAGTGCCTCATATTTTCATGCCCCCATGGTTGGAGGGGATTGTTATAAATTTTAATATATGTGCTTCCTACCAAACCAACCCCATTCCAATAAATGGAACTCATTTTCAGTTCAGCTTTTCTGCAACAAAATCTGCCAAATGTGAATGCCCCCTTTAGGAGTCCTAAACAGGGATCTGGTGCCCAGATTCTCTATGAGTGATCATTCCACCCCATACAGAGGAGGTGATTGCTGCATATAATGTAGGTCTCGTATTTGAGGAGCAGACAGTTATTAAGAATAAACAGTAAAGGGACTGCTCATCACCTGCCTTCTACCATACCTCATATCAGATCCCGTCCTTTAGGCTTCATTACACAGGCCAACAATTGGACGATTTCCTAGGAATGATCCTTCTCGAAAATTACCCGTGTAAACTGACCTGTACCCTTCATTCTCTGGATCAGTATTAGAGATGAGCGAATTTCATGTTATGAAATTTGTTCACGCTTTCTTTGGTGGTAAAAGCAGAATTGCGTTATGGATTCTGTTACCACGGACCATAACGCAGTTCTATGATGGAATGCATAACGTAATGCCTCTAGAGGCATTTCGTGATTCATTCCATCATAATAGAAGCTATGGCCTGCATAACGGATCCGTCTCCTTTCCATTTTACAGGGGAGTCCTGTATGGGCATTTTTGGATGTGGCGATGCCCATGGTGTTTATAGTTTTTATTGTTTATGTATTTATTTTTTTATTCTAGGGAAAGGGAGTGAGTTAAATTTTTATATTTTTTTTTATATTTTTAACATTTTTTTTATAGCCCCACTAGGAGGCTACAAATTACAGTACTCAGATTGATGACAATTTATACTGTATTCCCATTTAATGACAGTATAAGTTGACTTTGCAGATATCCTATGTTGGCCTGCCACTTCTGGCCAACCTAGGAACTGCAATTCTAATACGCTGAGTCTCCTCAGAAAGACTCAGCGTATTACAATGAATGACCGGCATCCCCCATCAATGCTGGGGGATGCCGGTCTTAACCCGGAAGCGCGCTGCATTGCTGCTGGTCACAGACATTACCTGCGGGCCTCTGTTTTGCTGGCTATGGCGCCTGCTGCAGATGCCATGTTTAAAGAACCTAAGGGTTAAATCATAATTTCTGGGTAGCAGATTATGCTGTCTAAACAGCAATTTAAGTATAAATGTATCCAGCAGGCAATTATTGGAGACACACGGTCCATTCCCGATAATTGCCCACTGTGTCTTTCGGAGTAAAGAGGCCTTTTGACTTGTGTGTTTTTGCCGGTTACTGGGCAAAGTAAAGTGATGAATGCACACTATTCTATGGAACGTGGCTTGCAGTCATAGATGCCTATAATTGCTCAGCTATTATTAAACAAACAGGACATTAAAGCTAATCCTGTTTATGAAGGGGAACAAATCACTGTGTTGCCTTCTAACCATCCATTGATTTTCCCACTACCTGTTACTCTTTCGCATAAGTGTGATAAACTGCTACGTGATATTGGAAATTTACATGTTTTTTAAAGCTCAAATTACACTATATTGTTTGCTTTGGGACTCGTACGAATTGTAATGATTTTGCAGTAAATGAGAAGAGTTTTGGTCTTGTACCTTGATAGAAGTAAATTACAAACTATTAAGGTTAATAAGCAGTTTACAAAACCAATCTTCCAGAGGCCTGGGCATATTTTAGCTGATTTAATGTCAGAAATAAGCAACTTCTTTCCGTGGTTTTAAAGGGGTTTTCCATGAGCATAATATTGATATTGGTCTATCCTCAGTACAGGTCATCAATATGTGATTGGTGGGGGTCCGACACCCAGCATCACCACTGATCAACAGTTTGAAGAGGCCACGGTACTCAGGTGAGCGCTATGGCCTCCTCGCAGCAATCACCGGAGCACCATGGCCTCTTCAAACAGATGATCGTGGGGGTTCAGGAGTCGAACCCCCCATAGATCACATATTGATAACCTTTCTTAATGGTAGGTAATCAATATTTTATCTTAACCTCATAAAAGTCTATAGAGGAACTGCAGCTGGGGGCCTTGGGGTCTAGTGACTTGATGCCTATATAGACATTGTGTTTGGCATTTACTATTCCCAATCACCAGTTTTATGACATCAAAAAGTCTAAAAATTTGGTGCATTTGGGATAGATTAACACTAGGGTGTAAAGAGCCAGAGTCCTCCAGTGTGTGCATAGATATTTGTGAAGGTAATCCATGTGCAAGGAGGAAATATGAACAAACACAAAGGCCCAGCAGTGTGTAGTTCTTGTCTTGTATACTCCGCTTTCTGTGTGCCATACTTTTCCTGCCTTCCATTTGTAAGGCAGACGGTAGGCACCTTTGTCAGACATAATAGGTAACATGAGGCTAATCTGTCACCTGGTGGCCCAAAGTGTACTTGACTCCCTATTTTAGTTCTTCCCAACCCTATTCACCATGAAAGTATGAACTGTATAACACTGTGTATGGTAAAATATTGGAGGGGGCATATATCTCACTCAGAATGCTCAGATGGGTGATCCAAGAAATCCAGGAAAGCTGTTGTCAAAACCGTAGACAGGAAGACACACTCAAATGGTGAGCCCTAACTGGAACCCAGCCTGCTGTCCCTGCCTACTTGCAGAGCAAGCCCTAAGCGGCAAGCCCACAACTGGTTGACTGTCCCTATGTTGGTAAGTTCAGGGAGCCAAACCAAGCACCTGCGGTAAAAACTGCAGGAACCTGTTCACACAACTCGAAACCAAAACTGACAAACACACAGAGAAGGATCGTATAGAAATAGGTCAAAGCTGAAAGAAATAGCAAAGCCAAGGGCCAAAACCAGACGGGAAATGGTACAAAATTGCTGACCAGAGTGAGAAGTCCAAGTCAAGCCGAAGTCAAATCCAAATAGCAACAATCCAAAACGCACAATAGCAACAGGAGCACAGCAAGGAAAACCTGTAACTGGCAAGGGTGTATTGCCAGCAGGTGCTTTAAATAGAGCAATGAGTCCCTGGAACAGAACAAGATAGGTCTAGGGACTTGGCGCCCCATTTTACCAGAATACAAGCCACTCAGCCTGCATGGCAAACATACTTGGGTGATACATATAAAAATAACAAAAAGCCTGATTGGAACGTTAAAAAACGTAAAAAAAACAAAACAAAAAAAAAAGGTGTTTTTTTTTTTTCCGATTAGGCTTTTTGTTATTTTTATTGAAGAGTCAGGAATGTGTACCTTTATACCTTTTGGTCCGTTAGAGTCATACATATAACACTAATCTCCCAGGGGGCATGGCCTATGCAGCGCATCATGGGGGGGCGTGGTCCGACAGTGTGTCTGACACAGTGCTGCCATGTCCAAGCCCCAGACCGCTGCGCTGGAGATCGCACAGGTAAGTTGGTGACAACTGTATAGTTTTTGTAGTGTAGTTGGCTGAGGCATGTTTGTTTAAAATATTTTATGGGCCTGCATTTTTATAGAATGGTGAGTAGGTTGTTAGAGGGACCTACCATTCCCTCCCGCTCCAGTACGACGTTTTACCCTAGCCTGAGAAGAACCAAGATGTAGCTGCTGGGCTCATTACTTTGATGATAAAGACAGGGCTGAGAGCCTCATTCAGGGTCAGTGCCTGAAAGCTGCATGATCTGTGGTGGCTGTGCAAAGCCCGATCCTTGTGTATTTGGAGTTGAAGTAGATAGGTGAGGTAACCTGATGTATAGTTAGCGCCCAGACGGGCAAGGTGATTTATTTACATATACGTAAAAGTCTTGTGTTGGCTAAAAAAGAAAAGCTGTTTGAACTTTTTACCCCCGAAGTCCGTCATTGCCGCCCCCACCATAAGCACATGGACCCGCGACAACTGGTACCATCGCCCTAATTCATAGTCCACAAGATTAGAGCCTAAAAAACTAGATTTGCTACATTAGTTTACATTAATAGCAAATTGAATTAGAGAAAAGTGCCCAGGAAAAGCGGAGCAGTTGCCCATAGCAACCAGTCAGAGTTCTGATTTCATTTTTCTGAAGTGCTTCTGGAAATGATAGAAGCAATTTGATTGGTTGACACTTTTACTGTGCTTCGGTTTTTATATATCTCCTCCTAGGTTCTTCTCCTCCTTGAATTGAATACTGTATATACAGTTAGGGCCAGAAATATTTGGACAGTGACACAATTTTCGCGAGTTGGGCTCTGCATGCCACCACATTGGATTTGAAATTAAACCTCTACAACAGAATTCAAGTGCAGATTGTAACGTTTAATTTGAAGGGTTGAACAAAAATATCTGATAGAAAATGTAGGAATTGTACACATTTCTTTACAAACACTCCACATTTTAGGAGCTCAAAAGTAATTGGACAAATAAACATAACCCAAACAAAATATTTTTATTTTCAATATTTTGTTGCGAATCCTTTGGAGGCAATCACTGCCTTAAAGGGGTTGTCCGAGTTATTTTTTTGTTCTTTGTATGTTTCTAACTTGTCAGGTATAACAACTTTCCCATATACTTTGTGTTTCTAAAGCTGCTGGTTTCTCAGAGTTGACTGAGGGTCACATGACCTGTGATGTCACCTTATCTCTCTGCTCTGTGATGTTTCGTTCACAAGCCTCAGAGTTCAGATAACAGTCTGTACACGAGACGTCACTGGCCACGCCCCCTTCCTTTGCCGGGCTGCTATCTGCTCTCCCTGGTTTCCTTCAGATAAAACATTAACCCCTTCAGCCAGAACACACTGAGGGCTCAAGGCTTTACAACAAACAGTAGCTGCAGCAGTGAGAGGAGACAAATGCTGGGCAAGGAGCTATAGAGGAATTGTACAAGAACAGGTAGGGAGAATTTCCTGTGTGTATCAGCAGTGTCATTGTACAGCTGGGACTTGTAGTCCTACACATACAACATGCTGCTGAGTATCCCAGCAGGCAGACATGTCACTCAGCACTTGTATTCATTCCCTTTGCAGAGAGGGGGGGAGAAGGGGGAGGGGCTGAGATTGTTGTTATTGCATGTAAACAAAGACCAGAAGAGAACCAGGGAAATGAGGAAATATGGATTTTTTTTTGCCTAAAACTTGCTTAACTTAGTTATATATTGCTGCCCATCAGATTTACAGCGCTATATATTTTTTGTCATAACTCGGACAACCCCTTTAAGTCTGGAACCCATGGACATCACCAAACGCTGGGTTTCCTCCTTCTTAATGCTTTGCCAGGCCTTTACAGCCGCAGCCTTCATGTCTTGCTTGTTTGTGGGTCTTTCCGTCTTAAGTCTGGATTTGAGCAAGTGAAATGCATGCTCAATTGGGTTAAGATCTGGTGATTGACTTGGCCATTGCAGAATGTTCCACTTTTTTGCACTCATGAACTCATAGGTAGCTTTGGCTGTATGCTTGGGGTCATTGTCCATCTGTACTATGAAGCGCCGTCCGATCAACTTGGCAGCATTTGGCTGAATCTGGGCTGAAAGTATATCCCGGTACACTTCAGAATTCATCCGGCTACTCTTGTCTGCTGTTATGTCATCAATAAACACAAGTGACCCAGTGCCATTGAAAGCCATGCATGCCCATGCCATCACGTTGCCTCCACCATGTTTTACAGAGGATGTGGTGTGCCTTGGATCATGTGCCGTTCCCTTTCTTCTCCAAACTTTTTTCTTCCCATCATTCTGGTACAGGTTGATCTTTGTCTCATCTGTCCATAGAATACTTTTCCAGAACTGAGCTGGCTTCTTGAGGTGTTTTTCAGCAAATTTAACTCTGGCCTGTCTATTTTTGGAATTGATGAATGGTTTGCATCTAGATGTGAACCCTTTGTATTTACTTTCATGGAGTCTTCTCTTTACTGTTGACTTAGAGACAGATACACCTACTTCACTGAGAGTGTTCTGGACTTCAGTTGATGTTGTGAACGGGTTCTTCTTCACCAAAGAAAGTATGCGGCGATCATCCACCACTGTTGTCATCCGTGGACGCCCAGGCCTTTTTGAGTTCCCAAGCTCACCAGTCAATTCCTTTTTTCAGAATGTACCCGACTGTTGATTTTGCTACTCCAAGCATGTCTGCTATCTCTCTGATGGATTTTTTCTTTTTTTTCAGCCTCAGGATGTTCTGCTTCACCTCAATTGAGAGTTCCTTTGACCGCATGTTGTCTGGTCACAGCAACAGCTTCCAAATGCAAAACCACACACCTGGAATCAACCCCAGACCTTTTAACTACTTCATTGATTACAGGTTTACGAGGGAGACGCCTTCAGAGTTAATTGCAGCCCTTAGAGTCCATTGTCCAATTACTTTTGGTCCCTTGAAAAAGAGGAGGCTATGCATTACAGAGCTATGATTCCTAAACCCTTTCTCCTATTTGGATGTGGAAACTCTCATATTGCAGCTGGGAGTGTGCACTTTCAGCCCATATTATATATATAATTGTATTTCTGAACATGTTTTAGTAAACAGCTAAAATAACAAAACTTGTGTCACTGTCCAAATATTTCTGGCCCTAACTGTAGCTGTGAATGTGGATCACCGGCGCTGAGCCTCTTGTCTGGCCTTCTTACTCTGCGGCATTTTTAATTTAAATGGAAATATTTTTGAATAACCTATTTTTTACTTTGTGTTCTTGTTTATGATGTTTACTTGTGGGATAGGTTTTCATTGATCCATCCAGTTCTTTTCTCATAAACCAACTGACTTTGTAGTTTTCTCACCCTTAGGAGATTTCATATGTCTGAAAGAATTACATGGATTTTGTCTTTAATATATCTGAGAACTCAGTATAAACTTGCAGTTTTTGTGAACATTAACAACATTTTCTTCTTTTAACAAATTTTCCATCTTATCAGAGTGATGCAAAATGAAGAAAGAAAGAAGCCATTACTAAGGAGGAGTGGCATGAATAAAGAAATAATACATTTTGCGGCTCTGTTGGCTCTTCTGACATGTCCGTTTTAGCAAATACTTACATTTGCTATAAAATAACAATTCTGGAGCCCCTTTCTTTAAACTTCTGCATTTTACAATTCCTCTGTTATTCCTCTGAGAAATGACTGAATAAATTGACAACTGAGTTATACCCGTGCCTTTGTCAGTAAGCTATGTTCTCACACACTTTGACTGCCCAATCAATCCCAGACTCACCATATTGGCAAGAGCAATAGTGTCACACAGTTGTCAATTTATACATTCATTACCAGCAGGAATAAAAGAGGGATATTACAGAGTTCCAAAGCTCTAACATTGTTATTGCATAAGGAAAACAGCTATTTTCTAAATTAGACATGTTTGGAGAGGTGACAGAACAGAGAACCCCTTTAGTCCTTAGACATGTACGGCTCTGGGAGGGTCTTTAAACATGGCATTCGCTAGCGTGTACATCAGGCTCATACCTGGCGGCTCTCTGCTGTTTAAACAATAATGCAGATCGCAGGCATGTAACCCTTTAGATGCCGTGGTCATGAGCAACCATGGCATCTAAATAGCAGCGCACTATCCTGTGAATATTCCATAAATGTCTGATATTTGTGGGTCCCACATCTGGGACTTGTTCCTTTCTCAAGAATGGGGCTCCATCTTGCATCACGCACGCTGTCCTTATTCACGTTTATGGGTGAAAAAGTAGCTGTGTCCCATAGAAGTCCCATAGAAATGAAAGCAGAGAGCTGCACATTCATGGCCACCTTTCCATTCAAGGGGCCTAATTCTCAAGACAGTAAGGGGTCCCAGACGTTGCATATCTTGTCTGACTAATTGTCACGGTGAGCCGGCGACGCGCCCAATCCTTGATGTGCTGCCGGTCTCCCGTGTCTAGCAGGCAGCAGGCGTCCTTGTTCCCATGGAGATCAGGAAATGAAGATTACCCAACAGCGTACGCTTTCCTGCGTACGCCCGCTCCCTACTTGCGACCAGGGAGTGAGGTGAACCCAGCAGCGTGCGCTTCCTAGTGTACGTTCGCTTCCTGCTGGCATACAGAATGGGAGACGAACGTGGCAGCGTAGACCCGTCCCTTAGTGACGTACAAGCAGGGCAGGTGAGTGCAGGCGTGGACAGGCCAGCGAGTGGAGAGTCAGTATTGGGGTCATGTGACGTGGCCAGCTGGCCACAGGTTGCCTGTAATTGGTCTTATTACCTGAACTTGCGATTGTGAACTGCTGTGACTATTGTGCTTTGACTTCGGCTTGTGAATTTGACTTCGTCCTTGTCTCATCCTCTTGTACTTCGTTCCCTCTTGGTTTTGACCTCGGCTCGACCAAATAGTACTACTATACAGTGTCCATAAAATAGCACCATACAATGGTCAATACAACTATTATAACAGTGCTCAAATGATACCACCATAAGGTGTCTAAATACCATTGTTAAAGTACTATCTCTTTGCAAACACCCTTTGGCTGCTAGCTACCTACAGTACAGACCAAAAGTTTGGACACACCTTTTCATTCAAAGAGTTTTCTGTATTTTCATGACTATGAAAATTGTAGATTCACACTGAAGGCATCAAAACTATGAATTAACACATGTGGAATTATATACTTAACAAAAAAGTGTGAAACAACTGAAAATATGTCTTATATTCTAGGTTCTTCAAAGTAGCCACCTTTTGCTTTGATTACTGCTTTGCACACTCTTGGCATTCTCTTGATGAGCTTCAAGAGGTAGTCACCTGAACTGGTTTTCACGTCACAGGTGTGTCCTGTCAGGTTTAATAAGTGGGATTTCTTGCCTTATAAATGGGGTTGGGACCATGAGTTGTGTTGGGCAGAAGTCAGGTGGATACACAGCTGATAGTCCTACTGAATAGACTGTTACAATTTGTATTATGGCAAGAAAAAAGCAGCTAAGTAAAGAAAAATGAGTGGCCATCATTACTTTAAGAAATGAAGGTCAGTCAGTCCGAAAAATTGGGAAAACTTTGAAAGTGTCCCCAAGTGCAGTCGCAAAAACCATCAAGCACTACAAAGAAACTGGCTCACATGAGGACCGCCCCAGGAAAGGAAGACCAAGAGTCATCTCTGCTGCGGAGGATAAGTTCATCCGAGTCACCAGCCTCAGAAATCGCAGGCTAACAGCAGCTCAGATTAGAGACCAGGTCAATGCCACACAGAGTTCTAGCAGCAGACACATCTCTACAACAACTGTTAAGAGGAGACTGCGTGCAGCAGGCCTTCATGGTAAAATAGCTGCTAGGAAACCACTGCTAAGGACAGGCAACAAGCAGAAGAGACTTGTTTGGGCTAAAGAACACAAGGAATGGACACACCAGTGGAAATCTGTGCTTTGGTCTGATGAGTCCAAATTTGAGATCTTTGGTTCCAACCACTGTGTCTTTGTGCGACGCAGAAAAGGTGAACGATTGGACTCCACATGCCTGGTTCCCACCGTGAAGCATGGAGGAGGAGCTGTGATGGTGTGGGGGTGCTTTGCTGGTGACACTGTTGGGGATTTATTCAAAATTGAAGGCATACTGAACCAGCATGGCTACCACAGCATCTTGCAGCGGCATGCTATTCCATACGTTTAGTTGGACCATCATTTATTTATCAACAGGACAATGACCCCAAGCACACCTCCAGGCTGTGTAAGGGCTATTTGAACAAGAAGGAGAGTGATGGGGTGCTACACCAGATGACCTGGCCTCCACAGTCACCAGACCTGAACCCAATCGAGATGGTTTGGGGTGAGCTGGACCGCAGAGTGAAGGCAAAAGGGCCGACAAGTGCTAAGCATCTCTGGGAACTCCTTCAAGACTGTTGGAATACCATTGCAGGTGACTACCTCTTGAAGCTCATCAAGAGAATGCCAAGAGTGTGCAAAGCAGTAATCAAAGCAAAAGGTGGCTACTTTGAAGAACCTAGAATATAAGACATATTTTCAGTTGTTTCACACTTTTTTGTTAAGTATATAATTCCACATGTGTTAATTCATAGTTTTGATGCCTTCAGTGTGAATCTACAATTTTCATAGTCATGAAAATACAGAAAACTCTTTGAATGAGAAGGTGTGTCCACACTTTTGGTCTGTACTGTATATACGGTCGGAAAGCAATATGACACACAGAGAATGAATTTCAAAATGACTTCTATGGAAAACTTCCCTTAACCTGTTAAATTGTAATATAATAATATACCAATCATTTTCATAGTAATATAAATGACTGAAGATATTACAGATAAACACCATCAGAAATGGGGCACTTATATTGCTTTAGGAAGGTTACATCACTGCCACACACATACGTGAAAACCAGCAATAACCTCAGGTCATGGGATTTTATCCTGATGTAGCCTAGCATTTCTATAACACATGTCTATCAAAGATGAGTCTCATACCAAGATGTAACCAAGGCCATTTTGTTTTCATCTTCTTAAAAAAATATACTAACAAGGAGAAACATAAATAACTCGAATTCGTCTTCAAGAACATAAGTGAAACTACAGTTAACCCTTTAAAGAGTCACTACACTTTCACACAATTTCATTTAATAGAGAATGGTGTATCTAGCAAATTTCTAAATCACTTCATTTAAAAAATCCACCTGAATAAGCTGTAACGTCATGGCCACTAGGGGTCTCACTTCCACCTAATTTACAGCCCTCTGCCTGTTGTCAAGCAAGATCCATCCCTGCTAACAGTGACTAAGAAGATGGCTGAGAGGAAAAGGGGGATCCTGATAAAAGATCTGTTTCTAACATCACAGGAACCTTCTGCCTGTCTGTAAGTTTGATTTATCCCTCCTTATCTGTTCTGTGAGATCCAGAGCTGAAAACAAACACAGTGGGAAGTAAGGGAAAGGACGTCCACTGCTTCTGAATGAGATGCATCTTGCTGTGCAGCTGAAACAGGGAATAATATTCTCTCTATTAGAGAAGCCCAAACAGAACTTTTTCTTCGCAGTTATAATTGTACAAAGAAACACAACTATTATGCAAATTTTTTTTAAAACTCAGGAAGGATTTAACTTAATGTACACAACATGGACATCACACGAATATGGCAGACACTTTCACAATATTGTCATACATCTTTAGATGATTCATTTTGGATAAAAAAATTGTTTGCAGATTTTGACCCCCCATGCCATCATCAGACCCCTCTGCCATCAGTCCTCTGTGCCATCAGTCCCCCCCAGTGTCATCAGTCCTCTGTGCCATCAGCTCCCTCCATGCCATCAGCTCAACCCACCCCCGTTGCCATCAGTTCTCATGAGGTCTTTAGCCCCCCTCAGTGCAATCAGCTCCCCCAGTGTCATCACCCTCATGTCATCAATCCTCTGTGCCATCAGCTCTATGTGCCATCAGCTCCCCCTATGCCATCAGTCCCCCAGTGCCATCAATCCTCTGTGCCATCAGTCCCCCAATACCATGAGTCCTCTGTGCCATCAGCTCCCTCCATGCCATCGCCCCCCCTGTGCCATCAGTCCTCTGTGCCATCAGCTCCCCCATGCCATCAGCTCAACCCCCCGTTGCCATCAGCTCTACTGTGCCATCAGCTCCCCCCTAGTGCCATCAGCTCCGCCCAGTGCCATCAATCCTCCATGCCATTAGTCCCCCAATGCCATGAGTCCTCTGTGCTAGCAGCTCCCCCCATGCCATCAGCCCCCCAGTGCCATCAGTCCTCTGTGCCATTAGTTCCCCCAGTGCCATCAGCTCTATGTGCCATCAGTCCCCCAATGCCATCAGCTCCCCCCAGTGTCATCAGTCCTCTGTGCCATCACCCCCCAATGCCATGAGTCCTATGTGCTATCATCCCCATCCCCTCTGCCAGCATTCCCTCAGCTCCCCCAGTGCCACCATCTCCGCTCCTAGTCTCCAGCAGCCCTTAAATACTTACCTCTCCTGTCTTCTTCTCAGCGCGTTGCACTGTCGTCCTGACATCACGCAGCGTCGGGTCACGGTGCATGGATACATGCACTATGTCCTGATGATGTGTCGGATTTAGTGCAGCACGTGGGCCGGCAGGTTTTTGCATTTTTATGGCCAGTGCTACCAAATTTGTTGCATCTGAACAAACACATTTCTTGCACTGGGGACAGAAGGCCGGTATAATTAGTGCAGCCTGTTACTTCTGTATGCCATTAGTATGCTGCACATAACTGCTGTACTGAATTACTACCTATTAGCTGTCTTCTTTGTATGAGAGGAAAATGGTGCAAACATTTGGAACGTGTTCTTCATCATAATAATATTTCCTGATTTCCTTAATAATGGATTTATTTCCTATTGCCGGAGATTGTCATTACTGACGTCACATCACTGTATGAGGGACAGGGCACTGGTCAGTGTGATGGCTCTGTTGCGCTCATAGTTGCCTTGCAGCTGGGGGCATGGGTTAAAATCCCACCAAGGGTAACATCCGCATGGGGTTTGTATGTTTTTTTCTTCTGCTTGGCTTCCCCTAGGTGCTCTGGTTGTCCCGCAAACATACAGGGATTTAGATTGTTGACTCCAATGGGGATAGGGACCAACGAGAAGGAGAATCTCTGTACAGCACTGCAGAATATGTTGGTGCTATATAAGTGAATAAATATGATGTAAATCTGATACTTGCTCAGATTTTATTTTTATACTAATGTCTGCTGAGATTTTACATGCATATTCTGGCTCACTAGTGCACCTAGATTTTGGTGGTAATTGCACCAAAATGTACTGCAAGTTGGTGCCTCTATGTATAGAGACATTATCTCGGCCTATTTCAACGAGAGGTTTGGTTTACTGGAAAAGGGACCTGACCTAATATAAGACATTTTGTGCCGCAATTAAGGTGTAAAATTATGTCTCAAATTAAGCCAAAAAGTAGAAAAGCTTGCTAAAGTTATACGGGGAGATTTCTCATGCCCATATGCCACTTTTCCAGTGTAAAAAAGTCGCAAACTATGGGACTTTTTAAACACCCTTACCCCTAAATCTAGGCGCCAGTGGTATTTCTACACCTACCTCGTCACTTTCCTAAATGGGGGCATGTTAATGGTGGGATTTGGGCAGGCCGTCACCCCCCAGAGTATGTCAGCGTTATATAAGTGAGTAAAATAAATAAATAAACAAAATAAATAAATAGATAAAATGACGTAAATGATGAATGATATCTACACCAGATTTCATTTCAGGTTCAGGGACAGAAGGAGGATATGCTTAAAGGGGTTGTCCAAATTACTTTTATTGAGGACCTGATCAGATCTGCGGGGGTCCGACACCCAGTACCCCCGCCGATAAGCTGTTTGAAGAGAAGGCCGTGCTCCGTGCCAGCGCTGCCTTCTCTTCATTGTTTAACTACTCGCCGTCGCATCCACAGTAGTGAGCAGGCGTAATTATATAAAGCCGTCCCATTCACTTCTATGGGACGGCTCCTTCCTATTGAAGTGTATAAGAATGAGTCGTCCCATTGAACTAAAGGGGACGGCTTCTTGTAATTACACCTGCTCACCGCTGCGGTTACGGCGCGGAGCAGGTAAACAATGAAGAGAAGGTAGGACTGGCACGGGGCGAGAATTTTCTTTTCAACCAGCGGCTCGACAGGGGTGACGGGTGTCGGACCCCTACCAATCTGATATCATCAATAACAATAACTTGGACAACCCCTTTAATTTATGATGAGGCGTGCTTGTCATAAACTAATTGCATCCTCCTGTCGGCACAGGCATTATGAAGAATAAATGACCCCCAAAGTGTCTAGCCTTGAAGCTCCTCTGATGCCACCAGATTTAAGGCATCTATCCTATAAATCAGGGATCAGCAACCTCTGGCGCTCCAACTCCCAGAATCCTCCTTTCACTACTATGGGAGTTACAAGAACAGCCAAGAAAGTGTGTATGCTGGGAGTTGTAATTTCACAGTAGATGAGATGACTTGGATAATAAAATGAATCCCTTTTTCCCAGATTCCAGAGGAGCATGTATGCCCTATAAGCTTCCTCATACCGATTAAGGCGCACACTCCGCTAGGAGAGATACTACCCCGCAAATCCTAGCTTTGAACCAAATTTATCATCCCGCCTGAGCCACTGTGATATCTCTGAGGACTTTAGAACCTGTCTAAATTTACTCCAGCTACAGGTTTACTAAATCTCTCTCACTGTATCAATGAACTAAAACTCCATGCAAAAAAAAAACCCTACCTTGCTTTGCTAAATCCACCAGTTGTAACGCAGGTGTCTGCTGAGGCTGTTCCCTTTCTGTCCACTAGATGGCGGCAGAGAGCCTTCATCCGGCCCATAGCCATCAAAAGTCAAATGTGAGCGAGAAGAAAGGAAGGAGAGGTCTGGATTGTGGAGATCTGCGCTTTCCTTGGTCCGTGTTTGGGATTTTTTTGGCCGCTCTATGGGATCTCTGCTCAGGTCCTGGGATTAGGAAGCAGGATTTAGCAGGATTGCACATGTGGTGGAGCTGCTGAATGAAGCACTGGAGGAGATACTACTACACAGGGATCTATAGAGTACTGCAGGTGCTGAATCTCTAAGAAAGTGCAGATACGCCTTAAGGAGCTGTCCAGCCACCCTCCTCCTGAGGCTGTCTCCGCAGGACACTAATATTGGGAGTGCTTGTCCTCACCATGGGCTGCTGTACAGGACGATGTACACTGATTTTCCTCTGCACTTTACAGATGGTGAGTACACCCCATTCATGCACTTTCCTATGGACCTCCTGCTGGAAGGAGATCAGTCAACTTGCATTCAGTGTCCTCCTGTCTGTGTCTGGTATCACGGCTCTAGACCTGCTGGATGTAATGTATTCCATGACATGCTGTCAAATTGATGCGCCTCCTGTCCGACGACTACGGTAACGCTGATACGCCGTATCTAATCTGGCCACAGAAGTGGTTTTAGGTTCCAGGAGGTGGTTTGACACTTCCATGTGACTATTCACAGAGGTTATCGTTGTCTGAAATCCGTCTAGTGATTTGGATGCATACTTGATTATGTCTGCAAAGCTTGCCCGTGAAAGTATAGCAAAGTCTAGCCCTTAAAGGGGATGTCTCGCTTTGTCAAATCATGTAGGAAGAGTTAATACAAGGCAATTACTAATGTATTGTTATTGTCCATATTACCTCCTTGGTGGCTTGATTCATTTTTCCATCACATTATACATGGCTCGTATCCAGGGGTTACGACCACCCTGTGATCCAGCAGTGGTGGTTGTGCTTGCATACTATAGGAAATAGCACCGCAGATACGAGGTGACCAGGACGGGACCTCCTGCGCATGCGCACTCCCACAGCCCCGGCCACCGGAGAAGTCGTTTTTTTTTCTATAGTGTGTAAGCACGACCACCACTGCTGGATCACAGGGTGGTTGTAACCCCTGGCAATGTGAAGTGTTTAATATAATGGGAAAATGAATCCAGCCAGCAAAGGAGGCAATATAGACAATCACAATACATTAGTAAGTGCCTTGTATTAACTCTTACTACATGGTAAATGCCATTTGCTGAAGTGAGACAACCCCTTTAACTAAGAACCAACATGGTCTATTGGAGGTGCCCATACACATTCATATGCATCTACAAAAATACTTTTGGGCGAGATTCTCCATCCAGTGAATGATGAATGTCATTCATCACTTGGCCATAACCTTAACATAATGGCCAAAAATGTCCAACTGGGTAACTTTGTGATAGCCGTCGCCCTCATGGATTGTGCCCCATTCTTACCCGAGCATGTGATAGCCGTCGCCCTCATGGATTGTGCCCCATTCTTACCTAAGCATGTGATAGCCGTCGCCCTCATGGATTGCGCCCCATTCTTACCCGAGCATGTGATAGCCGTCGCCCTCATGGATTGTGCCCCATTCTTACCTGAGCATGTGATAGCCATCGCCCTCATGGATTGTGCCCCATTCTTACCTGAGCATGTGATAGCCGTCGCCCTCATGGATTGCGCCCCATTCTTACCCGAGCATGTGATAGCCGTCGCCCTCATGGATTGTGCCCCATTCTTACCTGAGCATGTGATAGCCATCGCCCTCATGGATTGTGCCCCATTCTTACCTGAGCATGTGATAGCCGTCGCCCTCATGGATTGTGCCCCATTCTTACCCGAGCATGTGATAGCCCGTCGCCCTCATGGATTGTGCCCCATTCTTACCTGAGCATGTGATAACCCATCGCCCTCATGGATTGTGCCCCATTCTTACCCTGGCATGTGACAGCCCATCGCCCTCGTGGATTGTGCCCCATTCTTACCCGAGCATGTGATAGACCGTCGCCCTCATGGATTGTGCCCCATTCTTACCCAAGCATGTGATATCCCGTCACCCTCATGGATTGTGCCCCATTCTTACCTGAGCATGTGATAGCCTGTCGCCCTCATGGATGGTTCCCCATTCTTACCCGAGCATGTGATAGCCGTCACCCTCATGGATTGTGCCCCATTCTTACCCGAGCATGTGATAGCTCGTCACCATCATGGATGGTGCCCCATTCTTACCCGAACATGTGATAGCCCGTCACCCTCATGGATTGCGCCCCATTCTTACCCGAGCATGTGACAGCCCGTCACCCTCATGGATTGCTCCCCATTCTTACCCGAGTTTGTGATAGCCCGTCACCCTCATGGGTTGTGCCCCATTCTTACCCAAGCATGTGATAGCCCGTCACCCTCATGGATTGCGCCCCATTCTTACCCGAGCATGTGATAGCCCGTCACCCTCATGGATTGCTCCCCATTCTTACCCGAGTTTGTGATAGCCCGTCGCCCTCATGGATTGTGCCCCATTCTTACCCGAGTTTGTGATAGCCCGCCGCCCTCATGGACTGTGCCCCATTCGGAAGCATATGATCTTCATGTGGGGTTATTGTGATCAATGCTAGATACTGTCCTCCTGGGTCATAGACACTTCACTACCTGTCCCCGGTCTGTCTACTCGGCCGGTACGGATGAGTGTGTACACGGTCCATTGTTTGCCGGTGGAAGGAGCTGTCACTTCTGGGATTGTGTTGTAGCCTTATCTCTCTGACAACCCTCTAGTTTGCATAAACCTAACAAAAGAGAGATGTCATTTTTCTTCCTGCGGCTGCTCGCGGCTGCATTGTGTGTAGGCTGCACTCCAACACTCCTGAAATTGCTTTACAATTGTGTGATTGTTCGTTTCATTAAAGAAGGGAGGGGGGGAGTAGGATGTTGTATTTGCACAGTAGCAGTGTATTTAGGGCTTTTTATCTCGACCTGGTACAATGTCCACGGTAGCCATAGCCATCTGGATTTATCTGTAATCCAATCATAATGAATAGATGGTTGAATGTAACTAGATTATAGGACTGTGCAGTATAATATATACCCGTGTTGCATATGCAATTTAAAGGGACCCTCCAGTCCATGAAAAAAAAAAAAAAGTCTCACCTTTACTGGGGAACAAACAGAATACTTACCTTTTAGTTACAGATCCACCAGTTCCCAGGCTCCTTTTCTATCATCCAAGATGGCGACACTGCTTCTCAGACTACCTGATGCATACTGTGCACTGGTAACCCAAGATACTTCCTGCTTTTTCAGCTCTGCTTTTTGATTGGCCAAAAACCATTCATGTGAGCAGTGCTGGCCAATCCAGGGCAGCTGGTTATGTATATGCAATTTAAAGACATATCCCCATCTTCATGCTCCGATGCTCTCCCTTGCCCTACACTGAATCGCTCCGAGCAAAGGCTTTTTTTATTACTTTGGTACACAGGTAGGCGGAGGCTTCCGCCCAACAGTGTTCTAGGTGACATCAATGGCCTCACTGCTAGGCGGAAACCTCTGCCTAGCAGTCCATATGGAGAGTCCTTTACGTCACCAGATCTCCAAAAAATGCCTTTGCCCTGCGTGATTCAGCGCAGTGCAAAGGAGAGCATGGGAGCATGAAATGCTCTGATGCTCATATCAAGGGGGCCAGAGAGGTAAAGATGACCATATGTCCGAGCTCTGAACCCCGACAACCCCTTTAAAGAGACCCTCCAGCTCAAGAAAAAAAATCACATTTACTGGGGAACAAACAGAACATTTACCTTGTGCGCTCCTGCCAGTTCTTCTATCGTCCAAGATGGCCGCGCTTCCTGCTTGTTCAGTCCTGCTCTTGGATTGGCCAGCACTGCTCATGTGAGCGGAGATGACCAATCCAAGGGCAGCTGGGAGTGTCTTGGACTACCAAATCTACAGTGTTCGTCAGGCAGTCAGAGAAACAGGGCAGTCAACTTGGATGGCAGAAGAGGAGACTGGATCTTCAGCTAAATGAAGGGCACCGTGTACGTGTTCTGTTTGATCCCAAATAAATATTAATTCATTTTCTTTAATTGGAGGGTTGCTTTAGTAAAACTTTCAACTTCTTTATCTGATTTTAGTAAAACGGACACATTTTTGGGGATGTACAGTATTTGATGTATTATGAAAAATGAATTTTGATCAGAGACCTTCATGGTTGAGATTTTCGGGGTAAACTCCATAGTGATAAGACCTCACAAGACAATGAACATACGGCAGATTTCAGACTGTATAGAAATAAAAGGATCAGGTGACATTAGGACAATGGTGATGGCAGCAAAAAAGGACCCTCAGCAATCCAATGTCATCAATCAAAAGGATGGGAGTAATCATGGCTCCTGCCGTTTAGATTAGATTTACATATGGACTATTGAGAACGTAGAACTGTTTCCCACTATAGAAAGGAATAAAGAGGACCTAGTAACTACATTCCCTATGAAATGACAGTCATGGAGCATCTTTTCTTAGAACTCTGTCCTGTGCCATTCCTCTGTTATTCCTAATGGACATGCATGGATAAATTGACAACTGGATGTTACGACACAGGTGTGTGTGTCCCCCTACATAGTATAACGCTGACAGTGTCAGTCTGTGTAGGGGCACGCCCCTCTGAACAGGGGAATGGTAGCATTCATTAATTAATCTATTTATATATACATTTTTAGGGGGGATAACAGAGGAACGGAACAACCTATAATTCTGGAAATAGGTGCTCCAAACTAAAACAGACATTTCATGAGAGGTGACAGGTCCTCTTTAAAGGGGCTTTCCAACCTTAATTCATCACCAAGCTGTGGATGCAGCAATTGCCTTTGGTACGGCTCATGGTTGCTTTAGCGATGTGAACAGGACCACCACACAGATGCCCACTGATTTATTTTACACCCTAAGCAGCTCCCAGGAAAGTGTGGAAAAGCAGAGAAAGGTGATACCAGATGTGAAGGTCGGCTCTCCTCATGGATGAAGAACCCCTAGAGTTCTTTTTCCTATTGAAGTCAATGGAGGCTACAAACCACCAGGGATAGATCAGAGGAGAACCATGGAAGGTGCTCTATGTGAATGGGAATTCAGAATTTCCTATGGCCATGATTTCCCATATGTCTTCTGGGTCCATTTATTGGAAGGTCCACGCCCCAGAAATCAGCCTGCTTTCAGCACTTTGGGGCACTTTTACGAATAATCTCCTGTCCCAGAGGAGCTGGATTTAGAAGACCATATTACCTGCTTTACCTTGTATTCCTCTACACGCCAGCGCTTCTGAATCCCACCGACCTTTTCATGTCGAGCTGTGGAGCTCGCTGATTAATACCTTGTGCTCTGACTTACTGCATTGAACTATCCAGCAAGGTCATGATATTTTAGAAGCCAAACCGTAGATTTATAATCCTTTACTGGAGGTCATTTCAGTTCTAGCTGGAAAGTACTTATTACTAAATCACATCCACTCTTTTTAGGGTCATTAAGAAAGATTTATTCTCCTTCCCTCCGCAGCGGGACTTGTCTCTGTGTAACTAGTGTATGAGAATTAGGGGTAATTTACTAAAAGTTTATTAAAACAAGTCCGAGTACGGAACATTACGACAGCTCGGGCGTAGAGACAAAGATTAAAGGGGTTCTCCGGGCTCTCCTATATTGATGACCTATCCTTAGGATAGGTCATCAGTATCAGATCGGCGGAGGTCCTTCCCTGGTACCGCCGCTGATCAGCTGTATGGAGAGACAATGCACGCAGTGTGCACGTTCCGTCTCCCTTCTCTCTTCCTGTCCACTGCTGCTGTCCCATAGACACACAGCAGTGGACAGGAAGACAGAAGGCAGATGACACATGTGCAGTGCGTGAGCCGTCTCCCCGTACAGCTGAAAAGTGGGGATGCAGGGTGTCGGACCCCCGCCTATCTGATATTGATGACCTATCCTGAGGATAGGTCATCAATATTGAGAAGCCCAGAGAACCTCTTTAAAGGGGTTGCCTCATCGCTAGCGGGCATATCGCTAGGGATCGGAGAGGAGTGGGGAAATGAATGGAGGGCCCACTGCGCTGGCTCGGCTATTTCTGTCTGCCCCATAGAAATGAATGCGCTTGCGCTCCCATTCACTTCTATGGGAGCAGCGAGGAGCAGCGCTTGGTGGTGGACGGACCCCGGGAAATCCGAGGTCCTCCAGCCACAGCTTTCCCCGCTCTGTTCTCCTTGTAGGTGAGGATCCCAGAGGTGGGACCCACACCTATCAGACAATGGAGACATATTCTAGCGATATGCCCCCCTTGTATGTCATGGGAATACCCCTTTAACTTTATTTCTTTGCTTCTTTTTAGCCAACATGTTCCCATTTCTAATAACGTCTATGTTCTTGTATATGTATCTGTAACACCTTTTCCGTATGGATGTGTGTAGCTTCCATAATTTCCATGGGTCTATGTCCATAAGCATCATCTCTGCGTCCAGGAACAAATTGCAGCATGTTCTATATTGAGCGTTTTTCACGCAGCCCTGGCCTCCTTAGAAGTGAATGGGGCTTGTGTGAAAAGCTCAAGCTATCCGGATGCAATGCGTTTTTCACTGATGGTTTTACGAGATGCAGATTGTTATTCTTCAGTTTTTCTTCACGCATGCAATCTGGATACAATCCAGATGAAAAAAACAGAAAATCTGAACGCAATAGCAGGAAAAACTGATTGAACATGGTTGCAAAACCATCCGTTTTTTTCCTGAACAGATCTTGACACAATCCATATTGTTCATGTGAAAGAGGACTAAGGATATGAGCACATCTGCGTCAGAGGCTCAGTTCAGGACACTGAACGGATCCCATTATACTCCATAGGATCTGTTTGACTCCATTGCGGTCGGTAATTAAAGTGTGAAGATGAAGTTTCTGATAATTTGAATTCCATTTTGGATCTGTTCAGTTAAAGTGTTGATTTAAGACCTGTGAATGCAGGTGCACGGAGTAAGGTTTTGTCTACATATTTTCTCAAGGTTGTTTTGGGATTCTGACTCGCTGCGGACCTGGGAACTGGCCGCTCCAAGGTCTGCGGTGAGAGCAGATGAACAGCACGTACACAGTGACAATTATACAGCGCAATCGTTGGCTACGTTCCACTAAGGGATTTTTGTTTAATTGGTATAAAGCTGTAACCCTTCAGGAAAGGAGACAGAAGCTCATCCTATGGGGGGACGCCTCACATAGGGACCGGTGTTTTCCCGATCGAGACTCTGACTGCTTTCGCTGAAAGGGCTTCCCAGCTGATGTCGCTGTCAGATGATGATAACTCAATCGGTGATGTATGTACCTTCATTCTGGATGTAGTCAGGACTCCAGATGAAGTGTTGATATAATTGTGTATTATGTTCTTTATCCTTTGTATATAGATAAGTGCAAAAGAAGGATATCATATCACTATATGTATACACTACTTATTATATTTAATAAAATCATATTATAAACCTTCCTTTGAAGTGTAGCTTTAGTTCAGTTAAGAGTCTCTCTTTAAAGAGTATCCGAACCTGAAGTCTTGCTCTTATCAGCAAAACAGTAATGTACAGAATCCGGCATTTCTGTTATTTTCTTTCTTCTGCTCCTATAACAGAGCAGAACTACAGAAAAAAAGAACGATGATGTGTAACATCCCCAAGGTATCACTGTTGTTTTTGCTTATTATACTGTGTGTTTTGTTTTTACTTTGTTGATCTGTTGTTGCATTGAAACTGTCAACAAGTATGCTCCTATGCAGCTATGCTGTCTCTCTTTGTCTGTGTGTCTCTTTAGCTCCTCCTCACTCCTACCCCTCCATAGAACTAGACATTTCTCACTGATAAAACATATTACAGAGTTTCTTCTGGTCACTCGTACTATTGATTTATGCAAAGTTGTGTGAAAAGTTAGTGACCGTTTAAGAATGCTTTTCCGAGTGTACATGAGGTGGTCAGAAAAGACTGCTGTTTGCTGAAGGAGTGTTCATTCGACACTTAACTAATGTGCATAACCAGCCGTAGTCATTTCAGACTTAGAACTGTCATCTTTCCATCAAGGTGCAAACTTTTAGATGCAAAATCAGATAGCTATGCTATTGGTAGCTAATGGTATCTTCACGTACAACTACATGGCGGATTTTCTGTATACATACTTCAAAATCTTATTTGTAAAGTTTAGCTTTGCATTATTTGAGCACTTTGTGGTACTCCTTAAAAGGAGTGTGTCATCAGAAAATGCCCTATTGCTTAAATCAAGTTACAAAGATATTTTCATAAAATTTTTATATATAAAAAAATCCTAAAAAAAATCATAAAATCCTGTCCTTTTTGCACTTCCCACTAAGTCTAATAATAGGCACCACTTTTTTGTTCAGATCACTTTTCAGTAGTCCTCTCATTATCATCATGGGCAGGATCCAAAATTCACAATAGGTCACAGAGCATGCCTAGAAAACTCTCCCATAGAAGTCAATGAGTCCCCTCCAGTCTGTTGTTTCCCGCAGTGGCTGCTGTAAAGCATATTTCTAAATGCTGTTAAACAGTGGCAAGGGCAAGATGGCCGCCCCAATCATGTATAGGAACTAGAGTAAAAAAAATCATAAAATAAAAACATAAGACATCATATAGTACATGACAATCTATTTTTAACAAAGCTAGAACCAGCCCTGTACCTCACATGGATCCAGAGATCTCCACTGCTCCAATTGCTTTGCTGGATTCTCTTTACCCTGGCAGCTCAGGAGGCATGTCCTTTCTACTGCTGCTCTCTCCCTGTAACTGCCACAACTTGTAACAGAACATATGGCTGGTAACAGTTGAAGATTTAAACTGAGCACGTGCGACCGGCTCAGTGAGACAGACAAGAAATGAGGAAAAAAAACAAACAGCAGGTGGCACTATATAGATAAATGTTATTGAATAGCTCACTGACTACTACATTTGTAATTACATGCAGTTACAAAAGGGTTCAGATCCAGGTGCTGGTTTGAAAAAATGTAGAATATGTTTCATAACATAACTCGTTTAAAGGGATTCTTTCACCTGTTTTTCACCTATATAACTAAGAGCACTGCCCCACAGAATATTGCACACACATTCCAGACATACCTGTGTGCACTGTGTGTCTGTATTACATGTCACATCCCAGACATACCTGTGTGCACTGTGTGTCTGTATTACATGTCCAGGAAAAGCACTTTTATTCTGCAGGAAAACAGCTCCCAAGTGCCCAGCTGAAAGTGAAACTAAAAACAGCTTTCACTCCTGACTCGATTTGTAACAGCTATATCGTCTGATATAGTGGATATAATACGGTGATTCTGGTATCATTTGAAAGGTTGGAATGCCAGCTTTCAAACACAGTCATGCTCATATTTCTACCTGGTACCAATCCTAAGAAATAAGAAGTTAAAGCAGCCCTCCCCTCTTCAGTCTGGTTTGCAGCAGAGCTGAGCACTTGGGAGCTGTTTTCCTGCAGAATAAAAGTGCTTTTCCTGGACATGTAATACAGACACACAGTGCACACAGGTATGTCTGGGATGTGACATGTAATACAGACACACAGGTATGTCTGGGATGTGACATGTAATACAGACACACAGTGCACACAGGTATGTCTGGGATGTGTATGCAATCTTCTGTGGGGCAGTGCTGTTAGTTATATTGGTGAAAATGAGGTGACAGACTCCATTTAAGGATAGGACATCAATATAAAAGCACTGGACAAGTCCTTTAAGGAGTATAACAAGAGATGGCTGTGCACAGGGCACCATCAAGCTTAAGGCCGTCCCTGAGATGCCTTCCCACCTCCCTCACCAATTACACCACAGATATATATGTATGGGGACTATTATTTATGGTGTCATTTTTCCACTGCTTGTGTAGATGGGGGTATGATTTATGTATGATGTATGTATGTACGTTATTTGCCCCCTTTATCATCTTGTGTTTATACTAGAGTCTGAGTACATGGAGTAATACTGATTTGTTGGCGGAGACCCTCTTGAACCGTCCGTAGTGATAGATCTGACATATGTGTGATAATCACTGAGAGATTGTAAACCTGCATCATGAATATTTATGTCTTCAGCTTACAGCACAGCGGGCTCCTAACTAGTGCCCGTCACTCACCACACTGCCGCCATCTGCTTCCCGGAACGTGCCATGACATCAGAGGTACGGGATGTCTAATGCAGATAAAAAGTAATCCTCAGAAATGGGCGTGGAGGTATATTTCTTATAGGGTTAAAGCTATGCATTATTTTATTACATGGCGGGCACTATACGGGAACTGGAAGTAATAATAGGTCACAATAGGAATACGAACAACTGTGGCAGCGTTATTGTTGGCACTGTAGGAATCCATCAATTACTATGGGGGCACTGTGACTACTGTGTAAACTATATGACTGCTGTGAGGGGGACTATGAGGACACTATACACAGTATGGGCACAATAGGACTACATATGCCTGTGCCACCATTAAATGTTATTTTAATATAATTCAGCATGAAAAACGAGTCACTTTTGTAATTTACTTTGCTCCATTTGTGAGATATTCCCTTTACTTCATATAATGGAGCCCCCTGGTGTTTGATGTGTTTAGAAATGTGTATGTCCGCCTAATGAGGTGGTCGCACATGCTCAGTTATATCTTTCAACTGCAAACAACCATACCTACTGTTAGCAGATGTGACAGTTACAAGGAATGAGATGCAGCAGAAAGGACAAACCCCCTGAGAAAGGGCACCCCCAAGCTGTGATAGGGAGAGGGTTGCAGCAGAAAGGACATGCCCTCTGAGCTCCAACAGGACGAGAGCTGCAGCAGAAATGACGTGCCCCCTTATCTGTGACAGGAAGAGAGCTGCACCAAAAAGGACACACCACTGAGCTGTAATAGAGAGAGCTTAAGCAGAAAGGACACAAATCTCTGTCAGCTTGATATAAATCTAGCAGAGCAATGAATGTGGAGATCTCTGGATCCATGTGAGGTACAGGGCTGGTTTGTTTAGAAAGAGATTGTTATGTACTATATGATGCCTGGTTTTAATTGTTTTACATCAATCATGACATAACCCCTTTAATTACTGTTGGCACACTACGGGAATATTGTGGCTATGAAGATACTATAGAAAAACTGTAACTAGTGTGTGGGGGCTGCGTGTACTGTGATGGCACTATGGGGGCACTGGGAGTACTGTAGGGACTGTGATGGGGACTCTGCTGGGGGAGCAGTATGTGGGCAATGTAACTGCTAGCAGAGACTATTAAAGGCACTGGGGATCATTTATTAAGCATTAAAGGGGTATTCCCATCTCACAAATGTGGTCTGTATAGTTAGATATAGCCATACCAATATTATTACTAATAGAATGTATTTATATAAAATGTACCGTTTAGAAGATTTACCTATTTGTATATCCATTGTCCCACACACATCAGTCAGGCTGTTGCCCCTGGTTACGGCCACCGCAGCCGTCTAGTAATGGAGGCCGGCTTGCTCCTTTTCAAACCCGCTCTGAGGTAACTGCTGTATTGTGAACGCACATTGTATGAGCGCAGACATATCTTAGGGTTGTAGCATTTTTGTCTGCGTTTCCAAAAACGCAGAGAAACGGATCCTGTTTCATGATCAAAACTGCGTCCAAAACGCAGATGTGACAGTACCCTAAGATGTGTCTCCACATGCTCATGTAATGTGCGTTCACAATACAGCAGTTACCTCAGAGCGGGTTTGAACAGGAGCAAGCCGGCCAGCACTACTACACGACCGCGGTGGTCGTAACTAGGGGCAACGGCCTGACTGATGTGTGTGGGACAATGGATATACAAATAGGGAAATCTTCTAAACGGTACATTTTATATAAATACATTCTATTAGTAATAATATTGGTATGGCTATATCTAACTATACAAACTACATTTGTGAGATGGGAATACCCCTTTAATAGCCCCTTTAGCTGGTGGTGGATCCGCACAAGTTATGAAGAAGCGCCGACCTCTCCATAATTTCAGCGCTTCCTCCGCCAGTTCTAACTGTAAGACAGAGTCCAAGTTGTCTTACATTTAGACCATTTTCTGCACCTAAAACAGGTACAGAAAATAATGAATGAGATGGGTCTACCAGTCCGTCCTCTTTCCCGCCCACGTCACGCCCACTTTTTTAGACCTGACATGAGTGGGGAAAAGTTGAGATTGCGATGCAAATAACCTTTGTGCCAGAATCTGCAGCAGAAATACACCTAAGGCTACTTTCACACTTGCCGCTAGTGCACGCGTGCGGCCGGGAACTACGCTCCGACCCCATTCACTATAATGGGGGCGGGCCAGAACATGTCATAGTTTTAGTCATTATAGCAAATGGGGCCGGAGCGTAGTCTCAGCTGCACACGTGCACTAGCGGCAGCACAAATCCGGCAGGCTGCTCACCCGCATGAACAGCCTGCTGGACACCCGTGCTGCTAGTGTGAAAGTAGCCTAATATAGGCGTATTTTTGATTATAAATGACCCCCACTATCTATTTGGAGGGAACTACAGTGAATGAACTTCTTTGGCAGGCCATGGGGGCTGTAGCTATTGTGATGTCGCTATGAGATGACTTGATTATGGTTGAGGTACAGTAAGTACTGCAGGGTACAGCAGGACACGTAGCGAATAGTTACAGCTTTGATGCCATCATGATTATCATATATGGATTTTGACATTGTATGACAGTAGGGGTTACATGAATGTGATAATCAGCGTGTGTAGGGGACAGGTAGTATACATTGTGCCGCTCATAAAAGCTAAAGATTAGAGTTGATTGAACATGCTCGTAACGAGCACTGTACTGCTCGGATCCCCTGGTGAGGAGGACGGATCCGGATGGCTGCGCCCATGCGAGCGCAGGGGAGCCGAGTGCTACAGTGCTCGTTACAAGCACGTTCGCTCATCTCTACTAAAGATGTGTTCTTAAAGGGGAAGTCCACCCAGAAATGATCATTAGATGTGCTATAGAGACACATCAGAGCATTACCTTGATGGAGTCCATGAATCTCAAGACTCCCAAATCCCTTGTTTGAATAGTTGAGCATACGCACCATCGCTCTGTAGTGTGCAACTTCTGGGACCCCATTTTTTCGTTGTCGTTGGGGTCCCAGAAGTTGGTCAGACCCCAACAGGTTTACTATCTAACAGATTTACTCTATCCAGTAGATAGGGGATAACTTGTTCCTGGAATAACCTTTAAAGGCTATGTACACTTTCAGGGGCATTTTTTTATAATTGCATTTTACTCATTTTAAGCTAAAAATTATTTATTTCAATAGTTTTTATAATTAAAACTGTTGATCCTTTTCTGAGATACAGGGGTTAAAAATCAGCCTGTTTGTTATCACTTTCTGTGTCCTTTGAATCCCATCATCTGACGGCTCATGTGTAACGCTTGTCTCTGATCTCCTGACCTCATAAACACTTTAAGTCTTTTTCTTATCAGTTTTAGGCTGCTTTTACACTTGTGCTTTCCCTTTCCGCTATTGAGCTCCATCATAGGATCTCAATAGCGGGGGAAAACGCTTCCGTTTTGTCCCCATTCATTGTCAATGGGGACAAAACTGAACTGAACGAAACGGAATTCACCAGAATGCATTCTGTTCCGTTTGGCTGCGTCCCCATCGCAGATAAAGTAACGCTGCAAGTAGTTTTTTTCTGTCCACGATGTGGTGCGGAGCAAGACAGATCCATCATGACTCACAATGTAAGTCAACGGTGGCGGATCCGTTTTCTTTGGCACAATAGAAAACAGATCCGTCCCCAATTGACTTTCAATGGAGTTCATGACGGATCCGTCTTGTCTATGTTAAAGATAATACAACCGGATCCGTTCATAACGGATGCAGGCAGTTGTATTATTGTGACAGAATCATTTTTGCTGATCCATGACGGATCCAGCAAAAATGCTAGTGTGAAAGTAGCCTCCTGAATTGAGCTATAATGAGTGTTTACGAGGTCAGGAGATCAGATGGCGGGATTCAAAGAAAATAGAAAGTGACAGCTTTCAGACTGATTTTTAACCCCTGTAGCTGAGAAATTGATGAACATTTTTAATAAAGACCAATTGAAAAAAAGATTTTTAGCTCAAAATGAGTAAAATGCAATCATAAAAAAAAAAAGATTCCCAAAAGTGTCTAGTTACGTACGCGTTGTATGCTCATGTCAGTGATTTTTTACAAAGATGGATGTTTGGTTTCAGCCGGTGTGATGTTCATGTCAGTGTTCCTATGAAGGAATGTATTGTCACTGGGTATAGTGATGGAGCAGGAGGAGAAATGCTTATCCATTCATGTGGAGATGAGCATCTGGCTGCTGGTATGGCCAAATAAAATCCAAATGAGCTTGTTAACGATGCATACAAATCATTTAAATAAAGATGTTCTGTTTTGCTGGCATGGCCCAGGTGTCATGTATTCTGCTCTGTGGTGGTGATATGTCGCATGGTTACAGTCTGCAGAATATTGCATATTATGTACAGTATTATATGGACCGGCCTACACCTGTAAAAGTCACGCTTTTTGCAGCCTATTTTTTTTTCTTTTTTTGCCTTTATTATTCCTAAATCTTATCCGCCGTCTTTATGAGAATGCTAATGGCAGCTTCTTGAGGTTTACTTGCTGTGGTTCTCAGTCTGTAGACCTCATTTCCATTTTACATTGCAGTATATTACAGCCTGTATGGAAATCGGGTTGGTATAATGTGCACGTCTGTTTTTTTGTTCAGCTTTATTTCGTCTTTTTAAATGTATTGTTAAGTTTTGGCTACAGTCATAGACAGCTGAAAGTTCTTTATGTGGATTGATCAAAAATCAGATTGCTTGCTTTACACTAGTATTCTTGCAGTACCCCAGACCTGGAGATATCTGCTATTATATTGTATACAGTTTGTATTGTTATGTATTGTATTTCATTTTATTTTGTTCATGTTTGGCTGTTACTTCAAGTAAAGATGGCGGTGGTTGGCAAGGAACAGGGCTAACCACCCTGTTCCACCTCTCTTGGTAGTAGTGGGCTGGTCCTGCCAGGAGGGGGAGTTCCAGTCCAGAGACAGTGAGGAGAGGAAGTCCACTGCAGTGCTCCTGCTCCGGTTATAGATTCTCCAGAGAGATCAACTTTCTTGTGCCTCATGTAAATCCTTGAGAAATCAGACAGCAGAATGAACAGCTACAATCACCATTAAAGACACTGCTGTGAGGTGAGGGATTACGGCTAAGACACCCTCCACTCAGAATACTTATACGCCAGTACTAATTGCAATGCAACCTGCCTCCATATTCCTTACAGGTGCCAGAGAATTACACTTGGAAATTGCTGCTAATGAATTTACCTAAAGTTACATTTTGCAATAATTAAAAAAAAATTTCTCATCAGGAGTAGTGAGAATATGGGGACTAACTATTAGATAGGGACTATTAGATAGGATAGGAACTAAGTATTAGATTGGTGGGGGTCTGACTGTTATGAACCCCATTGACCATAAGAACAGGGACCACGTATCACGCAGAGCCCCCAGAAATGAATGGAGAGCCAGGTTGAGAGTGTGCACTGCCTCTCCATTCATCTCTATGGGACTGTTAGAGACAGCTAAGTACATCATGGACAATGGGGCATATCGCTAGGATATGCCCCCATTGTCTTATAGGTGCGGGTTTAGCACCTACAGTACAGACCAAAAGTTTGGACACACCTTCTCATTCAAAGAGTTTTCTGTATTTTCATGACTATGAAAATTGTAGATTCACACTGAAGGCATCAAAACTATGAATTAACACATGTGGAATTATATACTTAACAAAAAAGTGTGAAACAACTGAAAATATGTCTTTTATTCTAGGTTTATCAAAGCATCCACCTTTTGCTTTGATTACTGCTTTGCACACTTTTGGCATTCTCTTAATGAGCTTCAAGAGGTAGTCACCTGAAATGGTATTCCAACAGTCTTGAAGGAGTTCCCAGAGATGCTTAGCACTTGTTGGCCCTTTTGCCTTCACTCTGCGGTCCAGCTCACCCCAAACCATCTCGATTAGGTTCAGGTCTGGTGACTGTGGAGGCCAGGTCATCTGGCCTAGCACCCCATCACTCTCCTTCTTGGTCAAATAGCCCTTACACAGCCTGGAGGTGTGTTTGGGGTCATTCTCCTGTTGATAAATAAATGATGGTCCAACTAAACGCAAACCGGATGGAATAGCATGCCGCTGCAAGATGCTGTGGTAGCCATTCTGGTTCAGAATGCCTTCAATTTTGAATAAATCCCCAACAGTGTCACCAGCAAAGCACCCCCACACCATCACACCTCCTCCTCCATGCTTCATGGTGGGAACCAGGCATGTAAAGTCCATCCGTTCACCTTTTCTGCGTCGCACAAAGACACGGTGCTTGGAACCAAAGATCTCAAATTTGGACTCATCAGACCAAAGCACAGATTTCCACTGGTCTAATGTCCGTTCCTTGTGTTCTTTAGCCCAAACAAGTCTCTTCTGATTGTTGCCTGTCCTTAGCAGTGGTTTCCTAGCAGCTATTTTACCATGAAGGCCTGCTGCACCAGTCTCCTCTTAACAGTTGTTGTAGAGATGTGTCTGCTGCTAGAACTCTGTGTGGCATTAACCTGCGATTTCTGAGGCTGGTGACTCGGATGAACTTATCCTCCGCAGCAGAGGTGACTCTTGGTCTTCCTTTCCTGGGGCAGTCCTCATGTCAGCCAGTTTCTTTGTAGCGCTTGATGGTTTTTACGACTGCACTTGGGGACACTTTCAAAGTTTTCCCAATTTTTCAGGCTGACTGACCTTCATTTCTTAAAGTAATGATGGCCACTCGTTTTTCTTTACTTAGCTGCTTTTTTCTTGCCATAATACAAATTCTAACAGTCTATTCAGTAGGACTGTCAGCTGTGTATCCACCTGACTTCTGCCCAACACAACTCATGGTCCCAACCCCATTTATAAGGCAAGAAATCCCACTTATTAAACCTGACAGGGCACACCTGTGAAGTGAAAACCATTTCAGGTGACTACCTCTTGAAGCTCATCAAGAGAATGCCAAGAGTGTGCAAAGCAGTAATCAAAGCAAAATGTGGCTACTTTGAAGAACCTAGAATATAAGACATTGTTTCACACTTTTTTGTTAAGGATATAATTCCACATGTGTTAATTCATAGTTTTGATGCCGTCAGTGTGAATCTACAATTTTCATAGTCATGAAAATACAGAAAACTCTTTGAATGAGAAGGTGTGTCCAAACTTTTGGTCTGTACTGTATATAGAGAACGGAGCCCCGAAAGTGAAGGAGGGACCACTGCGCATGCGCAGCTGCCCTCCATTCATTTTCTATAGGGCCGGCAAAGATAGCCAAGCGCTGGTTCGGCTATTTCCGTTGAGCCCATAGAAGTGAATGGGAGCGGTGGCCGTGCATGCGCGGAGCGCTCCCATTCATGTCTGTGGGGAGCCGGCTTGGTGGTGGCCGGAACGGAGTCCTCCAGCCACCACCTTGCGGGGCTCCATTCTCGATGGCGATCCTAGCGATATGCCACCATTGTCCATGATGAGACAACCCCTTTAAGGCAGTCCCATAGAGGTGAATGGAGCTGCAGGGCACATCCTTGACATGGGGAATTGGACTATTTGCAGCTAGCAGTTCCCTATTCCTCACCAGAACCTGCTGCCTACGCCTGCTGCTCATGCACCATGTTGCACCTACTGCTTGTGTTTTATAATGCATCCCTGGTTTTTCCCACGTACCGCGTCGCCTACATTTACCAGTGCTCATTTCAATGGCAGACACCTGTGCTGTTTCGATTCTATCAATCTCCATAATGTTGAAGATGGGAATGTGCGAGCGTTCATGAGTTGCCAGCAGATCCATAAATCTGTTTTACCTAAAGGTCGCGCGGCAGGACGCCTGAGCATCGAGCCTCGCGCTGGATTCTGCAGTATGCAAATGGAAATGTATTTCTGTTTCTGCAGTAGAAATATGAATCAGCGTGTGCCGGGACGTATGAAATTGTGAACATGCGTCATCACATATTGAGAGTGACAGATTGGCTTTGCTTCAGAGTCGTGTTAGTGTTTTATACACATTTATTAACATGAACACAGTCTCTTACTCCGCATAGCTGAAGCGCGCTGGGGTGGTTTTATGAAAACAAAGGACTTTGCCTACGTTCAGACTAATTCGCTTTTTTGCATAAATGATCAGAATACAGTTTAAAGTGGCCCCGTACTTTGAGTAAACTTTTAAAATGTCATAGGGACAAATCAAAAGCTTAGATCAAGGGGGGCCTGAGGGCTGAGAGCCCCACTGATTTCTATATGAGTGGAGAGAGGCGCTCGCTTGGCGCTCTCTCTTATTGCTGCATGAGACAGGAGTCAGACGGCCCATAGACAATTCTGGAGCATCTATTCTTATGACTCTATGTTGTGCCGTTCCTTTACTATTCCTGCTAGAAGTTCTGAATGATTTACCAGCAGTTTGCAATGAAGGTCCAGATGGCTGTTACCAGAAGCGGGTGTGTCCCTGCGCAGTCTGACATTGGCAGCACTGATTGGATAGTGGCAGATTGTGCAGGGACACACCGCTAACTGGCAATACCCAGATTACAAATAAATGGATACTCATCTGTTTTCTCCACTGTTTCTCCGGTTCTTCCGTTGCTGATGTCATTATCTTGGCTGCGGCAGTGACGTTCTGTGCACACAGGCCACTGCTGCAGCCAGTCACTGGCCTCAGCAGAGACGTCCCATGCATGGTTGAGCCCAGAAAAAGGCTGCAGTGGTGACTTGTGCACAGAAGCTCACCACTGCAGCCAAGAAGATGACGTCAGCACCCGGAAGACCGGAGCGCAGCTCATGAAGAAACAGCGGAGAAAACAGATCAGTATCCAGTAATTTGTTATTCTGGGGCATTTGCGATGGTTGTCCGACATTTTTATATAACTCAGGTGACCCCTTTAAAGTCATTGGGCCAAGTCATTGATCCATTCAAAGAAATTCATTCCATGCTCTTTTTTGGTCCTTTTTTTCACGCAAAAATCACCCATTCAATTCAGGGGGCCGTAAAGAAACTGATAATGCACGGACACCATCCATATGCGGTCTTTTTTTCATTGATGTTTGTTGGGAAGTCGGGGGTGCATTCTTCAGGTTTTTTTTTTTATTTGTTTTTTTTTTTGACGGACGTGAAAAACGGATACTGATGCTATACAGACAGAAAAACCAGACAAATGGAACACGGTCAGAGACAATACTGATTTGACACAAAGGGAAAATTGTCAGTTTTTAATGGCAGGACATGGATGAGTTCTACATTACTCGCCCCCTTGCCTACGAACCATAAGAAACTCCTCCGTGTTCTGGCCAAACAGAGGCCGTGCACCCTCTGTTTTTCGTGCAGATCCATTCAATTGAATGAGCAAATCTTGCAGGAAAATTAAATATGTAACATTCTGTGATTTTTGCAGAAAATGTGAATATAACCCTTCAGTTTTATGGGTCAGTGTTCAGCCAGGGCACTGTCCACTCTAAACTCAAACAGCACCAGGAACGGATTGACCATAGACCTTACAGGGAAATTTCCTGGTGGGACGATGGCCAGGGGGCCGCCTGGGCCTTCCTCACGGCCGTCCAGTGGAAGTTTTTGGGGATGTATTTTGTTCTGCGGGCAGTGTTTTTTGATGGACTATGGTATTTGGCTCTGTTGGGGCTGTATAATGTGCAACAATATGGTATTGCTGGCCCTACCTTCCATCAATTTGGACCCAACTACAAAACGGGGTCACTTTTAGTATTTTTTCCAGGGCCACTTTAAGTTCCCAGTCTGTCCCTGAATAGCACCCAGACAGAAACATCACCCATCTTGAAACAACCGTAGTCGCCCGGTCTCTGGCACGTAGGCACTTTCCTGCTGTGCTCCATCTTCTAAATCATCTTCTACACCTCTCAACTGTGTTGCCGTCATAGTCGCCTTCATGTGCACAGTCATCATGGCTCATATTATCCATATAATGACTGTCAAATTTAAGTTTGGCTTTTGGCTTTTTTATATCACAAATAATTGATAGGCGCCGGCGCAATAGCGCTTGCAGGTTCAGGGAAGTGACGGCGCGTGCGCACAAGGATGGAAGCGCTTGCAGTGTTTGGCACTGCAAGCGCTATTGCGCACGCACCGGCGCGATCGCACTGCGCAGGCGCGGGATTTCAGCGCTAGGCCAAACGGTCTAGCGCTGTCAATCTTGTTGTAGAAGGGGCATTACCAAAGACAAGGAGGAGAGCCTCGGGCCTGGGGGGGCGGTGAAGAAGCGGTGCTCAGGAGGAAAGAGCCCGCCCCCCGGTGCTCCGAAGGCTCATTAGCATAATGTTTAAAGTTCTTTTTTCAGCACAACCGCTGTGCTATACTCTGCAATACAGGTATGTTAAAAAAGTGCAATTTAAGGGGTTTTAACTTATGTATTAAAATACATAGGTTAAAACCTGGTGACAGAGCCTCTTTAAAACTCTGCTTTGTTTCGTTCCTTTATTATTCCTTCTGGAAATGTATGAATAAATTGACAGCTGGGTGTTACCATTCCACTTGTCAATGAGATGTGTCAGTGGAGTTAGTGCTGACCGTGTCAGGGTAGAGACACACATAGGAGGGCAGAGATGTGCCCTAATGTCGGGAAAAGCTGCACCAACATGCAACTTTACCACAAACCACGCATTTCTCTTATTAACTACTAATAGCTATGTGGCTTTGCAGGTAAAAAGCATTTTGGTTCTTTGCCTTCTTATTCATCACTCAGCACTTATCAGGACATTACAGGCGTGTGACTCCAGCATCTTGCAGTGTGGTCCATGCACAGCTTTCATACAGATTAAGCTTGAAGCATGCACAATGAATGGCGAGACGCACACCTATCTGACTCCCTGATGGAGTATTTATCCGGAAATGAACCTTCACGCTCCCATTCCCAGACATTTATATTTTAATATAGCCCTGTCTCCGCTAATGTGCTTCCAACACCCTCTCACCTCCAATTCTGGACTTCTAATACATCATCTCAATGTAATCTCAATGTAAATATTATGCAGAGCCATGGTGTGTGAATGTATGGGGATATCTACAAGCGGTGCTGTATCATTTACAACATGCAAGAGCAAAATAATAAAAAAAATAATAGACTTGTCAAGTGCTAAGCTAGATGATATCCTGAATCCAAGATAGAATATTCTATTTGCCCTTTAATATTGGTCTTCTTCATACACTGCCATGGCAGTAAATGTACTCTGTATATACGTCAGGTCTGGGAGTAATAGTAAGAAAACTACTTTGAAGTGTGAAAATAATTGTATTGATCTGTAGATTGTCCAGGTTACTGGAGGTTTGGCTTTATTAAGGGATAACTGTATGTTAAAATGACCCTCCACAGTCAAGAGGGCAGAAATGCAGGAGACTGAAAGGGGGTATGTCTCAGACAGCCTGAAACTCCCTGCAAGCACTGTAGCTAAACTGTAGTCACAGATCACTGCTCTGCCTTAAAGGCTATGTACACCTTTGGGGACAATTACTTATTTGGGGACAATGACTTACTGTACTTATTTTGAGCTAAAAATATATTTTTCAATTTGTCTTTATTAACAATATGGAGTCCTTTTCTGTGTACAGGGCTGACATGCTCTACTAGCTGACTGTCTTTTCCGTCATCTGGGGAGCAGACGGGCTCCTTATCTCTGCTCTCTGACATTCTAGACACTCATTATAGCTCAGTTCTTATCTTACTGATAGGAATGTGGTTTAAATAAGTGTTCATGACCTCCCAGTAGTTTAGACATAAGGGTTATTAGAGAACCCTTTGTAACAGAACGGCTCAATATTTTTAATAAAGGTCAATTGAAAATATGATTTTTAGCCAAAAATGAGTGAAATGCAATCCTTAAAAAAATTGCCTACAAAGGTGTACATAGCCTCTAATGAAACTGAATAAATAACAGGTTTTCCCCTGTAGGTACTGACTTAAAGGGAACCTGTCATCTCCGAAACACCCCCTGAACTAAAGCAAGCGGTGTATAGTGTAAGTGATGCTGAATCCGAATATGTAATTTTTATCTTCGTACTCACTTGCATTCTGACGCTGTGCTCCCACAAACCAGCAGTAAAATGCGGTCACTGGACTCCGGTGCTCACTCACATAATGGAGAGGACTCAAAGAAGAGTCCAGTGAGTGCATTTTACTGCAGGTTTGTGGGAGCACAGCGTCAGAATGGAAGTGAGTATGAAGATAAAACTTACATATTCGGATTCAGCATCACTTACACTATACAACACTTACTCTAGTTCAGGGGGTGTTTCGGTGATGACAGGTTCCCTTTAAATGTCATGTTTGAGCTCCTTTTTGAAAGGTTACTTTAGGATAAACATTATAATAAAATTCTGTGATAAAAAAACACCCCTTTAAATTAAAATATATTAGAATATATATATACACTGTATGATATTAGACACCATGGGGAAATGTATTAAACTTCAACAGTTTTCTGGTGTTCAAAAAAGTTGCAAATTTTGCCACAAGTCCCATTTTGCTCCCAAAATTTTGACTTTTCGCACTTTTCTAACCCCCTAACCACTTTTGAAAAAAAAGAGGCTGGGGCATGGGCAGAAGTGGGCAGGCCGCATATGGGACCTCTGCAGCCTGACACTTTCAACAATACCTGCACATATCAAAATGGTTGGCCATGTTTAAAGAATCCAGGCTGAATGGGCACGCAGGTCTATGCCGTGCCACACTAATCATGTACGTGTACTTATCACAAGGCATCGGTTATCCTTCCCCCAGTTACGTTAACATCCCACCGACACTGCTGTCATGACCATGGGAACCAAAATAGCAGTAGTCACTTGGTTTAGTCACATGACCACTTTCTTACCCTTACATTGCCACATCCTCTTCTGTGCAGGCGCTGAACACTTGCTTTGCCGATCCAGCACCTGCACATGAGCAAGTGTGGCCGTGGATGGGTCAGAAAGCAGTCATGTGATTAAACCATGTGAGCACTGCTATTTTGGTTCCCATGGACATGGTAGTTGTGGCAGTGACATTTCTACATAACTGGGGGATGAACAGTCGGGGGTTTGGTAACAAGCATCTCAGGGGACCTACAAAGCCTTGAGTGCCCATTCTGCAGGGATTCTTTTAAAGTGGCCTTTAAACTAAAATCTGTGCTAGCTATTTGTAGGCATAGAGCTCATTTCCTGGTGCACAGACCTCCCGAGGATGCACCAGAACTTTTAGGAGGTCTGTGCCTCTTAATTATTTGGACGCCTCATATGCCAGAATCGCCAGTATTAGTATTGGAGGCTGCATTACTGATTTAGCTGAAATGAGTCGTTTTTCCCATAAGTTGAAAAACCTAAGAAGCGGTTTTATCAAAGATGAAAGTTGCAGCTCCACAATATATTTTCTTAGTGAAATGATCTTTTATACAATCTATGCTTAATGTCATTTAGCGGGATTTTCTCAGCGTGACAATGTTCAGGCCTTGTAGTATGTTCCACAAAGCGGAAGAGAAGTCCTGACAACACGCATATTTAGCGAGTGCAGGGAGGGGGCACTCTTGTCACCTACAGAACCAGGAGCCTTGGACAGTCATTCATTCCTTATGAAAGACATCGCAAAAATAAATGATAGACCAATGTGATAGCAGAAAACAGCAATTACCTAATATATTGTTATTAGGCTGGTCTTGTTTTAAGCTACAATCAAACAACAATGAAAAACAGATATGTGATGGACGTTTTTAATGGCCGTCACACGTCCATTTTAAGAACAATGGTAGTCTATGGGTAGGTTATTCACGCGACTGTTTTTTTGACAGCCAGTGAAAAACAGGTGTCAAAAAGTAGAACATGTTCCATCCTGTTCGTTTTTACTGACTGACTGTGCCCATAGAATTGAAGGGAACCGTTTTAAACATCTGATTCTCAGAAAGGCATCAATGCAACAAAGTCATGTGAGGGGAGCAATCATTAGCAGAAGTAAAATGGCCGCCATTCTATTAGTACAGAGAAAACCTGTCCTAATCACACAGCAGGAAAAGTTACTTCACAACACTGAGGTAAAGAGCTGCCTCATCCTCCACTCAACTCTACTTGTCAGGGAATATGATAATGAATACAACTGATAAGATCTGAAGCTAAATCTCTGTAGGAATGGAGCTCATGAGGAGACATGAATTACAGAGAGGATGGACAGGACAGACTGTGGTAATGAAGACTGCATACAAGTCCTGCTGCTCATTATCCACATCCCCACCTCCTCTCTCCTCATGAATGACATTCCTACAGAGAACGCTGAAGATCACATTAAACTGTATTCAGGATTACTGACAAATTCTTATCATCTGTGCTCAGGATCATAATCCCTGACAAGCAGAGCAGAGAGGAGGATGAGACAGCTCTTTACCTCAGTATTATGAAGTAACTTGTTCTCCTGTGTGATTAGGACAGGTTTTGTGTGCACCAATTAAACGGCGGCCATTTTATTTCCACTGGGGATTGCTCCCTAGACAAAGCAAGCCGTTATAACTAATGTAAAACTTACCAAATTTACTAAAATAACTTACTAAAATAACTAGAGTTATTTGGGAATATATTTATAATACAGTAATAAGTATTTTCAGTAATTTTAGTTTCTTAATTCCCAGAGAACCCATTTAAGGGGTTTTGCTTTTTATGGTGCATTCTTTTTGCTGGTGTTTTTTTTTACTGCTTTTTAGGGGAACAAATGCCTGCTCAAAATATTGCATGAAAGTCTATGGGAAATATTAAATGCAGGACAAACAGGTGCTTTTATTTGACCCTTGAGGTGTGTTTTTGAGTCAGTGGTGTATTTTAAAATCGTAGCATGCTCTGGGTCTGGTGTATTCCACTGATTTTTCCACGACCGTCAAATGGACACTGAAATGTGAAAAAGCCCTTAATCATCATTCACATTTCCGTTTTCACTGGCGTGTGCCGTCATTGATTTTAATGTGTCTGTTCAAATATCAGTAGTTTCTTAATGACTGTGGGTCAGTAAAAAGTCACAGAGACATGCACTAATCTGGTCCGGGATTTGGACCCAGCACGACCATTATAGTCTGGAGAAAAACACGGACACAACATGGAGAGCATCCGTGTTGCATCCGTGTTTCACAGATCATTGCTAGGAAATGCGATTGAAATTTAATTTTTAGTTAAGCTGTGTTCATGGAATATGAGTAAACAAATATTCCTTCACAGATACCGCATCTTCGTGATAAAACAAAGACTGATTTTTCCATGGACTTCGAATGAACACGCAAGTGTGAACGAGGCCTTAAACTGCACTTTTTTGTGGTGTATTGTCTACCAGTAGTACGAGCCTGTAACTATTATTGCTTAAAGGTGTACTCCCATTTTAGACAATGGGGGAATATCGCTAGGATATGCCCCCATTGTCTTATAGGTACAGGTCCCACCACTGGGACCCGCACCTATATCAAGAACAGAGCGGGGAACACTGTGCCTGGAGCGGCTGGACCCTGGGAAACAGCTGCTCCTATAGAAATGAATGGGAGTGCACCGCTTATGCGCGGCCACCGTTTCCATTCATTTCTATGTAGCCAACGGAAATAGCTGAGCCAGCACTCGGCTATTTTCGCCGGCCCCATAGAAAAGAATGGAGGGTGGCTGCGCATGTGCAGTGCGCCCTCCTTCACTTTGGGGGCTCCGTTCATGATATAGGTGCGGGTCCGAGCAGTTGCACCTATAAGACAATGGGGGCATATCCTAGAGATATGCCACCATTGTCTAAGATGGGAATAACCCTTTAAAGGCAGTGTATTACACTGACAGATCCGCTTCAGCAGGAAAAGACATGGTATTATTGCGTTTACTGCATTTATTCTAGTTGGATACAATTGCAGTATCTATAGTGTTTCATTGCTAGTATGGTCATCATTACTTAGTCTTCTCTTTATGTATTAGTACATAAAAGACACTGTCATACCTCCACAGCGATGCCATATTTTCAGCCGCTTTCCTCGGTGTAGATAATATGTACTCCCGGCAACACAAATGCCATGGAGCTGTCTCCGCGGGCAGATAAAGGTGAGTGGAGCTTCCCGAGGCTGTAATGGAATCAGAGCAAAGTTTCTTGGGTTATTGTGCGCTTGTTGTTTAGGTCACGAGTGCTGATCTGTCCTGTAATACAATGTGACACTTCAATTCCAGAAACCTGCAGGGTTTCATCCACAAACGCAGTATATTAAACCGTTTGCTTTACGTGTTTATATAAGCTATCAATCAGTCCATACCCAGCAACAAGAATTCCACCTTTCTTGAGCACAGAAAGCAGGAGTAAGCACCTATAGTTGTTTTATATTTTCTCCACAAGTATTAGGCCTTATGCACACGATCGTATCCACAAATCGTGGATCCGAAAAACACGGATCCTGGCCATATGCATGCCACAATTTTTTTTCAAATGTTCTATCTTTTTTGCAGGGCTGCAGAACGGACTTACGGATTTGGACAGTACACGGTGTGCTGTCCGCAACTTTTGCGAGTCCATTGAAATGAATGGGTCCACATCCGATTGTTTTTATGTTTATATGACTATGTATAGGCTTTTTTATATGCTTGTGCTCTGTGTTTTGGATTATATGGGGGGAATAATGCTAGTCACAATACAGCTGTGTAAAAAAATCAATTAGTGTGAGTGTGTGTGTCTAGGCCTTGATCCAGACCTGACTGGATGTGATATAACTCAAGTCCACCAGATCAGAAACCACTATTTCAATCTGTCTCTCAATTTTAGCTCATAGAAAAGGTCCCAGGTCAAGGACTTACCCCTTAGACCAGGGTTCCTCCACTCCAGTCCTCATGGCCCACCTGCCGGTCAGGTTTTCAGGATTTCCTTAGTATTGAGCAGGTGATACAGTTAGTGTCAATATATCAGGACTTACCCCAGGTATTCATTCTGTGGGATATTCTCAAATCATGACCGGTAGGCGGCCCTGAGAACTGGAGCTGAAGAACACTGCCTTAGACCATCTATATTGAAAAAGATTTAAAGGGCATCTGTCAGCAGATTTGTCTCTTTGAACTGTGAGCTTGGCAGCTGAAGACATCTGTTTTGGTTACATGTTCATATGTGCCCGCATTGCTGAGAAAAATGATGTTTTAATATATGCAAATGAGCCTCTAGGAGCAACGGGGGTGTTGCCATTACACCTAAGGGCTCTGCTCTCTGTAGCTGCCGCATCCTCTGCACGTTGATTGAGAGGGCCAGGTGTGATGATATTTTCACTGCCTGGTTGCATAGAAAGCAGAGCCTCTAGATGTAATGGCAACGCCCCTGTTGCTCCTAGAGGCTCATTTGCATATATGATAGCACCATTTTTCTCAGCAATGTGGGCACATATGAACATGGGGCCAACACAGATGCCTTCAGCTGCCAAGTGCACATGTAACAGGTCAGCAAGTGTCATAGGTACAAATCTGCTGACAGATACCGTTTAAAAACTGATAATCTGTTATAAATTAAAATAATAGAATGCTCCCCAAAGAACAAATATGTGTCTAGCCTGAATTACGGTATTTCTCTTGTTTTGTAGAAAAAGTTAAAAAGGTTTAGACCAACCTTTACTGGTCAACCTGATTATGATCATCTTTTTAGAGATGTTGTGTTCCTGTGAGTAATATCGCTGATATTCTAGAAGTCATCCAGAATGCAGTACTATTGGGTTTAATGTTTGAACCTTGCACAGACTCTAACACCATGCTGGCTGTCTTTATCATGTATTATTAACAACTTGGCTTTGTGCTGAACTAAAATTGGCTTCCAATGCATGTATCGCTGTGCTAAATACTAAACGTATGATGAAAAGAAAAGGAATTCTGTACTATGAGAGGGCTAGGATTTCTTCTAATTATCAAATAGCATTTTTGTTGCCCATTACAGAGACAAAATTTGCATCGAATAAGAAAACCTCTATACCTCTAGTTCAGGCTAGTACATCTTCGGAAGCAATTTTTGTTTGTGATTGCATTTTACTAATTTTTGGCTAAAATCATATTTTCAATTGCCCTTTATTATATTCAGCCATTCTTGTAATGTGATGTAATGTGAATTTGAAAGATTTGAGAATGAATAAGCTTATGCAGGCTAAGTGAATAAATATATTTACTCAGTGTGATTAGATATCAGATAACACAGACAGCACTAGCCTAAATATATGACATGCAATATGGGGTGAGACTCCGTCGATCATGCTATAACACATGGCATGTTATAATACATAACCGACACCCCAGGGTGTACAGGAGATAGGGCAAATCAATACTTACATCCTACCTAGGATGAAGTTTCAGGTGGAGTCCCTTGAATGTATGTGTGCCACAGAGTTTGAACCTGTTAGTCCCTCCTCCAGTGTGCAGCACGCATGTCTCTGAGATCACTCAGGAATGTGGACTTATCAGCAGAATGGGGGATGTGTACTACATTTACAAGGCACATCATTACAGAGAATGATAGTAATAAAAGGGAACAGAATTAAAGGGACAGAACCAATCAGTACTTAAAAATACCCTTACAATACAGTTCTTTAACAAACGGTTAATAGTTTTTCTAGCTGTGTGACTGGTACCTTCAAATTGTGCTGGTCATCTAATAAACCTTATCTTTAAACTACTAAGAGGTCATCATAAACACTTATGTAAGCCACATTCTTATTAGTAAGATAAGAACTGAGCTATGAGTATAAACCGACCATATATGTTTGTTTGTTGTTTTTTTTTGCGGGAAGGACGTGCGGCACCCAGATTTCATCTTCATTTTTTTTGGCCCCATAGAAATTAATGGGTCCATGTGCGGATTGGACACGGACCAAAAAATATGGTCATGTGCATGAGGCCTATGAAGGAACCCAAACCAAAACTAAATGGCATGGCTACCTGCAATATCCTCTTTTTTCATGATGGCTGCTTTGAGCTAATTCATGGCTTATTATGTATTAGCGTATATAATTATATTTATTAAATTATATCTTACTTATGCGATGATGGTGGCTCATCAACTTTGGTGGAGTCCACCAATGTGAAACACTTCTTCAAACAGCAAGATGTGACGTTCAGGGCTTCCTTTACTCTCTATACATATAAAGAACAGAAAACAGAATTTAGCAGTTATTGAGGCTTTCTAAATAAAGATACTGTCTAATGACTTCTTTGCACAGAACTCGAGAGAATTGTAGACTAGATAAAAACATCAATATCTGCTAAATTGGTTTCACTGGTCTTTTTTGGCATTTCCTAGTGCTCATTGTTCCTTTGCCAATGGTAATCTTTGTTTTCGGTTTAAGTTTTTTTTACACAGTAACAGCCACCATCAATTGTTATTACTGTTACGGCTTCACCATGCATGATAAATATTTTTATATTTTAATAGTTCGGGCATTTTCAGATGCAAAAATACCAATTATGATTATTTTAGATGTTTTTTTTTAATATGTAAAATTTTGAAAGGGAGTGATTCGAATTTTTTATACTTTCGTAATTTTTTTATTTTTTAAAACCTTTTTTTATCTTACTTTTATTTTTAGGCCATTAGCGGGCGCTTATGCCATAAACTGCAATAGTTTACTGTTGTAAGCTATGAGGATCCTGCGGAGGCCCTGTTAACCCCTGCTGGAGGCACTTCATAGTGGCAGGTCTGGCTTCACAAGGCCCAAAGGCTGCCACTGCAGTCAGTTGGCATCTGACAATTTAACTACAGGCCCGCTCAGCGAGCCCCCAGTAGTAGATACCTGGCAAGTGGCATTGAGGAGAGCTTGGGTGCCCCATAGGTATCGGCCCACTGGGAAAATTCCCTGTAGGGTCTATAGCCAGTCCTCCCCTGTATATTATTATATTGTGCCATGTAACCGGAATCTCCTCAGGGTTGGTTTTCCGGAAGACCAGGACTAAGGATCTGATAGCACGGAAGGAGGGGGTTTCAAGCCAGTTGCTGAGCGGGGGGGGGGCTGAGGGGTAGGGGGGAGCATTGTCCGTTCAAAAATTTTCTGTGGGGCCCAGTCACTTCTAGTTATGTCATTGTGTATTGGCCAATATGGACTAAAATGGGTATGGTCATGTCTATGAAAGGAACGTTCACCAGATGATTGTTCAACTGCTGTTCAATCATCAACCCCTGTCTGATGTGTATGATCTGCTTTAAAGATGGATGGGGAGCAACTTAAAGGAGCTCTCTGGCTGGGGGGACACAGGAGGGAGATCTGTGTGAGAGCTCAGTGGAGAAGTCTATGAGAAAGGTTGTGGAAGTTTTGGTAGGCTGGCAAAGAGAAGCTCTCCTGTTGTCAGAAGTTGCCATGTCTGAAGTATAGTAAGGCAAGGCTTTTGTTTGCTGTTTTATTTTATGGTTCTGACTTTCTCAAAAACCTGACTACATATCAGTTTAAATCTATTCTTTGCTGTTTGCCCCATTTGGATGAAAACAGACACGTGTCCTTTGACCCCAGCAAAGACGATCCCGGGCAAATCTTCCAAGATTGTGTTCAAGCCGTGATCTCCCATAGAAGTGGGTGGCTGGTTTAGCCCACCTTTCTACTCTCAGCAATCTCTGAAAGGCACTTCATAATACACTTCTCCGTACATCCTCGCCTTCTTCAGAATGAAGAGCCTAATAAATACCTAAAAGCTTTTACCACTAAGTCTCACTTTCCTGCCTGTAAAATAATAGCGATGAAATGGATATCTTCAGAGCCTTCTGCCACTCACATGTAACTCTCAGTGGTCAGAAAGCCTTCACCTTTGTTAAATCTGATATACTTTTATAGGGCATGCCCAGATACATTTCGTGGAATCCGGTCACTATTGATTAACCACATAATGTCCTGTATTAAAGCTCTGATATTGATTTGCCAGATAAATATTGTTAATTAGCAGAGTAATACAACTTACCATGTGAAGATGAAATTTATAGTCTTTGTGACCTTTACAAAGTCAGACTATTGTCGACAGGAGAAATAAATTGTGTAATATCTTGTAATCTTAACCTGATGTCTACAGTACATAATCGCACTGAAGGAATCTTTGTTTTCCTACGTTATTCCATCTTCTTTATTAGTATCTTCCAACACAGTCTCCCCGGGCTGCATATTAGTTATTCTTTTGTAATGCATTGTGTTGAGTGTAGCAGTCTGCAGTTGAAGGTAATGAAAATATATTAAAAATAAAACCAGCCTAACCTCTACACTAGAGTGATATCCTCAGAGAATTACAATATAAAGGCTGATATCCGAGATCAAAGCTTGGCTTTACAACTTCTGTGCCTCCTCTTGATGCAAGAGAGTTCAAATGCAATTTTCAGAGCCCAGATATCAGTATATCAAATAACGCTCTAACAAACTAATCGTATGGATTTTTTTGAGGTTAGCGCAGTGAAGCATACTGTTAGGCAATGGGAATGGAACCATTATGTCATAGTAACATAGTTTATGAGGCCGAAATAAGACCATCCAATTCGGCCAGTTATCCTACAAGTTGACCCAGAGAAAGGCAAAAAACCCTGAGAGGTAGAAGCCAATTTTTCCCACTTTAGGGGAAAAAAATTCCTTCCCGACTCCAATCAGGCAATCAGAATAACTCCCTGGACCAAATGAACAAATTTGACTTAGGGCTATTTTAAAATGCGTTCTCCTAACAGGGACTTTTTAAAGGGGTTTTCTGAGATTTTTTTTAACTGATGGCCTATTCTCTAGATAGGTTATCAGTATCTGATCGGTGGGTGTCCAACACCCAGGACCCTGCTGATCAGCAATTTGAGAAGGCACCAGTGCTCGCAGTAGCGCCATAGCCTTCTCTCATCAAGCACAGCGCTAAGGCAATTGGGGACTAATGGAGGCATTTCGGGGCTGATGGAGGCATTTGGAAGGGGGATGGAGGCATTGGGGGCTGATGGAGGCATTGGGTCTTATGGAGGCATTGGGGGGCTAACTGAGGCATTTGGGGGCTGATGGAGGCACTGGAGGCTGAAAGAGGCATTTGGGGGCTGATGGAGGCATTTGGGGGGGCTGATGGAGGCAAATGGGGGCTCATGGAGGCATTTGGGGGGCTGATGGAGGCATTTGGGGGCTGATGGAGGAAATTGGGTGCTGATGGAGGCATTTGGGGGCTGATGGAGGGATTGGGGGGCTGATGGAGGCATTTGGGAGCTGATGGAGGCAATTGGGGGGCTAAAAGAGGCATGTGGGGGCTGATGGAGGCATTGGGGGCTGATGGAGGCAATTGGGGGGCTAAAAGAGGCATTTGGGGGCTGATTGAGGCATTGGGGGCTAAAAGAGGCATTTGGGGGCTGATGGAGGCACTTGAGGCTAAAAGAGGCATTTGGGGGCTGATAGAGGCATTTGGGGGCTGATAGAGGCATTTGGGGACTGATAGAGGCATTGGGGGCTAAAAGACTCATTGGGGGCTAAAAGAGGCATTGGAGGTTAAAAGAGGCTTTGGGGGCTGAGAGAGGCATTTGAGGGCTAAAAGAGGCATTTGGGGGCTGATATGAGAGGCATGGGGCTCTTATCTGAGATCTGATTGGGGGTTATTCACATTGGGGTCTGATCTCAGGTCTTATTGGTGTTTTTCTTATTGTCCTCCTCTAAAACCTAGGTCCGTCTTATAGGGCGAAAAATGCATTCTGTGCTGAGAATCAAATAGTGAGTACAGAAATCATTTCTGGTTTATGATTTCTTTATAATACTGTGTTATCTAAATTAGTAGAATAATTTCCTGTTTAATGATTGCATTTCTTTCTGGCAATGCTACCTGGTTCTGGCCCGCGAAATGTATTCCATGTCTATTGCGGCCCCCAGATGAAAAATGGTTGGGCACCACTGGTCTAAACAAAGCTGCAAGAAGGCTGTGGTACTACCGTGAGCGCCGTTGCCTTGTCAAACAGCTGATCGTCGGGGGTTGGATATCCACCGCTTAGATATTGATAACTCATCAATTAAAAAAACTCAGAAATACCGTTAATCCCTGTACAGGGAACTGGACTGTTCTGCAGGGGAACTACCGGACAGCTACCTTCTGGAGTAGTCTCTGTTTGGTTGACAGCTGACCCACATGGGTCAAGAAACACCAGTGTGGAGCACTTAAGGGTCAGGCAAGTTGTAGTCAGGGACAGGCTGAGGTCAGGACAGGCAGAGCATGTGCAATCCAATAAACAATCTGAGATCAGGATGTACAGCTCGGGGTCAGTACAGAAATCAGGCAGAAGTCGGATCAGCCATTGAGTCAAATCCAGGAAACAGGCAGAAGTCAGGCAGGGGCAAACAAACGTAATCAGCACAGCTTTGCAAAACACTAGCCGACTAGAAACTATTGCTTATGGGAATGTGCTTAAAGCACCCCAGGGTAGGCAGCCATTGGCTGGTGTGGAAGGAGAGCGTCTGCACTCTATGGGCAGGGAAGAAACGCAGACATTAGTTATTAAACCAAATTTCCTGTTGCTTGTGAAGTCAGCTGGGTGCTCAGCCAGTCTGGTTTCAAAAAATCCTACTCTGGCATCCATAAAGTTTGATAGTCGATTCACTTGAATGTGAGATGAGCTGCAGTACCTTCTGCTGCCAGCTTTGTCTACTGTTTTATCTACTGCTTCTGACCTCTGCTGAAAACGGCTAATTGGTGGGGGTGTCAGGTGTTGGACCCCCACCAATTGGATATTGATGACTAATCCTGAGAACAGGCCATCAATATATAAAAGCTGGAATACTCTAATATGTTTAAAGGGTATTTTTCATCAACGACAAGCCCTATCGATATGTCATATGGGTAAATAAAAATGGAAGAGACAGTGGTCACCATTACTAATGTGTCTGCTCCTAAAATCTTTCTAAAGAGTGGCACAAATTGGCAAATGTTTCGTGCAATGTACAGTCTTCTGACTTCTTGCTCGAAAGGGAGTGGGGTTTACCAGAAATAGGACATGGCATACCGTATGATGCTCCATTTTGTTCCAAAATTCTGTCTCAAAGTAAGCCAACCAGTAGTTGGAATAGAGCTAGACAAAAGTGTCGATCCTTGCACCACATTTCTCATCCAACATGAGCCCCTGTGAAAAATCTGCTGTAGGTCTAGCAGCATGTCTAAGTTTACACCATTTATAGGATTAGAAAATCTGGAGCAGAGAGATCTTTCTGGTATACTTGAGTTGTCCATTTAGTACATTCATCCAAGGTTAAAGAATTTGTCTATTCTAAGAACAAGCCCTGTACAAAGTAGATTTACTCAAGACTACAGAAATCCATAGAAAACCTTATTTGTAAAGCTTTGCATAATACCCTTTTATAGAGTATATAAAACAGAGTAGGAGAACCGATGAGGATACTTCTCCTGCACCTTTTTAATACAAAAATAAATTGTACTTGTGGCATAGTAAACTGCTATCAGAAAATGGCTGTAATGACTAAACTCTGGTGTCATGGTGTCTGCTTTTATAGCATCAATAGACACACAGGTTAAGGCAGATTCATTATGATCCAGGTTTTGCCCCCACTGACTTATTATAATGAGTCCATCAGGTGCCTGTATATTATTTTCTGGATAGAATTCCGCAGCATGCTACTCTGTCTTGGCCATCAAAAAGCAAAACAGTTTACGGAAAATGCATCTTCACAACATCCTATTGACAACGTAAAGCTTATCTCCAGTAATCCATTTACAAACCTAAGACTATTCATCTCAGTGTGCAAATTCTAATCTTGAATTCAAAAATGAATATCATATGCAGTTTATTAACTTCAATGACTTGAAGGCTCCACACTCCATTTATTCCAGGAGAGTGGCATTACTGCAGCCCTTTATTTCCCCCTTGCTCATGTCAGCTGCAGAAGCAAGATAGAGATACAACTAAAATACATTATGGTGAATATCTTATATCTATAACTTCTTCTATCTTGTATCTATACCCAAACGTATTAGTATTACAAGATGTTTATGTGTCTGTAAAGGGATTTTGCTAGTTAAAGGGGTTGTCCCACGAAAAATATTCAGAAGCTTTCAAAGCAGCACCTGGATCCGAATACTTTTGTAATTGTATGTAATTAAAGAGTTAGTATAGCCAGTGAGCTATTCAATAAAATGTATCTGTATAGCACCACCTGCTGTTTGTTCTTTTTCTTATTTCTTTATCCAAACATGCTCAGATTCATCCTTCAACTACCCCCTGAGCTGTGAGAGGGAGAGAGCTCCAGCAGAAAAGTCACGCCCCCTGAGCTGCTGCAGATAAGACACTACCCTTGAGCTTCCAGCTTGATCTCTGGACCCACGTGAGGTACAGGGTCTGGTTCTAGCTAGGAGAAGGAGATTGTCTTGTACTATATGATGCCTGATTTTAATTTTTTACATTAGTCATGGGATGACCCCTTTAAATAAAGTCCTGTGATTACTGCAGCATTTACACTAATTCCAGTAGAAATTCCCTGTAGTATGAGAAGGATGATGGGAAGTGGTGGCAATTCTAACTGTCCTACTGGATCTTTCTTGGAACCCTCTTTTCTCCTGATAAAGTAGCAGTAGCATGGGGATGCGGTAACCTCAGCCATTAGCATTGACCACAGTTGCTAGGCAGCTACTAGAATATTTCCCCCTTGCTCATGTCAGCTGCAGAAGCTAGATAAACATATAATAAAAATAAATTATAGTGAATATCTTATATCTATAATTTATTCTTTCTTGTATCTATACCTAAATGCATTAGTATTACTAGATGTTTATGTGTCTGTAAAGAGATCTTGCTAGTTAAAGGGGTTGTCCTATGAAAAATATTCTGCAGTTTTCAAACCATCACCTGGATCTAAATACTTTTGTAATTACATGTAATTAAAAATGTTGTCTAGACTATGAGTTATTCAATAAAATGTATCTGTATAGCGCCACCTGCTCTTTGTTCTTTTTCTTATTTCTTTGTCCTGCTCACTGATATGGCCGCACATGCTCAGTTTCATTCTTCAACTGCCTCTTGAGCTGTAATAGGCAAGGTTGAGACACACCCCTTTAGCTGTGATAGGAAGAGCTGAGACACACCCCCTTAGCTTCAGCAGAAAAGACACTCCCCTTGAGCTGTCAGATTGATATAAATCTAGCAGAGCAATGAATGAGGAGATCTCTGGATCCATGTGAGGTACAGGGCTGGTTCTGGCTTTGTAAGAAAGGTATTGTCATGTACTGTATGACAACTGATTTTTATTTTTTACATTAATCATGGGATAACCCCTTTAATAAAGTCCTGTGATTACTGCAGCATTTACACTAATTCCAGTAGGCATTCTCTGTAGTATGAGAAGAATGATAGAGAGGGGTGGCAATTCTAACTGTCCTTCTGGAAATTTCCTGGAACCCTTATTTCTCCAGGTAAAGTGGCAGCAGCATGGGGACGTGGTAACCTCAGCCATTAGCACTGACCACAGTTGCTAGGCAGCTACCGGAATATAAGTGACTACTAGCAGAACAACACTTGTAAAATGATTCATGAGGGAGTTTGGAGGATTCCCAACTGGTTACCATTACAAGAATTACTTGGATAAATACTGTTCCTTGATAATTTGATTTTCATTTTTTTTTTACAGAAGATGCTAATTTGTGGTGATGTGACAAACGTTCATGAAGCAATATCACCTGATCAAAGAAACATATGATTTTGATCATTGCCAGTAACACGTAGCAAATAAGATGAAAGTTTAATCAGAATTTAAATTGCCGGCTGCTGACAACAGGTTTTATTATATCATCCAGTATATGGCATAGTTAGTCATTTCATGGCATGAAGCTGTCAGCGCTCTTTATTACCTTTTATCAGCTCTTAGTTAGTTGGTCAGATTAAATAAAGTGAGAATAAAGAGTACATTTCTGCTATTAGACATAAATGTCTGCCGAGACAACTGATGATAGATACTCAGAATGGGATTTTCATAAAAGTATATTCACATTTTGGGGGAGATTTATCAAACTGGTATAAAGGAAAATTTTCCAAAGGAGCTCTGAAAAATTAAAGGTGGATTGGTCGGTATCTGATCGGTGGGTGACACACGGGGACCCTGCTGATCGACTTGCAGTAGTGCCGTGGTCTTCTCTTAGCTCACCCAGCACAGCACTTCAATGGGTGTGAGCTGCACCTAGGTCATGTGACCAATGAGCGTGACATCACATGACTTAGAAAAAGCTGTGAGAAGGCACAGCGCTAGGACAAGCACTGATGCCTTCTCAAACAGCTGATTGGCAGGGAGTGTCAGCCCCCACCGATCAGATAGTGATGACCTATAGGACCTATAGGTCATCAGTTAACAAATCCTGAAAAACTCTTTTAAAGCTAGTATGATTCATTTAATACATTTAGGCTACTTTCCCACTGGCGGCAGCAGGGTCTGACAGGCTGTTCCGGCAGGGGAATAGCCTGCTGGATCCGTGCTAACACTAGCCCACCGTACTGCCGGAAGTCCCCTCTGGCCCCATTCACTTTTAAGGGGGCGGGGCGGAGATCTGGCCGCAGCACGGCAAACAACCTGAGAGGCGGCTGGACAAAAACCGCAGCATGCTGTAGTTTTTGTCCAGCCACCTCTCGGCATGTTTGCTGTGCTGAGGCCGGACCTTCGCCCGCCTCCATTATAGTGAATGGGGCCGGAGCGGACTTCTGGCGGCACACATGGGCTAGCGTTAGCACAGATCCGGCAGGCTGTTCCTCCGCCAGAACTGCCTGCTGGAGAAGGCTGCCACTAGTGTGAAAGTAGCCTAAGCCAGTGGTCCTGGAATCTCTTTGATGATCTCTTCTAGATTTTTCACAGCTTCTTTTATTAGATACTGCTTTTTTTTTATAGACGCAATATTGTCTATATAATAATGCATTTACAGTTTTAGACTCAATCATAAAGCCTATGGGTAACATTTAGTAAAATGCAGCAAGACGGCGGGTGGGAGCATTATTTATAGCTATCGACTGGGTGTAATGTATAGAAGGGGCTTTTCCTTTTTATGTAAAGCCTTTAACTCGATTAGTTTTTTTCTATAGAGGCTCTTAGTGACCGGCGTACTGTACCTTCAGCTGCAAGCACAGTGGAGGAGGTTTTCTCATACAAACGTTAACATCTCATCCATCCTCACAAATTCAGTGCATTTTCAAAAATTTCTTATCAACTACCCAGCGTGAGGTTTCTCTGGGAGCATATTAATAGAGCTAAAAAAGAGCATTAGATGATTTCTAATTATCCTCTATGTTAAAAAAAATCTGATTTCTGAGTGAGTAACCAGTTTTTTTTCTGCTGCTTATGCTGACTGTTTAAATATACGCACCTTTTCTAGGGGCATATGCAGAAAACATAGGTCCCCATAGCAAAACTCGATGTATATATAGATATATATCTATCTCTCTTTCTACACACATATATATATATATATATATATATATATATATATATATACACACACACACAGTCGAGGCACATTATTATGACCTCATCTAGCTAATAAGCAAACGTGTGCAGCATGGACAGCAGCTAGACGGGCTCAAATAGGTCCTGGTGGGTTGTCACAGGTATCTGGAGCCATGCTGACTGCAATGCATCCCACAGCTGCTGGAGGGGGCGTGGGTGAGGATCCATAGAACGAACAAGACGAGGCGGTCCCACAGATGCTCAATTGGGTTCAAATCTGGGGAATTAGGGGGCCGGGGTAGTACTTGGAAGTCTTGGTCATGTTCTTCCAACCAATGTCGGACATTTCTAACCATGTGACATGCTGTATTGCTTTGTTAAAATATCCCCTCTGCCCCATAGAAGACAATCCACATGTATGGGTGTATGTGATCTGCATGGAAATGTTTGGGAACCACAACAATTCAGCCACAAAGTGGAAGACCACGTAATGTTACAGATCAGGGTGATGAGGCGTACAGTGCATAAAAGTCACCAATGATCCTGTGACTCAAAAAATTGCACTGATCCAAACCTCCTCTGGCTGCAACATCAGCACAGAAATTGTGAGGGACCTTCAAGGGTTTCCTTGGCTGAGCAGCTGCATGCTAGTCTTACATTACCAAACACAATGCAAAGTGCCAGATAGCATGGTATAAAGCGGGTAGCTACTGAACTGGAGCAGTGGAAACGTGTTCTGTGGACTTACTATTGTTCTTACTCATGGCCAAATCATAACACAGATAAATCTTAGCATTACTAAAAATATTTAGTAATTCTATGACTTAGCAATAAGTAAGGGCAATATGGACACTGAATGCAGTGTGTGAAGAATGGGAATGGAAGTTGTGGCTCTGAGGCTGTTGGTTATACTCACAGATCATGGTGGCAGTGTTCACTTTTACTCCCCCTAGGGCTGTGCAGCGACCTTTTCTTCCCTCGGGGCACACCCTGGTATTGGGGCTCCTGCCTGGTGTTGATTGGAGAGCCCCTGATGTTGAATAAATTGCTGAGTGCATGTAAAGACTGGTAATGGAAGATGGAGACAACCATCAGGACTATTGATCAATAAAGTTTCTCCTTACTAAGTTGATGATAGGGTTTATAGTACAAATGGCAGCAAAAGGCACAATTCCACATTGTGTCACAATTAGAGATGAGCGAACGTGCTCGAAACGAGCACTGTACCGCTCGGCTCCCCTGCGCTCGCATGGGCGCAGGCAGCCGCTTCCGTCCTCCTGAGGAGGACGGAAGCGGCTGCCTGCGCCCATGCGAGCGCAGGGGAGCCGAGCAGTACAGTGCTCGTTTCGAGTACGTTTGCTCATCTCTAGTCACAATACAATATTCTCTCAATAGCATCATATGAACAGCAACAATGATGGTATTCATAGTACCCCGTCGTTCTAAAGACACCTTGCAGTCTCTCAGCAGAACCACAGGCATACAATAAGGTTTCTGCTAAGTCCTTCTGCAGTTCCCAGACAGAGGACTGCAGAAACATTAGATACAGATGGCCAGTCTGTTTCAAAGTGTGAGATATGCTTTGGCAATAGTCCCTTCCACAGCACCAAAGCCTTTTTGCTACAAACAAGCACAATACCTTACTTTTGGAATCCAATGCATGGCCTCCTGAGCTCTAGACCTTCTCAGATGTTTGGTCTCTCTTTCTCTGAGGAGTACTTTGGTGGTATGGCTGCTTTCTGGGCCGTTGTAGGGTTAGAGATTCTCTGAATGGGCGACTTGTGCTGGAGTTTGAAGAGACATGTCTTCCCTCCAGGCTGGTTCAGTCTAGACTCAATCAACACTAACTAATCAGGGGGCGGACCTAGTCCATCTCCTGACAACCTAACACATTTTGCCAAGCTGTGAACTACATATTCCCCATGCAGTGCCGTGAAGTGCACGTACAGAACAAATTATAGCTTTTAACTCAAGGAACATTGCATTAACTGTGTCAATGGTAATTATTCCTTTGCAGTAGTCCTTCAGGGCTACTGCCAAAATATGTCGGCAAAAACGTGTACTGGCAAGTTTTTGAATGTGTGAACTAAAGATATTGAATTTTAACCCTAATGATTTGGATCTATGATAATTTTCCCATAAGTAGAGATAATTGGGGTCATTCATCAAACTGGTGTAAAGTAGAACTGGCTTAGTTGACCATAGCAACCAATCAGATTCCACTTTTCATTTTCCAAAGGAGCTGACAGAAATGAAAGGTGGAATCTGATTGGTTGCTATGGTCAACTAAGCCAGTTCTACTTTACACCAGTTTGATAAATGACCCCAGATATCCCTTGAGCACCTGGATGACAGTATCCCCTGAGGATCCTCAGATTAGGGTCAGCTCATCTTTGTTGTCCATTGATGTTTCATATTATTAATCATATATGCTTCATTCTAACTACTGTATATACCGACGAGGCCTCCGAAGCTACTGAATGAGTCTTTATTAACTGATATCATGTTTATGTATTATCATTACTGTGATAACTGGGCCTGGTATCCATCTTCTCCCCTGTGTTTCTGGTCAGATTATCTAAAGATCTTGCAATTTGGAGATCTGCTTAAATAATATCTTGCATTTCACTTTCAGCCGTCTAATTAACACCTGCTGTTATCTCTGCTGCATACATATTCCTTGACGATGAATGTTAATTAGGCCTGCTAATAGCAAGTCATTCCTTCTTCTTCCCTAGTCTACAACTACATTTAATCAAAATATTTTGAGCAGCCGTTAGTAAAATTCCACTGTAATTTATAGCCGTATAAACCCAATACAAAGGCACAATATGATAACCAACTTCTTCATACTCTCTTCTACTGTAATCCATAGTGGACGTACATTATTGTAGAGGACTGCTTTTATAGAAAATGACCCCCACCAATCAGATATCAATGGCCTATACTGAATTCCTGGAAAGAACCCAGTTCTCTTTATTGTCAGGCAAGATCTGCTTGACTTTTGGAACTGACAGTGGAGCTGAGGGCTATCCTTCTCCAGCCTCAGGTTTCTCATAGGGTTCCCATCCTTGAGGATTTCCTAGGAAATGGTTGTGATGTGTAGTTTCAAAATGTGCCACCCTCTAAAACTACCTGACTATGTTGTATAACCCTTACAGTGTTATACTGAAATGTGACAATATCCATTCTGATGCCTCCCAGGTTTTTCTATGCTTCCTGATGTTAGTTATGTTTTTTTAGAAACATCTAGTAGTTCATTCTTCTTAGGTTATTTGCACACCTGCAGTAAGGTATCCAGCAAGCTGTTCCCGTGGAGGAGCAGCCTACTGGAGTTCACCGTATCTGGCATAGCGCTATTGACTATAATGGGATCTGGAGGGGAATTGGTTGGTTTGTGGCTTGAGCTTTGGGTTTTGGCTAGACAAGAACTGGTGCATTCACCAGATTTTGTCTAGCTGAAACCCAGCGTTCAGGCCAGAAACTGTCCAGATCCCACTATAGGCAATGGGCTCTGGCGGTGAACAAACTGGTATCTGGCTGGTATGGATCTGGTGAACTGTGGCAGGCTGTTCTCCTGCCGGAACAGCCTGCCAAATAGCTTAGGTGTCAAACTAGCCTTAGGGCACCCTTTGGATGTCCAAAGTTAAAAAGGTTGATCCAGTTACCAAGAACAGTGATTACAATGTTTTAGGGATATCTAATTGGTATCTCTAATTGAACATACCCTTTAAGGATGGCACTTACATGCAGATTAACATGCAGATTTTGCAGTAGATTTTTTTCCCAAGGTTTCACTCATTACAAGGGTAAAATCTGTGGTCTTCAACACAAGAAGATATGGCAGTTTTTCTACAGCATGCCCTAATATCAGCATGGATTCTGTCTGGTGCCTGTAAATGGTGTTCGAAAATTCTTATTCACCGTGTGATCCTCAGACATCTTAAAGCAGCTGATGTTTTTTATATTATTTCAGGACTAAACAGCTATGTAAAGCCCTTTCCTGAAAATGATGGTGGTAGCAATCACAGCGCTAGTCTGTAGTGGTAGTCTGAGACTCTCATTACACCATGCTACCTTTAATTAGATGTCATCACAGTGTAAGCATCTGCCCGCCAACTCCCTCATATTAGTCACTTTAACAACTCTATGTAACGACACTATAATGGCATACAAGCAATGTTACATTGTACTATATACGGTACATTATAATATAAGTAAGCAGCTATTACTGTACTGTTTTCTATAAATTGTTTTTCCCATTACCCTGCTCTGAGGATTCCATCATAGTGATAATTTTGCACAATATTTATTCTCTATTCTATTTTTCCTTGAACTCAACCATTTTTTCTAGTAAGATTCCTGCGATGTTATATCCTTTCTTTCTTTGATATCACACTGGCTGTAAGCATCAGTCTATTCTGTGCTGATTATGGACTTACTTCAGTCTTTGTGAGAAAAATCTAATTAAGATCAGGAACTTAATGGTGGAAAAAAATATCCTGCGGAGTATAGTACGTGATATAATGCTACTTTCCAAAGCCATTGCTTTTAGTGTAATGCATTTAGAAAGTATCATTACAGCAGCAGATTAAATATACTGTACTTTCTGAATTTCTGAATTGCATCATATGTGCGCATGAGTAGTTATATATCACAGCCTGTCATATAACGCTTTTAAGGCATAGCATTTGCACTTAATTCTGTATAATTCTGAATTAAAGGGGTATTCCGGTAAAGTAACTTAATTTTTGAAAAACTTCATTAAAGGGAATCTGTCATCACCTTTATGCTCTCCATACTAACAGCAGAATAATGTAGAGACAGGTGAGTTGATTTCAGCGGCCTGTCATTTATAAGTTAAAAGTAAGTGGTTGCCGAGAACCAACATCACAATCATTACAGACTGGGCCTGGAAAAGAGTCAAATCTTCATGAGAAGAGTCATGGTTATTCATGAATTCCTGCTCTCCCCGCCCACCTGCTGATGACTGACAGTCTTCTACCTAGTTTTCTCCCTTTCTCTCTAGGAGATAACTGCCAATCATCAGCAGATGGGCGGGAGAGCAGGACATTAGGAATAATCATGACTCTTCTCCGGTAGATTTGACTCTTTTCAAGGCCTGGGATGCAAGGTTTGTGATGTTGGTTCTCAGCAACTACTCACTTTTAGCTCAAGAGAGACACACTGCTGAAATCAGCATTTCTGTCACTATTTTATGCTGCCCTCAGTACACTCAGCAGAAAGTTGATGACAGGTTTCCTTTACGGCTGCAAGCTGCGACCCAACCAGAACCCATACCTATACATATAACCAGAGCTTCAGTTTACCTTGCAATCCATTTGTCTAGCTCCTGTGTGAGCCTGCAACACACTGAGAGTATCATGGCTCCTGATCATCCCTGACAAGACTACAATCCCCACAATGACTAGCTTTCCCTGCTGTGAGTTTGTCGTTGTTCATGAGTGTTGATGATTACTGTTGGCTGCCTGACAGTGTGGTCACGCCCCCTCTACTCAGTAATCAGTAGCACACTAACACAACACACTGAGCATGCTTGACCTGACAAAGGCTCAGAACTACAGGTCGATGCCATGGTAACTTATGAGGAAACAGTGGGTAGTGAGGAAGAAAAGTACTTTTATAACTACTGAACGGTAAATATGTGAAATTTACATTGTATTAGGTAATTATTGATGATGAATTAGTCTAAAACATAAGTTATATTTTTGGTAACCGGAATACCCCTTTAAAGCTTAGGAAGTAGAAGGTTGGCGCTCAAGACATCCATTGAAGCCAACATTGCAATCGTATATTGAGTCGCTTTGCCATTCTATATTATGAATCACATGTTGCTGAAAATCAGGGGTGCACAAACCGAGGTCTGCAGTAATAATCTGTGCGGCCCCCAGCCATTTCTGGGACCACCATATGTGGCAACTCTTCTGTGTCCTCCTGCTTTCTGAAGTGTTGAAAGAGGGAAGCAAGGAATCCTAATTCACCTGACATCTGAAGTTCTAGAAGTGCAATACTCTCAGGATTAAAAAAGAGAGGCTTTTAGTGATGAAAGTTGTAACTGTAAAAAGTGTGAAAATAATAGCTTTGTATTTAGTATATTACGAAGTGAGATAAGCAGCGCTAAAAAGGTGCATTTTAAAGGGTGCCTCAACAAATAACTTTTCAGAATAAGCTGCCATGCATGTATACAAGAGTGATAGCAATATACGAGTACCACCATTATATGACCTGTATCTAGCATATTTTAGCAGTTTTCTCCTTTGCATCCTGAATCTCTAATTCACAGTTGTCTCTGACATAGTGGGTGGTGACTCACTGTAATGATGTCTACCTATAGAGTACACTTGGAGACAGCAGATTTTGCTCCCTAATGGTCTCTTACTCACCCACAATTAGTCAGAAGCAACATATAGAATGTTACAGAGAAGTACTGAGCAGTGTAGATGTGAACAAAGCACTTCGTATGAGATATAACTCTTAAAAGGCTATGAAAGTGGCTGATCTGTTACATATCCACTTGGCAGCTGAAGGCATCCGTGTTGGTCCCATGTTCATATGTGCCTGCATTGCTGAGAAAAATTATGCTTTATTATATGCAAATTAGCCTCTAGGAGCAATAGGGGCAACGGAGAGCACAGCCTGGCCCTGCCAATGAAAGTGCAGAGAGCACAGCAGTTGCAGAGAGAGCTGAGCCTCTAGGTGTAATGGTAACATCCCTGTTGCTCCTAGAGGCTCATTTGCATTTAAACATTATTTTTCTCAGCAATGCGGGCACATATGAACATAGTACCAACACAGATGTCTTCAGCTGCCAAGTCCACATGTAACAGGTCAGCCAGTGTCATAGGTACAAATCTGCTGACGGATGACCTTTAATATTAGCGGCTAAATCTGTTGAATCCTGTCTTTGTTTTGTGTGGTCTCCCCGCTTCTCTTTGCACTTTCTGCCTCCTCCTCTCCTCTCCATAGATATCTATGGCAGAAGTAAGAAACATTAGGCACCCCAGCTGCTGTGAAACTACAACTCCCAGCATACACAGTTGCTAAGTTGTTCTTGTTACTCTCCTAGAAATGAATGAAGCATTCTGGGAATTGTACTTTCAGAAAAGCTGGAGTGCCAGAGGTTGCTGATTCTTGATCTATGGAATGATATAATCTGATCCTTCAGATGGATTTCTCATGAATTTTAGAAAGCTAGTTTAAAAAACAGTGAGGGGAAGAAACAGCTGATAACGCTAAAATAAGGCATTTTCAGTGATAAGATATAGGTTTCTTATATTTGCCTGTACTGTTGACTTATGCATAGTCATCTGAAAGTACAGTGACAATTTGAGGATGCCCTTAGAAGTGTGAATAGAGGTCTGGGGATGGATACTAGCACTGAAGACTAACCCAAATACACACTAGGGCCAATTTATAAAGGACCAATTAACCTACATATCAATTAAGTAGAGTGTGAGACAAGCATAGAGAAAACCCATACAAACATAGATTTGAACAGCGGACCTCAATGCTGCAAGGACAACAGGTCATACACACTTGGGCCCCCACTGATAACTTGAATTGGCGTCTGGGGGCTCCTGTTTTGAAGGCATTTAAATGGAGCAGTGGTCACCCATGCATCATACGGTTCCATTCATGATCTATGGGACTGACAAAGTTAGCAAGTACAGCATCTGGCTATCTCCATCAGTCCCATAGACTTTGAATGGAGTAGTAGAAGACATGCGTGACCATCACTCCATTTAAATGGTTTCATCTGGGTTAAGCGCAGCAGAGCAGGTCAGAATGTTTGTTCTTAAGACAGAGTACACCTAGCTTTCAGTTTTGAATTGTCACTTGCAGAGATCAGAGTGTACAGTACATGGGTAAAAGTGAGTGCCCTGACTGAACCCAAAAATGCATTGTCTACTACACCATTTAGCATGCCTGAACTCTTCTGCCCCAAAGATTGCTATTCACAATAGGCTTCAAGTAAAATCCAAATTGTCCAATATTCATTACAAGTCCTCTTCACATACTCGTAGCTGTGTCAGGACGCTAGTGTGAATCCACTCGGTCACTGAATAGATCTCGGTTGTATTTCTCAGGGTGTTATCTTGGTAGTCCCCTGTTCTTCACCTATTAACCCTTATTCAAGGATTTGGACTCTGCTCCAGGGGAACCACCAGGTCTCTACCTTTTATAATAGCCCAGGTGGGTCAACAAACACCGGTGCTTTGAACTGAGAGAACAGGCAAGATTGTAGACAAAAGATGTCAAGGCAAGCAGAGTTCATTTATTCCAGTTATCAGTCCAAAGATTGGGGCAGGCAGCATGGCGTCAAAAAGGGAGTCTTTCAGTAATCAGGTTAGGCAGTAGCAGGTCAGATCCAGTAAACAGGCAAAAGTCATGCATGGGAAATCAGAATGGCATATAGTACATGGGCCAGCAAGCTACAGTACCCGTTGCTCAGGCACCCTCCCACAGATGAAAAGTGCCTAAAATACACTAGGGAGGCTGGCATAAGATCGACACATTAGGATGTGTGTGCTGACCCTTTAAAAGATGGAGGAAGTGTGTGAGCATACCCCACTGGCAGCCCTAGGCACTGCAAGCAGGAGGAGTAGGCCACAGCCGGCATGGAGTGGACAGAGTAGCACTACTCCAGCAGCTATGCCTTCCATAATGAACAGGGAGACACCCATGGGCACAGGCCGCCAGAACACTGGAGCTGGAAATGGGATAAGTATTTCAGTGGCCATACCCGCTGGGAACAGGGAGGGGACAGATAGCTGGGATCACAATGTGTATAAACTCAAAACAGCGTGACTTGCCTCATGCTAGCCACAAATGCTCCCTTAAACAGTCTGTTCGAAAGGCCAAGAGAACCCCAAGAGAAAGAAAGTATGAATGAGTGGTCAAATAGAATGAAAACTGAGATGGACCAAAAGCCAAGACTGACTAGAGTTATGCTTAGTGTATGTTCCCAAAATCTTCCTGATGCATACCTCTAATGAAAAGCTCAAACACAGCCTGAAAGAGCAAAGGATATTTTTAGGCACAGCAGAGTTTACAATTTGTGTTACATGAAGCTTTTGCTGCAGATTTGACGCACATTTCACTCTTTGTAGTCCCCAGAATTCGTATTTTATTCACTTATGAAATTTTATCAACCCTGTAATATTTTTAACCACTTGCAGATCTCTGAACTTCTTAAAACATGAGAGTAGTTCACAGAGAACTGCTGATGTGCTTCTAAAAGTCTCTGCACACTCCCCATAGATAAGTCAGAAGCAGTTTATTATCATCTCTGTACACACAGTCCTCAGTGCGGGCAGCTCTAGTGATCATGTGATTGCAAGGTACTGGATAGCTGCAGGAGTTGCTGGGTCTTAGCAGATCCAAACTGCAATTTTGTCAGGAGGTTAAATTAAAAAAAATAATGTAAAGTTCACAATGTGTATAAAAGTAAGCAAATACAAAATAAAACACAAAAATATAAAAAAAATATAACAGGGAAAAGTATTCCACCACCAGCACAGACTACAACTAATGATGCCTTCACACTGCAAATTTTCCACAACTAAAAATCTGTTCCATTCATTTGAATGAGGTGGCTACTACAGGGATTTCTCAAGCCCCATTAAGGTGAACTAATTTTCAATTGTGGAAAATTCTGCAATAAAAATGACTAGAACAAAATGGAGGACATGTCTAACGCATGTATTTTAATGGCCCTTTCATTTTTTTTTTAATCAAAAATATTAATATAAAAAGTAAGTAAAGGCCCATATATCAGACAAATAATTCAGAAATGCTTTTAATAACTGAATGAGAAAAATCTTATAACATTTTAAACCCCTGTAGCTAAAAAAAAAGAAGTGGAAATATGCCTGCTCATTAACCATCCAAAATAGGTTGGTGGATATACTGGCTAAAAAAAAATAAAAATAAATTCTAAATATGTGTGTGTGTGTATATATATATATTGTAAGGGGTCATTCTCTCTCAGGGGGTCGCAATCACAGATTTCTCCTCGAGCAACGAGGTTCAAGTCAAAGCGGCACTTTATTTTAACACTTCAGCACCAGCACAAAACATAACAAATAAACACCTGTCTGTCTGTGCTCTACCTAATACACGTGTTGTCTCTATCTCACCTATAGAGCACACCCGGTATTAGATCCGGCTTCTTCAGCCGTACAGTCCAGCAGCCTCCAGGCTGTGAACTCACCAGTACTTTTGGGGGTAGATGGTCCAGAAGTCCTCCTGACTCTGACCATGCGACCCTCTTTCCGTAGGCATCGCTGGGGCCCCTGAACTTCAGGCTTTACAAAGCCTTGTGGCCCCTCAGCCCTCCTGGCTGAGACCACACAGAACCTCTGCAGACTCCAACCTCACAGGCTTCCTCAGCCTTTCTCTTCCTCACTCTCATACACAGAGGGTCGTTCTATCCCTCCGTGATTACAATAGCAGGCCTCACCTGCAATCTCCTCGGCTAACCGCAATACCTGTACTGGAAGGGTGTGGACTGGCAGATCCCACTTCCAAACCTATCCCCCAGTCCAAATGAAATCCAGCCCAGAACAACATCTAGACAAAACTGTCTCAGCAAACTACACTTTGCTGAAACCACTACATTCTACATTTCTGAATTTCAGTTATCTCACCCAGCTGAGGTATCTGGGTGGGATATACACGCCTTCCAGCACTTATACTGTACACATTACCACTATATATATATATATATATATATCTATTCATCCCTTAGGATCACCACGTTTGGTGTTTATTACTCTTTTTACTGAATCTGAGATTTTACTTTTTCATTCCAACTGTTTTAAGAAGCGCTCAAGAGATTTCTAATACGATATTTCCTTCTGGTGTCTGCACAGGACACACTAATGATGATGAAGATTAGATATTGCCTTAAAGGGGTATTCCCATCTCACAAATGTAGTTTGTATAGTTAGATATAGCTATTCCAATATTATCACTAATAGAATGTATTTATATAAAATGTACCGTTTAGAAGATTTGCCTATTTGTATATCCATTGTCTCACACACATCAGTCAGGCCGTTGCCCCTAGTTACGACCACCGCGGCCTTGTATTAGTGGTGGCCGGCTTACTCCTTTTCAAACTCGCTGTGAGGTAACTGCTGTATGGTGAACACACATTACATGAGCATGTGGAGACACATCTTAGGGTACTTTCACATCATTTCTGGACGCTACCAGTCCAAAATACAATGGTCAGGATCCGTCCAAAACACAGACTTTATAAACAGATCCTGCTCCATAGAGATGAATGGATCTTGGAACAGGATCCGTTTCTCTGTGTTTTGGAGGCACAGACAAAAATGCTATAAATATATTCTATTAGTAATATTATTGGTATGGATATATCTAATTATACAAACTACAATTGTGAGATGGGAATACCCCTTTAAGCTCAGTGACTTCTGAAATGACAGTGTAAGATGCTTCATCATCAAATGTTGCCAATGTCAGTCTATAATATGGAAGGGCAATGTCATATGTCTGTACGGATGAGAGAAAATCATATACAGTATTTCCTGTTTACCAGCAGGTAGAACATAATACTAGCCCTCTGAGCCTGATGAAGAGCCTGACAAACTGCTGAGATTTTCTAAATATTTTAATGTTATTGGGTTTTTATTTTTTTTATGCATTTATGTTGCACAATTTATTATAACTTTATTATAACCTTTATCATTGTTTCTAAAGTTTTACAGACAGAGGAGTCTGGAAACTGCATTGAATTTATATGGTGGTTTATTGAATCTGATAGGTGCTCACTAAGCCTGCGATCAAATCCCTGACCTGTCACTAGTGTTATGATGTGATATGGCTCATGGTGCCTCTCTGTCTCCCTGCCTTCTCTCATAACCTCTCTTCTCTGCATCTCACATTGTGTTCTCTCCTAACATTGTCATTTTTAATATTTATCTAGGTTTCTTAAAAAACGCATCACACCTTGTCCATTTATGTTGCTGTGAGGCATGCTTTACTCTTTATCTATGCAATGCATTCGTATACAGTTCTTTTACGTCCTGTCACCCTCTAGGGCTAAAACACTGTAAATAACATACAGGATATAGTTGGGAGTCATGTAATGAATATAGATATCCTATAATAAATGGATCTGTTCTTTTTGCTTAGTCACCACAAAGAGTTTTACTTTAAAAATCCTTACATTTAGGTGCTAGTTCCAAAGGTTTGGAGTCTAGCCCACCAGAATATCAGAGGATCCTCCGGAGGGCCCAGGGTCTGACACCATACTGCGCCCCAAAGGTCCAGGAGAAAAATAATTTTTAGCCAATAACCTGCCACGCGGGTCTATTTCTTTGAATCAAAACCTATTAGATTGTATGGATGATATGGGGGTTGAGCCCCAAAAATACTGTCCTCTGGTAGGTCCAAGGAACCCCAGTCCAACCCTGAATCAGCCAGGTAAGGAGCATTTGAACATTAAGAAAATAGTGTCCAGCAAAGGTTCTGCAGTTCAGCCTCACACAGCATTTGAGGTTCCCCTGCCCAGTAAACAGAATACAGTTTCCCTTAAAGGGGTTGTTTCACTTCAGCAAATAGCTTTTATTATGTAGAGGAAGTTAATAGAGGCTCTTACTAACGTATTGTTATTACCCATATTGTCTCCTTTTCTGGCTGGATTTATTTTTCCATCACATTATACACTGCTCATTTCCATGGTTACGACCACCCTGCAATCCATCAGTGGTGGTCGTGCTTGCACATTGTAGGCAAATGCCCTGGCCTATCTGCGCTCCCACGGTCCCGGCCACCAAAGAGGCCAGTGCTTTTTCCTATAGCGTGCAAGCACGACCACCACTGACGGACTGCAGGGTGGTCGTAACCATGAAAGCGAGCAGTATATAATGTGAAAATAGAAAAATGAATCAAACCAGCAAAGGAAGCAATATGGATAATAAAAATACATTAGTAAGTGCCTTGTATTAACTTTCTCTACATAATAACTGCGACTTGCGAAAATGAGACAACCCCTTTAATGATAGCCACAGCATTGACTATTACCTCCACTTCTTTAGACAATTTGGGCGAATTCACATGACTGCACCATGTTTTGCGGTTCGCAAATTGCGGATCTGCAAAACATGGATGAGATCAGTGTTGCGGAACGGAACGGGCTGCCCATTATAGAAATGCCTATTTTTGTCCGGAATAGGACTTGCTCTATATTTTTTGTAGGGCCATGGAACAGAACTACGGATGTGGACAGCACACATGTGCATCCTTTCCTGCCCCATTGAAATTAATGGTCTGCACCCGCAATTTTGATGCGGACCCATTCATATGGTCGTGTGAATGAGACCTTAGTCTGTATGGGCCACTGAAATTCTCGATGGCAGCCCTAGGGGTGGAGACTTGTGAGAACTAGTTTTGCACCAGAAGATCATTAGTAACTGGTACCTATCATGTAAGTCTTCAGTATACCCTGATAATACTCTGAGCTGACTTGCAAGGTCTGGAAAAGCCTTAGTGACTAATTAGATCATAATTAAAATGAAATTTGCAAAACTGCTAACGTAAGTATGCATCAGCACAATACACAGTCACTTATACTGGAATGTCTTTTATATTGTGCTGAAGTTTCAACATTATTTTACATGAGATGATTTCAATATTGGCTGGATCCTTGGTGGACCTCATTAATCACACTTTTCTGTGTATATGATGATGAATGGACAGAACGTTCAAAGAGCGAAAATAATAGTCATATCTAAACTTCTGGATTATAATTGTTTTGGGATTCTTACTTTCATAACAGCACACATTAAAGGGAATCTGTAACTAGTGACCTCCCTGTAAAACTGTTTGCATACACACATAGCTGTAGTTCCCCTGAGTAAACTCTGTTTTTCTTTTGTTAATCTGAGGCTTCGTTTCCGAGTTATGATGCTTTTTCTTAATATGCAAATGAGGCATTTGGCGCAATAAAAGTGTCACCACTGCTTTTCTCACACTTAAGCCCCTCTTCTTTCTGTGCCCAGCATCTCCATGGCTGCTTTGGCAGTGGCAAAGCAGCCTTGGGTGCAACAAGAACAACGGTGACAGCCTCATTGCACCAAAGCCTAATTAGCATATGAAGAAAAAATAAACTGTGATAAGCACTGTGTTCTAGTGGTGATAGATAATCAGTTCTCACCTTCCCTGTGTTCTCTCCTGTCCTTATATTATAAACAGTGATAAACAGAGTGTTCTAGTGGTGATATATAATCAGTTCTCACCTCCCCTGTGTTCTCTCCTTTCCTTATACTATTATCCGTGATAAGCAGGGTGTTCTAGTGGTGATATATAATCAGTTCTCACCTCCCCTGTGTTCTCTCCTGTCCTTATACTATAAACAGTGATAAGCAGTGTTCTAGTGATGATAATCAGTTCTCACCTCTCCAGTGTTCTCTCCAGTGTTCTCTCCCATCTTTCTACTATAATCAGTGATAAGCAGGGTGTTCGAGTGGTGATAGATAATCAGTTCTCACCTCCCCTGTGTTCTCTCCTGTTCATATACTATAAAAAGTGATAAGCAGGGTGTTCTAGTGGTGATAATCAGTCCTCACCTCCCCTGTCCTTATACTATAATCAGTGATAAGCAGGGTGTTCTAGTGGTGATAGATAATCAGTTCTCACCTCTCCAGTGTTCTCTCCTGTTCCTTATACTATAGACAGTCATAAGCAGGGTGTTCTAATAGTGATAGATAATCAGTTCTCACCTCTCCTGTGTTCTCTCTGTGTTCCTTATACTATAAACAGTGACAAGCAAGGTGTTCTAGTGGTGATAGATAATCAGTCCTCACCTCTTCTGTCCTTATACTATAAACAGTGATAAGCAGAGTATTCTAGTGGTGATGGTTTGCTTTTCCCTGTGTGCGCTGGGGGAGCTAGGCAGTGGGCTGAATGACAGTCCATCTCTCCTATTACATTATTGTTTTATGATTGACCTATTGAGATTCAGGTTGCCAGACCAATCAGGTTCTGGTCCTAGGACCTGGCTTTCTATTTAAATCCACTATTGCTATGGAACCATTGCCAGTGATAGTCTTTAGGTTGACTAGCGTTGTTCCCGGTTCACTGATTTATACTCTGTGCTTCTGACCCCGGCTTGTCTTCTGACCCTTCTTTGCCTCTCAGTTTTGGTACCGCGTAGCCCTTTTGGTTCTTACCCTTTTCTGTTGTCTCGACCTTCGTCTGTTTATTTAAGTGCAGAGACGAACAACAAAGTAGTGACCGTCATCCAGTTGCAGTTCTGCCATTTTGGGCTTATACTGCAAGTAGGTAGGGACAGTGAGGTGGGTATTGTTTAGTGACCCACTGTCCTTGTTTGTCCCTGCTCTACAGATATTACAGTACTTCTATATTTCCCACCTTAGTCATAATGTTTATTCTCTAAATAGACCTACTCTGACTCATAGTGAGTCAACCTATCAAGTCTTATAACCTCTAGTCCATCTTCACATATATTCATATTAACTATGTCCATCACAGCTTCCAATTTAGGTTGCAATTTTTCCATTTCTTTGCTAAATAAACTCTACATCCTGAAATAATGTATCAGAACAGCTTATTTTCTCTCGTTGAGGCAGCTTCTATTTTTCAACAAATAGAAATACTGCCAGAACAAGATCCATTGAAAATCTCATAACTGTCTGTAGCACCACTTTTTTATTACAAATCTGCTGTCCCACCACATATGTTTCAGGGCGTCCCTTTCCCCACATGCTTTAAAACAGCTAATGTTAGACTTAGGGTGTGGCCACATGGTCAGGTTTCTGCATGCAGTTTTGGAAACCAAAGTCAGGAGTAGACCATAAAAGGAGAGAAAGCTAAGAAACTTGACCGTGTGGTGTTAGATATGCTCTGTGTAATATATTTTTGTATAGGTCTCTAACATGGAAAATTACTTATTGCTACTTTACATTTATTAGAGTTCAGTCTTAATTGCTTGCCTATTTAGTCATGAAATTGATGTCTATGGTTTTAATAATTTCAGCATAACTTAAAGTTTATGTACACCTTTGGTTATGTTTATGATTGCATTTTACTCATTTTTGGCTAAAAATCATATTTTCAATTGGCCTTTATTAAAAAATATTGAGCTGTTCTGTTACAAAGGGTTAACTGTTTTTCTAGGTGTGTTACTGGTACTTTCACTTTGTGCTGGTCATCTAATAAACCTTATCTGTAAACTACTGAGAGGTCATAAACACTTATTTAAGCCATATTCTTATCAGTAAGATAAGCATTGAGCTTTAATGAGTGTTTATAAGGTCAGAAAGCAGAGATAAGGAGTCCACCTGCTCCCTAGATGACGGAAAAGACAGAAAATCCAAAGGGTACTACTAGAGCATCTTGGCTCTATACAGAAAAAAAGGACGCCATATTTTTAAGACCAATATAAAAATTATATTTAGCTCAAAATGAGTACAATGCAATAATAAAAAAATGCCCCTAAAGGTGTACATAACCTTTAACCTTGTTATTATGTCAGTTTTAAGTCTGGCTTTGCACCAAATTTATGAACTGGTGCACCATAATAATATGTGTGGCGTGAGAGTAATGTAGATTACACCTTTAGATGTAAAAGTACACCAGGGGGTTGCCTGGCATTGGTTACGACTTTTGCAAAAGTCGCACATAGTAAATGAGCCATAATCCAGGTCTTAACTTTTAGCTCCTAATCGTAAACCACTGTGAAAAGTGGAGAGGATCATGAAATGTCACAAAAATATTGCAATTACCATGGAAATATCATAGTTGCCATGACTTGCGACATTTTTTATGCCAGAAAACTGGCGTATCTGATTTCATAAATGACCCCCAATGTATCTATATTGATGTATTGTTTTGAGTATAATTCTTCATCGTTTGTCCCTTTCTGTGGGGTAAGAATTGGAAGATGGTGTTAAACCGCGGACTTTACAGTCACATTAATCTTTTGTACTTGCAGTACACACGCTTGCTGTGAGTAAGAACCCACGTCTGAAACGTGTAAGTGACTGTTTATGGATGCACATCTAAATGTTTTTAACATGAAGATCTAAGACAGTAAATACTGGATGTCACTGGTGCTGGGGTTTATAGTATATCTATGTCTACAAATGGTGTGTATTTCAATACCTGGACATCTTAAGAAGCAGCAGGCATTTTTTACAAATGAGCAGGCTGCATGGGCAGGTTTTATATTTACCGTTTTTGCAGCCTTTTCTCATCTGTAGCCGTGGTCAGAGCTGCATTCGCCATTGGCAGATTTAGTCTCGTAGGCAATTTCCTGCTGTACAAGTCCTGCACTCAATCTTTTCAGATGTGGATACGCACTGAATAGGCTTTTCCATTCATGCGGACAGCAGACAGCTCCTTACGCTGTTAGATTCGGTTGTTGTGAAAAACGCTTTAAAGGTCACACATTTAATTTGTTTCTTGATATTACAGGGATACATTTTCTTGGCTTCATTTACTCGGAGACCCGCCAGACCTGAAACCATTAACTAACCATGAACTGAACATAAACTTTACATCAAGCCATTATGGCACTCTGCAATATTAAAGACTTATAGAAAGCAAAGGTTTACAATTATGGGAAAGAAATTTCCGTCTTTACCTGGCGTAAAATATTTATGCAGTTGTAAATTTGAGTGTGATATCACATCTCTCTATGATATTACAAGAGCATTGAAAAAAGTAATTTCAAAGTTTCTTGCCATTGTTTAAGAATCAAGAGGCTTACTACATCTGTATGTGGAGCTTACAAAATACTTGACTCTAAGTCAGTGATGCTCAACCTGTGGCACTCCAGCTGTTGCAAAACTATCAACTCCCATCATGCCCTAATAGCTGTAGGCTGTCCAAGCATGCTGGGAGTTGTAGTTTTGCAACAGCTGGAGGGCCGCAGGTTGGGCATGCCTGCTCTAAAGGAACCTGTCACGTTCAACATGTGGTCCGATCTGCAGGCAACACGTTTAGAGCAAGAGGAGCTGAGACATATGATGAGTAATATTTGGACAAATATTGAGTATCTAATATATAAAGCTGAGTGTATGTGTGTGTGCGTGTGTGTGAGTGTATGTCCGCTAAAGGAATCCGCACCGCTGCAGCTACAATCACAAAATTTGGCACACATGTACATCAGGTGTCCGGGAAGGTTTTAGAACAGTTTTCAGCTCTCCAGGATGTACCGTTCCTGAGATATTCCCAAAAAATGCATTAGCCAATAGTAGCCTGGTCACATGACCCTTATCAGCCAATAGAAGCTCACAGGCAGTTAGTCTCCACACACCAGGTTTCTATGACAACCTAGCCAGTTCACTGCTGTAGGTCTGCATTAAAAATGTAAATTTCACATATTTACTGTTCAGTAGTAATAAAAGATGTATTCTTCCACTGCTACCCACCTTCCTCCTAAATTACTATGGCATCAACATGAAATTCAGGCCACTGTCAAAAGAAGGACTTAAAAGCACCACCCCCAGATCCCACTAAGTCACGCCCCTGACTCAGTCAGGCCACACCCCTTCCATGCCGCATATGACCGGGATTAAAAATATAGGTAAAAATCACCTTCTTTCAGCTGCAGGGGTGGGGGGAGGGTGACTTAATCCCTGAAGCTAATGCTCAGACTGCACAGTGCTGCTGTCTGAGAGTGAGCTGTTCAAAAGGACATCCCTGTGTCCATCCAGGCCTGCACATGACACACATGACAGAGGACAGGGAGTCTGAAAGTCAGACTGTCCAGCCTAAAACAAGACCTCTGACCACCCTATGGGCAGGCTGATGTTAGGGTGGCCAGATGTCCGGCTGTAGGCTGGACAGTCCAGTTTTCTGGCTACCTGTTCTCCATCCGACGCAGTGCCTGGACAGACACAGGGATGTCCACCCTTTCAGTAGCTCACACTCAGCTTCTCCTCCATGTCTTCATGGAGCCAGGGGGCGTGACCTCATGTTTAGTGGTGTGTCTTCATGGGAACTGGGGGCGCTGTTTCACGTTTGGGGGAATGGCAGGTGAGGTCTGGCTTTCTGGGGTGAAGACAGTGGCCACTCTAGCTGCTGTGCTATGGAGGTCACAGTTAAAGGGGCGGGCTGCTGTAGAGGTCACTGTTAAAGGGGCAGGCACTGTAGAGGTCACTCTCGATATCTTTTAACGACACACAAACACAAACAGTAAATATACCCGGGCGAAGCCGGGTCCTTCAGCTAGTAACTTATAAAATAGAATGTATTCATTGAAATCTCTGCTCACTGTGGGTGTGTCTAGGGTGGTCCTACCGGCCATACACTGGAGAGCTGTTAGCTGAACAGCTCTTTCTGATGACTCTACCATAGGCATGCATGCTCAGGTGTATTAAAGTGTTGACTGTCTTCACCAGCCAATCCCTTTAAGTGAATGTTCACCCGGATATAACATGTTTTTTAAAGGGTTCCATGAGCTCAGATACCCAGAAATAAAGGAATTATTGCTGTGCCCCCTTTGCAGTATATCAGTATAATTTTATTTTTTGCATAAATCTGTAGAACATCTGAATACCTGAAACTTTGTAATATAACTAATTAGAGGAATGTGACATTTGTCTCAAGTTTCACCAGCTTGTAGGTGCCCCTTTCCATGCACGCGGGTTCTCTGTAAATACATACAAATGTCCTGACTCTCCAGAAAACCTGTCTGTAGTATATTCAATAAATAAAATATGGGAACAAAAGGGAAGCTGAAGCAACTTCTCTCCTTCATTGTGTGTGTGCTGTGAGAGGGGAGAGGGAGGAGGCGGTTTTTGTATCTGCAGCTCTGCTTGTTTGTAAGACTGCATAAGGGGGAATGGGGAAGAAAGCAGCATAGGGTGACATCTGACATCACAGAAAAGAGATCTGTCTAAAGCTTCTTTCACATGAACATTATGTTTTGCGGTCCGCAAATTGCGGATCCGCAAAAGAAAAACGGATGACGTCCGTATGGCATCGTTTTTTTTTGCGGATCCATTGTAACAATGCCTATCCTTGTCCACAAAACGGACAAGAATAGGACATGTTCTATTTTTTTTTTTTATATTTTTGCAGGGTACGGAACGGACATACGGATGCGGATAGCACACAGTGTGCTGTCAGTATTTTTTGCTGACCCATTAAAATTAATGGGTCCGCATCCTATCCGCAAAATATGCTGTCATGTGAAAGAAGCCTAACTCTGCAAATTGTTGTAGCACCCATTTAAATCAACAAAATCGATCTGCATACCATATACGTATTCATACATTTTTCGTTTTGGCGCAAGTGTTATCAATCTAATTCAAGATATAGAAATAGGTAGTGTTTGCAGGTTTTCAATGATGTGGACTAGAGATGAGCGAAGTTTTGGAAAATTTGATTCAGCTGCTTCGCCGAATTTTACAAAAAAATTAGCATTGTGACAAATTACTTCATCACAAAGCACATTTTTTTGTAAGTAGCAGGTGCAATGACAGGGAGCTCCAATAGTACCGCTCCCCATTATTGTTCCCTTCAGATGCGACGGGCCGGCCGCCTCTATCTTGCTTGAAGATCTGGCGTGAAATCTCGCACTGCCCTAGATGACGTTGGCATACTGGCCGCCGTGGTGACGTCATACATCACGACGCAAGGGATTTCAGCTGAGATCTTCAATCAAGATGGCGGCGGCGGACCGTCGCGAGCAAATGGAGGCGGTAGGTATGTTTTTTTTTGTATTTTACACTATTTCAGGTTAAATCGATTCGCCACCACTATTCAGCTTTGTGGCAAATCAAATTTATCTTGAAATTCAGATCGAATTCCACTTCATTGGATTTGATTTGCTCAACTCTAATGTGGACCTTCTCAGTGTCCATGGTCTAATATTTTATCTAATGTCTTATCAGCCCACAGAAAACACACTCTGATACAGTTTCATCTAAAATGCAGAACTGATACAATTCCCGTACATGCTTTTTAAGATAAAGGCGCGCTCTTCTCCTCTGAACCATTCATCACATGCTCAATTCTTATCAAAGTCACTAGTCTTCCAGCTCTGTCATACAGAGTAAATGTGTGACAGTAAATGAAAACCTGGTGACTGATTTACCACATTGGTTTGTCTTAGGGACGCTGCTCAAATTAATGAGTTTTTTTCACAGCATTAAAATCTTTCCCAGTGTCAGTATTAATAAGTCTGACCCACCATTACCAACAAAGGAGCAGATTACGGCCTGTTGCTAAGAAGCTGCTATATTTGATGTTCCTATAGTATGTATAAAATACCAGCAAAAGTTTTCCTTTAAAGGGGTATTCCCATCTCACAAATGTAGTTTGTATAGTTAGATATAACCATACCAATATTATTACTAATAGAATGTATTTATATAAAATGTAGAAATATTTGCCAATTTGTATAGGCATTGTCCCACACACACAAGTCAGGCCGTTGCCCCTAGTTACGGCCACCGCAGCCATGTAGTAGTGGTGGTCGGCTTGCTCTTGTTTAAACCCGCTCTGAGGTAACTGCTGTATTGTGAACGCACATTGCAGGAGCATGCGGAGACACATCTTAGGGTACTTTCACATCTGCGCTTTGGACGCTACCAGTCCAAAACGCAAACTTTATAAATGGATTCTGCTCCATAGAGATGAATTGATCTTGGAACAGGATCCGTTTCTCTGCGTTTTGGAAGCGCAGACAAAAATGCTACAACCCTAAGATGTGTCTCCACATGCTCATACAATGTGCGTTCACAATACAGCAGTTACCTCAGAGCGGGTTTGAACAAGAGCAAGCCGGCCACCACTACTACATGGCCACAGTGGTCGTAACTAGGGGCAACGGCCTGACTGATGTGTGTGGGACAATGGATATAGAAATAGGGAAATCTAAACGGTACATTTTATATAAATACATTCTATTAGTAATAATATTGGTATGGCTATATCTAACTATACAAACTACATTTGTGAGATGAGAATACCCCTTTAAATGTATATTCGTTTCTGTTATTTCCAAGTAAGGCTACTTTCACACTAGTGTTAATATATTCCGGTATTGAGATACATCATAGGGTCTCAATACCGGAGAAAAACGCTTCTGTTTTGTCCCAATTCATTGCCAATGGGGACTAAACGTAACTGAACAGAACGGAGTGCTCCAAAATGCATTCCATTCCGTTCCCATACCAGAGAGCAAACTGCAGCATGCGGTTTTCTTTCCGTCATGGGATGCGGAGCAAGATGGATCCGTCATGACCCACAATGCAAGTCAATGGGGATGGATCCGTTTAACTCTGACACAATAGAAAATTGATCCGTCCCCCATTGACTTTCAATGGAGTTCATGACTGATCCATCTTGACTATGTTAAAGGGTTTCTGTCACCAGTTTTTTCGATATGAATCAGGCTGATATTAGAGATGTGCTAATGTCACCTGATTCCAAATATATATATATCTGTTTTATTTACTGGTGCCCCCATTTTTATATAAAATTAACTTTTATTTTATGCTAATAAGGCCTCTAGGTGCAAGGGGTGTTACCCCTGCTCCTAGAGGCTCTGTTGATTGACAGGTCCAGGCAGAGAAGAAACACTCCATTCACCATAGCTTGCAAGGACCTTCAATGATGTCATGACCATGTGATCAGTCGCATGGTTAGGATCACACAAACAGCCTGTCTCCTCCTAAACCATGTGACTGATCACATGGTCATGACATCATTGAAGGTCCTTGCAAGCTATGGTGAATGAAGTGTTTCTTCTCTGCCTGGTCCTGTCAATCAACAGAGCCTCTAGGAGCAGGGGTAACGCCCCTTGCACCTAGAGGCCTTATTAGCATAAAATAAAAGTTCATTTTATATAAAAATGGGGGCACCAGTAAATAAAACAGATATATATTTGGAATCAGGTGACATTAGCACATCTCTAATGTCAGCCTGATTCATACCGAAAAAACTGGTGACAGAAACCCTTTAAAGATAATACAACCGGATCTGTTCATAACCGATGCAGACGGTTGTATTATCAGTAATGGAAGCGATTTTGCTGAACCCTAACGGATCCAGCAAAAACGCTAGTGTGAAAGTAGACTAAGTGAGTGTTCAGATCTGTGCTACATGATCTAGAAGTCTGTTCAGGAACCCATTGACTATAATGCATGCAGGGGTTCTTGTCCAGCTGAAAAACACCACTCATGTCAGAAACCGGACGAATCCTTGCTGGATTCCATTATAGTCAGTGGGGTTCAGCAGTGAACGGCAGCATCTTGCTGCCATTTTTCGGCACCCCCTTGCATTGTTTTTCTGCATAGTTGAATGGAAACCAGGGCAAGCGACTCAACTGTGCACAAAAACAGAGGAACTAGGGTGCAGAAAAATGTCAGCAGGTACTCTGGACTGAGGAGTCTGTCACCTCCATATGCCCAAATAATGCACTTAAATAGCCCAATAGCAGATGTAATCATAAATGTAATGGTACCTTTGTCGCTTTCTTTTGATGTTTAGAAGTTGGAAAAACGTAATTTGCATCATATGCAAATGATCCGTTGGAAGTGCCCGGAGGCGGCGTTTACTGGCGTGGAGCCCGGGCTCCTGTGCTTTTTTACATATTTTCCCCGCCCCAGCCACTGCCTCTGCCCGCCCTGCACCTGTCCTCTTTCTGTGGCGGCGAGATCCCGCGCCTGCGCAGTCTCTCGCCGGGCCGGGGCCTGCACACTGTGATGCCCATTTTGGGCACGGCATCGCCGAAGTCACTGCGCATGCGCCGGCCAACGGCGCGAAACCTGAAACATGCAGTCCGGTAAAAAAACAAACAAACATGTTTTTTATATATTTCTTTTTACAATGGAACTCTGTGGTGAACGGAGGCACCCGTTTACATGTTTAATGTATGGCATCAGTCTGAGGCACCCGTTTAATGTATACATTTTTTGTATACATTGAATGGATGGGAAAAACACGATGTGAACCCAGGCTAAGAACTAATCTTCGGTGTACAGAAGAACAAAGAGTCCTGGAAGTGATGATGTAACCCCCACAGAGCCCTGATCTCCACATTATACTGTAGATTGTGCTTGATTACATGAAGAGACAGAAGGATTGGAGCAGGCCTACATCCATAGAAGATCTGTGGATAGTCCTCTACGATTCCCTGCAGAGTTCCTTCAAAACCTGTGTGAAGGCAGTTTTGAAGGCAAAGGCTGTCACAACAGATATTGATTTGATTCAGATTTTTTCTTTTCTTCACTAACTTTGCATTATGTTAATTGAGAAAAATAAACTACACTTACTTTTAAAGCATTCTTACTTTGCAGCATTACTTTATACTAATATATATCTAATATATAAAGCTGAGTGTATGTGTGTATCCTACAGTCCTACAATCATGAAATTTGGCACACAGGTACATCAGGTGTCTGGGAAGGTTTTAGAATGGGTATCAGCTCTCCAGGACTTACCGTTCCTGAGATATTCTCAAAAATGCATTAGCCAATAGAAGCCAGGTCACATGACCCTTATCAGCCAATAGAAGCTCACAGGCAGTTAGTCTCCACACACCAGGTTTCTATAACAACACAGCCAGTTCACTGCTGTAGGTCTGCTTTAACCCCCTCGCGCCCAGCGCCGTACATGTACGGCGCTGGGGCGATGCGGGCACATGACGCCCGCTCGCGGGTGCGGCGGGCGTCATGGCCGGCAAGTCTCTGCTGTTTCTAACAGCAGAGACTTGCCACTACTTACCGCCATCGGCGGCGTCTTCCTGGGAGCCTAGTTGCGTCTCAACCCGGAAGCATTCGCTTCCGGGTGGTGTACAGACACCCTGTGTGGCCAATCGGGGTGTCTGTACACCATATGAAAACTGTAATCCTCGCTGGTGAGGATTACAGTTTTCAAAGTGCAATTCTTATTCTGGCCACTAGATGGCAGGCCAGGATAAGAAATGAGCAATTCTTGGATTTCTGAGTCTATAAAATCCATAATTGCTCATAAAGAAAAAAAAAAGCCACAATATATCAGCCCATATTTGACCTGTCAAATAGTAGAAAAAAAATAAAAAAATGTTAAAAAATATATAAAAAATAAAAAAGATATAAAAGTTCAAATCACCCCCCTTTCCGTATAATTAAAAAATAAATACCTAAATAACAATAAATATAGACATCATGGGTATCACCGTGACCTAAAACGCCCGTACTTTTAAAATATAAAAAAAAAAATTCCAATACGGCGAATTGTGCGGCGGAAAAAAGCGTCCAAATGGCGATTTGCCGTTTTTTGTCACTTTTTTTTTCTAAATAAAATTAAATAAAAAGTGATCAAAAGGTCATACACACCCCAGAATGGTATCAATAAAAACTTCAGATCGTCCCGCAAAAAATGAGCCCCCATATAGCTCTGTACACATAAATACCAAAAAGTTATAGGGGTCAAGATTTGACAAGGAAAAAAAAAAAAAAAAAAGGGCAACTTTCTAATTATTTTATCACTATGAAAACGCAAGAAAAACTATACATATTAGGTATTGCCGGATTCGTACTGACCAGTAGAATGAAAGTAGCAGATCAGTTTTAATGCACATCGAACACTGTAAATAAGAAACCCGTAGAACTGTACCGGAATAGCGTTTTCTTTGCAATTTCACCCGGTTTGGAATTTTTTTTCCCGCTTCCCACTACACCATATGCAATATTAAATGGTGGCGTTGGAAAGTACAACTTGTCCCGCAAAAAATAAGCCCTCATACAGCTATGTGAACAGAAAAATAAAAGAGGTATTGCTGCTTGAAGGCAGGGAGCGCAAAACGAAAATGCATAACCGAAAAAACCTCCGGGCGCGAAAGGGTTAAAGGGGCAGAGCGCTGTGGATGACACTGTTAGGCCCCTTTCACACGAGCAAGTTTTCCGCGCGGGTGCAATGCGTGAAGTGAACGCATAGCACCCACACTGAATCCTGACCCATTAATTTCAATGGGTCTGTGTACATGAGTGTTTTTTTTCACACATCAGTTCTGCGTTGCGTGAAAAGCGCAGCATGTTCAATATTATGCGTTTTTCACGCAGCCCTGTCCTCGTAGAAGTGAATGGGGCTTCAGTGAAAAACGCATTGCATCCTGAAGCAAGTGCAGATGCAATGCGTTTTTCACTGATGGTTGCTGAGAGATGTTGTTTGTAAACCTTCAGTTTTTTATCACGAGCGTGAAAAACGCATTAAAACGCATTGCACCCACGCGGAAAAAACTGGACAACTGAACGCAATCGCAGACAAAACTGACTGAACTTGCTTGCAAAATGGTGCGAGTTTTCCTGAAAGCATCCTGAACGCACCCTGAGCCAATCCGTCACGCTCGTGTGAAACGGGCCTTAAAGGAGTATTCCGGTTACCATAACTATAACTCATATTTTAGACTAACTCATCATCAATCATTACCTCATATAATGTAAATTTCACATATTTACTGTTCAGTAGTAATAAAAGATGTTTTCTTCCACTGCTACCCACTTTCCTCCTAAATTACTATGTCATCGACCTGTAATTCAGCCACCTTCAAAAGAAGGACTTAAAGGGGTTCTCCGAGTTATAAATATTGATGACCTATCCTCAGGATAGGTCATCAATATCAGATCAGCGGGGGTCCGACACCCGGCACCCCCGCCGATCAGCTGTTTGAAGAGGAGGCGCGCGCCGCATCAGTGCTGCCTCCTCTTCACTGTTTACATGCTGGCCGACTTGGGGGTAGTGGTGAGTAGGTGTAATTACACCTAACTGCCCCATTCATTTCTATGGGAAGAATCGCTCCCATACAAGTCTATGGAAGCGATTCTATCCATAGAAATGAATGGGGCAGTGAGGTGTAATTACACCTACTCACCACTACCCCCGAGTCGGCCAGCATGTAAACAGTGAAGAGGAGGCAGCACTGATGTGGCGCGCGCCTCCTCTTCAAACAGCTGATCGGCGGGGGTGCTGGGTGTCGGACCCCCGCTGATCTGATATTGATGACCTATCCTGAGGATAGGTTATCAATATTTATAACTCGGAGAACCCCTTTAAAGGCCCCACCCCCAGATCCCACTAAGTCAGGCCACATCCCTTCTATGCCGCATCTGACCGGGATTGCAAAAATGAAGGTAAAAATCAACTTCTGTCAGCTGCAGGGGTGGGAGGGAGGGTGACTTTCTCCCTGCAGCTCATGCTCAGACTGCACAGTGCTGCTGCTGAGAGTGAGCTGTTTAAAAGGACATCACTGTGTCCATCCAGGCCCTGCACATGCCAGAGGACAGAGAGTCTGAAAGCCAGACTGTCCAGCCTCCCCCCAATGTGAAGCCGTGCCACCGGTCCCCATGAAGCCACACCCTTAAACACGAGGCCACACCCCCAGGTTCCATGAAGACACGGAGGAGAAGCTGTCTGAGCGTGAGCTACTGAAAGGGTGGACATCCCTGCCTAAAACCAGACCTCTGACCACCCTAGGAGAAGGCTGATGTTAGGGTGGCCAGATGTCCGGCTTTAGGCTGGACAGTCCAGTTTTCTGGCTCCCTGTTCTCTGTCCGACGCAATGCCTGGACGGACGCAGGGATGTCCACCCTTTCAGTAGCTCATGCTCAGACAGCTTCTCCTCCATGTCTTCATGGAGCCAGGGGTCGTGGCCTCATGTTTAGTGGTGGGTCTTCATGGGAACAGGGGGCGCTGCTTCACATTTGGGGGAATGGCCGGTGAGGTCCGGCTTTTTGGGGTGATGACAGTGGCCACCCTAGCTGCTGTGGAGGTCACAGTTAAAGGGGCAGGCACTGTAGAGGTCACTCTCAATATCTTTTAACGACACAAACATTAAATGAAATAGATTAAATATACCCGGGCGAAGCCAGGTCCTTCAGCTAGTATATATATATATATATATACACACTATATCTATTGCTAGTGTATGAATACTCTATAATATATCTATTACTAAGTTATTACTAGCTGTGGGAATACATTTTGACATATTACATATTTATCTTTAATGTCAAGTGATAATGATAAGGTAAATGTATAATGCACAGTGGGAGAGGATGAATCATGGATTAGTCATGTTCTCTGGTCCCTTCATTTGTCTGGTGGGTTGAGAAGTGATGGGGCAAACATTATGATGTGAACGGTTCTGATTAAATGTCTGTCTGAGAGATGCCATGCCTCGCTGGGCTGCAGACATCCCCTGTGCTAGGTTTTTTAATAATATGACTGTTTTTAGCATTTACTCATGCCTCCATTCTGACAGCGCCCGCAGTTTTCTGTTCTCATTGATATTTTCTGTAAGATGGTACAAAGCAATTACATTATTATGATTTGCTGTTCCCTATGTCCTATAAAAAGTTACTACTTGTTGTGTTTTCTGATCACCAGTTTAAACAATGAAATTCAAATGCTAATTGGATTTACCGTATGTTTCTTATGATTATAATTCCAAAACTGTTATCTGGAGGGGAGAATGAAAATAGTGTTCAAATTGTGGTTCATTTTTCTCTGTTTGGACACTTTCTGGGTTGCACCCTTAAATCGGTAAACCTATGTACAAGAAAGTTGGCTGTTTTGTGGTCAGCAAATTGCACATCTGCAAAACACGGATACAGGCTGTGTGCAATCTGCACAATTCCGTTTTTCTTTGCGGCCCCATTGAAGTGAATGGTTCCACATATGGGCCGCAAAAAAAACCTGGTACGGACACAGAAAAGAAATACGTTCATGTGCATGAGCCCTAAGGGTGTAACATAGAAACATCAATTCCCACAGTCAGAGACAGTCATACTCTTGTTCTTTTGGGTGATAACTCTTTCGAAGCACCTATATAACCATCAGTACTGCCATACAGTGACCATATAGTGATGGGAGGTCATCACAGAAGCTCTGCGGAGTAATATCACACTGCAGACTATACATAAATTTCTGTGGATAGGAGATAAAATTTTTTAGTGGGAAAACCCCATGAAATTTAAAAAAGGTACATTTTCTCAAGGGCATGCGTTCATCTGAGGAAAGTGAATCATTGAAAGAAAAACGGATAAAAAGCAAAATAAATACAAAAAGCACATCATTTGAAAGATGTGGCGCAATTCGCCGGCAGAATTTTGGTGCGGTTTAAAGCCACGACTGTGCCAAGAAGGAACATGTCCCTTAGTGTGCAGGCAGCCGGCACTTGGAGCCATGGTGGCTTTCAGCTCATGGCTCCGTTCAGTAGAGATAAGCCACGAATGGGTCCGCGGCATTCAAAGTGAACAACCGAGGCAGAAACCACCGCTGTATCTGCCGCAGAGTACTCAGTACATCAGTACGTTCACGTGGAGCACTGTGGATTCTGCTTCAGATCTGAAACAAGAACCAGATGAATTACATGCAGTTTTTGAGCAGAAATGGCTGTGGATTTCAACCTTTCCACTGCAAAAGGTGAAATCCGCAGTATAAATCCTAAGTCGGTTTATGCTGTTTTTTGCTGTGTGTGGATAAGATTTCTTAAAATCTCATCTACTTTTCTGGCACTGTAAAATGATTTGCTGCATGAAAATCCAGGACGGCAAGTATGCGGTGTATTCCTTCCAACGTGGGTTTTCCCATCCGATATGGTTTAAATTCCACATTTCATATCAGTTTCCTTGCTAATTTTTTTTTTTTTTGTGGTTTTGCATTTGCATTCTTGAACTAGCAGAAGCAAAATCAGAGGCAAATTATTACAGGGGTTGGCTCATCTGAGACATCACTCGGCTGTTTTTTAAAGTCCCATAGTGCTGAATGGAGAGAACACCACACAAGCACAGCCACCGCTCCATTCACCGCTATGGCACTTCCAGATATAGCTGAGCCAGCACTACTATCTGTTCACACCAGTGGCTTCTCTCCATTCACTCCAGGTGCCCTGTTCTCGACCTTTCTGGTATTGATGGCATATTCCAGCAATGTGCCACCAATGTCTGATATGAGCCAACCCCTTTAAACAGTAAAACAAATCCCAATAAAATCCCAATATTGTAGTGAAAAAAAAATCAAGCCACAAACAATATAAAGAGTCATTTGGTCACGGGTGACATTGAGACGCCAGGGCTATTACATACATTTATCTCCTCAGTGTTCTCTGCTGGGGATAGGTTTCCTAACAGAGCCAATACCGTAATAATAAAAGCCTTCTCCTGGGTGAGTGAAATAAGCATCCAACATGATTTAGTGAAGACAGAAGATGTGAATAAAGCACCCAGATGGTTTCTATGTTTACAGTCTTCAATAACCTTTACCATCCTTAGGGAGTGAGGATAGAAGTAGTAGTACTCCTGGTGGCAATTTTAACCGTGGCACTCTCTTCCCTCCCCTCTGGGCACAGCCTGGTTTTTGAACTCCTGCCTGGTGTTACAGCAGGTGGAGTGTGCTTGGTGTAGATGGAGTCCCAAATGGTGACAGACCATACAAGGCTGTGTACAGGGGGTTCAAACAGCCTAAAGTTCCCCTCTAAGTTCCTTTTTTGATAACTTGTTCAATCTTCCCAACTCAGTCAAGGGTTGCAATTTTTACTCTTTCAGTCTCTAGTTCTGTATTTCTACAGTACCCTAAGCGGGGTGCAGTCTGTCAGCAGATAGCCAGTCTGTCTCTTTAATATGGTAAGGGCTCTGAGCAGGGTTGTAGCTATAGAAGGTGCAGAGGTAGCAGTCGCTATCGGGCCCAGGAGCCTGAGGGGGCCCAAAGACCCTTGTGCCGCATAAGAAGACACTGGTATTATAGAAAGTGCATGCTAGGAGGGCTCTGTTATAGATTTTGCATCGGAGCCCAGAATGTTCAAGTTAGTCCTCTGAGTGGATGGAAGGGGTTAGGTCAAAATTTGGCATGGGGGTTGCTGTTTAAATTTTTACCTCAGGCAGCATGAAGTCAGTGTTCTCCCCTGTCCCTTTCCACAAAGCACAGAGGGAAGGGGGGAAGCAGAACTCTTGAACCAGTCCCATGCGCCTTTAGCTATGCCCCTGGCTCTGAGGTTTATCAGCCTAGCCAAGATGTAGGGAAATCTATAGCCAAAGTATAGGTGTTACCTTCTGTGACAGATATTCTGCACTCTTCCTTGTATGCACTCTTCCTTGTATGTTATTTCCAGCAGTTCTTTCTCTTAGGAGGGTGGCACATGTGCTGCTGCTTGGCTTGCTGCAACAGTTCCCCTGTTCAGCTCTGCTGCTTGCTGCTCACTCATTGTCTAGACTCAACTGCTCTCCAACCAGAGGAGGTGCCAGTCCACACCCATCAACTGTAACTATCTCCCCATAACCAGCCTTAGGGAGAAAATACTCGAATGAAATATGTTATCTCCCTATTCATTAGCACACTGCACTTAGATGAAGACTCCCTCCATATGGCTATGGAACCAATGGCCAGTAAAAAAAAACTCAAATTAAAAAGGGTTTAAAATTGAATCTTCAGTTGCCGGGAAGTGGGTTGGTTCAGGGTTTGATCAAAATTTACGTTGAATAGTATGCGTTAGAACAGGGATCAGCAACCTTTGGCACTCCAGCTGTATTGAAACTCTGGCTCCCAGCATGCACACTTGCTTGGCTGTTCTCAGAACTCACGTGGAAGTGAATTGAGCATGCTGGGAGTTGTAGTTGGAGCCCTGGATATTACTGACCCTTCTTTTATTTATGAAGGGGTGATGTCAGTCAAGTTTACTTGCTGTTTATGAGTATTGAGTAGTAATCTATGGAGAGGACTGGTTAGGTATAACCATGGAATGCATTTCATATTGGGCCTCACATACCATTATTAAACAAGTAAAAGGAGAAAAAAGGACAAAAGGAGGTATACTCATCACAACAATTCCCCGCTGCTTACTTTTTGAGGGTTCCTCAGGTCCACTGGAGGTAATACCCGGATGGTCCACCATCCATCTATGCAGAACATGTGGTTTTAATTTGAGATAGACACACTGGTGGTAAATGATTGTCTCTAAAGTCTGCTCCTAGTTGGTTAGATATCAGCTGGACCTTAAAGACCCTGTTGTATTAGGAATATATTGCTGTGTCAGAGCCTAGGCCCACCGCATCCTGGGTTCCCATTGGTTTGTACATTCCGGTCCCGCATCACACACTGGAAATGAACGTTCAGCCATTTTCAATGTGTTGAGAGGGAACAAGAAGTAGATACCAATGGGGACCTGGGAAACATCGTAATAGAAGTGATGAAGGATCAGTGAGGTGAGTAACTCTTCTTTGTTTTATAATGCAATTCCGACCCTACTTTTGAAAAAAAAATCACCTTAAAGGGGTATTGCGGTAACGTAACCTAATTTTTGAAAAACTGTATTAAGTCTGTAAGCTGTGACACAACCAGAACTCATACCTATACATATAACCAGAGCTTCTATTTACCTTGCAATCCATTTGTTTAGCTCCTGTGTGAGCCTGCAGCACACTGACAGTATCATGGCGCCTGATCTTCCCTCACAAAACTACAATCCCCACAATGCCTAGCTTCCCTGCTGTGAGCTTCTGCTTGCTCATGAGTGCTGCTGTTTACTAATTTGCTGGCTGATTATACAGTCCGGTCACGCCCCCTCTACTCAGTAATCAGCAGCACACTAACATTCAGCTAGAGAATTGATAGTAACACACTGAGCATGCCTGACGTGACAAAGGCTCAGAACTACAGGTCAGTGCCATGGTAACTTATGAGGAACACAGTGGGTAGCAGTCGAAGAAAACTACTTTTATAACTACTGAACGGTAAATATGTGAAATTGACATTATATTAGGTAATAATTGATGATGAATTAGTCTAACACATAAGTTATATTTATGGTAACCGGAATACCCCTTTAACAAGCCCTTTAAGGTCCATTAGCTTGGATAGTTCAATTTCTAATTGAATATAATATTGACTAAAAAAAACTTTGTCAAAAAGTAGTCAGAAATAGCTTAGAAGGGACATGTCTTCTTGGCACGTGTCTGGACGGACTCCACTTGAAACGGTGGCTGATGTCCACTTGCTCTTTAACTCTTTTCAGTGGAGCTAAACTGCAAGCGTGTCCACAGCTTTTAAAGTGAATAACCGCGGTGGATTTAGACAGCATCGATCTCCGCTGTGCAAACTTACCCTCAGCATAGACTGGCACTGATATGGGCGCATTGTTGCTGTTACTTTTATGCTAGCGTTATTATGAATTGCATTGATTATGACTGGCAAAAGTGCATGTATTTTCTTATCTGTATCTGCGGATCACTCTTCTTGTACGCAATATCCTTGAGAAAATTTTATGTAAACCCTGCTGTTTTTAACACGACCCTAACTAGACGTATTGTTTAACGTTCCACTTCACATGTGCTCTCGTTCCAAGTTTCTGTCTTACCCACTCATTTCTGTCTCGCACTGTAACAACCTCACTCAGGCCCGGCTCCAAATGTTTTTTTCTGCTAGGTTTCTCCTTGTACAGCAAACAGAATGTATCTCAGTATGCACCAAACATAGCCTGCTTTATAGTTAGACGATCACCATTCTGTGACTCTAAGGCTATATTCACATGACAGTGAAAAACAGACTTGTGACAGATGATTTTTAAAGGGGTTCTCCAAGTTATATTTATTGATGACCTCACCCTATGCAAGTCTATGGGAACAAGCCTTCCCATTGAAATGAATAGGGCGGTTAGGTGTAATTACACCTGCTCACCGCTACCCATGTTACGGCTAGGATTTAAACAATGAAGAGGAGGCAGCGTTAGCACGTAGAACATATTTTATCCTGTCCGTTTTCACTGACCGACAGCCCCTATAGAATTGAAGGGGGACCTTTTTTAACATCCTATTCTCAGAAAGGCATTAGTGAAAAAAATATCAGTTAAAAACGGACCATTTTTCCATTTTAAATTCACGTCACCTGAATGTAGCCTTAAAGGGGTTGTCCAAGTTATTTTTATTGATGTCTTATCCTCAGCACAGGGAGGGGCCTGGCTGTTACTGACAGCCAGGCCCCCGCTGTATCCGCCAGCATAGATTAACCTCCATGGTCCCAACGTGTCCACTTCCTGCGATGCGGTCGGGGAGCCTCTGCAGTTGTTGGCCAGTGCTGTATAAATCACCAAACTAGGCCACATATGCACATGGTGCTCTTTCACTTCTGAACCCCACAGTGTGCCCAAACAGCAGTTTATAACCACATAGGAGGTATTGTCATACTCTGGAAAAATTATGTAATAACATTTGGAGGGAATTTTTCTCCTGTTACCACTTGTGAAAATTAAACTATGTATAATAGAAAAACATTGTAATTTTTAATTTCTGTCAGCCCCATAGAAGTAAATGGAGCAGTAGCCGCACTTGTATGGTGCTCTTCCCATTCCCAATAGCGCGCTGTTTGGCTATTTTTGGCACTCCCATAGAAATGAATGCTGTCTGCTCTCCTTCATTTTGCAGGCTCTGTTCTAGAGATAGATGCAGGTCCCAGAGGTGGGACCCATGCCTATCATACACTGGCGACATATTTTAGCGATATGCTCCCAATGTATGAGATTGAAGACCCCTTTATGGTAAAAACTGTCTGTCGCCCTTAAGGGGTTAAACAGTTTCTGGTTTTTCCTCTTCTTGTTATTTCGAGCCTGAACGACGCAGATCTTTGTGTCAAACTTCAGTACTGAAATGAGAGCGTAGAAGGGAGCGGAGAGCAGAGCACTCTCTTCCAACCACACCATCTCAGTTCCATCACTTCGAATGAGTTTCAGACCCATCAATTATATCCTTGGACAAAGCCTTAGCTATAATACATGATATTTTCTGCACATTAACCCCCACTTACTCTCAACCTCATGAATTTGTTAATGAGGATGAATTTTACCTGAGATTGAAGATGACTCAATGACGGAGATCTATTCAGTGGAAAATGTTTCTCCGCTTAAATTGCTTCACATATTTTGCTGGTAGAAGGTAAAGTGCATCAGTCTTGGAGTAGATAATACTCGAGCAGTCCTTTGCCTCTGGCCAAAATGATGAAATGAATGAGGTTTTCCATTATGACTGCTGGATAGTGGATTGTTTGTGTCAGGCAAATTGCTGCTTCTGTATTTCTCAAAAGGTATCACCATGTAAAAATGTAAAAGCTGTGGCCTACACCAACTGCTTCAGCCGCAGTTTTATTGCTGGCTCTGACATAGAAATTTAAATATTTTATATATCTGCTACTTAACGGGTTTATCCAGGTTTTTTCTTTCTTAAAGAGGTGTTCCGGGCTTTTACTCTTGATGTCCGAATTTATTTTGTAGCAGGACAACTACCCCAAACATACAGCAAATGTCATTAAAGGGTTTTCTCACTTCAGCAAATTGCATGTATCATGTAGACAAAGTTAATACAAGGCACTCACTAATGTATAGTGATTGTCCATATTGCCTCCTTTACTTGCTAGATTAATTTTTCCATTATATTATACACTGCTTGTTTCCATGGTTACGACTACCCCGCAATCCATCAGCAGTGGTCGCGCTTACACACTATAGGAAAAAGTACTGGCTTCTCTGGTGGCCGAGACTGTAATAACTCACATAGGCCTGTGCTTTTTCTTATAGTGTGCAAGCATGACTACCGCTAATGGATTTCAGGGTGATCGTAATCATGGAAACAAGTAGTGTATATTGTGATGGAAAAATGAATCCAGCCAGCAAAGGAGGCAACATGGACAATCATAATAATAACAATAATAACTGTCTGCACGGAAGCAATACATTTTAATGCTGTGCAGAGACAGCATTAAAGAGGACCTTTCATGGGAATTTTCTAGTTTAATTAAATACCTTTCCTTGCGGGACACCCCCGCTGATGCTGACACCGTGGTTGTTTTTTTTAAAAAATACCGCTTGTACGCCCTGCTGTGCCCCCCTGCAGTTTTCCCGCTCAGTATGTTTATCCTGAGCATCGGTACAGGAAGGAAGAGACGCCAAGCTTTCTCAATGGGCAGCTCCTTCTCCCTCGTTGTGCCACGGTCCAATCACAGCGGAGAGCGTCACAGCCACAGAGAAAAAACAGCTGACCTTTCCCCTGGCTGTGACGCTCTCCGCTGTGATTGGACCGCAGCACATCTGGGGAGAAGGAGTACTGAAATGAGAGCGTAGAACCCTGATGTCTCCTCCTGCCTGTACTGATGCTCAGGATTAACACACTGAGCGGGAAAACTGCAGGGGGGCACAGCGGGGAGTATAAGCGTTTTTTTTTAAAAAAAACAACCACGGTGTCGGCCTCAGTGGGGGGGGGGGGTGATATTTAATTTAGAAAAATATTTAACTATAAAAGGTATAAAACTAGAAAATTCCCATGAAAGGTCCTCTTTAAAACCAAAGTTTTTCAACAAATCAGTTTCGGATTGGTGATCTGAAGCTCGATTCGCTCAACACTAGCGGTCACACCAAATATTGATTTGATTTAGATTTCTCTTTTGTTCATTTTGTTAACTGCTAAAAAATAAACTATTAGAACTTGAATTTTTGAAAGCATTCTTACTTTACAGCATTTTTCTTCACCTGACTAAACATTTTTGCATAGTACTATATGTTTAGACCTTCATATTATGAGAAAAGCAATGCAAGCTGTCCTGTTAATTCAGATACATCCCGAATTATGAAAAGAAACGCCGAAACAGAAGATTGTTTTATTACTTTTCTACAATTGAAGATGTTTCTGCTGCACTCACTGTCAATTCTACGCTGAGGTTGTGCTTATTTTATGTTTAGTTCTTGCGCCAAAGTTCCATCTTTCAGATGGGTTACAAAGTGAGCAGAATTAGGCTGGAACTGGGGTTTCAAATTTGTTTCATCTTTTACAAATTAATTGCTCATTAGAGAATGCATAAATCATTAATTCATACATTTCTCATTCTGCTGTCTTCATACCCAGACATAAATTCTTACCACTTTTTTTCCACTGGCCATTTGATACTAGAGAATGTTAATGATATTAAAACATTTAAAACAGGCTAGACTAAAAAAGTATTACTGAGATAATAGATATGCTGTCTGTGCTCACAAGCATCTATGACAGGTCTGTTCTTAACACAACAGATGTAGCCAAGCTAAAATTGACTCTGATAACACACGTCACAGTAGGATTCACTGTAAAATGGATGAGGCACAGCATAGTAGTGGGTTCCGTTATGAATGGAAGTCACAACACATTTCAGAAGAGCTTTAAAGGGGTTTTCAGGGATTACTATTGTTTTTAACAGATATACTCTAGTAGTTGCTTGCCTCATGTACATCTTCCACATGATTTTTTTCAGTTTGGACTCTCCCGACCCATTTAAATGTAAAAACAAATCTTTCTGTTTTCTTTCTTTCAATCTCTCGCCCGCTTATGTTGCATGCACCTCAAAAACATCTCTAGAATCCTCCCCTTTCTCACTATGGAAACAACAAAATCTCTCATTGTTGCCCTAATCTATTCCCGCCTCAATTACTGTAACTTTCTATTTATTGGCCTCCTCCTCCCCAGACTTTCCCCTCTCCTGAATCTATCCTGAATGCAGCAGCCAAGGTCACCTATCTGTCTAACCGCTACTCCAATACCTCCGCCCTGTGCCAGTCATTGTACTGGTTGCCCATACAGTGCAGAATCCAATTTAAACTGCTCTTTGTCACCCACAAAGCCCTTCACAGTGCTGCACCCCCTACATCGTTTCCCTCATCTCTCTCTACCATCCTACCCGTGCTCTACACTCTGCAAATGATTTACGACATTCACCATAATCTGAACCTCTCACTCCCTACCCCAAGAAATTAGGTTAAATCATAATATAAACAGTTTTAGGTGCTCCCCTTTTTAGGGTGGCCTATCATATCCCCTTGTCTAACCCATCTCCATATAGAGACCATTTATCATCATTTTCTGAACCTGATCCTCCACCAAACTTTCCACCGCACCCATTCACCCAGAAGCACTTCATATATTGGCTGGTGACTGGCTCATGCAGCTTTATATCTGCTCCCCTATTTCCCCAAAACCATTGTACAAAACAAGCACTTTTACCTTTTGTGTTACCCCTATCTCCTCATAGATTGTAAGCTCTTGTGAGCAGGGCCCTCATAACTGACTTGTCTGTTGCTATGTTATTTATGACTGTTTGTACATGAACCCCTGAACTGTAAAGTGCTGCGGAATATGTTGGCGCTATATAAAGATTTTTATAATATTATTATTATCCTGTATGTAGCACATCCTCTTCCTGTATCCAACCAAAGGCATTATGCATTTCTCCTTCCTCTGCCACAGCTCCAGCACTGCCCCTAACAATGCCCAGCTACTTCATAGCTCCTCCCACCAAGCTAGATACATAGACACTCCCCTATCACTGCCTCTATTTCTGCTTTCCCTGGAGGTATATCTGACTTATTGTAAATTCAAGGCTTTATTGAAGTTCCCAAAAGATCCAACTGTTACACCCAAGACAAGCTGCTTACGCATTTCAGATCCTTAGTCATAGCTTGGAACTTCAATAATAGAAGCAGCCCCACAAAAATTCTTATTCTCTGACCTGTTAGAAAGCTGTATGATGTAAACTGTAATGAAGGTAATCTTCCCACCACTGACTGTATTTGTGAGTTATAACCTTCCTTCTGATCATTAGCTGTGTCATGTGACCAACACTCTAACTTTCCAAATAACACAGCATCTTATCTGTGTACAGGAAGTCAGTTTCTCTATGTATTCCTATGGGAGCCTCAGTGTTAGTCTCATAGGAATGAATATACAGTAGAAGTAACTGACTTCCTGTCCTTTGTCAGTTGGAGATCAGAGTGCTGGTCACATGACAAATACAGTCACTGGTGAGAAAATTACATTCACTACAGATTATATGATGTACCTTTCTAACAGGTCAGAGAATACATTTTTTGTAGGAGTGCTTCTTTAAGCCTTAAATTTATGCTACATTGGATGCTGGCTTATTCCTTTGGTATTTGATTGCCTGTTCACATACCTCCACTCTTCTGTAGACTCTTTGCTGCTGCATGATACTGTCAATCTGTCATCTGTAGTAATGAATCGTCAAATGACCATGATGAAGACCAGTCGCTGGTGACAATTGTTCTATAGTGAAGTCACCGTTAAAGGTGTTATTATTGCAAAATGGGCCGTTTAACCCCTTAGATGCTGCAGTATCAATATCGAATGTGGTATCTAAGTGGTTTAGAGGGAAGGAACTTCCTCTGTTTCCCATAAGCCCCCCCCCCTTCCCCCGAATTATATCGCAGGGTGCAAATGTCTTTGCATGGCAGCCTGGAATCGTATGAAGGCCCTCCTGCAGTATATCTGTATCTGGTAACTGGCAGCATAATACTGACAGTATAATACTCTGCACTGCATAAGCAGTAGAGTATTATAGAAGTGATCAAAAGATCACCTAGTCCCTTTCTGGGACTAGTAAAATGTTAAAAAAAAAAAAAGTTGTAATACAAATCCAATACGACCATCCTACAATCCAGCAGAGGTGGCCGTGGTTGCACACTAAAGGAAAAAGTGACGGCCAATGCATGGTCCCAGGCACCAGAGAGGCTAACGCCTATAATGTGCAAGCATAGCCACCAATACTGGATTGCAGGGTGATCGTAACCATGGAAACTAGCAGTATAAAATGTGATGGAAAAACTAATCTAGCCAACAAAGCAGGCAATATGGATAATCAGAATACATTAGTAAGTGCCTTGTATTAACTTTCTCTACATGATAAATGCCACTTGCTGAAGTGAGACAACCCCTTTAAAGCTGAAGACAATAAATGGCAGATAAACAGGTGGTATTTTTAAAGACTACAGTGGAATAGCGGTAAACATGTCAGGTAAACTATTTCCACGAAAGCTCCAGAACATTTCCGATGTAGTCACAGTTGTCAGGAATGGCGTATTACATAGAGGCTGTTACCAGTCTGTCACCTGTCACTGGAGAAATCCTGATGTTTGAGCAACATGAGAAGGAGCAGATTTTCTTCTGTCGCAGTGTTTCTGTATTGTGCTTTGAGTCTAATAAACAGATATAATTGCTTTCTTGAGATTTACTGTCAGAAAGAAAAGAACATTTTTTTCTTATGTCTCAGTAATTGTCATTTCAATATTTGTACAGCATGGCATAACTTTATTCTGAATTGTACTGTACTACAGCGAATGCCAGTCTGCCAGCTAATCAATGGTAACAGGCTTTTGTGCATTAACCCTTTCCCGACCGCCGTAAACTTACCTCAGATATTTAAATATGGCACTGATTTTTTTTTTTTGTCACTTCACCCTCTCACAGCTCTGTACGCATATAAGTAAAAAAGTTATGGGGGTCTTAATATGGTGATGCAAAGAATAAAAATTGTTTTTTTTAAAAAAAAAAAGTTATTATTTTTCAGTATTAAAACGCAAGAAAAACTATATAAATGTGGTATCTTGTGGTATCCTTATAATTGTACTGACCCGGAGACTGAAGGTAACAGGTAAGGCTGCGTTCACATCACCGTTAGGGATTCCGTTCTAAGTTTCCGTTATAACATCGTTATAACGGAAAGAAACGGAATCCCTAAGACGGACATCAAAATGGACACCTTTAAGAGGCATTCTGTTTTGATCCGTCATAGTAGAAGCCTATGGGAAAGCATAACTGATCCGTCTGGATGCCGTAATGCTGGACGGAAACCAAAGTTCTGTCGACAGGACTTTGGTTTCTGTCGAGCATAACGGCATCCAGACGGATCCGTTATGCTTTCCCATAGGCTTCTATTATGACGGATCAAAACAGAATGCCTCTTAACCCCTTCACCCCCAGCGCCGTACATTTACGGCGCTGGGGCGATGCGGGCACATGGCGCCCGCTCGCGGGTGCGGCGGGCGTCATGGCTGGCAAGTCTCTGCTGTTTCTAACAGCAGAGACTTGCCGCTACCTACTACATCGGCGGCGTCTTCCGGGTTGACTAGATGCCGTGATCACACGTGATCACGGCATCTAGTTGCGTCTAAACCCGGAAGCGTTCGCTTCCGGGTGGTGTACAGACACCCCGTGTGGCCAATCGGGGTGTCTGTACACCATATGAAAACTGTAATCCTCGCTGGTGAGGATTACAGTTTTCAAAGTGCAATTCTTATTCTGGCCACTAGATGGCAGGCCAGGATAAGAAATGAGCAATTCATGGATTTCTGAGTCTATAAAACCCAGAATTGCTCATAAAGAAAAAAAAAAAAGCCACAATATATAAGCCCATATTTGAGCTTTCTAATAGTAAAAAAAAAATTTAAAAAAAAGTTAAAAAATATATAAAAAATAAAAAAGATGTAAAAGTTCAAATCACCCCCCTTTCCGTATAAGTAAAAAATAAATACCTAAATAACAATAAATATAGACATCATGGGTATCGTTGTGACCGAAAACGCCCGTACTTTTAAAATATAAAAAAAAAATTCCAATACGGCGAATTGTGTGGCGGAAAAAAGCGTCCAAATGGCGATTTGCCGTTTTTTGTCGCTTTTTTTTTCTAAAAAAAATTAAATAAAAAGTGATCAAAAAGTCATACACACCCCAGAATGGTATCAATAAAAACTTCAGATCGTCCCGCAAAAAATGAGCCCCCATACAGCTCTGTACACATAAATACCAAAAAGTTATAGGGGTCAAGATTTGACAAGGAAAAAAAAAAAAAAAAAAGGGCAACTTTCTAATTATTTTATCACTATGAAAACGCAGGAAAAACTATACATATTAGGTATTGCCGGATTCGTACTGACCAGTAGAATGAAAGTAGCGGATCAGTTTTAATGCACATCGAACGCTGTAAATAAGAAACCCGTAGAACTGTAGCAGAATAGCGTTTTCTTTGCAATTTCACCCGGTTTGGAATTTTTTTCCCGCTTCCCACTACACCGTATGCAATATTAAATGGTGGTGTTGGAAAGTACAACTTGTCCCGCAAAAAACAAGCCCTCATACAGCTATGTGAACAGAAAAATAAAAGAGTTATGGCTGTTTGAAGGCAGGGAGCGCAAAACGAAAATGCAGAACCGAAAAAAGCTCCGGGGGTGAAGGGGTTAAAGGTGTCCGTTTTGATGTCCGTCCTAGGGATTCCGTTTCTTTCCATTATAACAATGTTATAACGGAAACTTAGAACGGAATCCCTAAGGCCTTGTCCACATTTCAGTATTATTTCGCTCCGCGAAAATCACGGACATGTGTATTCCGTGATTCTTTCCGTGACGGATCCGTGGATGATCCGTGGTTCCGTATTTTACGGTCCGTGTGGCATCCGTATTTCACTGACGTTGCTCAGCTGAAAATTGATTTCCAAAGAATCTCCTATTAGTCATCAGTGAAAAACGGACGCACCACGGACACAACACGGATGTGTGTCAGTGATTTTCACGGACCCATAGACTTCAATGGGCGTGCTTGGTCCGCATCACGGATCAAAGTAGTGCATGTCCCCGTGATTTTTTTACTGACCCACGGTCAGTAGAAAAATGCTGAAATGTGAACAGATACATTTAAATCAATGGGTACCTGTGCTGTCCGTGAAAAATGCTGACAGCACACGTCAGTGAAAAACGGAAATGTGGACGAGGCCTAATGGTGATGTGAACGAGCCCTAAGTTTTACTGCATAGGAAATGGAAAAACAAAACCCATAAAACTGTGGTGGAATTCCACCCCATCTGCAATTTTTGTTGTAAGCAACAGGAAATAGTGCCATTAGAAAGTACAACTTCTCCCACCAAAAGACAAGCCCTCGTATGGCTGTGTGAATGGACAACTTGTGTGTGCAGCGCTCGCCATAGCCAGCGGGTCTCTTCTGTTTCAAACAGCAGAGACCTGCAGCTAATGACTGCCACCAGAAATAATGCCATTCGTGGTCATTACAGCCTTTAGATGCCGTGATCAATTGTGATCACGGCATCTAAAGGGTGAAAAACCCAGATGTCAATTTTCCCCTGTGTTAAGGTTACATTGACATGGTGTGGTCAGATTGCCACAATTAGGCCCTGTTCACATAGTACAAAGCTTTTTTGGTGTGGAATATGTGCAAATTCCTCTGGCAAAAAAACTACTTGGGGTCCCTACAAATTTGCACTATTTTTTTTGGCTGTAAAAATGCCAGAATAATTTCTTTTGTGTGTTTTTACTACGTTTTTGTGCCATTTTTCAGATATTTTTTTATAACAGTGCATTTGCCTACTAGAATTTTTGACATTTTCCCCTACAGAGAAGGTGATGTGGAAACGCTTGAAAAAAATGGCAAGAGCTAGAGCATGCTGCATTTTTAAAAAGAAAGCCACCTAATTAACAAAAATGCCAGTAGCAAAGACAAGTAAAAAGTGTGCATTATGTGTTTTACATTTCCCATAGACCTACAGGTAAAATCTGGAGCTGGTGATTTTACCATAAACCAATGCAGCAAAAAACACCTCTAAAAAAAGCAAAAGTGCAGAAATATGACCGCTAAAACCTGTGTGTAAAAGCGGCCTGACTGGAAGATCTCGAGAAAACAATGTGGCTTTCTTGTGAAATTGGGATTTGCTTTATCTGAGAATCTGTGTTTCATTTTTAAAAGGATAAAGGAAAGTAATTGAACTTTTTTCTGTTTCACGCTCTTAAGGACTGAAGTTTCAGCAACTAATTAGACCTTTTTGCACTTTTCAGCAAAGATCTGAAATTGTTAGAAACTCCCGAGCTCTGCAGGTCAATTGCTCATTATTGTACAAGATATTCCATGTGCTCCATCTACAAGAGAGAAGGTGTAAAATGCAATAGAAGCTGAATCTCGGGCTTGTTTCCACCATTAGCATTCAGAGAGGACACAAATACGCTCACATTTGCATTCTACCTGTGTTTTATTAGAGAGATTTGCCCGCTTCATGATGAAATCTTTAGTTTGGATGACAGGAGGTGCTGATAGCAGCAACTTCTAATTCTTCCATATGTCTACAAGGTAGGAAAAGAACTGACTGATAGCCGCGTGCCTTCTCGATTCCATGTAATACACTGACAGCAATTACTATAGACAGACTTGGGATTTGTGATCAAGTGGAACTTTATGCATAGAATGCTAAATATGGTGCTGAACAGCAGAGAAGTGGTTGAATGTGAAATTAAGTTCCTCCATTTAGAATTCCTTTGCTCATTGTATTTTAGAACTGTGCAAAATAATACAAATTTATACCCTCCCCCCCTCCAGAAATTAAGTGGGGGGAGTATCCAGAAATACACCTATATTAGGCGTATTTCTGGAGCAGACTGCGGCGCAAAGGTTAGTTGCACCACAATCTGTGACTTTTCCCCACTCACGCCACTAAAAAGTGGGCAGAGCAGAGGCCTGTCTCATTCATCATTTTTTATGCCTGTTTTAGGTGTAGAAAATGGTCTAAATGTAAGACAACTAGGAGACTGGCTTACATTTAGACTGGCGCTAGATACGCCGAAGTTATGTAAAGGTCTGCACCTCTTCATAACTTCGGCGGATCCACCATCAGCTATAGGGGTTATTAAGACTAGAGATGAGCGAATCTATTCGCCGATTTGTTGATTCGTATCGAATCTTGGGAATTTTTTAGCTGTGAAGCGAATCCGAATATTATGTGATTCGCTTCGGCTTTGTACGCATTCGCTACGTAGTTTGTCCTATAAATTATACGCTATTGCTACGTATAAGTTACTGTTGCATACAAATTCAATTCATTAGCAAAATTTTACTGTTAGTTTGTTTATCGTGTGCAAAAGCCCGGGAAGAAAGCGGTCACCTGACCTAGTGGGCAGGGCTTGTTCTGATTGTCTCAGGCTCGTTAAGCCAGTGACGCATTACTTCTGCTGCGACTGCCGAGACGAGCAGAAGCACTGTGTGTGAAGTTCTGAGACTCTGAGACCTGTTCTGTGAAAATTGGGGTGTAATTGCTCTGGGAATCCATATTACACATATCAGGGATACTGCAGGGCAAGTGCAGGGCCAGTTCAGGGCTAGTAATTAATTAGGCAGGGAGAGAGAGATAGGGAGAGACAGGGAGATACAGGGACAAAGACCAGCTGCAGGGCCACAGAGTGAATTGAAAAATGTCTGGAATGGATAAGCAAAAGGGGTCCAGTTCCAGCCAGACCTCGAGCTCTAAAAAAAAGAAGAAGGTGGCACAGGGCAGCAGTGCCAAAGGACCTGTAGCCGGAGCTTCTACTAGTTGTATTTGCAAAACTTGGCCGTTGTTCCACCAGGCTAACCCACCGAGGTGCAAAATTGTAGTGGAGAAGAAAGTGGATGAGGTAGTGGAGTGGATGGCACGCTCATCTCAGTCTCAGCCGGATGATCTGCTGCCATCTGCTGATACAGTATCCATATGAAGCCAGGGCTCAGACTCAGAGCGTTTCTCCTGCTCCACCATTCCTCTCCAGCAAAGCCCGTCATTTTCGTACACACTTTGTACGCTTATGCGTACGTGTTCAAAGAGGTTGCGTACCTTTTTAACTGAACGTTCGATATTAGTGCGCGAATATTCGCTAAAAGCCATATAATTATGTGTATTTTGTACGCAAATTCAACAATCTATTCGTCGAATATATTCGTCGAATATACGAATTTTAGGAAAAGTTCAGCGAATGTTCAGCGAATAAAATTTTTCATGATTCGCTCATCTCTAATTAAGACCAGTGTCTAAAACGCTGATCTTAATAAATGACCCCCTAAAACTTTTGGTAATAGACTGTTTCACCGTAGTAACTCCTGCCCATGTGCACTACAGAGGAATATACATGTCATAGAGCAGGGCGCACAACCTTTTCTGGTTGGGGGCCACATTGTCAGACTGAACCAATTCCAAGGGCCAAAAATAAAACTGAAAGGGGTATTACCAACTGAAATATTGTATTTATAACATATTGAACATACAGTATATATCATAAATGTCTAGTTGCACTTCCAGGACTCCCATCTAATGGGGGAATACATGAAAGATACATATAAGCAGCCACAAAACATAAACATACATGTCTGCTACCAGATGGTTGGGGGCCGCACAGAATGGTATTGATGGCCGCATGTGACCCCTGGGCCGCAGGTTGGACATCCATGTCATAGAGGGTATTATAGGAATAGTAAATATGTTTTCTTAAAAATATACTTTACATTATGAAGAATGTATAAAAGTATAAAAAAGATAAAATGGATATTAGACCATAAAGGAAATAAAGTGCCATAGAATGTATCAGAATGATATCAAAATTAGAATAGTCCATGCAGGAGAGTACTCTATTGCTGTGGGGCCCTGGCAGATAATGAGTGAGGGCAAATAGGAGAGCAATGATAACCCATAAAGTGCAATATAAAAAGTATACATACTGTATATTGTAAGTCCATGTAGATAGAAAAGTTCATATGGATGCTGTAAAGGATAATGATTTGATCCAGGTTCTTGTCTGGGTAGATATATTAAACCTTGTTGGCGGTTACCTTTTTTCACAACAGTTGTCAATGGATATTAAAGGGATTCTCTTAGACTGGGAACCCCTTTTCAGACCACCAGGAAGGGTGCAAGAGTAAAAAAAAAAAAAGATCTGTTACTGGTGCTCCCTTCTCCACTGCTGTAGACTACTGTGGACTAGAAGCGGAAGAGAACGAGGCTAGGTGCTGGACCCGGTGACAGGTGAGAATTTTTTTATTTTTATTAACATACAGTATGTGCACTGCCTAGCCGTTGGAAAAGCACGTGCTGGTTTTGGAAACCCCCGTTAATGATATTTTTCCACGTTTCAGCAAATAATAGCTAGCTAGTTGTATCAGTGTAATTCAGTCATTCACCACCGATACTTGCAGAGGTTACTTGCACTGCTGTTAGGCCCCATGCACATGACTATATCTGTTTTGCAGTCCACAATTCACAGGTCCGCAAAATACAGACGTGTTCCATTTTTTGTGTGGACACTTTGACTTCAATGGGTCTGTGGGCCACATTTTGAGGACATATTCTATGTTCTTGCAGAAAGGTCATACAGATGTGGAAAGCACAGAAAGTCAGATGCAGAAAATCAGTCTCCCGTAGAAATATAGAACATCTACTATTCTTGGCCTCAAAATGCGGAACCACTAAAGTCAATGGGTGTGCAAATAATGTTGATGCTACACAGACGGTAAACTTATTTTACGAATCTCCAATTTGCAGACCAGAAAATACACACGGTCATGTGCATGAGGCCTTTAATGAAGACCATTGATCCTTTGCCAGTCCTAACACATGCTCGTTGATGGCACAAAGTTACCAAATTATTACTCAATATGAATCTAGATATACTGTATATTGTTTTTGCTGATGCACCAGAATTTTTGTTTTTTGGGAGAGGTTCCTGGAGCTATGTGTATGTTATAGTGGCCATCCAAAAATTTTGGAACAGTTCTAGGAGGTACTGCAAACCATCCTGTGCAAGAAATAAAAAAACTTCTAGCTGTGTATACTGTAACTCTGTGCTTTCTTCCATTGAGATCATCAGAGACATGTTTCACTCTACAATGCTTCATGTAAGTCCTGGTTATTTTTGGTAAGCCATTTTTACTTCTTGGAAATGATACAGTTCACCAGTCTGAATGGAAATATAGGCAGACAGAATGGGAGCAGAGGTAATTTACCTGCCATTGAAGGGGAGTAAGCCTTTTGAACATTTTCCCAAGAAAAATTATGACTTCTGGTTGCTGGGCAAATTGTGGTGTCGCATTTTAGTTAAGATTTGCAGCTATAGAAACACTGTAATAAGAGGAAATAACTGGCGCAGTGATCTCTACGTATATTTGAGTCTGATATGTTATAATGCCTGATTTCTATGTTTTTTCGTAATACAGAAATAGCAGACTTTGGATGGGTTCTTAAAAAATCACTATTCGACTAGTTAAACGTGAACAGTTTTCAGCAGACATTAGGCTCTATTCACACTGTATTTTTGGTCTTCATCCAACCACTCAGTCTACAATCTGCATCCATTGCTCCGTTCCGTGGCTCCGCAAAAATTATAGATTATGTCCTATTCTTGTCCATTTTGTGGAGACAAGAATAGGTATTTCTATAATGGGCCGCCTGTTCAAAACACAGCACATTCGTGTGCATGAGCCCTTACAAACAGCACAGCATATTTCATTTTGAGGAGTATGTACAGAGGCATTTCTCCTCTAGAAGTATTACTTCGTACATACAGTGCCTACAGAGCCAGAATTGCAGCACATAGAGGTGGCCTGGTTCTGTTGTAGGTTTTAAAACTGCAATTCCCAGCAGGCTCCATTTATTTGTATGAGAGTTCTAAGAAGATCAAAGCAAGTATACATGCTGGGAGTTGTAGTTTCACAACAGCTGGAGTGCTGCAGGTTGCACACCCCTGTGGTAGAATCTCGTGCACAGCCGTACATGCCGTACATGCCCCTTGTACGCAGATATTTGGTATGTTACCGCCTGAATTGTACAGTGTTACGCAATATGTTTGCCTCATAAAAATAAAGGATACAAATAAAATGTGCCACTTTGTGTTTTTCAAGTTACTTTCACACTAGCGTTTTTGCTGGATCCAGCATGGTTCAGTAAAAACGCCTCCGTTACTGATAATACAACCGTCTGCATCCGTTATGAGCGGATCCGGTTGTGTTATCTTTAACATAGCCAAGACGTGGCATAGCCAAGATTTGTGTCAGATTGTGTTTTGCTCCGCATCCCATGACAAAAAGAAAACAACAGCATGATGCGGTTTGCTCTCCGGTATGAGAACATAACAGAATGCATTTTGGAGCACTCCGTTCTGTTCAGTTACATTTTGTCCCCATTGACAATGAACGGAAGCGTTTTTCTCCCGTATTGAGACACTATGACGGATCTCAATACCGGAAAATGGAAACGCTAGTGTGAAAGCAGTCTAATGTACAGTACAGACCAAAAGTTTGGACACACCTTCTCATTCAAAGAGTTTTCTGTATTTTCATGACTTTGAAAATTGTAGATTCACACTGAAGGCATCAAAACTATGAATTAACACATGTGGAATTATATACTTAACAAAAAAGTGTGAAACAACTGAAAATATGTCTTATATTCTAGGTTCTTCAAAATAGCCACCTTTTGCTTTGATTACTGCTTTGCACACTCTTGGTATTCTCTTGATGAGCTTCAAGAGGTAGTCACCTGAAATGGTTTTCACTTCACAGGTGTGCCCTATCAGGTTTAATAAGTGGGATTTCTTGCCTTATAAATGGGGTTGGGACCATGAGTTGTGTTGGGCAGAAGTCAGGTGGATACACAGCTGATAGTCCTACTGAATAGACTGTTTGAATTTGTATTATGGCAAGAAAAAAGAAGCTAAGTAAAGAAAAACGAGTGGCCATCATTACTTTAAGAAATAAAGGCCAGTCAGTCCGAAAAATTGGGAAAACTTTGAAAGTGTCCCAAAGTGCAGTCGCAAAAACCATCAAGCGCTACAAAGAAACTGGCTGACATGAGGACCGCCCCAGAAAAGGAAGACCAAGAGTCACCTCTGCTGCAGAGGATAAGTTCATCCGAGTCACCAGCCTCAGAAATCGCAGGTTAACAGCAGCTCAGATTAGAGACCAGGTCAATGCCACACAGAGTTCTAGCAGCAGACACATCTCTACAACAACTGTTAAGAGGAGACTGTGTGGCCTTCATGGTAAAATAACTGCTAGGAAACCACTGCTAAGGACAGGCAAGAAGCAGAAGAGACTTGTTTGGGCTAAAGAGCACAAGGAATGGACATTAGACCAGTGGAAATCTGTGCTTTGGTCTGATGAGTCCAAATTTGAGATCTTTGGTTCCAACCACCGTGTCTTTGTGCGACGCAGAAAAGGTGAACGGATGGACTCTACATGCCTGGTTCCCACCGTGAAGCATGGAGGAGGAGGTGTGATGGTGTGGGGGTGCTTTGCTGGTGACACTGTTGGGGATCTATTCAAAATTGAAGGCATACTGAACCAGCATTTCTACCACAGCATCTTGCAGCGGCATGCTATTCCATCCGGTTTGCATTTAGTTGGACCAGCATTTAGTTATCAACAGGACAATGACCCCAAAATTCACCTCCAGTCTGTGTAAGGGCTATTTGACCAAGAAGGATAGTGATGGGGTGCTATGCCAGATGACCTGGCCTCCACAGTCACCAGACCTGAACCCAATTGAGATGGTTTGGGGTGAGCTGGACCGCAGAGTGAAGGCAAAAGGGCCAACAAGTGCTAAGCATCTCTGGGAACTCCTTCAAGACTGTTGGAATACCATTTCAGGTGACTACCTCTTGAAGCTCATCAAGAGAATGCCAAGAGTGTGCAAAGCAGTAATCAAAGCAAAAGGTGGCTACTTTGAAGAACCTAGAATATAAGACATATTTTCAGTTGTTTCACACTTTGTTGTTAAGTATATAATTCCACATGTGTTAATTCATAGTTTTGATGCCTTCAGTGTGAATCTACAATTTTCATAGTCATGAAAATGCAGAAAACTCTTTGCATGAGAAGGTGTGTCCAAACTTTTGATCTGTTCTTTATATATACTTGATTCCTCATTGTATATATACTGTACGGTACTTTATAACCATTATTTTACTCTGTTACCAGTTATTAAAATCTTGTTACAGAAATTGCAATTGTCTCATTTAATCTTCTAATTGTAATTCATGTTCATTTCTTCTTCTTAATCACACGCTCATATTATCATTAACTGCATTACTAATAGTTACAGAGGGTTTTCCCTTTTATAATAGCGTCACGCACACTTAATCTAGCCTTGTGGTGAAATCTCCTGCTGCACAGTTTGGAAATCTGACTAGTCTGGCAGTTATAAGATAAGTACTGTATAATGGCCCAGATTTACTATAAGCCGGACAGGGCGTCTTTACATGTGCCAGAGCTATTACAGTGGCTCAGGTTGTATGGTAGATCTGGCACCTCTGTAGTCATACACATTAGATGAGTAACAGCCAAACAATTGGATTTTGGCAGATTCGGACGACCATCTAATGTGGATGTTCGTCTCCTGATTCCACCCTGACAGCTGATGTTAGGGAAGACAAGGATCGGGCCCACTGGGTTTCAGTGCTACTCCCGATTCATTCAGCCGAGCATACATATGTATGGAAGGATCTGGAGAGATAGCGGTCGGTTGAGTAAGGCTACGTTCACATCTGTGTTTTTGCTGGATCCCTCATGGATCAGCAAATGAGCTTCCGTTATGATAATACAGTACAACCATCTGCATCCGTTATGAATGAATCTGGTTGTATTATCTCTAACATGACAAAGACGGATCTGGCACTAAAACCATTGTAAGTCAACGGGTGCCCAGTTCATTTTCTTTTGTGTCCAAGAAAATGGATCTGGCACCATTGACTTACACTGTTTCATGACAGATCCGTCTGTCTTTGTATCTCATGACGCATTGTCCAGCATGGGGAAGCAGCCAGCCGGAACAGAATGCATTCTAGTGCACTCCATTCCGTTCAGTTGTGTTTCGTTCATTGACAATGAATGGGAACAAAACTGAAGCGTTTTCCTCCAGTATTGAGATCCTATGATGGATCTCAATACCAGAGCGCAAAAGGCAAATGTAAAAGTAGCCTAAGCATTCAGTCTACAACTGATTTTTTAATGTGCATGGCCAACTTTAATTTATGTTACTTTCTTTCAAATTTTTACAGCAGAAATTTGGGGGCATGCCTCCTTTCCCATTAAGGCATGACCCCTTGTTGAATGCGGCAAAGAAACTGTCTAAAACACTATTAGGGTCACTGATCAAACTGGTGTAAAGTAGAACTGGCTCGGTTGCCCATAGCAACCAATCAAATTCCACCTTACATTGTGCAAAGGAGCTGTCCAAAATGAAAGGAGGAATCTCTATTGGTTGCTATCAGCAACTAAGCCAGTTCTGCTTTACACCAGTTTGATAAATGACCCCCTAAATGCAACAAAAGTTTAGATAAAGTCAAGGTTCATAGTCAATAGTGAATTTGGACCAATGTTCCTAGATTAGAATAGGTGCCAGAGAACAAGAAAACACAAATGGTTCCTAGTGTAAAAATGTGATTGCTTGATTTTTATATCTTCAGTGCTGAGGGACAGCCACTTGAAGTTACAGGTTTAACTGACTCTTGGCTTAGGTTTCAACGCTGTTCTTCTTTCCGTCAGGTATAGTGTTTTCAGGGATCCTAATCCCCAAAATAATAGCAGCGGAGGAGACAGCTGCTATTAAATGAGCCATCTCCTGAGCGACCGTTATGCCATCACTTGTCCCCATGCTGTATAGTGCTTTGCCGGCGGGAGATCGTCATTAGACACCACAATCTGCTGCTTGAAAAGGACTATTTTTTTAATATGTCATCAGGCAATCCCGGCAGTATTACGCTGCAAGATGATCGGCAGGTGTAATACAGGCTCCATAGTGGCACCGTAAGTACTGATCTCTGGTATCGCTAGGTTACACATAGAGGTTGTAACACATTTGCCAAAACAGGGATTTCATTTAACAAGGAAGAGAGGAGTAAATAAGTGCTTTATATTTCTTGTCATGTTGGTTCCCATCCCAACATAATCTAATTTTAGCCTTTATTGCTTTTACTGTACGGTATATGGGGAGCTAAGCTCCATTTCTCGTTTGGCCACTGCATTAGCCCATAGCCTCATCTGCCATAGCAGACTCATGTGATCTTACTTTTACTATTGTTTCCTGGTAGGAATGCTACAAATTTCCTAAACTTGTCACGTTGCATTATTTTTGAGGCATCTTTTTAAGCAATAAATATTTAAGACAGTTGCGCTTTAATTATGTTCCTAATAACAGCCCTATAAAGTTCCCAAATAATATGGACAAGGCAGGGGTGCACCTAGCCTTTCTGCTGCCTGAGGCGAAAACTGAAACGGCGACCCCCCCCCCCCCCAAGGCCAATTTCTTAACCTAACCCCTTTGCCACAATAAAAGTGTTCATTGCCCATGGCCCTTCCACTGCCCCCCTCTTGCCCCTACCTGGTGCTTCCTGAGGCGATCGCCTCACCTGGCCTCATTGGTGGTGCACCCCTGGGACAAGGACATGCCTAAATAAATCAAATCTCATAATCACTTACATAAATCAGGTACTCACAAGTCCTCTGTCATACAGGTTTTGGAGGTATTAGCGATGGCTCCACTCTATTGTATTTTGACCTGGTATTTTAGAAACTGGTACAGGAAAATTAAAATTTGTTGAACACTGATAATATGGCACTCATTGCATGTGCATTGAAGGTGGGAATATGCTGATGCCAGCTGGGCACTTATATCAATGGTGAGCCTTCAATATCTGTATTGACTCTCCCTTGTTTCCACATTGGCCCTATTTGACCCAGAATGGGCTTTGTTCACTCATTCCCTTCATATGGTCACCCGATTTTTGTTGCCAATTTTAGGCCTCGTGTTTCATCTGTGAAGATGTTGGTGAAGTATCCGTGTTTGGTTTGTGTGTTTGGTTTGTGTGTTTTCTGCCCTCCATGTGTCATCCATATTTCACATATTGACACTACTCAGCTGAAAATTAATTTCCAGAGCATCTCCGACCAGTGGTCAGTGAATAACGAACCAAACACGGATGTCACTTGTGGTGTGTCAGTGATTTTTCACTGACCATACACTTCATTAGGTGTGTTTGGTCCACATCACAGAACAAAGTAGTGCATGTCTTCATGATTTTTTCACTGACCCATAGTGTGAACAGACACATTAAAATCAATGGGTATGAGTGCTATCCACAGAAAATGGATACATCACACCTCACTGAAATGTGAATGAAGCTTAAAAATGTGAATTTTCTAGCTGGCAGTTTATTCACACATTTCAAGGAGGAATACCAGAGGGACAGCACAATTCAGCGTTCTAAGAAAAAGTGTTCCAGAATGGTTATTTTATGAAGAACGCAAGTATTTAGAACAGAGGTGTTAGGAGCTGGCAGGACCTCTTTATAGGCATTAAAATGTCTTAAACAATATGTATTTCACATTCTAAACAATGCGAGTTTTTAAAGCGTAATTAAGCAGATGACATAAGACTTCCAGTGAGATACACTACATATGATCATGTATGTTCATGAAGAAACATGGTGGAATTCAGTGTTTGAAAGTTCACACTATGTTCCATCTCATAGTCAGCGCCATCATCAATGAAGAGGAAAGCGCTAAAAATTCATGGAACCTCTTAAATGGGCTATCGGGGGGAAATCTTACTTTTCTTTGAAATTTCCAAAAATCAATAAAGTCATGGAGAGAGTTTTATAGATTTTTGCTTTGGTCCATCACATTTTCCATGTAGGAGTTACTGCAGGGTGTGAAGGAAGCTGTGCTCCTCTCATTTATAACAAAGAGCGTTGATTCATTTAGTGGTGAGAAGGGAAACTCTGCATGGCTGCTACTCCGCTTCTGCTGGTCTTTGCTGATCTCAGTATGATGCACAGCACTTCCATATTTAGGGTCACGTAATGGCACCCCCCTGACAATGTGGTTTTAAAAGAAAGTAGAGTATGGAAAGTACAATATAGATTCCTGGGATATTAATCATTAAAGAGCACCTGCCAGTAGGATCAACCCCATGACACCAGGTGCACTGCCTGGTAGGGTTGATTCTACTTAATAAAACAATACCTGTCTTGTGAAAATTGGTTGTGGCAATCCCAAGAAATATGTTTTTATTCTCTATTAGGGATTTGGTGCACTGAGGGCTGTGACTACCACTGGAAAGCTAAGTTGAGGTGCACCGAGGTGCTAAGCCCCGTCCCTCAGTGCACTGAAAAGGGGTTTTCTGGGAGTTTAACATTGATGAACGATCCTAGCAATGTCATCAATATCTGATCGTGGGGGTCCAATACCCAGCACCTATGTCGATCATCTAGTTGGAGAGGCTGAGGTACTCTGGTGAGCTCTGCGGCCTCCTCACAGCTGTGCTTGGTATTGCAGCCCAGGCCCATTCCTTTGAAAGGGACTGAGCTGCGCCTTGGCCATGTGATCAATGAAGTCACCAGAGTAGGATGAGGCCTCTCACTGGAGAAATGTGGCCTCTTCATACAGCTGATCAACAATGGTGCATGGAGTCAGACCCCCCACTGATCAGATATTCATGACCTATCCTGAGGATTGCAAAAAAAAAAAGAAAAAGTTAGGCCAGCACCTCCAAACAGGGGCACGCTACCAATTGCCTCTCCTAGGCCTTAGCCTACAAAATTCAGAGCAATGTAGGATCCAGCAATATCATCTCCATTATCCTTTTCTGTAATATATATATATATATACAAACTGACGAGCAAAAAGGTAACAATGTTTTGAACGTTTGACTTTCAGGCTCCATATCTCACCATCTACTACAGCCTTGAACATGAGACTACCATCTTTTTTTAGACAATCATCTTGGCAGAAACTGGACTTGCCTCTATTTAGCATATGATTAGTTATGCAGATTCTTTTCACGTAACTGCATTGTAACTGTTTTGCTCCTGGTGGTGGAACAATCTTTTACTACAAATTATAACCTGTTCTCACATTCCCTAATAGCTCAGTGTGTTATTAAATTGATTCCCAAGTGAAAGGTCACTGGTTTGAATCAGCAGCCATGAAGAAGATTTCCCAAGAAAAGAGAAACCGCATGATCCAGCTCATCAATAGTGGTATCTTGGCCAAGAAAATTGCCAAACTGCATCATGCGAGGCCATGACAGTTGGAAGAATATGAAATGAAGTCTGTCCATCCATTCCAAAGCCAAGGGGTGGACGTCCAGGCAAAATATTGGAGTCAACAAGTTGGCTCATCACAAGGTTCATCAGTTCTGGTGCGACAAACACAGCAGTGGAGGTGGCTCATATACTTCATATAAGTGAGATCACAGACGTCCATGCACGCACCGTGTACTGCGCATTACACAAGTCTGGAATGGTGGCCAGAAGAAGGTGAAGAAGCCTCAACTTCAATATAGTCATAAGAAGTGTCAGCTTGAGTTTGCAAAAAATGACAAAGAGTGGACAGTAGAAAATTGGAAACAGGTGATTTGGAGCGATGAGATGAAAGTCGATAGACTGGGCTCTGATGGGTAAAAATTGGTCTGGAAGAAACAAGGGAAAAGGGGCTAACAGATCAAGAATTTGAAGGTACTGTCAAGTTTGGTGGAGAAAGCCTGATGATGTGTGGCTATTTCACAGCCAAAAGCATTGGATACTAGACTAGGATCGATGGTGGTCTCAATGTTGAGCTATATGTGAGTATCCTACACGACGAGTTACTTTACACTCAAGTTCTATGGGTATGAAAAGGAACGACATAGAGTTCCAGCAGGACAATGACCAGAAGCATTGGCAAAGAAATGTTCAATGACAATGAAGTAGAGTTGCTGGATTGGCCCAATTGGACACTTGTGGGTAGAGTTGAAGAAAAAGCTGTATTCGTATATATTGACATAATTATTTTAAGGTTTTTTTTTTATTTTTCTGTTTTGTTTTTTGTTACAGTTCTATTTTGAACCATGTTGCTTTGTTTTTCATATTTTTTTCTTCTGAATTTGGAACTCATATGTACCATGTACTGTAATGTTATTGCCAAACTTTTGCTGTCAGCGTCTCCAAAAAGACTCCACAATATTGTACCAAAAATGTGTATATGTGAATTAAAATGTTCAGTTTCAGGTTTGTTACTTGGATGCCATAGTTGGTTCCCTCATGTGAACCCATCTGTAAAGTTACTTATAAGCATGCCGCTATTTAAGCATCATACATAATACATACACAGTGAGGAAAAGATGAGCTACCCTGCTGGGTGACTAACGCATATATATATAAAAAGGTTCTCAATGGGATCTGATAAGGAAAAATCAAACTCTGTCATAGTAACAGCAAAACCACCCAGCCGCAGCTCCAAATTACAAGACAGTAAGTTTCATCCAGGCGTCTCCCAGGTTCCATTATTCCTAGAAAAAAAGAAGTAAGTCATTCCAGGACATTGGGCAGCCTACTAAGGTTCTGTGCCAGTTTTTGTTATAGCATAGTAAATTTTGTCTGCAAAAAGTAGGCTGGGTGTAGGCGGGAGGAGGAGAGAATTTACCAATATGTGCGCCAAGCAGCTGGCTGTTCTTGCACATGCACCTCTTAATAAATTGGTTGGTCCTTCCCCCAATAGGGTGTGAAATGCTGTTCTTTAGTAAATGACCCTCATTATATCTATAGATTTAAAAAAAATTACTTTAATTCTTTATTTTCTTTTTTTTTGGCAACTTCCAGAATTTTACAGCACCAAATGAATCACCTTTTGCTTTATTTGATAAATGATCTGCCGCTGGCGAGATTCTATTATATGAGGATGTTGTGTATTCTTTTTAAAGCTCCCAGTTTATTTTTAAGTCTGTGTAGGCTTCAGGAAAGCAGTGAAATCCTCTTAGTTCATCCATGTGTATCTCAGAGATAAGGAAAGAAACTTCCAGTCCCTGGAGCCAGACTGTGCAAAGGCCACCCATGTCTGCTTCTTCTTCACTGTCAGATCTGTAGAGCTGAAGTTACCGCGGAGCAGAAAGGTTGGCTTGTGAAATTATTAGATATCGTTCCATTGATCATTTGAAAAGGTGAAAAAATTCTGACAACTGACATCTTTACTGAGAAAAAAGTGATCTGTACCTCAAACTGACTTTTCCAGTCACATAGTAGTAGACTTCGATACAGTAAGGACTCATTGCAGATTGCACATGGCCGCCACTATGATAGAAATTACTATTTCTATACTTGTCTACCATTGTGGACAAGAATAGGACATGCTCTATCTTTTTTGCGGGGCCGCAAAACGGAACCACGGATGCGGACAGCACACAGTATGCTGTCCCCATCTTTAGCGGCCACATTGAAATGAATGGGTCTGGGTAAAATTGCAGAACGAATGTGGACCCGTGCATATGGTCGTCTGAATGAGCCCTAAGGATAGAGATGTGTATATACACGTAGTCAAGGAAACACATTAGATTAATGCCTGCCAAACCCACTGATTTTGGCTGGACCGGCTGACCATGTAACGTGTATAGGTGCCTCTCGACTCTTGCGGATAATCGCCGTTCCTCCAACATCATCACACCTGCCTGGCCCTGTCAATCAAAGTGCAGAGGGTGCAGCAGTTGTAGAGGGGGCAGAGCCTCTAGGTGTAACAGAAAAGCCCCCCATTTTTTCAGCAATGCGGACACATATGTACATAGGACCAACACAGATGCCAAGTGCACATGTAACAGGTCAGCCAGTGTCATAGGTACAAATCTGCTGACGGATATTCTTTAAAAAATGTAAAATAACTATACAAACATTGTCTAATGTGCTATAGAACATAACAGTGTACCTTTCAACTAATTTTGCGCCCTGACATCATCCTCCATGCTCCTGCTGCGTTCCATTGTTTACGCCCCAAACTAGATGAGCTGCAGCCACAACAATTCCCATAGTGCCGTGCGCTGCAAGCGTTAGCCAAAAAGTTCACTCCTACTACACCTGAAAACTCCACCCAATACACCCTCTGTCATCCCCCTGCTGCCTCCTCCCTGTGTTACTGAAAGCAGCGTATGTATGGTAGCCTAATAGAAGTCGGTGGAGGAGCAGCGCATGCATCACCCAGCCAATGTTGCTACCTGGCCAGTAACTCACCGACCAAGCCGGTAATGTAGTGGCCCTGCTGCTTCCAGTACTTTTTTTCTAGATGCAATAATAATTGCCAGTATTTTCCTATATAGATTGTTACTAATGAGCGCTCCAACTGTGGAGCTCTCGTTAGTACAGCCTTTAACTCCAGCCCCACTTGTGATAAGAGAAAAAAAAAAAGTACTCACCACGTCAATTCAATCGCACCACTGTGAGTACTCGCTGCGCACTGGAAGCTCAGAACAGGACCTGCAGAATGTCATCATGCTCGAGCTACCAGTGAGCAGCGAGTGTTCACCGAAGCGTGATCAAATGGTGAGTTCAGCACAAGCAGAGAAGGGGGCATTCATTCTGGGGGGCACTAATGGGGCATTAATATTACTGGAGAGCAATAATGGGGGTATTATTATTACTGGGGGCACTAATGGGGGCATTAATATTACTGGAGGGCTCTAATGGGGGCACTATTAATTTTGGGGGTCACTAATGGGGGCATTATTAATTCTTGGGTCACTAATTGGGACATTAATATTATTGGGGGGCATTAATGGGGGCATTACTATCACTGGGGGCACTATTAATTCTGAGGGGCACTAATGGAGGCATTATTAGTTCTGGGGGCCGCTAATGGGGGCTTTATAATTACTGGGGACACTAATGGGGGCATTAATAAAACTGGGGGGCTCTAATTGGGACACTTTTATTTCTGGGGGTGCTAATGGGGCATTATTAATTCTGGGGGTGCCCTAATGGGGACTTTACTATTACTGGGGGCTCTATTGGGGCACTATTAGTTCTGGGGGGTGCTAATGGGGGCATTATTAATTCTAGGGTGCACTAATTGGGGTATTAATATTACTAAGGGGCACTAATGGAGGCATTATTAATTCTTGGGTGCACTAATGGGGGCATTGTTAATACTGGGAGCCACATTATGACATAGCGACTTAAGACCCCTGTGAATCCACCCCCCTCCCCCCACAACCTTGTCCCCTTTGGGGTGTGGCTTAACTTGACTGGTGTTTTTTGTTGGGAAAGGTGGCAATCCTACACCCAGTCCCTGCCAGTCTCACATGTGGCTGATGTCAGGAGTATTCGGGCAGGTATTTAGACGGAGGGCGTCATGGGAGTAATGGTCATGACGTCAGATGGAATACAGTCTTCAGGGCGGGCGCCATCACATGACTACTGTCCCGATCTCCGGACTGAAAGAAAATGATCTGCGGAAGGAAATTAGTAAGTTTTAGGGCCTGACCGGGGATAACAGGGAGAGGGAATGGTTTGAAACTGGATAACCCCTTTTAACAAGCTGGTTTAGCATCTGCAAAATCATTTGCAAAAATGTCCATTTATGTCTGAAAACGCAAGATTTCCCAGCAAAGAATGCGGTTAATTCAATAAGAGGAGGTTAACAGTTCCGAAAAGGAAAGTGTGTGGCGAATGAATGGCTGATGATTAAATCATTTTGCACTCGATGGCGGTTTCGTTGGAAAGCTTACAATACGGTAATTGTACTTCGGGAGATGGGATGTTTTGTGCCGAGCTTGTCTTGCTTAAAATAAGAAATCAAGGAGACGGAGCATGATTAGACTTGGCAGCTCCGTCTAACGATGAGAGATATTTTGGATTAATTATTTCACTTTGCAGGTTTCTCTTTTTTTCTTGATTAATCGTCAGAGGACAATGATTAATGCAGGTGGCAGCAGCTGTGGTGGCATCAAACCCGGCTGAATTATATGAAGGCATCGCTGCATAAAGATGATGTAATTACCCTTCTATGGAATCATAAGGGAATGAATACCTTTGCTGTCTTCATAATTCCACATGTGGCAGGTCCACACAATGTCTGCCTGAGCAAAATCCACACCAAATGTTGCCCATATGATGTCGATTTGCCTCAGATTCCACCTTCAGCAAATTAACCCCTTAGTGACCAGCCTGTTTTTGGCCTTACTGACCAAGCGTTTTGCTTCCTTTTTTCATTGTCGCGTTCCAAGGGCTATAACTTTTTTATTTTTCCGTCTATATAGCTGTTGTTTTTTGCAGGAAAACTTGTAGTTTTTAATGGCATCATTTTGGGGTACACATAACTTTCTGATTAACTATAAATAACATAATATCTTTATTCTTTGTGTCGATTACAGTGATACCAAATAAATATAGTTTTTTCAAAGGACAAAAATGTTTTTGCATTGCCTCTTCCCAAGACCCATAACTTTTTTTATTTTTCTTTCTATGCAGTTGTGTGAGGGCTTGATTTTTGCAGGACGACTTGTATTTTTAATTGGTATCATTTTGGAGTAAATGACGCTTTTTGATCGCTTGTTATTAGGTTTTTTTTGTGGCAACTTTTTTTTTTTTCTTTATTTATTTTTTACGGTTTTCACCGTAGGGGGTAATTTACGTGATATTTATGTAGTCCGGGTCATTACAGACATGGCAATACCAAACATATGGGGGAGATTTTCTTTTTGTAATTTTTTTAAATGAAAAGCATATTTTCAATGGGAAAAAAGCCTATTTTTAAGGAATTTTTTTATTTAATAAATGTGTTTGTTTTTTTACCACTTAATAGTCCCACAAGGGGACTATTACATACAGTATTTTGATTGCTTTTAAAATGCAATGCACTATCCCTATAGTGCATTGCATTTTAATGGCAATGCTATTGTGACATTGACCAGCAGGCTGCTCCAGAGAGAATTTACTCAACGCTGGTCTGGGGCCTACATCAGACCCCAGTCAGCCTTCACACACACACATTGGCACCCCGCAATCGCATTTGTGGGGTGCCGATGAGAGGCAGAGGGAGTCCGCTCCCTCTGTCAGCACTTTATATGCAGCGGGCGCCATTGCCTGCGGCATGTAAAGTGTTAAACAGCCCGGATCGTAAAAAAGAATCGGCCCAGCCTAAGGCTCTTTAGTGACCGCCATAAAAACACATACCTCCCAACCGTCCCGGATCCAGCGGGACAGTCCCGGATTGCAGTTGCTGTCCCGGTACGTGGGAGGTATGTCCCGGTCTCTGGCAGCTGTCTCTGCGTCCATATGATGCAGAGACAGTTGCCTGTTACATGAAGAAGCAGACAGCCGGAATCGGCTGCCTGCTTCTTACATCCTCCCTCCCCTCCCCCTACAGCTCTCTGTAGCTCTTGCCCCCTCCAGACAAGAGAATCCTATGTCCTGCTATTGATGCTGCTGCTAGGAAGAAGGTAAGTATAAGGTTTTTATTTTTTTTAACTTTCTGTGAGGGGCACAATGTGAGCACATTACTGGGGGCACAACATATTACTGGGGGGCACAATGTGGGCATATTACAGTGGGGCACAATGTGGGCATATTACAGTGGGGCACAATGTGGGCATATTACAGTGGGGCACAATGTGGGCATATTCCTGGGGGCACAGTTGATCATATTACTGGGGGGCACATAACTCGGCATATTCATGCGGGGCACAGCTGGTCATATTACTGGGGGCACATAACAGGGCATATTACTGGGGGCTCAGCTGGGCATATGACTGGGGGCACATAACAGGGCACATTACTGGGGGCACAGCTAGGCATATTAATGAGGGCACATCACTGGGGAATATTTACTATGTGGAGCAGTAAGGGGACTGGGTGGGATTAGGTGTATAGTGAGCGGAGTTAGGAGTGTGGCCTAGTGGTGAAGGCGCGCTGCACAATGTGTCCCTCAAAGTTGGGAGGTATGAAAACATGTATGGATGGTCACTAAGGGGTTAATAGGTGAACTATGGGGCAGAAATCCACATCATAAGATGACTTTCTGTAGCTTTAGGCGGGGGAGGTGAAAACTGAAATGGCACCCCTCCTCCCTTCTCAATGCCATTTTTTTAACCTAACCCCTTCCCTTTAGCCCATGACCCTTCAGCTGCCTCCCTCTTACCCCTACCTGGTGCTGCCTGAGGTGATTGCATCTCCTAGTCTCATTGGTGGTGCACCCCCGCTTTAGGGTATATGCACACAATGAATACTAAAAGCGTTTTCTTCTGCATCGATTTCTGTACAGGAAATCTCCAGTGTATGACAGTACCAGCAAAATTTATGAGATTTTACAAATGCATATTTTGCATATCTGCATATTTTCAAGTGAATATTTTGTGCGCATAGAAATTGACCTGTGGTTCAGCTTTTAAAATTCGCAGCATGTAAAATTTTTTGTGCAGCTCCACGGCTGATGTATTGCAGTTTTTCCCCATACACTTCTATGGGGTTGTTAACATACACAGAAAATCCATAGATAGACAATGCAGATTTTGATTGATGTGGTCAAAAAACGTATATCTATACAAGCTCTATTAAAATCAAAATGACACCACTGAGTGAATCTGTACATACTCAGGATCGTTCCGACATGCATGGCAAACAGAAAATCGCAAATGCAGTGTGAATGTAGCCATGATGCCACAAAAACACACCAATAACCCCTTCAGACACTTCAGGTTTTTTAAATGTTTGTAAAATGCTATGAATTTCATTCATTTTTTTACCATAGCATTTTCTATTTTGTAACATTTGTAACTTTTTTGCCATTTTCCAATGTTATAAAGAAGTCATTTTAGTATAGTTTAAAATAACAATTTTGGAACAATTTTTCCTGCAACTATTCCGTCTAGAATTTTATAAATAAATTGACAACTGGGTGTTACCAATTGGAGGTGTGTCCCTACACAGACTACCGGTGTTAGGCCGGTCAAGGACACACCTTTTTGATAAGTTGTCAATTTATTCATAAATTTCTAGGAGGAAAAAAAAGATACTCCAGAGTTATTTCATGAAAATACTTTAAGAAAGCCAGCATATACCCTTTAGGGCTTTCCTACTCACGATTTTGTGCCGCAATTTGGCAGGTCTTTAAAAATGGGTGTGGTGTGAGTATGAAAGGGACGGCAGATGAGTCTCCTTGTTTATTTTCTGCGCCTGTTTTAGGCGTAGAAAATGGTCTAAATCTATGCCAGCAATGGAGCTGGTTTAGATTTAGAAGCGGCAGTGCATCCGCTGAAGTTTTGTAGAGGCCACCGCCTCTGTAAAACTTCGGCGGATCCAAAACGCGTTTCTAAAACGCGGTCTTAATAAATAACCTGAATGGCGTGTGGAGCCAGCCATAAGCCTCTCTCACATAGTCAGTATTTTTGCAAGTCAAAACCAGGAGTGGGTCCAAAACACAGAAGAGGCAGACATATTTGTATACATTTTCTCTGTAGGTTCCATTTCTGATTTTGTCTTACAAATACTGACAGTGTAAAACAGACCATTGGCTTCGTTCATATTTCCATGTCTGCAAAAAAATCAGTCCATCTTTCATCCAAGCAGATGTCTGTATTTGGTCTGTGTGTCCTTTTTTTGCCCTCCGTGTCATCCGTATTCTACGGACACTGCTCAGATGAAAGTTAGGGCTCATGCACACGACGGTGTGTGCCCCGTGCCCGTGCTGTTCAGTCTGCAATACATGGGCGCCATCTGTGTGCACGCCATTTGCGGATGTGGACTCATTCACTAGAATGGGTCCACAATCTGCAAGAGACGTTCCGCACTGTAAAAAAAAAAAGGAAATGTTCTATTTTTTTGCGTTGCTCAGGCACGGACCGAAATCCAATGGAAGCACTTCGTAGTGAAATCTTCCGGTGAAATCTGCTGGCCTTTCGGTTGTGGTTTTTTGGCAGATTTTCAGTCACTCGTGTGCAGGTGGCTTATGGGTCCCTTTGTGCAAAAGTTTATTCTGGTGTTTTTTCTCACTTAGAAAATGCCATAGAAACTATTCATGTTTTTTTCTGTACTGCATGTGGTTTTTATGCTATTTTTAGTGCTTGTAAATACCCTTTTTCCGTTCTATTCCATATACAGAAGGAGATGTCAAAATGCCAGGAAAAAAAAATTACAAAAGCTTCAACATGTAGCATTTTTTTAAACTGAATACCCAAAAATACCATCCAATTAACAAAAGTCCTGTAGGAATAAACATAAGCCACATTTCATATTTCCCATAGACCTTCAGCTAACATCTGGAGCAAGTGCAAAAAACACCACTAAAACCTCAAAAGTGCACAAAAATACCGTAAAGAACCTACATGGGAACCCACCCTTGTGGTTTCTATAGGAAACGTAATTAAAACAATAAAAAGTGAGACATGAAAATTTGTGATGGCTGTGAGGTGGATGGAGGAGGTAAGAAGAAAAACAAATGGAATTGCCAAATCAACCCTGTTCCTCCACTTCTCCATTCAAAGTACAAATGTCATATGCCTGAATATGTTCCACGTACAACATATTGCCCAAAACTGAGAGAAAAAAATCATCACTTTTCAGGACATAAAGGGCAACGGTAACAGCAAAGCTGTCATGTTTTCTATGGTTTGACGCGTTCTAACATTTCCTTCACACATACCTGACAGCAAGATACACCTAGTGTAAGTATTGGCATGTCATGAATGAATGAAATGTCAAAAAATAAGTGAAAAGTCCCACATCACCTGGGCAGCGTGAGACATTTTACCAGAATGGATGACCGCTCAGAGCTGCCGTGAGCCGGTCAACAGATGAAGGAAAATGATGCACTTGTTTTATGTGTTTGCATGGCTGAAAATGGTGAGCACCTCAAACTAAAAAATGTCAGTCAAGAGATGAAAAATTCATGGAGTATGCTATAAAGAAAGAATACCCACGTGTCCACTTTCTGCACCATTGAACAATATTGGCTGTGCCCTTTTTTAAATGGCCACAAATCACCCTGCTCATAGGAGATTATGCTAGGAAGAATGGGTAATCAATATCTAATCGTGGAGATCTGACACCCAGCACCCCAGCCGATCATCTGTTTGAATAGGCTGTGACAGACCGGTTATCCCTGTGGCCTCCTCAAACCATACCAAGCGTAGTGCAGTACACTTGAAAGGAACTGAGGTGCACATTGAACATGTGATTGATGAACGTGACATCGCTACCTGAGGACAGGTCATCAATATTTTACACCTTGAAAACCCATTGAAAAGTAAATGAAGAGGACAACCAGCAACAAGATGAATGGTTCCCACAGCTGAATCAGCTTAGAAGATCATTCAGGAGAAGAGAGAGAGGGACTGAAGACCAAGCTGTTAGACAGCTAGTTTATAGTATTCTGCTGCTTGCTATGTATTGGAATACATGTAGGCGGCAAAGGCCAAATAGTCCAAAACTTTTTAGAAAAAATATAAAAAATACCCCCAAAAGGCCATAGCTGGATATGTCTACAATTATATGCGTAGCTGTCTTTAGTCACCGACAACTTAAAAGTACAGTATACACAAACACATATACAAGACTGACTGTGTGCAGTGGGAAGGCACTGAAGTGGAGATGTCCACATGATGGCCCACATGCCTACACGTGGAGTTTGTAACAGGCTTCTACTGCACTTCTATGGAGATTAACCAGTGAGGTAAGCGCAGGGGTGCACTACCAATGAGGCAAGGTGAGGCGATTGCCTCAGGTAGGGGCAAAAGGAGGGCAGCAGAAGGGGGATTATCTGTTTCTGCTTTGGGAAGCACAGTACATATTACCCTGTATACTTTGTAGCTCTGTATGTAATGTTTTCCAAGTCTAAAACAGTAGGGCTGGAGAGAAGTGGTTAGGTTAAGAAATTGGCATTTGGGGGTTTGGGGCGTTGTTTTAGTTTTTGCCTCTAGCAGCAGAAGGGCTAGGTGCACCCTTAGGTAAGCGATGACATTTTTTTTGTAAAATGCCAGTCCCCAGAGGTCCATTCCTAAAGGAAATATACAGCAACTGGAAATTAGAACCAGGGCTCCATTATAAATTTTAATTTTTTTAAAATCAGGAAATGCGTTTGCTCACCTTGTGCTTGTGTATAGCTTACTGAATAGTGATAAAAAGCATGTGAATGGATATCATTGGGATACAGGCTGTACAGCATGAGCAGGTATCCGTTTACGAATAACACAATAGGGCACATTTATTAACACTGGCGTTTTAGGCCTTGTGCTGGTGGTGGATCCACCGGATTTATGAAGAGGTGCTAGCTAGGTGCTTCATAACTTCTGAGGATCCACCACCGATTCTAAATGTAAGACAGCTTCCTAACTGTCTTACATTTAGACCATTTTCTATACCTAACACAGTCGGAGAAAATGATGAATGAGATGGGCCGGCTCAGCCCCTTCCCCGCCCCTTTTTAGACTCAGCATGAGCGGGGAGAAGTCGCAGATTGCGGTGCAAAGGACCTTTGTGCCACAAACTGCGCCAGAAAAACACCTAATTTAGGCGTATTTCGACCCCAATGTCTTTTTGTCACTTCCCCTCATAACGCATTATTATCGTGAACTCAGTGTAATACTTTGTAATTTGCCAAGGGCACAGCTATTGGCATCATAATTGAACTCCACCGCCCTTTTCAGCATAGAAATGGAAGTGCAATGAGTGCCTGTGGGCATCTAGAAGGTCACAAAGAACAATCTCTTTTTAACCAGAAATGGCAGCTGCTTGTTATGAACTGGTAAATGTTGCTGATTCATTAGGGTTAATTTAAGATTTTACTACTTTATGCCCCTTTGTGCTATGTACTGTATATCGCATCCCGGCTGTGTATCCTTGAATATGGATCTGTCTGATTGCGCTCTATAGTGCACAGTCATTGCAGTGAACATCACCAGTGAGAACCATGCCCTGCGAAGGGTTTGTGCACATGGGTGCGGTATGTCTCAGTGGAATAGCAGTCTCATAATGTACAGTACTTCCATATGGTTCTGATTGGGAGCCATACAAGGTTCTTACTCTGATTCATGCTTAAAATATTAGATTCTATATTGTGGAGGTATTCTCCTCTAAAAGCATTGCTTCTTGAGGAGAATCCCTGTGCAATACTGTGCTATTCGGAAGCGCCATATGCAGCACATGGAGTGCCAATGATCCCACTACTATAGAAGCCTAACATGACAGACGAATGAATGGACCATCTGTGCCTTTCCCAGGGAAACTGAACATGTAGATCACTGCTACAGTTTATCTGTTATTTCTTAATGCAGGGCGATGCAGAAAAACGGCTATAGTACTTCCCAGGGGACATCCCATGATTAATGTAAAAAAAAGGAAATCTGATAACATATAAGGCATGGTCGTCTCTTTCTATCAAACTTAGCACCAGCCTGGTACCAAGCATGGATCCAGAGATTTCCCCCTTTGCTCCGATTTATTTCAAGCTGGCAGTTTAGTGGGCGTGCACATACTCGGAAAGCGGGGGCGGGGGCATTTCTATTGCAACTGGGGGCAGCTGACGGATGGCGCTGAGCAGGACAGAGACGTTAGAAAAAATATAAGTTAGAAAAGAGCAAAAAGCAGATGGCGGTATACAGGTAGCTTTAAGTGCCTAACTCAGTGGCTATACTAATTTTTTAATTACATTCAATTACAAAAGTATTTATATCCATGTAGAATATTTTTTGTGGGCAACCTCTTTAAATGGGAGTTTCTAGGATTTCTTACTTTTTAGTACCTAGTAGAAAATTATATTCCCCTGCTTCCGCCACTCTGTTCCGGCACCCTGGCTCTGTTTGCTTCGATCTTCTGGTCTCCGCACCGCTGCAGCCAGTGACTGGTCTCAGCAGTCCTCACACTGCAGGACTTGTTACCACTGAGGCCAATCATGTCTACACCCTGGCCAGAAGTAAGCGAGCCAGGGTCAAGAAGATCACCAAAGAAGAGAGGGCCCTGGAGCAGAGCAGTGGGAAGCAGGTGAGTATCATTCTTTCGTTAGTTAATGCATGTTAATTAAAACAGGGCAAAGTTCTGAAAAAAGCCTTTTTATGCCCCTTTCACACGTGCGGGAGAATCGCATGTCTCCCGCAACGCATCTACAGGGCTGGACTCGGCACTGACAGGGATCGCATAGCATTATATGCGATCCCAGTCAGTGCCGGAGTCCAGCCCTGTAGATGCGTTGCGGCAGACTTGCGAGTCTCCCACATGTGTGAAAGAGGCATTAAAGGACTTGTTCCAAGAATAAATATTATTTAACTCAGTTAGATTGTGCAGACCAGAGCAATTGGAATCATTCAAATAAAAATGTCCCCGTGTGTCTACATACTCTTATGAAGAGCAGGGCTTTCCTTGTTTCTTTGGTTAATTTAAATAGGACCTGTCACTACAAAATGCAGTGCAATCTGAAAGCTGCATGTTATAGAGCAGGAGGAGCTGAGCAGATTGATATATAGTTTATATATAGGTTCAGTGAAACTTGTAATTTGTACATTTATATCTTTCCTTTTTGCAGGCCTGTGAAGGCCTATTGGTATATGGAGGAGGCGTTATCAGTGATTGATGACATTGCGTGTATAGTGTGCACAGAGAGATAGCTGTCAGTCACTGATAACACCTCCCTCCTGTACCAATAGGTATTAGAAAAGGCAGAGATATAAATGTATAAATTACAGGTTTTACAGAATCTTTTCCCACTAAACTATATATCAAATGCCTCCTCCTGCTCTATAACATGCTGCCTGCAAATTGCATTGCATTTTGTGGTGTCGGGTCCTCTTTAAAGAGGAGGTTTTGGTTGGTTAGCCTTTCACCCCCAGCGCCGGACACATGCTTTCTAACAGCAGAGACTTGCAGGTACTTACCGCCATCGGCGGTTTCTTTTTCAGCAATTAAATGCCGTGATCACATGAGATCACGGCATCTAGTAGCGCCAAAACCCGGAAGCGTACGCTTCCGGGTGGTGTACAGACGCCCCATGTGGTCAAATGGGGTGTCTGTACACGATCTGAAAGCTGTAAACCTCGCTGATGATGAGGTTTACAGCTTTCAAAGTGCAATTCTTATTCTGGCCACTAGATGGCAGGCCAGGATAAGAAATGAGCAAATTCGGTTTTTAATTCAAAATTAAAAAGCCCTGATTGTGCATAAATAAAAAATAAAAAACACAATCTATTTGCTCATATTTGAGCTTTAAAATAATCACAAAAAATAAAAAAAAAATGTTAAAAAATATATAAAAAAATATAAAAGTTGAAATCACCCCCTTTCCGTATAATTAAAAAATAAATACCTAAATAACAATAAATATAGACGTCATGGGTATCACCGTGACCGAAAACGCCCATTCTTTTAAAATATAAAAAAATACAATTTGGCAAATTGTGTGGCGTAAAAAAGCGTCGCTTTAAAAAAAAAAAAAAATTAAATAAAAAGTTATCAAAAGGTCATACACACCCCAGAATGGTATCAATAAAAAGTTCAGATCACCCCGCAAAAAATGAGCCCTCATACAGCTCCGTACACATAAATACCAAAAAGTTATAGGGGTCAAGATATGACAAAAAAAAAAGTGTCCAACTTTATAATTATTTTATCACTATCAAAACGCAGGAAAAACTATACATATTAGGTATCGCCGGATTCGTACTGACCAGTAGAATGAAAGTAACTGGTCAGTTTTAATGAACATCGAACGTTGTAAATAAAAACCCGTAGAACTGTAGCGGAATAGCGTTTTTTTGCAATTTTATCCGATTTGGAATTTTTTTCCCGCTTCCCACTACACCATATGCAATAAATGGTGGCGTTGGAAAGTACAACTTGTCCAGCAAAAAACAAGCCCTCATACAGCTATGTGAACAGAATAAAACAGTTATGGCTGTTTGAAGGCAGGGAGCGCAAAAACGAAAACGCAAAGCCGAAAAAACCTCCGGGACTGAAAGGGTTAAATGTTCGTGTTTTCTGTTCTTTTGTTGCTGGGTATAGCATAAACTCTGTGTATTTTTATCCAGAATTCTAGTATTCCTAGTATCCTGTTCTGGTCTGTTCAGTTGTGTCAGTGTAGCCTGGGAACTGCAGTCCCACTTCCCTTTGTTGCTGGCCGCCCTGAAGTTTGTTATTTCCCTGAGGATTCTGTTAGTGTCTATTTGCTGTGTTGTTTTTTTATATTTGTCTCTAGACCCCAGATACTTTTTGTTGTTTTGCTGGATAGTATTCAGGATTAGTCAGTTTCTGTCTGTGTATTTATGTTCACCTTCGTTCATCAGTTCTTTGTCTGTTTGCCATCACCATTCCGCGCTTCATCTATTGGTGTGTTTACTTCTATATATTTATTGCCTGCCAGTTTTGATATATGCTTCATAATATTATTCTTCAACTGTCCGGTTGTTATACACTATAGTTTGGCCTTACTGCAGGGCCAAACCATTAGTACCTGCCTGGGAAAGGTGACTGGCATAGCGAACAACCGTTATTATTACGCATACTTGTTATGGCACCTCCTGCTGTTCTTTTGACTCCATCTCAGAAAGTTTTTTTCTGTATTATCCATATGAAGATGAGCAAACACAGTTTTGGGTTTTCAATGTATACCAAGATTCCTGATAGGAATGAATGTTCAGTTGGTGCTTCAGGCTTTGCAGTACAAGTAAAACCTGCACCCCTGCCCCTTCCTCCCCAAACAATATTGACCTGGTAATTGTTGAAGTGACATTCATTGCAGCTGGAAATGTAATTGTCATTTCTCTTCTCCTTACATAGTGATGACGATGACTACAGTTATCCTGCTCTGTGCTGAAGATATTCGTGTATAATTGTATTTTTGGCAGATGTCTTCAGCTGCTAAGACCGAAACCTTTTTTGCATACATATTCATTTTGTAACCCATACAGAGGACAAAAGATCATTACGTGAGAGTAAAACAGAAGAGATTTAATTTCCTGCTTGAGAAAAGACTCTGACCTATAGTATTTGTTAAAGATAGTCTGTCACCTCGAAATACAGTGTAATCTGCAGGCAGCATGCTATAGAGAAGGAGTAAAGTAGCTGAGCAGCTTGATATATACCGTGTTTTTCGCCCTATAAGACGCGCCGGACCATAAGACGAACCTAGGTTTTAGAGAAGGACAATAAGAAAAATTATTTTATATTAGACCTCAGTTGAGACCAGTAATCAGACCCATTTAAATGGGTCTGCAAAAAATGAAAACGGCACACCATGTGTGTGCCATCTGTGTGTCTGTTCTGCAGTCCCACAAAAAAGATAGAACATTTCCTGTTCTTGTCTGTTTTGTTACAATGGATCTGCAAAACATGGACGTCACATTAACGTCATCCGTATATTTGGGGTATCCGCATTTTGCTGACCACAAAATACATACCGTCATGTGAATGCACAGGTGTCTGTTTTGCGGTCTGCAAATTGCAGATCCACAAAACACAGATACCAGCTGTGTGCGTTCCACATTTTGCAGAAGGGAACATCCGGCCCATAATAGAACAGTCCTATCCTTGTTCTATAGTTTTGTGGATACCATGGAACGGACATACGGATGAGGACAGCATACCATATGCTGTCCGTATCTTTTGCAGCCCCTATTGAAGTGAATGGGTCCGCATCTGACCTGAAAAAAAGCGGATTGGATGGAGACCAAAAATACGTAAGTCTGCTCTTTCTGAGTTCATTTGTATACAGGGGCTGTCCTATCAGTGACTGAAAGCTATCTCTGCATAAACTCTTCAGTCCCTTTACATGGGACAATTTATCAGGCAGTTGTCAAGAAGGAAGCATTCCTTCCCAGCAAGCGCCTGTTTGTCAGTGAACCAGACCGCTGCAATTACTTACAGTGATCTCCTCCACAGTATGGGGAGGATCAATTGCTGATGCCATAGCTAGTCCCCATACAAAATCATTGTTTGCTGGCAGCAGAGGCAATTTAAGTGACCACATGAAAGATGCATTTCGCTCACTCATCAGGTATTCGGCTGTACCTTTACACCACGAATGCTTGTTAGCGATTATGTGACCAACTCTCTGCCTGTGTGAAGGGCCCTTTACACATGGAATGCTATCAGTCACTGATAACAGCTGAATGGTTCTTGACTTGAGCTCAGAAAGAGCAGAGATTTAAATGTATAAATTAGGTTTTATGGAATATTTTTCCCCAAACTATTTATCAGTCTGCTCAACTCCTCCTGCTCTATAACATGCTGCCTCGATTACACAAGATTTCATGGTCACAGGTCCTCTTTAAACACGAATGGCCTGTCTCAGAAGCAAACTTACCAAAGTTGACATATTACTGAATAAAGTTGTGTCTTTTGTGACATTTTTGTCCTATTCAAAAGAGAAAATGTAAGAGCTATGATCTCGAAGAGCTGCTTATTTAAATGGAGTTTTCTAGGGTAGATACATTTTGGAATCAGGTCAGAAAGGGGTTGCAAATAAAAAAAAGCATTACTCACCTCCATCGATCCCCTGCTGCTATCTTTCCAGTACTGCACTGGTCCCTGCTGTTTTCTACTTCTTGGTCAAGAGCAGTGTCAGAACAGCAGCAGCGGGGGACGAGGGGAGGGGAGTAATGCTTCTTTTTTATTTTGAATGTATACTGACTCACTGTATAGACCCAGCAGCCATGCTGCTCTATAATCAGACGGTAGTTTGTTTTGTCAGATCTGGCATTCAGTTTGTTTTTTTTGCTTTACATTTTAGCAACCCTGTAGGGAAATGTCAGTTATTGACAGCCTGCAGATAATAGGTGAATATGGAGTTAGCTGTAGTGTATGTCTGTATGTGTGCATGCCTGAGATAGGGAAATTAGATTGTGAAGCCCACTGGGGACCGGGAGCGATTGCGTCCGGTTTACAGTGCAGATGAGGGTTGTAACAACTTGGAAAATAATGTGCGTGCGTGCAAGAGCTATCATGTTCAATTAACACATGTTGTTTCATTTAATTATAGCTGTTTCTTTTTTTATATCAAAAGACAGATGATTTTCATTAAACGTACCACGTTGCTTTTCCTGATTTAATGTTTGTCATTATAGCTAGTGCATCTTTTATACAGATTCCACTATTTAGATTGCAGAAACATTTAACGACTTGATTGGCTTGTCTTGGCCTTATTAAGTGATGGCCTAGCTTCAGGATAGTCCATTACTAGCTGATCGACAAGGGCCTGACACCCCACACCCCCTTTCGGATGTAGCTCTTTTACTGGAACTACTCAGCTCTGTCCACATTGTAGTTACGAGCTTCTTGACTTCAAGATGCCGTGTAGTCCCTGCTCTCACTGACAGCACTACACCCGAACAGCTGATCGGTGGGGATCCGGGGTGTCAGAGTCCACTGATCAGCTAGTGATGGGCTATCATGAGAATAGACCATCACTTAGTAAAGCCTGGACAACCAGTTTAAAAAGTATATGTCGTCATAATGTCCTTTTTTGTATATTTTATACAAATCATGTTACAATGATATAAAAATATATATTCTACACTATTATGAGAAGTCTGTACCATGGTCCTGCACAATTTTATCATTATATCTTAAAGGGGTTGTCGCACAAAAATATTTTACAACTTTCAAACCAGCAACTGGATCTGAATACTTTTGCCCATACTGCAATGTCAACGGTGAGCAGGTAAACAATGAGGAGAACACATTGTCTTCATACAGCTGATCGGCGTGGTGTTGGCAGACGGGTCCCCACTGATCTGCTATTGATGACTTATCCTGAGGATAGGTCATCATCAATATAGGAAAAGCGGAAAACCCCTGTAAGCCATAGAACAGTTTGATAACAGTCATTGATTACGTGATACAGTAATCGGGAGGTCCTGTGTGACTACCCTATTGATTCTCTGGCTGATACAAAGTTGAAATGATGAATTTATCAATTAGGTCTAATAAGCAACAAAATTCTTCTTCATTGAGAGAATACTGCTCAGCTTTGATCCCTGATCAATGGAGCCCTACTCTTTAACATTCAGTACACGCTGTTACTAACAATTTTCTGTGGCTTATTTAGAGAATGTGATCACAACCTATCTTAGAAGAAAACTAAAAGTAACAGAGACTATCAGACGGTATAATTTTGTATCTTCTGGACAGCAGATGGCTCTCTATGGTGGATCAAAGAGTGAATTTGCTTGGCATTGATTGTATGTGCTCAGGAATTGTGTGTTTTGGGTTTTTTTTGTAATTGTTAAACATTATTTAATACATTTTTAGCAATTTTATGGGAATCTGTGTTTTAATAGAACTATTTATCTAAGGGCCCCTTTAAGGTAGTCAGGGCTGTGGAGTCGGAGTCGTGGAGTTGGAGTCGGTATCCATTTTGGTGGAGTCGGAGTCGGTATAAAATGGACCGACTCCGACTCTTAGCACACTTAGTTCAATACAGTATGTGCTGAATATATTTTCATAAGAATTTCGGAAAATGATGAAATGTCCTATAAATGTCTGTTCTATTCCTGAACTAAGGATCTAGGCTTTCAGTTGAGATGACTGTGTGCTGCCCTTTATGTAGATGTTCAGAAGTGAAGCTCCTTCGCTACAGATCAGAGGAAAAGGGCACTGGAAAGAAATGGCTGCACTCATCTCAGATCTACTAGAGAAAACAGGATTAAAGGGGTTTTCTTTAGTTACAAAGATTAGCTTTCAACTTAAAGGGACAGTTAAAAGAAGACATTTTCTAAATACAGTGTCAGTAGATTTTACTTTAGTCATGAACTATAGACAGTTCAGCAGGTCTCTCACTGTACACAGGTTTCTATGGTAACTTGCAGACCAGAAAGACTGTTATCTGATTGGCTGAGAGCAGTGAAGAATGATGGGACTGAGCTCTGAGTGATTACCTGCAGTAAGCAAAACATCCAAGTGTTGTGAGGACTGAGAAGCATGGCTTTACCTGTAATTGTGTTAGATATTACAATCTCCTCTCTGTCAGAGTAAGTTAATATATGCTAATAACTGCTGGAGACCCACCCACAGCCTGAGGAGACAGAGTCAGTGCAAACTGCCTGTCAGCCAGTGAATCAATGTGCTGAGAAAACCTCTTTAAGGCAAGTACTTCTTAGTATATCTAAACTTTCAATAAACTGTCATAAATCAATTGTCCAGTGCATGTTCTCTCTTTATGTTTTAGTTTGCTTTTCCTCTGATGTAAAACACCTAGGGCCCTATGTATGAAAACTGTCTAGGTGTAGAAACCAATCAGAGCTCCCCTTTTATTTTATATAGTGCTCTGGACAAATGAAAGGGGAGCTCTGATTGGTTGCTATGGGCAACAAAGAAAGTCTTAGACCTAGACAGTTTTCATACATCAGGCCCTTAGTGAGCTGAACCCAGAGAAAAGCCTGATACTGAAAGTTCAGAGTAAAGATATCTAGTAAAACATATATTACAAACTTTTTTTTTGTCATGACATATCTGTACTATTGATTTATGCAAAGTTTGTTTAAAGTTATCACTTAAACATGCGGCATGTATGAGGGAGTCGGAGTCGGGAGTCAGAGTTAGGGGAACTTGAGAAGTCGGAGTTGGAGTCAGGGTTTTGGCTTACCGACTCCACAGCCCTGCAGGTAGTTATTGGGAATGAGCCATTTATTCCTGGTAATTGCCTGCTCATTAGAGGAGGTGAGAGTTACATTTACAGGTGCAATCATCTCCTCCGTATGATGAAAAATGATTGCTGCTGTGATTGTCCATCCTTTCATGCAGGATGTTTGTCTAGATGTAAGGCAGGAATGTGGATGAAGTGGAGTGTGGAGTCAATAACCAGGCCACATATTGCAAAGTCTCTTTACTGAATGGATGGAAGGAGTAGTAGTAGTACATATAGCAACAAAAGCACAGTTCCAAAGTTTATAACTGTGCTATCTTCTCTCAGTAGCAGTGTAGAGGCAACAACAATGATGGTAGTTGTAGTACTCCATGAGTCTGACTTCAAATACTTTGTTATCTTTGCCGGATAACCACAGGTGTGCTATACTGTCCTTATTAAAGGGGTTTTTCAGGCAGTTTATATTGATGACCTATTCTCAGGATAGGTCATCAATATCTGATTGGCGGGGGTCCACCATCCGCCATCCTGGCCGATCTGCTGTTTGAAGAGGAGGTAGTGCTCCATGTTAGCATTTGTTACTCTTCATTACACTGCCCATCATCTCAGAAGTACAGTGTGATCAGAAGTACTGGCTCCATTCACTTGAAAGGAGCAAGTACTCGTAATTATACTATGTGACTGCTGCAAAGGAGATGACGTGTAATGTAATGAAGAGGTAGCTGCGCTTCTGTGGAGCGCCGTCTCCTCTTCAAACAGATGGATGGCGGACCCCTGCCGATCAGATATTGATGACCTATTCTGAGGATAGGTTACCAATATATAAAGTGGCTGCACAACCTTTTTAACTCATTCCACAGTTCCCGGGCTGAGTAGTACAGAAATTTTAGATATGGATGTCCAGTCCGTCTCAAAATGTGGTAGGCCCCAGAGGCAATAATCCATCCCACAGCAGCAAAGCCTTTCTGCCATAAGCAAGAGAATACCTTGCTGTCTGAAGCTTGCACAGGCTGAATAGTTCTGGACCTTCTACGATGAGATCGTATCTTGTTCTGTAACAAAAGTGGGCTTGGTTCTACTTTATGTGCCACCCTTAGTGGACTACACCAGTATGGATGCAACTGGTTTCTTAGGAACTGAGCCATCTATGGGTATTTATCCCCAAGCAATGACATTCTCTGGAATATATTTAATACATAATAAGATCATCAGGTCATCTTCATTACTTTTATTAACTCATTTTAGTGACTTTGGTGGAACTCTATTGCCTTGCGCAACACATACAGTACTAGACGCTCATATGGTTCTGGTTAACACCTCCATAGCACTAGCCACATGTGATATGCAGGTGCTTCTTTTCTCATCATGGCCTTCCATGACCTAGCATTTGTAGACAATGCGCCAAATTTAACAAACAATGTGTGACATAAATATGGCGATAAATATCAGGCCAAGTATGCCAATGCAGACACAAACAAAATTGACTTAAAATTTTACCTTCATGATTAGAGATTCAAAATTCGCTTCACTGAATATTCGTCAAACATTTTATAAGATTCGTATTTTCTACGAATCTATTCGGCGAATCTGCGTACAAATCATACGTTATTATTAGAGATGAGCGAGCATGCTCGGCCGAGCGTACTCGGGAGCAATTTTCAAGTAGTAGCATACACATTTTATAATCTGTACGCTAATGCATACGCATTTTATAATCTGTACGCTAATGCATACGCATTTTATAATCTGTACGCTAATGCATACGTACTTTATAATCTGTACACTAATGCGTACGCATCTTATAAATTTGTACGCTAATGCGTACAAATTACAAGATGCGTATGCATTAGCGTACAGATTAGAAGATGCGTACACTACTACTCGGAAATTGCTCCCGAGTACGCTCAGCCAAGCATGCTTGCTCATCTCTAGTTATTATGTTGCGTTTTGTGAAAATTCGCACACTAATAACGAATGTTTAGTTTTAAAAGGTACGCAACTTCTTTGAACACGTACCTCAGCGTACTATTGTCTAGTGATTGAATAATACGCAGGCACGCACAATGCTAGGAAAACAGTAAAAGTTCGCTAATTACTTGAATTCGTACGCAACAGCATATATAGTAACTTGTATGTAGCATTAGCGTACAATTTATCGGACAAGTACATAGCGAATGCGTAGAAAGCCTTAGGAACATATTTTCGAATCTAACAGAGCGAATCTCAAAAAATTGGGATTCGCTTCGCAGCTGAAAATTTCCAAGATTCGATGCGAATCTACGAAGCGGCGAATAGATTCGCTCATCTCTATCCATGATAAATTCCCCCCAATGTCTTAAATGGATATGTTTGGTTGGAACACGGACCAAAGCATGCTTCTTTTGTTTTTCCATGGGTCAGGATATGTGTGTTGAACGTGGAGAACATGGATAACTGACATGTGAATAAGCCCTTTAAATCTTAGAGGTATCATATCTTTTAAAAAGAAAACAATCAGTTTCCTATGTTAACGTTTTTTTGAGTAATTGAGTCAAATCAAAGTAAGAGGAGTTTTCCGTAGAAAGAATACCGATCTGTAATTTCCACTTATAAACTGCACTTACTAATATGGATTTGCCATTTAATTGAAACACTGACACACCATAATTAGAAACCAATGAACTGTGTCTACATATATCCCTCTGACCTAGATGGCCAGCACTTATAGTAGTAATCAATACACACAATAATATGTGGGCGTAGAATCAGACGCTATTTGAGTCTCCATAATGAACCCTTCATTGAACAGTCAACCAGCTTGTAATAAATCACATAATAAAGCAGGTGAGCCTGTACTTGTGCCTTTACGATATAGGATGTTGAGGCGCCTAATGGGCCTAAGTTTTATTTTTCCATTACTCAAATGAAAAAAAAATCGCTATTGTCTGTGAAATATTAAAATTATTTTCAGTTTTTTACCTTTGCCTCATACACGGCTATTGTGTGCTGGGTATAGTACATACTGTAGATAGTACACTGTGCCTGCAGGTGAAAGCTATACTTAAAGGTAGGTTTGATGTCCCACTGAAAGCTATAATATAGCGTTTCCTGATTCCTATAATCTTCCTGTGCTGGAGGCGAAGCAGATTGTCTAGCATGGTTTTACTGTTATGTCTGGATGCAGTAGTTGGTGCATTTCTTAACAGCCCTCTGTGATGGTCTAGTTTTAGGTGTAAAAAAAAGTTCTAAGATCCTATAATATGTGCCAATATTATGCCACATAGGCATTCTTGCACAATGCCCACTACTTAGGAATGGCGGGTGCCATGGTTGGGACATCGGGGCAGAAATATTTATATTTTTTTGCCTGGAAACAGGTGTTAAAGTGTGAGTGAGTGAAAACTACTTCAGTAGGGGTATGGAGTAGTTTTCACTCCAGGTACACGGACTGATGGCAGTATGCCTAATTTTTGACGAGGCTTGAATAAATTAGATGCTTTCTCCACCAGTGCAGGGGGGAAACCTTTGTAACTGACCCCCCTGTTTGTCTGTGTGAACTTGGCTATAGGATTAATACACATTGGCGGTTTTGTTGTGACGGTTCTGTTACACAGTAGCTTACGAGGGTGTATAGCAGTATGAAAATACATTGAGCAGATTTAGTAATATCTAATAGTAAAACAGCGTAAACTGAGGCAGACAGCTTTAAACTATGCCAGATTTAGCACAGTGTTTGATGCTGGATGATAAATCTGGGGGGCCATGTATTAAGACCAGCGTTTTAGACACCGATCTTAATAGCCCCTACATCTGGCGGTGGATCCGCAGAAGTTATAAAGAGGCACCGGCATCTACATAACTTGGGCACAACCAGAGCCAGTCTAAATGTAAGCCAGCCTCCTAGCTGTCTTACATTTAGACAATTTTCTATGCCTAAAACAGGCTTAGAAAATGATAAATAAGATGGGCCTACCAACCTGTCCCCGCACACGCCATGCCCACTTTTTTAGACCTAGCGTCAGTGGGGAAAAGTTGCAGATTGCCGCACAACTAACCATTACACCACATTCTGTGTCAGAAATATGCCTAATATAAGCATATTTCTGGATAATAAATGACCCTCCTGGTGCATTGTAGATTATCCAGTCTAACTTTACACCAGCTATTTGTTGACCAAATTTTTTGTTGTTGTGCCAAATTTTTTGTATATTTTCGGCACCAGGTGTCACATCCAAGTCACATTCCTTCCATACAGCGCCACATGGTGTCACATCTAAGTCACACTCTTTCCACACATGGTGTCAAATCTAAGTCACACCCTTTCCACTAAGCCACCCCTTCTGTCGGTTGAGGAGAAAAAAATATCTAAAATTATTAATAAATGTGATGCACAAGGAATGGGCACCAGTTTGTTCTTTTTTTGGTTAGAGCAAATGGTGCCAAAATTCCGGCACATATTACATAATAAATTTGCACTGTTATATCCTAAAGAGAAGCTTTCTGCTCAAAGTATTTTTCCACTCTCCCAAGATGAGGCAGCCAGCTTGTATAAAAGCTTTCCTCCAGTATAAGATTTGATTTCTCGGATTACTGTCAAGAGCATTTGTTCGGCTTGGACACTCTGAAAGGCACTTGTGTGTCACATATGGCCATCAATAGAAAATACAATTTCTTTTCACTGAAAAGTAGAACCAGATTATGATAGGAAGAACATTTACTGTGGATGTGCAAGCAATTATGGTGTGGGATACTAGGGTAAAATCAGGTGTGGACTGGCCTAGAGGATCCTCCAGTGGGCCCAAGTTCTGACAAAAATGGACCCCTAATAAAGTAGGGCCCTTAAGGTATTATGTACACAGTGGCCCTCAGAATAATTTCCTCTGGTGGGCCCAAGGGACTTCAGTCCAGCGCTGGGTACAATGGTACATGAGAGCCATTTCCAGAGAGAAAGAGAATAAACGTGCATTGGTTTTTAAAGCAAAGACCATACTTAGCGTATAAAGGGGTCCTATAGCAAAGAATAAAATGGACGCTCATATGGTTCCTGTTAACACCTCTCCAGTCCTAGCCACCTGTGACGTGCAGGTGTTTGTTTACGCCTCATGGCCTTCCATGATCTTTAGGTGGAATCTTCACCACTCGGCCATGTCTCTCTGCATGTGCTGCGAACTAGTACATATATCCATGCCTACTTAGTTGTCTGGAATGGACCAAGGTAAAATATTTAGCCAACACTCCACATTTTTGAAAAAGATAAATATTGTACAACTATAACATACTACGGTGTATCTTAAGGTTCGCTGAAATCACCGTTCAGCCTTTCCGTTCTCCTGCTCCATTTAGAAGCAGGAGAATGGAAAGGACGGATTTGGCACATAACTGAGCCGAACGGAACCTAAGGACCGCATAGACTATAATGGGGTCTCTTAGGTTTCCGCTAAGAGGAAGGTTTTTGAAGCAGAGACAAAAGTCCTGCATACACAACTTTTGATTCCACTCCAAAATCTTCTTCTGAGCGGAAACCTAACGGACCCCATTATAGTCTATGGGGTCCTTAGGTTCCGTTCGGCTCAGTTAAGTGCTGAATATTTCCTCTGAGCGGTGATGTAAACGATGCCTTAGTAGTAGCATCATCACTACCAAATACTAGGAGCACTAGTAGTGGGTAAGGATGTTTGAAGAAGTTCCATAAAACTACAGGTTGTCTTAGACATCAATTAGTGTAGGTCACATTTAATTAAATGGATAAATGCTTATTTGCTGGATGTTTGAGGCTAAAAACATCCCTTTGTGTTACCATGATGGGCTTTAAAGTGCGCCCAGTAGAAATCTGAGTGGGAAATCTCTTGGCTGCTGATTAGTGGCTGATAGTAGAGCAGAATTCGACTACAGAATGGAAGGGTCTACAGCAGTGTTCCTCAACTCCAGTCCTCAGGGCCCACCTACCGGTCATAATTTGAGAATATCCCACAGAATGAATATCTGTGGTAAATCCTGATGCACTGACACTAATTATATCACCTGCTCAATGCTAAGGAAATCCTGAAAACATGACCGGCAGGTGGACCCTGAGGACCAGAGTTGAGGAACCCTGGTCTACAGCGTCCCTTCCGGGCTTCGTAAGAGTTGGTGAAGGCTCCTAGGAGGTGGATGCTCCAAGGTCCCTTCTTATCATTTTATAACCCAGCTCTTTAACAAAAATATGGCTCTTACTAGAATTTAAAATGGTTGCATGGGTATATCAATAATGCAGAGATTTTACTGTTTACTTCTGGAGTTTGATACGACAAATAAATCTGTAATGATCGGGACATGGGCTGTAGACTTTGGCTTGTGCCAGATGTGAGCTCCCAACATGTGTAGGCTGAGATCAGCCAAAATCAGTAAATGAATCAGGCAGCTTTACAAAGGCAACCAAGATGTATTATCAAGATGAAGCTACTTTGCCCTTGACATGACACAGATTTCTTTTCTCGTGCTCATTTTCTGCTGCTATGAAAATTATGTTTGATTAAGTGATTTGGTGCAGGTTATTCTTTATCTGAGCATAATGATTTAACATAGCCACTAGACACGTTTCTGAAGGTGACATGTGGTCGAGCAGTGTGACATTAGCAAGTCTTTTTAAGAGAAGACATTGGTCCCTGTGCGTAATGCATGCCCTCATTAAAGTGCAATTCATTTTGTTCTGATCACAAATGTAGCTCTTTTAAAGGGATGGTTGCAGTTCCTAGAGCTGTCTTATTAAAAAAAAAAAAAAAACATTGCAAAACCACATATAAAAATTTGGTTGTGGTTTTTAAATGTACTTTTTTTTAATTTTTACATGAAGAGCAGAAACTTTTGTTAAAGGAGTTAATCAACCCTTAAAGGGGTTCTCCGGGAATTAAGAAAATGAAAATACCTAAATATTACTTTATTATAAGTATATTCCCAAATACCTTTCATTAGTTATAATGGCTCGTTTTGTCTGGGGAGCAATGATTAGGAGAAACAAAATGGCCGCCGTCCTATTCATACACACAGAACCTGTCCTAATCACACAGCAGGACACAGCCACATCCCCACCTCCTCTCTGTCCTTCATATCTCCTCATGAACTCTGTTCCTTCAGAGATTCGGCTGAAGATCATATTAAACAGTATTAAGACCCATAATCCCTGACCAGCAGAGCAGAGAGGAGAAGGCAGCTCTTTACCTCAGTGTTGTGAAGTAACTTGTCCTCCTGTGTGATTAGGACAGGTTTTGTGTGTACTAATAGAACAGCGGCCATTTTGTTTCTCCTAATGATTGCTCCCCAGAGAAAAGGAGCCATTATAACTAATGAAAGGTATTTGGGAATATATTTAGAATAAAGTAATATTTACATATTTTCATTTTCTTAATTCCTGGAGAACCCCTTTAACAAGTGATGGTCTATCCTCCAGATAGGCCATTATATATGATCATCAAAACCCTGCCAATCAGGTGTTCTGCAGTAGTTCCAGCACCGAATGTCGGTGCTGGAATGTCACAACTGCGTCCATTGTGTAGCGGATCGAGATGGTCACTTCAGCGCTGTTCCCATTCACTTCAATGGGTGCAGCGCTGCAGTAACCAGCTGCGTCCATTGCACAGTGGACAGAGTTGTGTAGTTCTGGCACGGACTTCCTGGACTGGAGCTACTGCAGAACACCTGATTGGCCCTAGGATAGGCCATTACTTGTAAAGAGTTGTACAACGTACAGTATTTAAATACACCTGGGGTCATTTATCAAACTGATGTAAAGTAGAACTGGCTTAGTTGCCCATAGCAACCAATCAGTTTCCACTTTTCACTTTCCAAAGGAGCTGTTCAAAATGAAAGGTGGAATCTGATTGGTTGCTATTGGCAAATAAGCCAGTTCTACTTTACACCAGTTTGATAAATGACACCAATTATTTACAGGGAGACTGGAAGGCAGATCTACATGTGCCTACATCATCTACAGAAAAAGAACATGTTGCAGTACCGGCATCATTTCCAAGAGGCAGTACTTTCTGTATCTACATCATTTACAAGGACAGACTAGGAAGCAGCACTACAGGTGCCTACATTAAGTACAGGGAGATAGCGGAGACAGCCCTGTGTCTGCTTATGTTTTATAAATTAAAGGATAGGCTTTAATAACATGTAAGCAGAGATGGTGACCATGGACAGTTGCTATGCCATGTCCCCTGCCATAGTAACTGTATATTCTTTTTCATTATCATATTCAAAATGAATAAAATGCTAAGAAGGTAACGGTATTCAACAATGTGGATTGAATGATTCATGATAATGCTGTTTAGCAGGGGTCGGCAACCTTTTTTGTACGGAGTGCAGATTAAAAAAAAAAAATAAAATCAAAGCTGAAGAGCTCAGTGTTCCAAGCCATACAGGAAAGTAATATAACACAGATATGTGACGTAAAGCAGGTATTTACTAGCTGCGTCCCAAAATTTTCAATGACACTGCCTGACCTTCAAGAGGTATCCGACTTTTTAGAAACATTTCTGGTAAATATGAGAATAGTCAAACTTGTTACTGCTCCTCAGAATCCGAATATGGGACCGATAAATCGTAGACCAGTATATGGGGGACCCCCTCCGACCAACCATACACTTACTGACAGTGGGGGAGAGAAGCCTAACTCATTTTAAGAGACTGAGGGTTGCCCTCCCCCACGACTATCCAACATACATTGGTTCCCCATATACTGGTCACCCTCACAATAATAAGAATCAGAGCTGCACAATCACACCTAGATCTCACCTCCCCCCTACAGACTAATAACATTCCTACTCACCATCCCCACCCCCGAAAGTATTTAGAGAGCTTTTTCCCCATCCCCATGTAATAACCATTCTGGAACATCTATTCTTATGACGCTATGTTTTACCTTTCCTTTACTATTCCTGCTGCAGGTTATGAATGAACTACTAGCAGTTTGCAGTAAAGGTCCAGTTGGATGTTACCAGTTGGCATGTGTCCCTACACTCTCTGACACTAGTAACGCTGGTTGGCTAATGTCAGACTGTGCAGGGATCCCCCCAAACTGGTAACACCCATCTGAACATTCATTGCAAATTGCTGCCAATTCAATCATAACTTCTAGTAGGAATAGCGCAACACAGAGTCACAAGAAAGGGTGCTCCAGAATGGTTGCATTACTTATCATGGGGAATACAAGTAGGCAGTAAAACAAACATGTCAGGATTGGTGAAAGGTCATCTTTAATGTTACCTAAAAACTAGCTCTTAAAGTAGAAGTAAAGAAATTGTGCGATATCCAAATGAGAACTGAAAGGGTCTATGGAGGATTATACTGCCTGCGAGCAGACACTTCCTATTTGGCCATTCTTTCACTGCACGTTACTGAATAATAGACACTGGATATGGTCTATGAGATTTAAAAATCCCTCAGGTCTTTTTATTTCTGAAAGACACAGTCTTTTTACAGTGAATATTATGGTGTTACAAATCTATCAGTGATGGCTTTTTGTGTCATTAAAATTATATTGGTAGTCATAAGAATAAAGTACGAAGCTTTGTCGAGGAACCCAGGAAGCCATGTGGAGTTTTATTAACTCGTGTGTTTGATCCGTAACACAGAGGTTGATGTAACATCTAAAAATGTCCTTTTGTGAAGATGAGGAGATGTTTAACAGCCTTTTAAATATCTACATATAGAGGGGTGGTTAAGGAATGGTTTGGTATCTGATGGCTCCCCGATTTCCACACTGCTGTATGGTTTGGAGGGGGTAAGCTCTACCCTTGTGCAGACTGCCTAGTTGGCATGGGGTGTCTTATAGGCAAAGTATCTCTCCTCTAGGAAGAAGAACTGCCACCTATTGGGGAGATCTACCCTAAGGGGGAGATTTATCAAACTGGTGTTAAGTCGAACTGTCTTAGTTTCCCATATCAACCTATCAGATTCCACCTTTAATTTTTAACAGCTCCTTTCGAAAATGAAAGGTGGAATCTGATTGCTTGCTATGGGCAACAAGGCCAGTTCTACTTTACACCAGTTTGATAAATTCCCCCCTATAAGTCAATATCTGATCTTTAATAGGCCTTGCAACCTGACTAATGATATACACTAAGCCAAAATGTTCTCTAGAAGGAAAAGTATCAGCAGACAGTGGTTTTTGTTTTTTAGTGACACAGAGATTGAAGGAACGGGTGTCATGTATCGCTCGCTTCCTCAGGTCCTGTACTAAGCATATGTGTATATGTTTTGCCCTTTAAGGGACACTAATCTTGAGATTAATTATAAAAATAGACAGGAGGTAACAGCATTTGTCAGGGTGAAGGATGTGTCTGAAATAAATTCTCCTAATTTTTTGGCCGAGGGGCAGAGCTTAAAAAAAGGGTGTGGAGTCTGGCATTCTTTGTCTCCTGTTGTGCATGGGTCGGACCTGTTGTCTCATAGACCCTGGAATGTGAGGAGGAGGAGGGAGGAAATTTTTTTTTTGTATACTGTAGATATTTATGTCTCCGCTGTTGCATGCATTTTTTAAATTAATTTCCTCCCTAATATTTAATTTAACAAGTATCTCTAAACCAGTGATGCACGTTCTAATCAAATCATATGATTTGTGATATTAAAAAGATTGGCACTTGAAGACAACAGAAACCACCCAGTTATCAGCTGATCCATCCACTACAGAGATATAGTATTACATTCATTCAAATGGCCCACAATGTAAGACATTGATAGGTCTGGTCTACAAGAGTGAAGGCCACTGTTTATGAACGTTTCTCTGCTCTAACTCATAGACTTTATGACAAGAGTTTACTCTAGTGGAGGACATGAATAGAAGAAAATCCATTTATTGTAGAAGTTATGTTTCCTATATTTTTCGCGCTTTAAAATTCATCTAGGTTTTAGAGGAGGAGAAGACCTCAGATCAGACCCCCAATCTTCATCAGACCTCAGATCAGACCCCCAATCTTCATCAGACCTCAGATCAGACCCCCAATCTTCATCAGACCTCAGATCAGACCCCCAATCTTCATCAGACCTTAGATCAGACCCCCAATCTTCATCAGACCTTAGATCAGACCCCCAATCTTCATCAGACCTCAGATCAGTCCCCCAATCTTCATCAGACCTCAGATGAGTCCCCCAATCTTCATCAGACCTCAGATGAGTCCCCCAATCTTCATCAGACCTCAGATGAGACCCCCAATCTTCATCAGACCTCAGATGAGACCCCCAATCTTCATCAGACCTCAGATGAGACCCCCAATCTTCATCAGACCTCAGATGAGACCCCCAATCTTCATCAGACCTCAGATGAGACCCCCAATCTTCATCAGACCTCAGATGAGACCCCCAATCTTCATCAGACCTCAGATCAGTCCCCCAATCTTCATCAGACCTCAGATCAGTCCACAATCTTCATCAGACCCCCAAATCAGACCTCCACTTTTCATCATACCTCAGATCAGTCCCCCAATCTTCACCAGACCTCAGATCAGTCCACAATCTTCATCAGATCCCCAAATCAGACCTCCACTTTTCATCATACCTCAGATCAGTCCCCCAATCTTCACCAGACCTTAGATCAGTCCCCAATCTTCATTAGAATTCAGATGAGACCAGTGGCATAACTACAACTGACTGGGCCCCACAGCAAATTTTTGAACGGGCCCCCAACTCACGTGCAACCCCCATTCCTGTGGCTAATCAAGACTGAACTCAAAAACAAGCTGCTCCGCCTATTTCCTACAGTGTCCCTGTATATAATGTCATTGTGTAATACTGTTTAGGGGCCCCTGACAATAAAATCTTTTAGTCTCCCTCCTGAGGGGGCCCCTTGTGGGTCTGGGCCCCAAAGCAGTCGCTTCCCCTGCTTCCCCTATAGCTACGCCCCTGGATGAGACCCAAGTCTTCATCAGACCTCAGATCAGACTTACCTCTACTGCTCCAGACGGAGCCGCCATTCTGGAGACCCAGCTCGCTCCTCCTGCTGCACTGTAGTGACGTAAAACAGTGTCTGGTCATAGTGTGTGCTTATGTGAATTATGTCCTAACGCTGTATGCAATTAGGACACAGCACAGTGCCCAGAGAAGACAATAAAGTAAGGTTATTAAGGTAAGTTTAAGGTTATTTTCTTTCAAAGGAATAAAACATTTTGGTTTTTTTCTGAGAAAGCTTGGTGACAACCTATTTGCTTATCAGTCTAACTTCCATATGGATTGTCAGTCACCCAGCCTAAAGGGGTTCTCCAGGAATTATACAAGATGGCCTAAAGCAGCACATCCTGGAATGTGAATAGGACAGTTTGCGTCCACTTGCAGAGCTGTCTGGGACTCTCTATACACTGAACTCTGGTGGTTGCCTTCACAATTCTAAGCTTTCCTATCTGATTAGCCTGATGGCATATCACACACTGCATTACTAAGTACTGTGGGGACTCTACTATACAATAGATAGTATTGATACAATCCTGCCTACATTTTGCCGTTGTGCCTGAGCAGCCTTACAGGAACCGGGAGCACAACGTATAGTGTGTATATACTACAGTGTATAGCGATCTTAACCCAAACAGCTCCAATTGACATTCTAAAATGGGTTGCTACAGGTCATCTTATATAATTCCCGGGGAATCCCTTAGGCAAACTTTTGATTGGGGAATCTGGCTATGGAGTTATACATTTCATACTTTCATACCGTTGCATGACTAGGCATCTGCCATTTAGGAGTATGAAAAAACTGAGTGACAACCCTTCTGGAAGCAATAATAGATGCCATGGCAGTGGTCACCCAGCTGCTGAATAAAAGGTGTAAAAACCTGGCTGAAAACACAATCAAAAGACTTGTGTAAATGCTATATGTTAAATGATATATTTTTTTAAAAGCAACTGTTTATTTTTTTTTTTTTTTACTTGTTCCTCTTCCACATCTAGTGAAGCAGAATGAGTGTCATCTTGTCACCTTGTCTCTACCTCCAGCTAAGCACAGAGAAAAATAATTGAGTTATATGGGTCCCAGGATAACGTATTGACCTCAGATCACTGGAGGCAAAATGCAGGAGATTAGCTCGAGCACTGCTCTTGTAAATCTATTAAGAACCGTAGCCTGGTTAAGGTGGAGGAAGAACTAGAATTATATCCCTATTGTGTTTTGCTTCAAGGAGAAAAAGAAAATGATATTTCCAGCTAATAAGACGCCCAGCAGAAGATCTAGCCTCTATCACCAGCATAACATGCTTATTTGCAATTATCTTTTATGCGGCCGTGTTTGTTTTATATTGACACTGCATCAGTGTGTTGAATAGTTTGATTTCGCTGATGTCAGGACTAGTAAAATAAGCCTTTGTGCATCATGTGCCAAAACTGCACATTTCCATTAACATCTGCTTACTCTGCGGAACAGGGCGGCCACAGATATTTTAGTGGCTGGTCTATCGTGTAGAAGTAGTGTATCACAGGTTAAAGTACCAGTTTATCAGAATGAACTTACCTTGGTATATAATAGACTAATTGCTGGAATTTCCTTGAATATGTGGGACCTGGTAGATGAGAAATGTTCTGGAATGAAAATGCTGATGTCAGTCAGTGTGATGTCAGTTGATTAAAGGGATCTTGCCACGTTAAGAGCTACGTAGTGTAAGATGCAGGTCCTGTGTGTGGCTCTGACCCCCGTTCACCAGTTCTCATCAGCAGCAGTCTCGATGGAGTGTGAAAGCTGACAATTTCGTCATGAACAGCTTATTATCTATTGTAGATGTGTCCGATGTCTGGAGGTGGGGTATATGGACCAGTCATGTTGGATTTCAGCTGGTTGATGCATTTGTTCTTGGGGAGATAAGACACTAGAAAAGGAGTCTGGCAGAAGCTTCCGCCCCTCTTCCTACGGACAAGTTGAGCATGAATGTGTATGGGGCAATCAGAAGCAATCCGACATCGATCTTAAAAAGGATCCGTCACCATTCCTAAAAATAATAAATTGTTTTCAACATATCTTAATTCTGCGTCATTCTATACAAAAACTGTGTTATTCTATTACTTAAAGAGCGTGTCAGCCTGATCAACCCTATTAAACCAAGCATATTGTCTGGTAGGGTTGGTTGTGCTGATAAAAACCTTTAATACCTTTCTGTTGTCTGTATGTTAAACAGCTGCAGAGATATCTGTGTTTTATTCACATGCAAATGAGTCCGTTGGAGCACCAGGAAATGGGGCTGAATCCTTGGAGCACTGCTTTTGTAACACCCCTGTGCTCTGCACACTTCCCTGTCCTCTTGACTGACAGGGCATGACATGAACATGCTGAGGACAGAGCTGTATGTTAAACAGCTGCAGAGATATCTGTGTTTTATTCACAAGCAAATGAGTCCGTTGGAGCACCAGGAGGTGGGGCTGAATCCTTGGAGCACTGCTTTTATAACACCCCTGTACTCTGCACACTTCCCTGTCCTCTTGACTGACAGGACATGACATGAACATGCTGAGGACAGAGCTGTGTCGTAGAGCTGTGTCATAGCATATACCCTACTTACAATAGCCTTATCATGCTGAGAATATGCTTTCATATTACCCCTCTCAATATGATAAGGCTGTAGCTTGGAGGTAAGTGGTCAGCCTTGCAAGTGGATGTCAGACTCTGTAGGGTCAATCCCGGGGGCGTACACAGATCTCATAGGGCCCCATAGCACAACATACTATCGGCCTTCCCTCCTCAGTGAGATTTCTGACAAATTTAAAATTTTGAAATGGAGGAGTTATTTTAACAAAGAAAGTCATGCTCTGCCTCAAGACTTTACCTGTAGTTCGTGAATATGGCACTCATTCTAAACACCATATTTCTCAATGTATTTACTCCAGACAACTGGCAATAATGCATTAATAAATGTCTGACATATATCTCTAAATCACTGTCTACCATTACATAACTGTCTGCCTGCATCCATCACTAAGAAAGGTCAGTGCATAGCAATTTATAGTTACCATTGCACTCAATGGAAGCTGTAAATCTTCTATGCACTCTGCTCCCCCTAGTGATGATTGCTGGAAAATGCCATGAATCTATGCTGGGAACAGAAGAAGCAGTTCAGAGCAGTGACATAGTTATACCTCTGCACCCACAGAGGTAGTAGTCGCTACCAGGCCCAGGAGCCTCAGAGGGCCCAAAGATCCTTGTGGTGCATAAGAAGACACCGGTATTATAGAAAGTGCATGCTGGTGAAGTTAAACCTCTGACTGGAAGGAAGGAGTTAGGTTGAGAATTTGGCCTGGGGGGTTGCCATTTAAATTTTTGCCTCAGGCAGCACAAAGGCTATGTGCTTCCCTGCCCCTGGCCACAAAGCAAAAGGGAAGTGGGTCCAAGCTGAACACTTAAACCAGGGCCCATGAGCCTTTAGCTACACCCTTGGTTCAGAGCCAGGTCACTGTTCCCCCAGGGGTCCCATAGCCCCATAGCAGTCATGTAGTCTGCCTTCATGTTAGGTACACCCCTGAACACACCCCTTTGATAAGGAAAATAGTTAGCGATTTATTGCTGCTTCCATGCGGAATAACAGTGGTATGATACAACACAGAGCTATGAGAAAAGATACTGCAAAATTATATTACATAGTGAGTACAAGCATTTACTAAAACAGATGTGTCAAGAGAGAATACCTGTTCTCTTTAAAGTGGGTTTCCATGATTACTATGGTTACCTCATGTACATCTTCCTGATGCTCTTTCTTTCTCAATTTTGACCCTACTGACCTGTTTTCTCCATGTAAAACAATCTTTCTGGTTTGTTACTTCCTGTGTGTAGCACTTCCTGTTGCTGTATCCAACCAAACCCATAATGCACTTCTCCTTTCTCTGCCCCTAGCAACACCCAGCTAGTTTTTAACGCCTCCCTCTCAGCTTGTTACATAGAAACTCCCCTATCACTGACCCTAGTAATGCCCAGCTGGTTTATAGCTCCTCCCACCCAGCTAGTTGCATATACACTTCCATGGACATAACACCACAGGAAATAAGAAAGAACTGTATGAAAAGAAAATAGGAGCAATAAAGGTAAAAACAATATACACTCACCGGCCACTTTATTAGGTACACCTGTCCAACTGCTCGTTAACACTTAATTTCTAATCAGCCAATCACATGGCGGCAACTCAGTGCATTTAGGCATGTAGACATGGTCAAGACAATCTCCTGCAGTTCAAACCGAGCATCAGTATGGGGAAGAAAGGTGATTTGAGTGCCTTTGAACGTGGCATGGTTGTTGGTGCCAGAAGGGCTGGTCTGAGTATTTCAGAAACTGCTGATCTACTGGGATTTTCACGCACAACCATCTCTAGGGTTTACAGAGAATGGTCCGAAAAAGAAAAAACATCCAGTGAGCGGCAGTTCTGTGGGCGGAAATGCCTTGTTGATGCCAGAGGTCAGAGGAGAATGGGCAGACTGGTTCGAGCTGATAGAAAGGCAACAGTGACTCAAATTGCCACCCGTTACAACCAAGGTAGGCAGAAGAGCATCTCTGAACGCACAGTATGTCGAACTTTGAGGCAGATGGGCTACAGCAGCAGAAGACCACACCGGGTGCCACTCCTTTCAGCTAAGAACAGGAAACTGAGGCTACAATTTGCACAAGCTCATCGAAATTGGACAGTAGAAGATTGGAAAAACGTTGCCTGGTCTGATGAGTCTCGATTTCTGCTGCGACATTCGGATGGTAGGGTCAGAATTTGGCGTCAACAACATGAAAGCATGGATCCATCCTGCCTTGTATCAACGGTTCAAGCTGGTGGTGGTGGTGTCATGGTGTGGGGAATATTTTCTTGGCACTCTTTGGGCCCCTTGGTACCAATTGAGCATTGTTGCAACGCCACAGCCTACCTGAGTATTGTTGCTGACCATGTCCATCCCTTTATGACCACAATGTACCCAACATCTGATGGCTACTTTCAGCAGGATAATGCGCCATGTCATAAAGCTGGAATCATCTCAGACTGGTTTCTTGAACATGACAATGAGTTCACTGTACTCAAATGGCCTCCACAGTCACCAGATCTCAATCCAATAGAGCATCTTTGGGATGTGGTGGAACGGGAGATTCGCATCATGGATGTGCAGCCGACAAATCTGCGGCAACTGTGTGATGCCATCATGTCAATATGGACCAAAATCTCTGAGGAATGCTTCCAGCACCTTGTTGAATCTATGCCACGAAGAATTGAGGCAGTTCTGAAGGCAAAAGGGGGTCCAACCCGTTACTAGCATGGTGTACCTAATAAAGTGGCCGGTGAGTGTATTATAAAATTACAGCTACCTTCATAAATGATTATTTTAAAGGATAATGATACAAACCGGAAGACTCCATTAAAGGGGTATTCTCATCTTGGACAATGGGGGCATATCGCTAGGATATGCCCCCATTGTCCTATAGGTCCGGGTCCTGCCGCTGGGACCCGCACCTATATCGAAAACGGGGCCCCCAAAGTGAAGAAGTGCGCACCGCGCAAGCGCGGCCTGCTCTCCATTCACTTCTATGGGGCCGCCGCAAATAGCCGAGCGCTGGCTCGGCTATCTCCGTCGGCTCCATAGAAATGAATGGGAGCGGTGGCCGTGCATGCCCCCATTGTCCAAGATGAGAATACCCCGTTAAGTGTATTGATAACCTTATTTAAAGGGGTTATCCCATTAAAAACTGAAAATCAGACATTATATAGTACTCTCCTCCTGACGAAGCAAGACACGCGAAACGCGCGTAGAGGGAGACGCCAGCGGTCACACTCCATAACACAGGGTATGTTATGCCTTTGGTTAGGCTACATGGATTTTGAATTTATGTTTCTATCTGAATAAGCCTCTTAGGCAGGCACCTTTTTCTGTGTTTTCCTATAGCTTGATATCACATTAAGTATAGCACATGATGTTCCATTGATGCTAGTATCGTGATATACATCTGTAGCTATTAATTGTGTAGGGGCATACAAGTAGCCTTCTGTCGATATTTTTGGTGATATGCTATATTGAATTGTTATGGTGGAGTGCCCTATGGCGTTTAATTAGTTTACTCCTACTTTATTATGTGGATTATAATTGGATTTTTTGTGTATACAAATAAATATAATATTTTGAGGGAATATTGTTGTACTCATTTTGTTTAGAGATAGTATGTATTTTTGAGTATCCCAGTTACTTATATTGGAAATTTGTGGAATTTATTGTAGTAATAGATTATATAGTACATGACAATCTCTTTCTAATAAAGCTAGAACCATCCCTGTACCTCACATGGATCCAGAGATCTCCCCATTCATTGTTCTGCTAGATTTATATCAATCTGGCAGCTCAAGGGGAGTGTCTTTTCTGCTGCAGCTAAGGGGGCGTGTCTCAGCTCTCCCTATCACAGCTCAGGAGGCAGTTGAAGGATGAAACTGAGCATGTGCGGCCTTCTCAGTGAGCAGGACAAAGAAATAAGGAAAAGAACAAACAGCAGGTGGCGCTATACAGATACATTTTATTGAATAACTCAGTGGATATGCTAAATGTTTAATTACATACAATTACAAAAGTATTCAGATCCAGGTGCTGGTTTAAAAACTGTAGAATATTTCCCATGGGAAAACCCCTGTAAAGGTACTAGCAAGCAAGATTGATAACACAGAAATAGATGAATGAGTAATACAAGCCTTGTCCAGGCAGGGAAATCAATGACTTACATTTACAGGTATTTATCTTAATTTTAGCGGTACTGCTGCTTACTAGTACTGTAAATGACTTATCACTGCTCCAGGTCTGTGTTTTACTTGCCTGTAATTACAACATTGAACCATTTTTCAGTAGGAACATATTGATATAATGGATTCTTTGTTGCAGGGTTCCAAAGTCACAGATAATTAGCAGGGCTTCGGTATTCCCATAGTTTCTAATATAATATATAAATAATGGTAATGGGTGTTAATGAGTTGAATTTATTACGGCCAGTCTTTCTAACCCGCCACTGCAGATGGCATTTCATGTCCATTAACTCCCAAATTAATTCTGCCATTCCTAGTGCCAAGTCCTGGGACAGAAGCGTCTAAAACAAGGATACAAAGCAAGATCCTTGTTAATGTAAAATTTAATGTACTGCAACAAGGGTGACAGGTAATTTGCTTAACAGCGCAATAGATTTTCCAATAAAGCTGATAGCATACAGCATTACTTTGTCATTATTTACACCCAGCATTCTGGCTTGTGTTGAAATTCAGACGAATCCAGAGAGAGAAGCAGATTCAGTCATTAGTAATTTGGATCACAGCTTGGTACATTTTTTATTCTGCTCACTACAAATCACAAGTTGATGTAGCTGTGACATGAATCTCTAGGCACTTTGTGAGATATGAAATATTGGGGCAGCAAGAACATTAACAATTTCCAATGTTTAATTGCGTAAATAAAAATTAACAATGTATTTCACAGTATTTCACTTGGCACAGCTGCAGCTTGTGCTCCAGAGCTGCTCTTCTTACTGTAATAGAGGACGGGACTTTATCTGTATGTGTCAGTCCTGTGTATATTACTCCCATAGTCATATCCTGAGCCTTTGGCACCTCCTTAAACAGGAGGATCTTTTAATTTCAGTTGAAAGTACAGTAACTATTGTATAATAATGACTCATGTAGATTCCAGGCATGAAGCATAGCCAGTTATATCACAGAAGAACCATTAATTTAACTTGATGTGTAAAGATAGATAATGGATTGCAGGTCGTAATCAAGGTAATGGTATAATAGGTGTTACAGATATCGCGGATACTGTTACAGATCGTACCGCACAGCAACACAGACATAATGTGCTTAAAATGTGATTATGACTATATATTCAGGGGGAGTCCACAAAAGCCTGCAGCAGACAATGGATAGATAAAATATACACCAACAAGCTGCAGGGTAATCGGGGTCATCTATCAAGGTTCTAAGATGTTTCCTCAATATTATTGGTTCCTCTGGGGACGATACAAAGACATAAGTACACAGGTCAAAATGTGACAAGCCAGATGCCAGAGATAACCACAGTCCATACAGTACTGATACCTATGATGGGTAACCGGTTTGTTTCTTTCTATTGATGATAAAACAAACATTGGGTCAACTTCCTCCAAATAAGTAGGTCGGTACATCATGGGAGCACATATATGTATGTAGATAATTTTGGATGTCCCAAGTGTAGATAAAAACATTATTGCTTAGCCCAGATATAAAGACCCATGATTGACCTCAAGGGGTTGTCCGGATTCAGATCTGAACCCAGACACATCCCCTTTTTTCACCCAGACAGTCCCTCTGAAATGTATTGCGCAGGGCAAGGGCTTTTGTGTCTAAATTTTTACAATGCTAGGCGGAAGCTTCCGCCTGCAGTGTTGCTGGTGACATCATCTGCACTAATGGGCGGGCTTTGGCGCTCTCCTAACCGATTTTAAAGGCTAGGGCAGCGCTAAAGCCCGCCCATTAGTGCAGGTGACATTAAGTGACATTAGTGCTAGGTGGAAGCCTCTGCCTAGCAGAGACCCGGTACTTCACTGGAGCTGCAGAAAAAACCCTTGTCCCACACGATTCAGCTCAGGGCAAGGCTCCGATGCTCATCTCAGAGGGGCTGCCCGAGTGAAGAAGGGGATATATCCGGGCTCAGCTCTGAATCAGGACAACCCCTTTAACTGGATCACAGATTTCCAGGCTTTTGTCTAATTACTTGAATAAGAAGGAGCAGTTGTAGTTACTCTGTCCCATTCACATGAATGTGATGAAGGAGCAGTGAAGACCCCCCCTATCTTCTCCTATACCTTCAAATAGCTGATCGGAGGGGATGCCAGGAGTCGGACCTCCACTCATCTGATATTGATGACCAGAATGTTCAACAAAAAACATATAGTTGGGAAGATTCCAGGTTTCATGGTTTTTAAAAGAAAAAGTGATGAAGGCAACTTATGGAAAATAAGACATGTCGAATGGCAGAAAGGGATATTCCTGACCTACAGTATAACTGAACATAATTGTATGTGTGTGTGGCCCAGACTTGATGGTTTCTTATGTTGACTTTACTGGTAAATGATTGATTAAACAGTGGTCAGTGTTAGTTACAGATGATCTATGGACGTTACAAGATCTGGACACAGTACATTCCATGTAAGTCACGTGTTAATATTTGCTGAAACACAGGGTCATCTGCAGGAGAGAATTTACCAGATGCATTATTTGCTGCCATCTAGTGACCCTTATCAAATGCAAAGACCTTATTGACGGAATTCTGTGTCCCATCTCTTGTCCATAATTACTACTTTGTAGTGTGCATTGTGCATGCACTCCTTTGGTTATCAAGAAGTCCAAGGGATACCTCTGTATGACTAGGTTCATTCTTCACCTGCTCTTTGTGCTACAAAAGATCTAAGATTCTACAACAGCTGTTATGACTGATTTTTGTCACATTAAAAATATATATAAAACACATTTTTTGCCATATAAGACGCACCAAAGTTTTAGAGGAGGAAAGTAAGAAAAAATATTTTTCACCAGACCTCAGCTCAAAGCCTCAGTCAGACTCACAATATTAATCAGACCTGAGAATAGACCTCTAATGTTAATTAGACCTCCAATCAGACCTCAGGTTAGACCCCTAATGTTTATAAGACCCCTTATCAAACCTCAGATGAGACCCCCATGTTAATAAGATCCCCATGTTAATCAGACCTCAGATCAGAGAAAAAAAAAATCAACTTACTGCTTCAGACGTTGACGTCGACGCTGCTTCCACAGCTAGAGGTCACAGAGCGCAGCGACTAGACTATTATCTCTACCATAGAATACACAAGAAGATTCTACTCCTTTTTTTTCTAAACATATTTTTTTAATTGAAATACCATATTATCACATACAAATGTAAATAAGATACATTCTTCAGTAAAAAAAAAAAAAAACATGGTATTGTCAATTACAGAATTTTTCTGCTTCTTAAAGGGGTTGTCTCATCTCACCATTACAAAGGTAACATGAGCCACAGTTCAGACCACCTACCGGCTGGAAAACAGCAGGGCACTTCGGCGCTTTGTTGTTTCAGTAGCTCTCATTGCCGTGCATGAGAGCTACTGAAACAGTGCTTGTTTCTGAGTTAGGGAGAAAGCATAGCTTGTTGTACTATACTGTTTCAGTAGCTCTCATACACATCAATGAGAGGTACTGAAACAGCAGAGCGTCAAAGTGCCCTGCTGTTTCCCAGCCGGGAAGTGGTCGGGACTGTGTGTGCCCCAAAGTTCAGTGCTGGGTCCTCTATTATTTAATTTATTTGTTAATGATATTGAGGACAGGATTAATAGCACCATTTCAATTTTTCAGATGACACTAAGCTATGTAGTACTGTGCAGTCTATGGAAGATGTCCATAAACTACAAGCTGACTTGGACACTCTGAGTGATTGGGTATCAACTTGGCAAATGAGGTTTAATGTGGATAAATGTAAAGTTATGCATCTGGGGAGTAATAATCTACACACATCATGTGTCCTAGGGGATGTACCACTGGGGTAGAGGAGGATTTGGGTGTCCTTGTAGATCATAGATTAAATAACAGCATACAATGTCAATCAGCTGCTTCTAAGGCCACCAGGATATTGTCATGTATAAACGAGACATGGACTTGTGGGACAGGGATGTAATATTACCACTTTACAAAGCGTTGGTGCGACAGAGGAGAGAGACTAAACTGATAAGGGACATGGAGGATCTTAGTTATGAGGAAATATTAAAAGAATTATATTTATTTAGTCTTGAGAAGAGACGTCTAAGGGGGACATCATTAACGTATACAAATATATAAATGGGCCATACAAAAAATATGCTGAAAAGCTGTTCCATGTAAAATTCCCTCAAAAGACAAGGGGGCACTTCCTCCGACTGGAGAAGAAAAAGTTCAGTCTCCAGAAGTGTCAAAGCTTCTTTACTGTAAGAACTGTGAATGTGTGGAATAGACTTCCTCAGGAATAATGGATACTTTTAAAAAGGGTTTAGATGAATTCTTAAAAGTAAATGACATTAATGCTTATGAAAATGTGTAGAAATCTGAGTCTTATTTCCTTTCTGGGATTCACGTCCCCTCCCATCACTTGGTTGAGCTTGATGGACTTATGTCTTTTTTCAACCATATTGACTATATAACTGTGTCCCATCTCACCTTAGTAACGGCGAGATGAGACAACCCCTTTCTCTCTTCCTCTGTGAATCACCCTACAGGACTTTACAGAGAAGTACTTAGCAGTATAAAGGGCCATTCAGACGACCTTAGCAAAAATGCAGATCCGCAATACCACGGATGCTGCCCGGCGTGTGTTCCGCAATTTGCGGAACACATGGCCGGTCGTCCGCTGTTGCAGACAAGAATAGGACATGTTCTATAATTTATTGCGGAGCTGCGGCACGGAGCCGTGGCTGCCTGCTCTAATAGAAGTGAATGGGACCACATCTATTCTGCATGCCTGTGTTTCTCTCTCATTCTGCTACTCACTGTACCTCCTGCTTTCCCTCTCTATAGACTTCTAAGGGAACATGTACTATGATGCTTTAGTGAGCAGGCAGCCTGCCTTGGTCTCTCAGTGTTGATTTGGATGCATCATAGAATTCAGAGAGAAAGTTAGTTTAGGAAATGGGGAAGCTGATGACTAGTGAAAAATCCATTTATCTCTGAATTGTACTGTTGATTTATTCCATGTTTTAGGAAGAAAAAATTTAAGCAATACTTGCCTACTTTTAAAAACTCTTTTCACAGACCACACAATTTTGACAGACACACCCACCTTACATGGGTGTGGTACCACCCCCTGAATGTGCATATGATGACACAGCTGTTAAGCCTGGGAACACTGGCAGCTGCGATCACTAGCAGGCAGCGCCACCAGCGTCCAGTTTCCATGGTTACCAAGCCAGGGCTTTACGTACAGGAGCACCGGCCAATCTTTGCAAACACTGGCACTTCCTGCTTGATGACATCACTCAGGTTATGTGATCCTAGGTGTCTCACATTACCACTGGCCAGTCTTATTTTAACATGCAAACTGCTGGCCACAGTTGACTGTGAATAAAGTCTTCTGGCATTTTAGATTGTTGTGTATTGCTGTGGAATTCTGACCTGGTATTCTGACTCTGATTATCTCTCCTGGCTTGACCCGGTCCATTTGTTTCTGAACACTACATTGTACCTGTGTATTTTCCCTTCTGTGTATTTTCCCTTTCCCTAAGTGCCAATCTGTCACTTAGTTTGCTATTTTATCCTTGCTCTGGTTCCACATACTCCCTTGCACTTGGTTAAGGAGGGACTGCCATCCAGTTGTGGGCCGTTGTTTAGAACGGATCGTGTAAGCATGTAGTGGTACGGGTGGAGTTCAGGGCTCACTTCCCTACCGTGACTACAGCATCCTGGGAACTGTCATGGCACACTGCTTTCCCACAGTGCTCCATGGCTTCAAGGCTTCTGTGGTGCCTGACAGATCTGCCAAACCTTTAAAGTGCATGGCAGTGAGGCAGCTTAAATAATTCCATCCACTCATGGAAAGTCTGCTCCCTTACGGACTCACTAAACTCTCTACTAACCCCGCGACCGCCCTAGACCACACAGGTTGCAGACACTAAGCACTTCTGTGCCTTAGACCACCGCAGTTGCAGACAACTCATCAACCACTCTAATAATGGCATTTTACCACTACACAGTAATATTTATTTTCTGCAGTTTGGATAACCTAATTTAGAAGGAACAGTGCCCAGGTTGCTAACTTCAGGGCTAACTAGCTACAAAGACTGAGAGGGAAATTGAGTTGCCATGGCCCTATGGTCCTTCAATTATACTGTATGTTCGTTGAGGGTGCTCAGAGTCAGACTCCCACTGATCTGATATTGACAGCCTATCCTAAGGATAGGCCATCATTATCAAAGACCTCTTTGATTGCCTCCTCTAGTTTGATCCTAAATTTGCTCATGAGGCAAACAAAATGGTGAAAAATATATTTAAAAAATTCTGTGTTCCAAGTGATCATCCATCTATCCTTCTCGTAAATCTGTGTCTGACTTTTTATTATGAAGCTGGATCGGGGTTCTGTCACACATGGCATTCAGCTGTGAATTCTGGGAATAGCCATAGGTAGCACACAGTTGTTACACTGTTGAAATGTATGGCAGCAGTTCAAAAAGTGACATCCATGTAATTCAAGGACATTCCAGATCTGGCACAATAGGGGGTCTCAAGCAGAGGCACCCACTCTGTAATACCCAAATGGCACATGTGGGCAGGGTTTGTCGTCTTGAGATAACCCTTTTAAGATAACTGTTTGCAGGAAAAGTTATCCACCCCACTGTTTTGTATGCAATAGAAAACCAGATAACTAAACCCCACCTCCTTGACTAATCCCACCCCTTAGAAATCTTTATGATCAGAAGGAAAATATCACTTGCATGCTCTGCAAGATCTCTGAAATTGCTTTTTCAGATTTTCTTCTGTTTACTTTTATCATTTGTTCAACCATTAAGGTTGGAAAATAAAAAAACATAAGCAACTGCTTCATTTTTTGTGTGTTCTAGTTTTAAAAGGGCTCTTCGGGAGTGATTTATTATGAGGGGACTTTTTTACTTCAGTATCCCTTTAATTTTCACCAAATCTATCAAATGTCACATGTTTGATACATTTGTCACATATTTAAAAATAACACTTTCATCTAGATATGTTACTTTATGACACTTCCTTACTGCAGTGAGACTGGGATTTTTTTCAAAACTTTGTTAAATCTAGGTTATGCCTACTTAACCTGGTTAAACATGTCTTCTTTACCATTTACTTTTCAAAAGTAGCGAGAACTATGTAAAATCACAAAAAAAAAAACATTTTTGAAGAAAAATGGCGTGCGCTAAACATTTGAACCCCTGGCCTACAAGGCTTCACAAGTCTCCTCAATGTTTGGGAATGCACTTGTTCAAAGCTGAAAGAAAAATGTAAATATATTCAGCCCTTTAAAATATTCATTAATATATTTTTTTTCCTGAGACACATTTATTTCTATCTGCGATGTCCTGAGATGAAGTTTATGAATATTTCAGTAATTACAGCACATTAATTTCACGCGGGTATAAATATAAATGATTTTGTTTACATGTTAGATTCTGACACTAGGAAGTAGATTAATTGGAAAAACCATTCAGGGGTTGGATGCCACATTAATTTAATTAGTTAAAACTAATAAAAAAGATTGCAGAATAAATGGCGGGAGATGATAATTATTATATTTTTTTAATATGGAACATAGACACAATTTGTACATTAAAATTCTGCCCATTATAAATGTGACTTCTAAGTAACAAGGTGGTAACAGAATATGCAGAAGATTTTTTTTCTCCACAGCTTAATTATTCATGCTTTACTTTTTTTTTTATTAAACTTTCGATCTCCTGGCACATAAAATTATTCTAATCCGATTAGACAAGCGTCTCCTATTCTGCCTTGTAGTGTTTTAGATCATTCCTGCTTTTTACTCCATAAATATTTTCCTCTCTGAAGAAAAAAAAACACCTTGAAATGAATGCAGTTTATATTTTCCTGGAGGAAGAAAAATGGTACATTGTCATTTTCACAACTGTAACCTCCCATATACAGTAAAAGGCTAAATTGCTCTCACTGTAGACCATAGTCGGCATGGGATCCATGCTACTGATTTCCTTAAAGGGGTTCTCCGGGAATTAAGAATATGAAAATACGTAAATATTACTTTATTATAAATATATTCCCAAATACCTTTCATTAGTAATAATGGCTTGTTTTGTCTGCGGAGCAATCATTAGGGAAAACAAAATGGCCACTGTCCTATTAGTTCACACAAAGCCTGTCCTAATCACACAGGAGGACAAGTTACTTCACAACACTGAGGTAAAGAGTCGCCTCATCCTCCTCACTGCTCTGCTTGTCAGGGATTATGATTCAGAATACAGATGATAAGATCTTCAGCTGAATCTCTGAAGGAATGGAGTTCAAGAGGAGACATGAAGTACAGAGAGACGGACAGGACAGACTGTGGTAATGGAGACTGCATACAAGTGCTGCTGCTCATCAGCCACATCTGCTCATGAACTCCATTCCTACAGAGATTCAACTGAAGATCTTATCAGCTGTATACAGATTCATAATCTCTGACAAGCAGAGCAGAGAGGAGGATGAGGCAGCTCTTTACCTCAGTGTTGTGAAGTAACTTGTCCTCTTGTGTGATTAGGACAGGTTTTGTGTGTACTAATAGGACAGTGGCCATTTTGTTTTTCCTAATCGTTGCTCCCCAGACAAAACAAACCATTATAACTAATGGAAGGTATTTGGGAATATATTTATATCGAAGTAATATTTACGTATTTTCATTTTATTAATTCCTGGAGAACCCCTTTAAAGAAGTTGTCCCACAAAAAATATTCTACATTTTGGAAAGCAGCACCTGGATCTGAATATTTTTGTAATTGCATGTAATTATAAAATTAGCATAGCCACTGAGTTATTCAATAAAATATATCTGTATAGCGTCATCTGCTGTCTGTTCTTTTCCTTATTTCTCTGTCCACCTTGTTGACGTGGTTGCACATGCTCAGTTCCATCCTTCAACTGCCATCAGCCCTATCTACTGCTAGAAGCTATGACAGTTAAGCCTAATTCACACTGTGCTTTGTTCAGTGTTTGGTCAGTGATTTCCATCAGTGATTGTCAGCCAAAGCCAGGCTTGGGTCAAAAACACAGAACAGGTGCAAATCTTTCCATTATATCTTCTCTCTGTGTAGCCTCCATGGAGATCACTTATCAAACACTGACCAAATCCCTAAAGGGTGAACTAGGCCTTACAAGGAGATAGCTGCATTAGAAAGGACACACCCCCTGAGCTGACAGCTTGAAATAAATCTAGCAGAGCAATTAGAGCAATGAATATGGAGATCTCTGAATCAATGTGAGGTACAGGACTGGCTCTAGCTTTGTTAGAAAGACATTGGCGTTTAATATATGTTGTCTGATTTTCATTTTCTTTACATTAATCATAGGATAAGGCTGAAGACACTTATAGGTATCTTGTGCTGTTTTTCAGCACCTTTGTGCTTTATGGACATCTGGTCTTAGTGCGTTTTTTGAGGTAAACTCCAGCTCCATATGTTAGCTGAAAGTCTATGAGAAATATGAAATTGAGGGCAAACATGTTTATTACCTAGTGGTACTTTTTAATTTACAGCACTTTTTAGCTATTTGGCTTGTTTTTTTAAACACAGCTTTTGGCTTTTTGGGGGAATTTTTCTATGAGGGAAAAAAACTGAAAAAGAAACTTCACACTTTTTTAATGAAAGAATGGCACCAAAGTAACATTGTAAAAATGGTATGCAGTATGGAAAAAATGTAAGCGGTTTCTATGACATTTTTTAGGGTGCAAAAACACCAAATCAAACTTGTGTGTACGGGCCCTAAATGAGGTGGAGGTGGGGAATCTCAAAAAGGATTTTTTGTCAGAAAGTGTACTTCCAATTCAGAACATCATTTAGTTGTTAAAGCCAGCAGGCTGGGCCCTGTCATAGTTACTGCAATGTGGATGAAAACCGAGCTGTGTGCTTCAACTCCAAAACAGCACAGTTTTCAAACTGCAGCATCTACATGTGAACCGGCCCTTTTCAATTACTTTTATTATTGAACTACAAAGCAACACATCCAAAAAAGAATTAGTATGTTTTTTCCACAGATCCATACATCAACCCTCATCCCTCACACTATCCAACCAGGTCTGTAGGTAAGAGACAGCATAAGAAAAAAAGCAAAACATAAAATAAACTTCAGTGCAGAGCACTAAGGGAAGGAGGGCCCAAGCTGAACTCTTGCACCAGGGCCCATGAGCCTTTAGCTACGCCCCTGCCATGGCCCTTCTGTTGCCCTCCTCTTGCCACTTCCTGGTGCTGCCTGAGGCGATCGCCTCACCTGGCCTCATTGGTGGTGCACTCCTGACTATAACACAAACGCGTGTTGGGGTCGTGTCCACCACTGACCACTGAATATTGGTAATAGTTTTTTTTACCTCTGGCCTTGATACAGTTACTTTTTATCTGGTATTACTTACATTGTACATTGTGATCTAGGTCTCATGCTTGGCCTGGTTGGTCTTTTTTGTTTCTCATTCTGTGTTGTATAGAGCCCTGCAAACAAGGACATCGCACTAACAGAAGTACCGAGAATGTCTGCAGAATTGTATTGAATTAAAGCACTGAGTGGCTGGTTGCCATGGTTACCTGACAAGACAATATATATATATATATATATACACACCTTACGACTGATAAGTTGCCCATTATACTGATATACAGATTATCATTCTGTGTAGTATTGTAGTATAGAGCTGTTGTAATTTCTGCCTCACTGCCAAGACCCATTCATTTTCAATGGGGCCGCAAAAGATGCGAACAGCACAAAGTGTGCAGTCCGCATCTGCACTTCCGTTCCGCAGCCCCGTAAAAAATATAGAGCAAGTCCTATTCTTGTCCGCAGCCACAGACAAGAAAAGGCATTTCTATTATAGTGCCGGCCATGTGCGGTCTGCAAAATGCGGAACGCACATAGCCGGTGTCCGTGTTTTGCGGATCCGCAATTTGAGGACCACAAAACTGTTGCAGAAGTGTGAATGGATCCTTAGGAAGTTTTATGAAAACTGTCTGACATAAAATGTTCTTTGTTGCCCATAGCAACCAATCTGCTCTTCATTTTCAAGAGGTTGCTATGGGCAACAAAGACTGTTCTTCTTTTAGACCATTTCAGAAATCTCCTCTATGTTTGATTTCAGTATCTCTGCTTGCAATCTTTGAATGAAAGCATTCTTGTTTATATCCATAGTAAGTCCTGAAAATGATCTGTTCATGTAGGTGCCCAACTGACTACGCTGGGACCCCACTGATCCTGAGAACAGGCGTGCCTAGTCCTGATTATTCTTCCTTCAAATCAATGGGATACTCAGAAACGTTGAAATGCCGTTGCCCTGTGTAGTAAAACTTCATCTTCTGAGTCAGCAGGACAGGAACAGAACAGTCTTTGTCCAAAAATCTTGATATAGGAATGATAAAACCAATCATAATACAAAGTAAACTCACTCGGAGCAACAATAACTTTCAGCCTCTCTGGAAACAAGCCGAGGGCGATTCTAAGTCACAAGTAACCCGATTGCATTACTCTTCTGACAGAGCAGAACTGATGTGTCAGCACTCCTAAAAATCATGTATTTTTAAAGATTTTGCAAATATAACAGGAGAGCTGGATATCACACCGAGATATATTTAAAGCCTGCATCCGCTGATGAGTGATGATGTAGCTGACTGCTTTGGGTAACCATGATTTCCTGAATGAATTCATACTGCATCTCATATGCCTGTGGTATGGCATACTGCCCCCATAGCAACAATACATTAACCTGGAGTGCAGAAAGCCCAGCACCGAGCAGCACCCAATTATTTTCTACAGTTAAATGCAATAAAATAATCATATCTTGCTCAGAGGCCCACCGGGGGATTCACCTGTATCCCTGTAGGCCAGCCTGAGCCTGCCTCCCACAATCCCTAGAATAAATGGAGAGAACTGTACATGTAGGACTCTCTCGCTGCATGAGATGTTCTCCATAAAAGTCTATGGGCCCATTTTGTTTCTGTCCCCTGCAGCAAGGAGAGAGAGCACGATATGCTTGTGGTTCTCTCCCCTTGTTCTAGGGATTGGTGGGGGTCTCAGTGATCAGACCCCCACCGATCTAAACTTTAAATGTAACATATTGTTCCTGAACACCAGTGCAAAATTTACAGGGCCACCACCAACCATGCACAATTTATACCTTGGTATGTGGAACAAGAACCATTGGTTCCTTTCAGTCTCCGGTGAAATTATTACCTCTGAGCACCCTATTGTCATACTTGCCAACACTACTAGGAATATCTAGGTGGCTCCTGGAAAAAGGGAAGGCCTCCTGGACCCTCAGAAGAATTAGTAAATCTTCCAAGTGCAAGGACAAGCTCTACTCCTCCATAATTGCAAAGATGAGTTCAGGTTTAGGCTCAGATGGTAGTGTCAGCTATTTGTGAACCACATTGTTCTCCACTCACATAGACATGGTCAGACTGACCACTGAGTCTACAGGGGACAATTCCTGTGGGTCAGTAAGGCTCTGATGTCATGAGGCTGGACACTCACAAAAATAGGCCTGTGTTTGTCACTATATGCCAGTCCTACTCCAGCGGTGCGCTCCCATTCATTTCTATTGGAGCAGCGAGGAGCTGAGCCTGGTGGTGGCCGGACCCCGGGAAACCTGGGGTCCTCCAGGTTCAGCGCTCCCCGCTCCGTTCTCGATATAAGTGTGGTTTCCAGCGGTTGGACCCGCACCTATCAGACAATGGGGGCATATCCTAGCAATATGCCCCCATTGTCTAATATGGGGGTACCCCTTTAAGTAGTGGTCCTGTGAGATCTTTACTCCAGCAAGATTGTCAGAGTCAAGAGCTCCGATTTCAAAAAGTTTCAGTTTGCTTAGACAGCACAGTGATTAGCTAATCCTCAGTTTTACAGACCCTGCTGCAGGACTACAGCTTAGACACCCATCACCTTGACCTCTTCCAGGCTAGTCTAACCCCAGGCCCATATCCCACTGTGGACACCTATATCCACAAGTGTTATTTAATTGCCACCCTACCTCATCACCTGGTGACCGAAACTGCACTTTATTCCTACTACTGCTGGATATACCACAAGTTATACGTTTACTTATTTTTACTCATTTATGTAGCCCTGATATTATTCTGCAGCGCTTTACAGAAATTAATATCACAGTGTCTCCAATGGAGCTCACAATCTAAGTTCCCTATCAGTATGTCTTTGTGGGAGTGTGGAGTGTGGGAGGACACCGGAGTACCTACGGGAAACCCCACAAACACGGAGAGAACATACAAACTCCATGCAGATGTTGTCCTCTACGAGTGATCTCTGGAGGTTCCTCAAGCCAGACTCACTGCAATTAGCTAATTGCTTCTATTTTAAATGGAGTACTTCATGCAAGAACCCCTTTTAGAATATTTTGGTCACCATTACTTGTACTCCCACACATTTATACACTACATAGTTAAATATGCTCCCATTATGAGCAACAAGGGTTTCTTGACTGTTGCTCACTTTTTTTAGCTGCTTCTGTTATCAACTTAGTTGCTTAGCTTGTTGTGTGCTTGGAGGGTATTTTTTTATTATTATGTCCCTAAATATCTTTAGTTTCTGTGCCTCTTTGCTGGGTATAGTGGATTCTGTGTAAAGTTGTTTCCAGAGTCTTTAATCCTAGTCCATTTTCTTTATTAGAGTGCATCTTTGTGGTTCCAAGGTCTTTTTGTTGTCTGTATTGTAGTTGTGTTTGTTGTGGGTTCAGCTTTCTGCTGCTGTTTGGGTTTTGTGATTTTGGTGCTGTCTTCTTGAAAAGCTTCTGCTAGGTTTATTCCTCTCACCTCCATTTACTGCTCTCCACATGTACGCCATCGCTATCTGCTGTCTGTTCCATTGCTGGACTCCATCTTCCTCATCCATAGCCATCCTTATCCAGTTTTCTGTCATCTATTGGTGAGTTTATTATTCTTTAATTATTGTCTGATATGTGCTTCATATATCTTTCTTTGCGAATGTCCAGTTGTTACGTAATTTTGTTCTACCCCATTCCTGGGAGTATCTGAATACCAAGAGCCATTAAAGGGGTTGTCTCATCTGAGACAATGGGGGCATATTCCTAGGATATGCCTCCATTGTCCGATAGGTGCAAGTCCCACCTCTTGGACCAGCACCTATATGGAAAAGGGAGCCAGCAAAGTAGTGGCTGGAAGACTCCGGTCTCCCCATAGAGGTAAATGGGAGCACACTGCGCAAGAGCGGCCGCCGCTCCCATTCACTTCTATGGGCCGGACAGAAATATATTTGGCGGCCCCATAGAAATGAACTGCATGTGCAGCCACCCTCCACCACTTTTGTTGCTCCATTCTTGAAATAGGTGCGGGTCCGCACTTATTAGACGATGGGGGGCATATCCTAGTGATATGCCCCCATTGTCTCCGATGAGACAGCCCCTTTAATTATGACTTGGGAAAAGCCACTGCTGTAGGTGAAGTCAAGTTTAATTCGAGTAATAGATGCCATTAAATTGTTAACTCCAGACCAGCGTGCTACATTTGCATTGCTTTACATTATTTAAAAGTCATTAGAGCTTTATGTACATAAGTCTCTGGCTTACTCATGTATATATTTTATAAGCAGTGGCCTAGACTTTGCCAGCTAACTCTTCTTTAAAAATTAACTTGTGCTGTGGAGTCGACAAACTATATTTTTTCCCGGGTAACTGAATTGCCTAGGGTAGCATAGATGTGTATGAAGCGTGTTATTCTAACTTTGCCTTTATTATGTATTGTAACCAGCTGTTAACAGCAATGTGCTGTACAGCCAGGGCAGCTTTAAATATACAGGGACACATTCATGAGTGAATTACAGTGTCATTTTGGAAAATCTATCTCTGCAATTTACCCTGGAAACTTGACTGCATTGGTGTAATATTGTTTTATTGCTGCGCTGTGGCTGGTGGTATCACCGAGAAGCTTTGCTCATTTCAGTTCCAGACCATCATAACAACTCTCGCCATACTATTAGAGGGACACATAAACTACAGCATTAGATTTGCTTTTCTTCTAGGTAAGCTATATGGTAGGTGGGAAAGGAGCTAAAATAAGTGACTATCTAGGGTATCTGCAGCAAATCAATGTCTTCCATGGGAATTTGAAATAAAATACCAGCTAAATCTTAAATAATGACCCATGTTGTATTTTATGTTAAAGTGCATTTTCACATTTGAACACCACTCTAAAGGCAAAGTTTATATTGCATAACTTCTGTTTATTCTGCTTGTTATATTGCTCAAAGCTGCATTTATAGTTCTTGGAACATTGAGCCAGAAACCAGGAGATTTTAGCTCTGAAGCTTGTAGTATGATAAATGCTGCTCTTGCTTGCAGCACAGGCTGTGATTTAGAATCAGTGTGAGTTAAAAAGGTTTTTCCATCTTAGCCATTTGTGACATATCCACAGGAGATATTGGCTCCTTTTGGAACTCCCATAGACATAAATGGGGAGAGCCGTGCATGTACAGCCACCTCTGCGTTCGCTACAGCTGCTTCGCCAGGTGGGACAGGGGACCCCCTTTCTGGAGATAGGTGCAGGGATGCTGTGAAGATGTGAAAAATGTCTAAGATGGGAAAACTCCTTTTAAGGTGTAAATGGGAAAATATGGTACACTTTAAATATTTTCAGGGAATCTGGACTGTGCAAAGGTCGCCGTCTTTGAAGACTCAACTTCCACATAGAGACATATCTGTTTTAGTAACTACATGCATTCCTCATATAATAATTCTGGAGCATCGATTCTTATGATTCTTGATTCTTTTTGTGCCATTCCTTTTTTATTCTTGCTAGAAATTATGAAGACATTACTAGCAGTTTGCAGTGAAGGTCCAAATGGGTGTTTTTGCTAGTAATTCATTAATAACGTCTAGCAGGGATAATAAAGAAATGGTACATAGTCATAAGAATAGATGGCCAAGAATTATTACATGGGGAATACGTAAACTATTAAAACGGACATGTCAGGAGTGGTGACAGATCCTCGTTAAAGGGGTTCTCTGGGAATTAAGAAAATGAAAATACTTAAATATTACTTAATTATAAATATATTCCCAAATACCTATTCATTTTAGTTATAAAGGCTCATTTTGTCTAGGGAGCAATCATTAGGAGAAATAAAATGGCTGCTGTCCTATTAGTACACACAAAACCTGTCCTAATCGTACAGTAGGACAAGTTACTTCACAACACTGAGCTAAAGAGCTGCCTCATCCTCCTCTCTGCTTGGGATAATGATTCTGAATGCAGATGATAATATCTTTAGCTGCATCTCTGTAGGAATGGAGTTCATGAACAGATGTGGATAATGAGCAGCAGCACTTGTATGTAGTCTCCATTACCACAGTCTGTCCTCTCTGTACTTCATGTCTCCTGGTGAACTCCATTCCTACAAAGATTCAGCTGAAGATCTTATTAAACTGTATTCAGGATCATAATCCCTGACATGTAGAGCAGAGAGGGGGATGAAGCATCTCTTTATCTCAGTGTTTTGAAGTAACTTGTCCTGCTGTGTGATTAGGACAGGTTTTGTGTGCACTAATAGGACAGCGGCCATTTTATTTCTTCTAATGATTGCTCCCTAGACAAAACGAGCCATTATAGCTAATGACAGGTATTTGGGAATATATTTATATTAAAGTAATATTTATGTATTTTCATTTTCTTGATTCCTGGAGAACCCCTTTAAGAGCATAGAGGGTTACTTTATGTACAGTATAAATATACATCTGTCAGCACCAAAATCTTGAAGTCAAGGGGCAGCATCTTTCACGTTTGAAGTCAAACTTGCCGTGCCCCCTTCCGGCTCTTTCGGATCTAATTAATGATCTTTTGGATTCTTTCAGGCACCATTCCATCTTGAGATCTTGCGCATACACCATATGATCTGGTTTCCACCACCTGCGCATTGATCTCCGCTGTAGTGTACTTGGTTCCTGGTCCTGTGTCTGACGCTTATGTACAGCAATGTTCTGTAATGCGCTCGTCCACGTGAGTCTTCTCCTGTGCATTGACCCGCTGAAGCCGAGTACACTACAGTGGGGATTAATGCTCAGGCGACGGACACAAGATCATATGGCACATGTGTGAGATCTCAGGATGGAATCGCGCCTGAAATAATCCAAAAGACCATCAATCAAATTTGGATGGCCAGGGCACAGCAAGCTTGACTTCAAGTGTGAAAGCTTCTGCCCTTTGACTTCAGGAACCTCATTTGCATATGACTTGCAGGAGAATAAAAGTTGTTTTACAGCGATCGTGTGCCTTGAACATCTTAGACAAGAACACATTAGAAACCTGATGTCAAGGTTGATGGCGGTTGATGGTCCATTTTGGTGCTGACTGGTTACCTTTTAAGTCCAATACTAATAGGCTAGATCAAGAATGGTATTTGATATCACTAACTTAATAGACTTAAAGGGAATGTGTCATCAGAAAATGACCTGCTGTTTAAATCACTTTTTCATATTTAACGTGTTTTTAAATAATTTTTGATGGTTATGTTTAATTTTCCATGTCACTTTTTATATTTCAACTAAAACAAAAATTCCATGTCTAATAATAGGCACCACGTCTTGGTCTGTACAGATCACTTTACTGCAGTTACCTGCTTATCTGTCATTCTAATTCTGCCTATAATGATATCACCTCTGTGTATAGATAAGACAGGATCCACCATTCACAGTAGGTGATTGTCATAGATTATCTATTCTTTCCTTGTACAACGACCCACGCACAGGTCACAGAGCATGCCTAGAAAACTCTCCTATAGAAGTCAATGAGGTTTCTTTCTGTCCATTGTGTCTATGGACCATGGGGCTGCTGTAAAGCATTTTTTTAAATGCTTTGTTAAGAACAGCTCAAGCAAGATGGCTGCCCCCATAATAATGTTCTGGAAATAAAATAAAAAATTCTACAATCAGAAACAAAAACTGATTAGAAAAAAGGAGATGTGTTACTATCTAGTTTCATCAAAATTTCATTTAATGTATAGGTAAAAACTAATTTGTATTGGCAGAGGTGTAAATCTTGGATCAATCAAAGCCCTTTCTATCTGGGGACCACAGCTAGCCATTTGAACAAAACAAATGCAAACTAATTTGACAGAACTCTATTGGAAGTTCTGTGTAATTTTTTCAATGAGGGGGGATTGCAGTCCCTTAAGACCCCCTGGAAGGAGGCCCCAGTGCAATTACCCAATTTCCGTCCTATAATCCCACATTGCTCATTAAATCTAATACGCTTCCTCCCGTGAACATGAACAGACCAAACTATTTTTGTTTATTCTGTGTACTTGACAGCTTACACAATGGAACTTATCCCCGCCGTCCATAATTCAGCCATTCGAAACCTAACACAAACTTATAATTTAACTATGCAGGAGAAAAATAAATTTCTGACTTACAAACATGATTTATTATTAAACCCTGTGGTTTTGTAATTTTACACAAGATAATCCTCAATCAAAATTGTTACAGTAATGACTTTTTGTGACAGACAAATAGCTCAGTGTGTTATCTATGGACCCAGCTGTTATGTTCAGTCAAGAGCTGAAGAACATATTTTTAGAGTGTTTTTTGTGATTATTTTTATTTTTCTGTAAAAATTATTTTGATGGTTATATATTTATTACAAAGCTTGACAAAGCTTGACAAAGCTTGACAAGTTTAACACCCCCTCATCAACTAGACCCTACCCACTGGATGTAGAAGAACATAACTTATCCTTATTCTCCCTACTTCCTGAACACCAAAAAAGGTAAACTACACCTTGACTACCAGGGATTACATGATCTCACAGGGATTAAAGGGAGTCTGTCATTTGGGTGTTCATTGATTGTCCAGGAAAAGAACTTTTATTCATTTTCAAAATGGCTCCCAGTGCCCAACTGGGCAGGCTTTGTTTTTCAAAGTGCCCAGACCTGCCACGCGATGTCTGCTCCTCCCCTAACCTCCCAAGGCTTCCTCTCCCCTGACTTCATGGTGATGCATCTCCAAATCATGCATTGGCACCTGCACAGAACATACTGTATCTCTGAGGCTCCCAGTGCCCACAAAAGAGAATGTAGAGCGCAGGCGCCGGAAGCGCAGGGGAGGGCTCCTGCAAGATATTTGGACACATATCACCATGACATCAGGGGAGAAGGAAGAAAAACTCATATTTCCATCTTAGTGTGGTGGATTACCATAACTCCTGGGCAGATTACCATCTGTCTTGGGGTGATGTTGCATTCAGATCTTTCGTTCACCTCCTATATTCATTCTCATGCTTGCTCATGTGTCCAGCACCTCAAAAATATTTCTACAATCCACCATTTTCTTAATATGGAAACAGCAAAAAACTTACTGTTGTCCGGATCCATTCTTGTCTTGATTTCTGTGACCCATTGCTCGATCTTCTCCTCAATAAATTATCCATCTGAATGCAGCAGCCAGATTCATCTATCTGTCCAACCACTACACCAATGCCCCCACTCTGTCCAGCCAACACACTGGTTATTAATACAGTATACAATTCAATTTCAACTTCTTACTCTCACCCATTAAGCTCTCCAGAGTGCTGCACCTCCCTACATTTCCTCCCTCATCTCTATCTACCACCCTACCCGTGCTCTCAATTCTCAAATTCATCTAAGACTAACATGAATCTGAACCTCTTCCTCCTGTCTCCAAGATTTCCCTCAAGCTGTGTCTGGACTGCACTACCGCAAACAATCATGTTAGTTCCCAATATTCAAAGTTTTAGGTCTGCCGTAAAAACACATCTTTTTAGGCAGGCATAGCACATTCCCTAATCTAACTCTTATGTGCTTAACCCATCTATTCTAGCTTTCCTCTGTTCCCCCCCCCTTCTATATTACTCCTCATCTGATCACTTCATCCAGCAGGAACCACCACATTCTGGACACTCCAATACATAGACTGTATGCCACTGTCTCTGTATTTCATCTAGGCTTTAATATGGAGTGATGGAGGACACAGGACATTGAATGTTATGCAGCCCTCAGATGACGTTGAGGACTGTATGAAGCAGAGTACACCACTAATTTCCATCAGGTTTTACTGACCTCGGGATAGAAGTACCTAGTTTTCTAGAGGGTATTGGAGAGTGAAACTCAGGACCATTTTACACAGATCAATCGAGTGGGCAGTGATTGGGAATGAGGAACATTCTTTACCTCCTCGATAGTTACAATTACAGTAAATGCAGTAACGACGACTGCTGTATACGGAGATGAATGATCGTTGTTGTGTCCTGTTTACAAAGGGTGATGAGCCACCGAAAAAAATGAAAGATGCAATTACCCAACAAACAGGCATTTGCTCATTATATGGATTATTGGTGGCACATTAGTGTATGAACATTCATTTCTAATACCGTTAAGTAACACAATTTACTGTGTAAAAGGATCTTCAGTTGTCTTGAACCTCACTCATCATCACTGCTTTGTTAGCTCTCGATGAGAAAATCAGGTGACCTCCTAAATGACTAAGGATAACCAACTCAACCTTCCACTATGGGCATTTTAAATAAGCAAAAATGAACAGCTGTGGACCAGTTGTGTTATCTATTCCACTTGTATGCTGTGAGAACACATGTCTATAGGGCACTATAGTAACAAGGCTCCAGCAACCTGCTTAGCTGGATAAGTGACTTGCTCATCAAAAAGAACTATGTCTTCTTCAAGTGTGGACCTGGAAATATATTTCTGATGTCTCTATGTGATGATACAGTGCTTTATGTATGTCTAGGAATACAAGGGTTTAAAGAATTAGAAAAACATGGCTGCTTTCTGCAGGAACAGTACCTCTCCTGTTTACAGGTTATGTGTGATATTGTAGCTCAGCCAAGACAAGAACTGCAATACCAGACACAACCCACAGGTGTGGTGCTGTTTTTGCAAGAAAGCAGCAATGTTTTTTCTTATAATGTAACTCCTTAAATTGGTTTTCCAGTTTGTATTAGCATCCTTTAAAATAATTATTGAAGGTAGCTGTAATTTATTAATGTATTTCTTTTACCTTTATTGCTCCTGTCTTCTGTTCCAGGCTGTGGTCACATGACCATGTCCATGCAGCTCTTTCTTATTTCCCATGATGTTATGTCCATGGGCGCGTCAAATTAGCAACAATAACAGTGATAGGGGAGTGTCTATTTAATAGCTGGTTGGGAGGAGTAGCTGGGCATTGTTAGGGGCTCTGCGGGAACTATGGCAGAGGAAGGAAAAGTGCATCATGAGTTTGATTGGATACAGGAACAGGAAGTGCTACCTACAGGATGCCAAAAAAACTGGAGAGTCAAAATTGAAAAAAAAGCATGGGGAAGATGTACATAAGGTAAGTAACTACATGAGCATATCTGCCAAAAAAACAGAAAACCCCTTTAAACTAGGATCTTCATTTTTGAGGCATTTTGAAGTTGTCTTTTGGATTGTTATTTCAATGGCTGTCTAATGTTTATTAGCAGAATCACTCTGGATTTATTATAGAGTCAGGTAGCCATGGGTAGTTAAAATTCCTTGCAGCGTTCCTGTCAGTCAGAAAGTTATAGATGGTTTCACAAGACTTAATCCTATTTGCAGAATATACAACAGCAGCTTCGAACGGGCTGACTAGATCTCAATGCAAGCCTAATTTATTGTTGTTAATGGAATCACCCTCATTGCCTTCAGAAGCAAGCAGAAAAAACAGCAGGGCAGGAGAGAAGAATTTAAATTCCCTGCAGTTGTCCTAGTCTCACACCACCATTCTATATTAACAAATGAAGCACATACTGTAGACGGCTGTAAATTAACGTAAAGCTTCATGACCTTCGTGAGAACACAAAGCATTACAATTTCCATGACTGCATTGGTCTGTGTTCAAATCGCTTCAGCAATGTAGCTATAGTGTTGAAAATAATTGAAATTAACCAAACCATGTTTAAGTGAGTGATTCCAATAATATCATGAAATCATGGCAACTCCAATATATGGATATTAAAGGATTTAAAAAAAGCTAAAAATTAATTTATAAAATATTAATTTATATGTTTCAAAACATGCAAGCTATGGCACCCCCTGGTGTTCTATTGACTATTCTATTGGTCCAGTGCTTGTGAGAAAAGCTGTTGTTAGAGCGTTAATTCTTATTAACTGGCCTGCACAATACCAGAAATCACTCTGCCCCTGTATAAAAAGATCCTGGAAATTGAACTGAACTATGGGAAATCAGTGATCACCAGCACACTTTAGCTGGACATTCTAAGAGGAAATAGAAAAAACAGCAGGGGGTGCTACAACACAAGAATGTAAAACAATATCTACACACAGGAGCATTTTTGGAATAATTCCAATTGAAAAATTGTTACAATTTCCATGGTCTAGCAGAGTAATTTAAAATATATTTGTGGAAAAGTTTCCAAGTGATGAAGTATAGTCCCCCAAGAGTTCAGGAGGTCTTTGTGCGCTGCATACAAAGTCAGAGTGAGTATAAGGGAAAAAGGTCACCATTCAGAACCTTCCTTCACCACTCCTGTTAGTAGAAACTCAGGCTACCTCTAGGTTCTTCACCAGAGCTCACCGCAAGACCAGATGGACTTGGCTGCTAGGGGCACAGGTTATGTCTGTGGAGTAAGGCAGCAGAAAACAGGTGGAAGCTCACTGGTAACAGACCTACCAGAATGACCAAGGGGTACAGAATAAAACTCAGCAAGCAGGGTCAGAACCAGCAAGGTTTTAATTCCGAGACAAGACAAAGTCAGTTTATCAAGAGACAAAATTGAAGCCAAAGCAGTAGACAATGGGTTAATCCAAAGACAAGCCAAAATAAATTCACCTGAATTTCTAAGCAGGGGTTGAAAGTAGCACACTGCAGAAATGAAATAACAGGATCCAAGACACATACAAATCACAGGCAAAGACAAACAGAAGGTATCTGACTTGAATTCCCCTCCAGCTCTAGCTCTGGGATTGGACACTGAGCCAGCAACCTGATTGGCACAACATCCACACTGCCAGAGATTGTCTGATCAGCATGGCAACCCACCTAGAACATTTGTGCACTGGTGTTAGGCAGTAAGTGTATCAACTAACCAGTTTGAGTTTGTGCTATCTCTAAGGATTTTTACCTGCCAGTCACCTGGTTTTCACCCTTTAAGACCTAAACAGGGATCTTTACTACATGGGAGCCACCAAGCCTCTATCTGTTGCGATAGTCCCAATGTAGTTGGTGGCTGAACCATGAGCAAATCACTGAGGGGTCAGTCAGGGGTCAGGCAATATTTGTAGTCAGGAGACAGGCTGAGGTTGGGCCAGGCTGTGTTCAAACATATCCGTGAAACAAGTCAGAGGTTAGGGCAGACGGTCAATACAAAAAACAGGCTAACGTCAGGGCAGATAACAGAGAATTAAAGTCTGTTGTCAGGCAGAAGGTAGGTACATGGACAGTCAGATAGAATAAGACACTAAAGAAACTAATAACCTAAAGCTCAGGCACCCACTAACTGGGGAAGGTACCTTAAAGGGTTTCTGTCACCAGTTTTTTCGGTATGAATCAGGCTGACATTAGAGATGTGCTAATGTCACCTGATTCCAAATATATATCTGTTTTATTTACTGGTGCCCCCATTTTTATATAAAATGAACTTTTATTTTATGCTAATAAGACCTCTAGGTGCAAGGGGCGTTACCCCTGCTCCTAGAAGCTCTGTTGATTGACAGGACCAGGCAGAGAAGAAACACTCCATTCACTATAGCTTGCAAGGACCTTCAATGCTGTCATGACCATGTGATCAGTCACATGGTTTAGGAGGAGACAGGCTGTTTGTGTGATCCTAACCATGTGACTGATCACATGGTCATGACATCATTGAAGGTCCTTGCAAGCTATGGTGAATGGAGTGTTTCTTCTCTGTCTGGGCCTGTCAATCAACAGAGCCTCTAGGAGCAGGGGTAACGCCCCTTGCACGTAGAGGCCTTATTAGCATAAAATAAAAGTTCATTTTATATAAAAATGGGGGCACCAGTAAATAAAACAGATATCCATACAGAAACCCTTTAAATACTCAGGGATCACGAGCCATATAGAACCTGGAAGCAGTAGGAGAAGCAGGGAAGCAGAGGGCACAGGAGACCAGTGCAAGAACTGGAATGTGGCTGGATAAATTGTTGCGATTCTACTTATGTATACCTCCAGCAGTAAAGCTGACAAGTCACCTAACAACTGATACAGTGAGCACAAACCTATAAAATAAAAAAAGTTAAAAAAAAAACTATAATAAAGTAAAACATTCAAGTTTTATTGCATTTATTAAGATTTTTACTGCCATACTTGACATTTCTTGAGGTCATGGGACCCTTATTTAAATGAGTTACTATTCATCTAGTCTTGGTAGGAGTCTGATAAAGGGACTACAATCCACAACAAGGAGTTAATAAGTACAGTACCATAACGTATCAAAAACTATACCACATGTATCCACAAATTGTAGTTGGTATTGTAGTCCATCCCCAAGAAGGTGAACTGTAATACCAGACACAACCTACAGACAGGCGTGGCACTGTTTCTGAAGGAAGTTTTCCATTTAGGAAAGCTATTTCTAAAGGTTTAGTAGTGTTCTTACAAAGACTTAGAGGCATGTGATCCTTTTTCTCTACCATCTTGAGGCACTAAGGTGTAACCTATCATTACCTTCTATCATTATGGTAATGAATAAACTCCCACAGATGAGGCATGCGACACATAAGATTTATAGCAGAAGACAGTTCTCATGCTGTGCATTATAACGGAATGGCAGGCTATGCAAGCTCAGTGTGGGCAAACCCAATTATCATTTTTGCTCTGGAGGGAAGGATAATCTATGGAAAGAAAATAAATGGAGCATTTTAATGTTATAAGAGGAACTAAAGTAATGAAAATGTAAAACTAAGTTGTACCAGGGATAGGTTTACCCACCCATAAAGACCTTCCAATATGGCCAAGAGGCACTAAAATATTGTGAAATGTAAAATGATAAATAAATCCCAAAGACATCACGGACCTAATTAACTCCAATGCCGATTCTTTTTCACATGTTTGGCGTTTTGTGCTGGAAAATAAACATTTTTGTAAAGCTACACTACATTAACATTTATAAGAATTCTGGGTAAGAAAGCAGAACATTCGATGCAGGAGGGGAAGTGCAGTGGATTTTGATGTTGGAAAACACTTTTATAAAAGCCATAGATGGCATGTAAAACCAAGACTTGGACAGATGATCAGATGTAGACCAGTCTTCCACGTGATGCACTTTGGAGGCAAGTAGAGTAACCATTGGGTGTGTTACTAAAGTACATGTATGAATTGTCTCATTACTACTGTACTGCTAGCAACTGTACTACATGTAATGTACTGCTATCTACACATACTGTACATCATGAACTGTAGAGCTCAATACTTGTGCTACATGCTCTGTAACACTATTGACCCGTACTACATGTACCATGCTGCTGTCTAGCTGTATTACATGTACTGTACTTCTCTCTAACTGTACTGCATGTACTGTGTTATGTCTGTATACATCATGTACTGTATGGCTCTGTGCCACATGCACTACGTGTATTGTACTGCTGTCTACCTCTACGGCATACACTGTACAGCACTCTAACTGTACTACATGTCCTGTACTGCTCTGTATGTGTTAGAGGTACTCTACTGATGTCTACTAGTACTTCATATACCGTACTGTACTGAGACCTATATCTGCATCATGCACTGTACTGCTCTCTACTTGCGCAACAATACATGCACTGTTCCTGATCTGTAAGCTTTAAAACCTCAGTGCTTGACTGTTCACGACCATGAAAAGGCGCCTGTGCTCAGCATAGAGAGTGATTCTGTTTCTGACTTGTAAGAACATGCTATATCTGTATTAATGATTTGCTTTTTTTTTTTAAAATGTTTTATGCATTGTTTTGAGTTGACATCTTGAGGGCTGCAGAACTAGTTACTAGTTCCTCATAGAGTTATGGTCTGTTGCAATATATTTTCAACTTAGAACGGTCTTTGTGGGACAAATACTTTAAAGGCTATGGAAAACTTTGGGGACAATTTTTTTACTATTGCATTGTACTTATTTTGAGCTAAAATCTTTTTTTTTTCAATTGGTCTTTATTAAAAATATGGAATCCTGTTTTGGTGTATATAGCTGAGTTGCTGTAATAGCAGCCTTTGAATTTTCTGTTTTTCCATCATATGGGGAGCTGACGGGCTCCTTATCTCTGCTCTCTGACATTATAAACACTCATTATAACTCAGTTCTTATCATACTGATAAGAATGTGGCTTAAATAAGTGCTTATGACCTCTTGATGACCAGCACAAAGTGAAAGTACCAGTCACACAGTTAGAAAAAACAGTTAACCCTTTGTGACAGAATGGCTCAATATTTTTAATAAAGGCCAATTGAAAACATGATTTTTAGCCAAAAATGAGTTAAAATGAAATCATAAACAAAAATTGCCTTCAAAGGTGTACATAGCCTTTAAGTTGAGGGAGCGTTGAATTTGGAGAAGATCTAGTTAGCGATGAAGTTAGAATTGTGAAAAAGCGTGACCCAGAACAGAATATAAGGCAAAATGGAAAAACACAAATCGTACGGTCCCAGTAATCACAAGTAATCAATGGTTAACTGTTCTCTGCATGAACAGAATTAAAGATGAGGGAATTATCAAAAAGTCCGATTCGGCTGTTTCACAAAATTTTAGACAAAAAATTTGCTTTGTGACGAATTACTTTGTAAGCAGTGGGTGCAATGACAGGGAGCGATGATTGCGCTGCTCTCCGTCATTGTACCCCTCAGATGCCGCGTTCATACATGATCGCGGTATCTGATATTAAAGGGGTATTCCCATCTCACAAATGTAGTTTGTATAGTTAGATATAGCCATACCAATATTATTACAAATAGAATGTATTTATATAAAGCATGCCACAAGCATTCGGAGACACATCTTAGGGTACCTTCACATCTGCGTTTTGGACGCTACCCGTCCAAAACGCAATGGTCAGGATCCGTCCAAAATGCAGACTTTATAAACGGATCCTGCTCCATAGAGATGAATTGATCTTGGAACAGGATTCGTTTCTCTGTGTTTTGGAAGCGCAGACAAAAATGCTACAACCCTAAGATGTGCCTGCGCATGGTCATGCAATGTGCGTTCACAATACAGCAGTTACCTCAGAGCCGCTTTGAACAAGAACAAGCCGGCCACCACTACTACATGGCCACAGTGGTTGTATCTAGGGGCAACGGCCTGACTGATGTGTGTGGGACAATGGATATACAAATAGGTAAATCTTCTAAACGGTACATTTTATATAAATACATTCTATTAGTAATAATATTGGTATGGCTATATCTAACTATACAAACTACATTTTTGAGATGGGAATACCCCGTTAACTACTGAGTTTAAAATTAAAAAAAAAAAAATCTCGCGTGGCCTGTGATGACATCATCACGCCTGCCGGCGTGGTAACGTCATACATCGCGGCGCACTGGATTTCGTGTGAGATCTTCAAGCAAGATGGTGGTGGCCAGCCCGTCATAAGCAAATGGATCAGGTTAGTATGATTTTTGTTTTTTACACTATTTCAGGTTAAAACGATTCGCTATTACGAAGCACGAGGAAATTTGGCTTCGCAGCGAATCAAATTTATTCTGAAATTCAGAACGAAGTCCACCTTGCGGACTTCAATTCGCTGAACACTAAACAGAATCATAATGATGTGGTCCTGTTGTGTGTCTGGTGGCTTGATTCTCTGCAAAACCAATGAATAACAATGATTTTTGGTTTGATTTTTGCACCAATATCTAGTAAAAAATGAATTATTGCTGCATAATACATTCATAATAATGCTAGAAAATCCCTTTAACAAAGTCACTTATTTATGATTCACATAAATGAGAAGCAGTATTTAATACCTTGAAAAAACCCCGAGACAGCTGTAGTCAAAAGCACCATAATACAACTGTCTCATCTTTGTAAATGGATGATGTGCTTGGCCTGCTTGGGATGTGACACATTTTAAGCATTCTTATTACTCACTATAAGTAATTTGCCTTCTGCACAGATCAATATGTTATTTTTCCAGAAATGGAAATAGACTGATTTATTTTTTGATACACAGAGAACGTATGGATTTCCCATAAAGCTATTGTTCATGGAATGATATAAACCATGATGATTTGATTAAATGATAAAGTCAGAATCATCCTTTAATAAAAGTGCATTCGCCCATCGTCCATGAGTATAAGGTTAATCAAGTCAAGAAAAATGACTCAATTTCAATTCTAATTTATACTAGATAAAAAACAACAACTTTAAGGCTGATTGAGCGTATCATTTATCATCCGTCAGTGCACTTTCCTCTCTCCCCTTATATAAATGTCAAAATAAAGGAGAAACATGGTGGATTCTGGAGCTTGAGATAACACTTGAGGACTGCAAAATATTGATGAGCAAATTTCTTGAAACTCAATTAGTATTTGATTCGCCAAAATGGTTGTGCCAAAAATCGAAAGTGCTCCAATAGCCTGAAAAGTTGGGTATGACACTATGCGGTCTCTCAGCTTTTTAACATCTAGCTAGTAATCTTAAGTGACAATGACATATCAGGGCAGTGAGTTTGGATCCACTGTGCCAACTAACTGATTTGAATTTGGACTGACCCTAAGGCCCCTTTCACACGAGCGTGTTTTCTGCTCAGGGCGTGATGCGTGAAGTGAACGCATAGCACCCGCACTGAATCCTGACCCATTCAATCCAATGAGTCTGTGTACATTTTTTTCGTCATGCATCAGTTCTGCGTTGCGTGAGAATCGCAGCATGTTCTATATTCAGCGTTTTTCACGCAGCTCTGGCCTCATAGAAGTGAGTGGGGCTTCAGTGAAAAACACATTGTGACCCGAATGCAGTCCGGGTGTAATGCGTTTTCACTGAAGGTTGCTAAGAGATGTTGTTTGTAAACCTTCAGTTTTTTTTTGACGTGCGTGAAAACTGATTGCACCCGCTTGGAAAAACTGAACTACTGAACACAATTGCAGACAAAACTGATTGAACTTGCTTGCAAAATGGTGTGCGGTTCACTGAATGCATCCTGATTAGAGTTGAGCGAACGTGCTCGTAACGAGCACTGTACTACTCAGATCCCCTGCGCTCGCAGGGGCGCAGCCATCTGGATCCGTCCTGCTCACCCGACTGCAAGTCACTGGGGACGGATCCGATACCAAACGGCTCCGCCCCCATTGACTTACAGTCAGGTGAGGACGGATCCGGATGCCTGCGGCCATGCAAGCGCAGGGGATCCGAGCACTACAGTGCTCGTTACGAGCACGTTCGCTCAACTCTAATCCTGATACAATCCATTTTCTGTCAGGAAAAAAATCGCAGCATGTTCTATATTCTACGTTTTTCATGCAGCCCTGGCCCCATAGAAGTGAATGAGGCTTCAGTGAAAAACGGATTTCATCCAGATTGCATCCAGATGCTATCCGTTTTTCACTGATGGTTCCTAGGAGATGTAGATTGTTATTCTACAGTTTTTTTTCACGCACCGCAAATGCATCAAAAACTGATTGCATCCACGCGGAAAATATTAAAACACTGAACGCAATCGCAAGACAAAAATGACTGAACTTGCGTGCAAAGCTGTCAGTTTTTTCCTGAACCGACCCTGAGAGAATCCATTACGCTCGTGTGAAAGAGGCTTAAGGTTGTTATTCTGGCACTCCCTTGGTATTCACCCTTTAATCTCTATACCCACCCCAGGGATGTAGACTTGATTGCCCAGCCCTATTATCATGTGCCCACACTGTCCAGTTCACTATCAGCGCATGCACAGTACTTTACAACTGTTCCAGGAATATACTGTAGGAAGTACTGTGAATGTGTCATAATGAACCGAATGGCGCAGGCACGGGATTATAGTGCCAGGCAAGAGGATGCATCAGGTGCTGGTCCTATCAGTCACTTTGAGATGAGCATGTGTTTGGAAATGGCATTTGTCATGTAGAGAATTTTAATGCAAGTATTGTGATTATCCATATTGCCTCTTTTGCTGGCGTGATTCATTTTCCATCACATTATACACTGCTCGTTTCCAAGGATTACGACCACCCAGTAATCTAGCAACGGTGCTCGTGCTTGCACACTACCGGAAAAAGTGACAACCTATGTTCACTCCCACAGTCCCAGCCACCAAAGAGGCCGCTGCTTATTCATATAGTGTGCAGGCACGATCACTTTTGTTGGATTACAGGGTGGTCGTAACCCCTGGATATATGTAGTGTGTAATGTGATGAAAAAATGAATCCAGCCAGCAAAGGAAGCAATATGGACAATCACAATACATTAGTAAGTGCCTTGTATTAACTTTGTCTATATCAGGGATGTCCAACCTGCGGCTCTCCAGCTGTTACAAAACTACAACTCCCAGCATGCCCAGAAAGCCTACAGCTATCAGTTTATAGCTGAGCATGATTGGAGTTGTAGTTTTACAGCAGCAGGAGGGCTGCAGGTTGAGCATCCCTGGTTTATATGATAAGTGCCATTTGCTGAAGTAAGAATATGAGAAAACTATGCAACATATTGGGGTAAAAAATGTATAATATTAATCACCAGTGTCAGTCATAGCAGGGTTGATCCTGCTGACAGATGTCTTTCAATCCTTGTACCTTACTATATGACCAACCTATTCTAGGTTCTTGATAGCATAATAAAGGGTTACATTTTGTATTGCATAAGGGTATCACAGATCGCTGGAATAATGCAATAAAGATTTATTAGTGGACTATAAATTTGTTAAATTGTTTTCCTATTCCATTAACTTTTGCATCTTGAAAAACTGGAAAGGAGGTTAAATAATTTTTATGGGTTCTTGAAGTAAAACCTCTTCTGTGTGATTTATAGTATTTTGTATTCAGGTACTTTAAGATTACATTAACATCCTTCTTGATGTGATTTACAGGATAACAAGGGTATTTCTGCAAGCTAAACGAGTGGAGGGGTTTGCCTCTGATTTGTATAATACGAGCGACAATCTGCTGACTTTGGAAATGTACCTTTGTAAGAGCCATAAAAATGTTCAATGATAGATGATTAACATATCTGTAAAGTACAATATTCTGAATGTAAATGAATGCGAAACAAACAGGAACGGCTTACAGAAGTAAAGTACGGGAATTTATGCCACATTATGCCATGCCTCTGGGTGTAGCACTAGCTGTCACCCTGTGCATGTGGGAGCCCAAATGACTGGACAGTAGATTTGCTTTTACTATTATATCATAAAGGTAGGCAGCATTCATTCGTTGTTGTTCAATTGTGGTTTTATTTCGGTTTTGAGAATTTTTTTTTGCAAACCTGGGCTTTTGGCAGCTGCTGCTGCAGTACCTCACATGGCCACTACACGGTAAATGGAGCCTTCTGCTTCTGACTCAGCCCACTGCTATGTCTCCAGTGCCAGCGGCTTCTGCAAACAGCTGATCAGTAGGGGTGCCGGCCAGGTGTTGGACCCCCATCAATCTAATAGTGACCTATCGGGACAATAGGTCACCAATATCTAAAAGGTGGACAACCCCTCGAACATACAGGATCTAACAGTGAGTGAATCACTAAGTGAAAGTAAACAAGTCTGTAGACATAGTCAATCTAGAGTTGCACCGGGTATCAAAGTATTGATACCCAATCGATACTTGTAGACCCTAATCTATACGATCTAGGGTTGTACTATTTAACGATACTAGGCTGCACTGCTGCGCAGCCTAGTATCAGTTAGAGAACTTGGCACGCGCCGCTCTTAGCGCGTGCCATGTTCTCTTCAGCAGCACAGTGGAGAAGGAGGCAGTCCCTCCCTCCCCACTGTGCCGCACCTGAGGGGTTAATTGACGGGGATCACAGCACCCTGTCATAAAGGCCGGTGGCAGTATCACATACCCGGCACCTGCAGCCTACACTTGAATGGATGTGTTAATTATATTCATTGGGGGCGTAGTGCTTTCCCCCCCCCAACCCAGTATAATCTTAATTAGTGGCGCACGACCACAGGGTGTCTTCTCCCCCTCAGTATCTTCATTGGTGGCAGTGGCCACAGGATCCCTTCCCCCCTCTTCATTGGTGGTGCAGTGGCAGCTTCTGATCGGAGCCCCAGCAGTGTAATCGTGGGGCTTCGATCGGTTACCATGGCTGCCATGGTAAGCTCCCTGCTGCCGTGTGCACAAAGCACAGGGCAGCAGGGTCAGTGTAAAGTCCTATTCACCCTAATAGATCTATATTAGGCTGAATAGGACAAGGGTTTTAGCCCCTAAGGGGACTAATAGTAAAGAAAAAGTTAAAAAAAAGTTTAAAAAATCACCAAAATACTAAAAGTTTAAATTGCCCCCTTTTCCAATTTTACATACATATATAATACATAAACAATGAAAAAATAAACATATTACATATCGCCAAGTCCAAAAAAGTCCAAACTATAAAATTATTAAAAAATATCTCCTATGCAGTGAACACTATAACAGAAAAAAATAAAAACATGCGATTTGCCATTTTTTAGTCACCTTGCCCCCCCCCCCCAAAAAAAAAATAGGATAGGATTGTTCTATTATGGGCTGAACGTTCCATAAAATGCGGAATGCGCGCTGCTTTTTTGGTGTTTTATTTTTTTTTGCTTGGTATCGAATGGTACTGAGTATCGCAATACTTTTTTATGGTATCAAAATCGAATCAAAATTTTGGTATCATGACCACCCTAAGTCAATCACCTACTTATATTATGTAAAAAACATAATAAGGATTAATACAGCATATGTTCATGACCGTCCTTCCGATAAGACCATCTTACAAGTATATTAATATAATAAAAATAATAATGAAACGAATAAATGAAAAAATATATAGGAGGAGATTTATTAAAATTAGTGCAAAGGAAAACTGGCTCAGTTGCCCAAAGCAACCAGTCAGATTCCACCATTCATTTTCCAAAGAAACTCTGTAAAATGAAGGGTAGAATCTGATTGGTTGCTATGGGCAACTAAACCAGTTTTCTTTTATTCCAGTTTTGATAAATCCCTCCCATAATGTATACTGCTGGTTAACTAATGAATAAAGTAAAAATTTTCTTTGGTATAGTTCACAAATATGAGATCTCCAACACACCTCCATATGTGACAGGGTCTGCTTCCCATTTCCCTGACTTTTGTACTTGCAGACATAACACTCCTGTACTCCAGAGGGCAGTGTTGTGACACATTTCAAAAGATTTCTCTTGCCCTCTTTCTCACCGTCGGACAAATTCTCCAGTATCCCATCTCTGAAACGTTGGGTTGTACAACCCGCATATGGAATATTACGTGTTACACAAGTAATTATATGAGTTCAAAACATACGTGCTATTACACTTTGACTCATTTTCCGTTCTTTATTTGTGGTTAGTTGGGTATATATTGTGGATTTCTTAATATGATTGTCACATTTGCATCCACTTCCCCTACATCTGTAACATGCGGAGATTGGAAACACTGAGGCAGTCTTACGAATCCTGTAGACGGCTGCCTAGACCCCAGCTAGGGTCAGGCTGGATGATAAGTGTGGTGCAGGGATGGACACTTTTCTCTGACTCTATAACACCTAGACCCCTTTCACATGAGCGTGATGGATTAGGTCCGGATGCGTTCAGGGTGCGTTCAGTGAAACTCACACCATTTTGCAAGTAAGTTCAGTCAGTTTTGTCTGCGATTGCGTTCAGTTGTTCAGTTTTTTCCGCGCGGGTGCAATGTGTTTTGATGTGTTTTTCACACACGTGATAAAAACTGAAGGTTTACAAACAACATCTGTTAGCAACCATCAGTGAAAAACGCATTGCATCCGCACTTGCTTCCGGATGCAATGTGTTTTTCACTTCTATGGAACCAGAAATGCGTGAAAAACAAAGCTCATGCACACAGACCCATTGAAATGAATGGGTCAGGATTCAGTCCAGATGCTATGCGTTCATGTCACACATTGCACCCTCGCGGAAAACTCGCTCATAGTGAAGGGGCCCATTGGCTGGCTTAGCCTGCAATAGAATTTTGGTACATAATTGTGGCACTAATTGGTGCTTCTTAAGCCACACCCCTTTCCAGATAAGCCAAACCCCTTTTCTGATCAAACACATCCACTTGGCAAGCTAGACACAAGATTTCTCAGTTTACTGTTCTGCAGTTGACTAGAATGTCTAGTAAATGTGAGACGATATTATTCATGCTAACAGAGAAATGTGATTCTGTATTGTGGGGTTTTTTTTAGACATAGGGTACTGTGTCTGCAGAAATTTCTCAGGATAAAGCCTCATGCAAAGAGTAGAGTTGTGTTCACAGAGCCCCTACCTGTATACTATAACAGAGCCATAGCCAATCCATGTGCAGTCGTATGGTGACTCTACTCTGGGGAAAATATCTCCATAAGGGCTTATACACAACGACCGATATGTATTTTGTGGTCCGCAAAAAATGGATCTGCAAACAATACGGATGATGTCCATGTGTATTTCTGACTCCTAATAGAACAGTCCTATCCTTGTCCATAATGGGGACAATAATAGGACGTGTTCTATTCTTTTGCGGAATGGACATACGGAAACTAAATGCACACGGCGTAACTTCCATTTTTTTTACGGACCCATTGAAATAAGTGTTTTATTAGGAGCCAGCTGTTCCATTGCACAAAATATGGAATGCACACAGACCTCATCCATATTTTTGTTATTGCCTCTATATGAATTTGGGGTCATATGGAGAAACAGTATGGGTCCATAGGCTTCCATAGAAGTGGTGTGATTTAGGCTAGCCTCACATCTGCCTTACTGCTTCATCAGATCCAGAATTGCTGGATAGTGCCGCCTGCCAACCATTGACTATTATGGGATCTGGCGGAGATCCGGCCACTCCCAAGCAAATATACCGGACAGCTGTGCCCCAGATGTGAAATATAGAGGCATATCAAAAGCTTTGATCTGAGCGATGAGACCCCACTGATCCACAGAACGAGACGAGAGAAACACTTGCATAGAGGGCTGTCTCTCTGAGATGGGCTCATAGACTGGCTGCGAGAAAAGAGAATGCACTATGTGAGTGCTTCTCTCCTCTCGTTCTAGAGATTGGTGGGGGTATAAGCACTCAGACCCCCACTGATCAAAACTTTTCATATGTCTTTATGACATATCAAAGGTATATATATATATTTTTAAATCAGGGGCTCTTTAAAGGGAGTCTTTCACCTGTTTTTCACCTATATAACTAAGCCCCACAGAAGATTGCATACACATCCCAGACATACCTGTGTGCACTGTGTGTCTGTATTACATGTCCATGAAAACCACTTTTATTCTGCAGGAAAACAGCTCCCAAGTGCCCGGCTCTGCTGCTGCTGCAAACCAGACTGAAGAGGGGAGGACTGCTTTAGCTGCTCATATCTTGGGATTGGTATCAGATAGAAAAATTTCTGACCTTCTTTGAAAGCTGGCATTCCAAGCTTTAAAATGATACCAAAAATCAAAGCATTATATCCACTATATCAGAAGATATAGCTGTTAGAAATCGAGTCGGGAGAGAAAGCTGTTTTTAGTTTCACTTTCAGCTGGTCACTTGGGAGCTGTTTTCCTGCAGAATAAAAGTGCTTTTTCTGGACATGAAATACAGACACAAAGTGCACACAGGTATGTCTGGGATGTGTCTGCAATCTTCTGTGGGGCAGTGCTGTTAGTTATATAGGTGAAAATGAGGTGACAGACTCCCTTTAAATATATATACTTTTGCTGTAACTCCCATTTCAGAAACATCATAGCTCTGCTGTTTCAGTATCAGTCTGACTGAATATTGTCAGGCACACTTTCACCTAGACTATATCCAAAGACATCAAGTAGGATTTTATATGAACATTTATTGTTTCTTTAAAAATGAAAAATAAAATAAAAATATAACACACATTTTTCATTTTTATTTTTCACTTTTTATTTTTCATTTAGCTTTTATTTATTTTTCTTTTTTTTTTCTTTTCTTTTACATTTTTAAAGAAACAATAAATGTTCATATAGAATCCTAATTGATGTCTATGGATATAGTCTAGGTTAAAGTGTGCCTGCCAATATTTAGTCACTTACTATAATATATTTTTGGCGGAGCCAAACGTCAGAGCACCTTTTTTATCCATAATAGTAGAGGGGTGAGCCGCTAATTAATATATAACAATCTATGTCAGTGTACTGTACCACATGCCACCTGTGAAAGGGGTGGGGGACTGGGGGCGCACCTGGCACAGGGGCCCACCCGGGGAATCACCTGTTCCGCTGGTTGCGTTAAAGCTGACCGCCCTTCTTACTGGCTTCAGTTCAGTACATACCGTACTTGTCCTAGTCCTACCTGTTCATACGGAACAATGGTTGAAATCTAGGATCGCAACTTACATTTACTTTAGTCTTTGAAGCACAATTCAAATGTATTTATTGGAGATCCAATCAGAAGTGTCAGTAAATAGTCCCAAAGTCCTTGACTGCTCATTGATTTGATGCCAGGATGGCTTTCTATAAAACTAGTAGGGAAGCTATCTTTCTGTATAGAGCTTATGGCGTTTGATTACTTGGATTCTGTTCCCCATCTGCAGTTAGCGTGAGATCAATTACACATTAAATAACACTTGGAAAGTGCTAAGTTCATACACCATTACACATGATAATTTGCATTTTGTTGTGCCTAGGGATAATGAGAATAGCATTTGAATAAATGATGCTGTCCCGTCCATATGCCACTCTTAATAGTTTTGAAAAACTCATCCTCCTAAATGACTGCCACAAAACCCATACACTAGGAGGTAAAGCATACTGCTAACACAGATGTACTAATCATTATGCAGCACACAAAAAAACCCTTCAAACTCCCAGAGAGAATAGGCAATGGTCTTCCATACTTATGTGGAATTTATACTACAATTAACCTTCAAATTTATAATGCCACAGAGCCATCTGAACGGATAACAATATGTCCAGGGCTTGATTTACACTTTACTGTCCCATTTGTTGCTCCTTATTACCACATGGGCGTCGTTAGAATGGGATCCCCTGAGAAAGGAATTAGATCGGGAAATAACAAAAAGATGCAGAGATTTCAGTAGTTACAGAAAATGACCATATTCAGCTGCTCGTGGGCAATAAACTGGTTAAGGTGACCTTTTGTAATACAGTTGTACTATGCCAGGGATGCCCAACCTGCGGCCCTCCAGCTGTTGCAAAACTACAACTCCCAACATGCCTACAGCTATTAGGGCATGCTGGGAGTTGTAGTTTTGCAACAGCTGGAGGGACACAGGTTGAGCATCCCTATAATATGCCATATTGTCACTCACTGCTCCTCTCCGCCGTTGTGACATGGGTGCCATGATGTACATAGATATGGTAGGGCCCAATAGCAAAACGTGGTTTGGACCCCACAGTGAGACTTCTGATTATTTAACTTTTTTTAATTGGTGAAGGAAACTTTTAATGAAAAAAAATTAAGGCTTCCGCACACTTTCCCTGACTTCTAGGATAAAAGAGCAGGCACCAATTCTGAACACCATGGGGGTCATTTATTAGATTGTTTAGTTGCGCCACAGCCTGCGACTTCTCCCTGCTCACTCCAGGTCTAAAACATGGGTATGGCCTAGGCGGGGAATGGGCCGGGAGGCCAGTTTCATTTACCATTTTCTACTCCTGTTTTAGTTGCTCACAGCAACCAATCAGATTCCACCTTTCATTTTTGACAGCTCATTGTGAATGAAAGGTGGAATCTGGTTGCTGTTGGCAACTAAGCCAGTTCTACTTTACACCAGTTTGATAAATGACCCCATTAGTATTTCCATGTGGTAAAGATCTTTGTCTTTTCCCTTTGGACGTGGGCAGAAAGTGTATGCAAATCCAATTGAATTGGGCCACCAACTTGTGTCACCAAAGGTTGATCAAAGCATTGTTTTTACACACTATTGATCCTGGTGACAAAGCCTCTTTAACCCCTTCGCGACCAGCGCCGTACATGTACGGCGCTGGGGCGATGCGGCACATGGCGCCCGCTCGCGGTGCGGCGGGCGTCATGGCCGGCAAGTCTCTGCTGTTTCTAACAGCAGAGACTTGCCGCTACCTACCACATCGGCGGCGTCTTCTGGGTTGACTAGATGCCGTGATCACACGTGATCACGGCATCTAGTTGCGTCTAAACCCGGAAGCGTTCGCTTCCGGGTGTGTACAGACACCCCGTGTGACCAATCGGGGGTGTCTGTACACCATATGAAAACTGTAATCCTCGCTGGTGAGGATTACAGTTTTCAAACTGCAATTCTTATTCTGGCCACTAGATGGCAGGCCAGGATAAGAAATGAGCAATTGATGGTTTTCTGAGCCTATAAAACCCAGAATTGCTCATAAAGAAAAAAAAAAAAGCCACAATTTATAAGCCCATATTTGAGCTTTCTAATAGTAAAAAAAAAATTAAAAAAAAATGTTAAAAAATATATAAAAAATAAAAAAGATGTAAAAAGTTCAAATCACCCCCCTTTCCGTATAAGTAAAAAATAAATACCTAAATAACAATAAATATTAGACATCATGGGTATCACCGTGACCGAAAACGCCTGTACTTTTAAAATATAAAAAAAAAAAATTCCAATACGGCGAATTGTGTGGCGGGAAAAAAGCGTCCAAATGGCGATTTGCCGTTTTTTGTCGCTTTTTTTTTCTAAAAAAAATTAAATAAAAAGTGATCAAAAAGTCATACACACCCCAGAATGGTATCAATAAAAACTTCAGATCGTCCCGCAAAAAATGAGCCCCCATACAGCTCTGTACACATAAATACCAAAAAGTTATAGGGTCAAGATTTGACAAGGAAAAAAAAAAAAAAAAAAGGGCAACTTTCTAATTATGTTATCACTATGAAAACGCAGGAAAAACTATACATATTAGGTATTGCCGGATTCGTACTGACCAGTAGAATGAAAGTAACGGATCAGTTTTAATGCACATCGAACGCTGTAAATAAGAAACCCGTAGAACTGTAGCGGAATAGCGTTTTCTTTGCAATTTCACCCGGTTTGGAATTTTTTTCCCGCTTCCCACTACACTGTATGCAATATTAAATGGTGGCGTTGGAAAGTACAACTTGTCCCGCAAAAAACAAGCCCTCATACAGCTATGTGAACAGAAAAATAAAAGAGTTATGGCTGTTTGAAGGCAGGGAGCGCAAAACGAAAATGCAGAACCGAAAAAAGCTCCGGTCGTGAAAGGGTTAATGTACTGTAGAACTGACTGTACAGTATATTTCTAGCATATCAATATCTTCAGCAGGTAGAGGAGGTAATAGTTTACGCCACTGAAGACGCCCTAACAACTTGTATGTAAAGTCAGTAGTGCTTCCATTGTTGCAGTTTGCTATGCTGACTACAGTATATGAGTGAGGTGTATGCCGTGTAGGCTGGTTGCCGGACACTGCTGGGGCCATGTGTTTTTGTGGCAGTGCATATCTGCCTCTGTCTCCTGTGTAATTGCGTATATTTACAGTGTACCATTGTATGCCGTTTGGACTGGTTGCCTTGTTGTGCATACTGACCAAGGATATTTGCGGTGTCCACTGAATGCCGTGTACACTGGTTGCCTTGTATGTACTGACCAGGGATACTTTGTTGTGTGATCATGACCATTGTGTATGCCTCTCCTCTCTGTTCTGTAGGGTAGGGGTTAATCACCTCTTGCTTGCTGTGTGTGCTGTGTCCCAAGTACAGGTTAAAGCCTCTTTCTGTTTGTGTGCCCTGCATGTGTTTTGGGATAATGAGCTCTGCTATATGTTCTGTCTGTGTGTCCCGTCCTTAAGTCTGTAGTTTTGTTGCTCTGTCCAGCCCTTGCCAATCTGTATGTCTGATATGTGTCCATTGTCATGTCTGACCTTACCTTGCCATGGTCTCTCTGTGTTACCCTGCTTGTTTGGTCCCACTTAAAGGGAACCTGTCATCTCCGAAACACCCCCTGAACTAGAGTAAGCGTTGTATAGTGTAAGTGACGTTGAGCCTGGTTATGTAATTTTTATCTTCACACTCACTTCCATTCTGATGCTGTGCTCCCACAAACCTGCAGTAAAATGCACTCAGTGGACTCCGGTGCTCATTCACATAATGGAGAGGACTCAAAGAAGAGTCCTCTCAATGCATTTTACTGCTGGTTTGTGGGAGCACAGCGTCCTAATGGAAGTGAGTATGAAGATAAACCTTACATATTCGGATTCAGCATCACTTATACTATACACCGCTAGTTCAGGGGGTGTTTCGGAGATGACTGGTTCCCGTTAAGTTCTGTTAATGTCTTGTCATCCAGTCTGGTGTTTCTGCTCTTGTTCCAGTCTACCTGTTGTGGTGTTCCAGAGACCTGTTTAGACTGTCCCTATGGTTTTGTGCATTTCCTGATCCTTCCTGTGTTTCTGAGTCTGAGGGTTAGCTGCCAGTATAACGGGACCATCCCAGGAGGTAGCTGTCTGGTCGCTAACCTGCAGTGAAGTCCACATTCCGGTATAGGGGTTTAAGGGTTAATACCAGGTAGGCACCAGAATAATTTAATTTAGGGCTTGGCCCAATGTCAAACTGGTAACTTGAGACAGTGTTTCCACATTATCATTGATCCGTCTTGATCCGTAATCAGTGGATCCACAACAGCTGCTATAAGACCCTTGAAGGGGCGCAGCCCTGGCAGGTCCTGTCTTTTTTAGTATTAGATGTTGACAACGTGCGACAGACAAACTGTATTGACAAAGAAGTGGATGGAGAACTGGTTCAACAGTCACAGAATGGGTGGGAAGAGGGAAACAAACATATAAGGGGAGAGTTATCAAGCTCTGTGTCAGGTCAGTGGTGCTAAAATGTAACAATTTTTGCTCAATCCCCATTTTGCGTAAAAATTTGCAATTATCTGCCCTTTTACCTGACCCTCGTCAATTTTGTAAAACGTAGACACAGGTGAGTAGGGCCTATGCTTTCCAACACTGCTGTAGTAGATTCTAGATTGTGTCAAGAGACTCTCCAAGATGCACCAGGGGCTATATGAGAAGCAAATCCCCCCCCCATTCCTCCTGGGTGGTAATACTGATCATTTTGCTATGGCCCTACCTTCATGTATACCACTGTATTAGGATATACATAGGCTTACATGACTCACTCAGAATCGTTAGCAGAGAAAAGTCAAAGGTATGGCCTTTGAAAAATTCTATACATTACTGAACGGAAAGAAGAAAATATAGCTTTTATGTTCTAATATACAGAATGATTCAATAATTCAATTGTTTTCATGGTCATCATGACTCAATCTAAAGTACTAGTTTTTATGCATGGCTTTTGTGTCTTCCTTGAAGTTGGTCATCAAGCACAAACAGGGGATGAAACTAATTGAAAAGGTTGTGCCTGGGGCCTCGTTTTTCTTTATCCCAATTCCAATTATTTTTTAAGGCTACTTTACTTTCCAGCACTATGTAGAGCATGTACGCACTACAGCTCTAGTCCCCAGTGGGGTTCTTAATCTAATTTCCCTATTTGAAGCTCTTGCACACTTTAAGACGAATTTCATGGGGAGCCTTACTACTTCAAGAAGAATGATAGGCTTATGTTTCCTACTGAATAAATGATGACTCGATTCAGTTCTATTGCATTCCCTCATTTCCTATACTGAATGTGTGCCTTCTATTATTTTAGCTAGCTGGTACACTAACTCTTTACTGTCTCAGCTTTTGTAGAAACTCAATTCCATAGACTATAAATAATTTCCAAGTAGACACAGAGAAGGTCACCACTACCATGTCAAATGTCAGCTCAGACTCTAAATCATCAAATGATGTATGACGAACTTCTTATTTTACTTTACAAAATATATTAATGTATGGATCTTGGGGTAGCGGCTAACATACTATGCCATTTACAATCTTACCGCTATGGTAGCGCGGTCGTGGATAGGTCTCCACAGCTGACATTGCATATTTCTTCTTTCTAGTGAAGCAGTAAATCTTTCAGAAAAAATTATAAGCCTGGAGCGAACTCTGTACATAACCATTTTATATACTGCTAGAGTATGTGAATTGAGCAATCTCTGACAAAAATGCCCAGGTTTGTTGCAAAGTAAAAAATATGGTAATTATATTTTTTTGAAATCTCAACAACAGCAACTTAAAATGTCAAAGGTGGTTTTTTTAAATTATTTTCATGACCTATCCATTAAAATGTGAACCCACTTCTCGGGTGTTGGAATCACTGAACACATGAATGTCTTCTACAGAAGTTAAATGGGTTGTCCAGGCTTCAGATATTGATGACCTTTCCTCAGGATAGGCCATCAGTATCAGGTTGGTGGGGGTACTACACCCAGAACCATGAAGCCCCACCAATCTGCTGATTTGGGCAGCCATGGCAGCAGAAACTGTACAGAGTATGGAGCAGAAGCAGAAGGCTCCATTCATTTTGCAGTTTCAATTAATGATGTACTGCAGGTCAACGCCTATTTACTAATCACAGCTTAAGACATGTAAGCAAGATGTTATAGAGAAGAGGTGCTGGATTTCCAAGTTTTTTCCTTGTGCTTTACGTTGACAGCCATGTCCTGATTACAGTTTACTTACCCATTCTTCAAAGTGTAATATAGCCAAAATCATTGTAAGGCTTCTAAAATCACTCACCTACAGTAATGGCAGCTTAGCTTCTCAGGCCTATGAAGTATGTGCAGGTACAGAGGATGAGAGTGATAGTAGCCCTGATGAGGTGTTGTGTCACGGTGTACTCTCTCAGGCCTTTGCTCCCTGGGGAACGGTGCAGTGGAAATGTAGTATTGAAGAATGAAGCCAGAATTAAACATATAAAAGTCTCTTTTACTATTGTAAGTTCAATGTAGAACTTCAAATACATTCAATAACAGCTGATTTCAAGTGCAGTTTTCTGGTGCCATTAAGGAATATGGAGGTAGGTTGAATGGTTGCAGTCTAGCACTTGTATTGTACTGGCCTAGTAGTATTTTAGATGATGGGTGTCTTAGCCGTGGTCCCTTGCCTCACAGCAATATCTTTAATGCTGGTTGTAGCTGTTCACTCTGCTGTCTGTATAATCCTTCTTAGGAGCAGGAGCTCAGGCATGTGCTTCCTCTTCTTCCTTGCTCTGGAACCTCCCTTCCTGGCAGGAAGCAGGACCAGCCCACTCCTTCCAAGAGGGGAAGAACAGGGTGGTTAGCCATGTTCCTTGCCAACATTGCCATCCATACCTTACTGGTAGTAAAGGCCATATAACACATAAAATATATAACAATGTAAAACATTGACTATATACAATATTGTAGTATCACCAGGTCTGGGGTGCTACATATTTACCTGTAAGCTGGGTACCGCTACTAATTCAGGCCTATACTTCTGTATTCTACACATTCATACTTTTCTCTTTTGACTCTTCCAAAATACTTTGAAAGATCTTGGAATATTTTAAAAGGAGTTTTGTAGATTACTTTTTACAGGAGAGATTGGATTAGACTAAATTATATCAAAGTGGTAACCAGGCCAAAAAAGCAAATGCTATATAGCAGTTTAATTGTATGTACAGTATATTAATAAGGTATTCCCAACCAGACATCTATGGCATATTCCCAGGATACTCTATAAATGTCTGATAGGTGCAGTTCCCACCTCTGGGGGCCCGGTCTTGGGCACCACTGGGACTGGAGAGGTGGCCACCCATACGTGAATTTTCCTATTCACTTTTTTTCTTTTTTTTTATAAAGCTGTTCTCGAGATGAAGGTGGGACTCGTATCTGTTGGACATTTATGGCATACAGTGCCTGACTTGGATGTAAATATATGTCCACTTTAATAGCAAATTTTGCTGTATAGCACTGTGCTATTAAAGAATTTCGACTCATACTTTATTAGTCCAGTTCTATCGAAGCAGCAGAGTTGAAATGGTCAACTCTCTCACTAAAAGTGCCAAGCATAGCCCTCCGCGCAAGCCATAAAACCAACTAAAGGCAGGAGGCAAATAGGAATAAAAATAGGGACCTCTATTCTTGGGTATTACAGTGATGATGTAGGTATAAACAAATTCAGGGGCAATTTTTTATCCTTGCATTTAGGCTAAAATCATTTTTAAATTGGTCTTTTCTAAACATTTTCAACAGTTTTTGCTCTACGGCCTTCCCATTCAGTAAATCTTTAGACTATCTTGCTTTCTGTTTTGCAGAGACTCCATCAGATAACTGCTCTGAGGGCTGTATGTGTAGCTCTTATCTCTGAACTGTTGATAGCCCATGAGAACTCTTTTAGGTCATATCCTTATCAGTTTGATAATAATGGGTTTTTATGACCTATCAGATATTGAGGACCTATCCTGAGGATAGACTATCAGTATTTTTCTACTGAAAAGCCCCTTTAAACTTTCAACACATTGAGATTAAAGAAGCAAAGGTTTATGTAAGTGAACACCTCATCATTAAAAGTAGATATTTTTGAGATGATTTTAAAAATTTTGCAAACCATATCATTGGATGTTGTGCACAGTTTTAAGACAATCTCTCAAAAACTTGGAAACCAGGTCTGGGTTGGTTTTGATTGGCATTAAGTTTATTAATGGTGTGTGGTATTTTTTTCAGCCATGGGTAGTATAAGGAACAGCATCAGGCACATATGGCAAGTTGCGCTAAATGCACCATTCTGTATGAAGTTCATCCTATCTAACTTTACCATATTAATAAATCTATCATATGTCTTCAGAAGGCCAATGAATGAATTACTGTACATTTTAGGACATGAAATCTCTGATTTTTATACTGATATAAAATACATTTCTTTGGCGAATCTCAACAAAATCGTTCTTCAATATGATTTGTACAGAAAGCTTTACTTTTGGTGTCTGCCTTAAGCCTTATAGTTTCTCAGATAATAATCCATCTGTGTATAAAAGCATGGAAAATGTTATAAATGACTGAATCCTTCAAAGTCTTAGAGGTCAAGTTTTGTGAGCACTTACGAAAGTTTTTGCCATTTTATCGTTGTCCATCAGATGAAATTCTACTGTGATGCTCAAATCCCTTTGGATGCTTTCTATCACCGCACTGTTAACACAATACATTTGTCCTTGTGATAGAACTGTACCTGAGTGACAGGGCTTTAGCTTGTGCCTTCACCTTTTCTGCTACTGGTAATGTCAAGTTACATCTCTGATGAGCAAGGAGCGGCGATCCTGCAATTATTTTCCCACCATTACCTTCAGAGAAGAGACCACACATCAGGTGAATGGAAATGAAATGTGACTTTTTCTTCTTTCTGGTATTTTCAGACACTACCTTGTCTGCTTTAAAATGGTCACAAGAGGATTCACCTACCCATGAGGGCTTTGTTAATAAATGGACTAGGATCTGATGCAGCGCAGGGGAAATGTTTATATGCATTCTAACTGCTTCTGACAAATGTCTACTAAAATCTAGATAAATAAATGTAGGCGTATTCCCTTTACAGGATCTGTTTATCCTGGAACCACCACTGTGGCTTGAAACTAATGTAATTTAAAGTGGGTTGTGTCACTTCAGCAAATAGCATTTATCATGTAGAATAAGTTATTACAAGGCACTTACTAATGTATTGTGATTGTCCATATTGCCTCCTTTGCTGGCTGGATTCAGTTTTCCATCATATAATACCCTGTTCGTTTCCATGGTTATGACCACCCTGCAATCCAGCAGCAGTGTCTGTGCTTGCACACTGTGCACATAATTCCTCATGAATTAACCCCTGAAAGCCCTCTCTATTATTCTCAGATGCCACGATCAGTGATGAACGTGGCATTTGAGAGGTTCAATGATGGGGAGTGGCACAATTGCTGTTCCCTGTCATTGCCCCCGTTACTTACAAAGGAATGCGCTTTGTGACGTAGTAATTGTGAAATTCGAAGCAGCCGAATTGAATTTTTCAGAAATTCACTCAATGCAGTAATTGATTTTTCCATCAGCACCCTGTGGTTCTCCAAGGTTAATATTCACTTTAAGCAGCTATTTCTATCCCTTTGCAGTCACAAGCAGGCTATATTCAACATGACAAGCCACAAGCCGTACATTAAATGCTGTGCTTTACAGCATATATATGATTTACTATGTTACTCTGCTTCCCTGTGTTTAAATGGCAGTGTTGTAATGGTTCTCAAGTGTTTTATGAGGATATACGAGACGCACTTGAGCTTTATTTTTACTGTATTTTCAATAGACCTTTTTATGAGTTTTACTTTTAATGGATGGGCACTTTATGGTCAACTCATTTTTGTGGTTTGGCTTATGTAGTTAAAAAGAAGATATTTTTTTTTCTTGTGGTATAGTAAAAGTAGTAATATCTGAAGTTAATATCCCATGTCTTATTGCATAGTTAATCAGATATTAAGGAGTATTCCAGGGTTTTAATATCCTATCCTCAGAATTGGCCATCAATATCTGATCAGCAGGGGGTCTGACAACCCATGTCCCTACAGTGGAGTGGAAGGAGATGGTTAAAGCAGCACTGCTCCCATCCTCTTCAGCGGGGGCAGCACTGCAGTCACCAGCACCATCCACTGCACAATGAACATTTCTGTGTATTTCTGGTGACAACTTCAGGCACTATTCTAAAAACCTGATTATCAAGGGTGTGGAGTGTCGGTGAGAATATGCCGTCGATATTCATGATTGTGGAATACCCTTTTTATTATTAGGCTTCCTCCATAGTAAGACACTACATACAGTGTAGTAGGCTGAATGATATCTCAACATGTAACGATTCATCTGCTGCCATCTTATGGACAAGAGTGCTATTTGGGTAATACAGAAGATTGGCCAAGTAAGGGGCATAATTTCACTACTCTAGAAAATGGTGCAAAAATGAGAAAAAGGATACATTAGTAAGCCTACTTTCACACCAGCGTTTTGCTGGACCGTCATGAGCGGATCTGGTTGTATTATCTTTAAAATAGCCAAGACAGATCTGTCATGAATTCCATTGAAAGTCAATGGGGGACGGATCAGTCTTCTATTGTGTCCGAGAAAACGGATCCGTCCCCGTTGACTTACATTGTGAATCATGACAGATCTGTCATGCTCCGCACTAGATTGTGGACAGAAAAATGCTGCTTGCAGCGATATTCTATCCATGATGGGGACGCAGCCAAACGGAATGGAATGCATTTTGGAGCACTCTGTTTCGTTCAGTTTAGTTTTTTCCCCATTGACAATGAATGGGGACAAAACGGAAGCGTTTTCACCCGCTATTGAGATCCTATGACGGCTCTCAATAGCAGAAAGGGAAAATGCAGATGTGAAAGTAGCCTAAGTAGCTTATAATCATCAATAGTATTCACTGTTTTACGTTAGCAATAAAGTCGCTAACCCAAATAACACCCACAGTGTTAGTGACCAGAATGGCAGTGTAAAATTCATAAGACAATACAAAATGCATGATGTTTAAATATAAATCACAGCTCACATTTGTCGTAATGCTGGTATTTTCTCAACCAGCTGATCAGTGGGGGTTCCAGCAGGTGTCGGACCCCCACAGATCAGATACTGATGACTTATCCAGTGGATAGATTATCAGTATTAAAATCTCAGAAAACCCTTTTAACTTATAGCTGGCATCTATGGCAGCTCGTAGCTGACTTAGACTTCAGTTTCTGGCGCATGGACTGACAGAAATGCAACTAATGGTTTAAAGGGGTTGTCCGGGTTCAGGGCTAAACCCGGATATATGCTATTTTTTTACTACATATGAGTGGAGCATTGGAACATTTCCTTGTTTCCGATGGTCCCTCTTGCCTTGCACTGTATCACAAGGTCTGTTTGTTTATTGCCAGTGATGTACTGGGCTTCCCCACACTATGCCAGGCTGAGACTTCTGCCTAGCAGTGGGCCCAGCAACATCACTGGCACATATGAATGCTCTATAACTCTGCCCTAGGCTGTTTTGGAGGCATTTACTATGCTACTTTGCATAGTACCCACCTCCAAAACAGCCTCTGGCAGTGCTAGAAGCCGCTAATATGTGCCGGTCAAGTAACTGGGCTCACTGCTAAGTGGAAGTCTCCGCCTAGCATAGTGAAGAGAAGCCTGGAACGTCACCGGCAGTATACAGACCTTGTGCTGCATGATACCGTGCAAGGCAAGGGGAGCATCGAAGCTAGGGAATGCCTCGATTTCCACTCATATGTAGTAAAAGAATACAGAATAGCTTATATACATGTTCAGCCCTGAACACCTAACTCCAGCGCACATGGATCCAGACAGGCATATAGAAACGCCAGTCTTGATAAATCTCCCTGCTTGTCTTAAACTGGATATAAACATTCAATGATAGTCGGCCGTCAGCTGTCTCTCTCAACTCCCTCCCAACTCCTCCATACACATAGACGTTCGGTTTGGCCGAGCATGTATGTTTGTTCAATTGGGAGAGTGGAGAAAGCTGCCAGACACCTCTGGAGGCGACTTATCTCCAGAGAGATCAAAAGGGTTAGCTGAAATAATTAATTTCCACCCACATCATTTGTTGGGATAAAGTCTGGAGCTCCCCATACACATTAGTTGTTAGTAGAACCAGCCGTTCTTGGCAGGTTTGACCAACAAAACACCAATGTATACAGGGCCTTTAGACTTTGTTCTGTTTTTCACTACTGTTATGTAACAGGAACTTGTTTGTGACCAAAATGTGTTTTATATTCCCCGTGCACTTAGCAGTTACAATCCTGTATTTAATTTACATAACTCTTCTCAGTTTTAGATGATTCTTAAGTGCTCCGATGAGAGAGAAATACTTTGAAAATTGTCTCTGAGATCGCAGATAAGTGCACATTGTACCCAATGCAAACATTTTCCGAGTGTGATAAATCCCTGTTTTAAACTCAGATTGTTTTCTTTTCCTATTGCTATATATTTTTTTCAATATTTTATAGTTAACATTCTTCAGTGTTTTAGATTGGGGCTACCTGGCGACATGCGTCACACAACATTTATTGTAATGATAGTCTGTGGTGTTGCACTGTGACTATGACACAACAGTCACAAAAAATCCATCCAAGTTTTTGGCTAACTGTCACAGTCACAGCTGGTCACAGTACAACACCATAGACTATCAATAAATGTTGCACAATATTGGTGTGATACGAATGTGGCGCGATACAGGACGCAATGTAGCTGTACCCTTTTTTGCATCACAAATGTCACCGTGTAGCCCTAGCCTTAAAAGATGGATGCCCCAGTTACAGTGGATGCCCCAGTTACAGTGGAAATATAAAAAAAAAAGTGTCAGTGTCCCCTAGAGGTCTTTTTATCACATCTTCGGGGACATATTTTGTGCAAGATATATATATATTAAAAACAAGACTTTACATATTTATCAAAACACCAAATAGGGAACCCATTTGAATAATTTATTTTGGTCTCAATTTGCAAATCTAAAGATTTTTTGAAGTATTCCCCAGATAACTGAAAAAGGAAAGAAAAGTTCTCTAAAATATATTAATAAAGAAACCTACATGCCACATTAAAAAAACATAGCAAAAAACACTGGTAGCTTGACAAATAAAACGAAGTTAGGGACTTTAAAACAACACTTGGGCTAAATCACAAAAAAAAAAACAGTTATTAAAGGGGTTATCCAGGAATTGTTAACGAAGACCTATCCTTATCACATTGGCAGGGGTCCAAGTCCCAGCACCCCAACCATTTAGCTGTTTCAGGCAGCCACCAGGCTCACTGGAGCTGTGGTGAGAGCTACCAGCTCCCAGCAGTTTTCCAAGGACAGCACCTTCTATTGTATAGTGTCTGTGCTTGTTATTGCTGCTCAGCCCTATTGACTTAAATAGGGCTGAGCTGCAACTAGGCCATGTGACTAATATACGGTAATACATAGCCTAGAAAGAGCACTAGCCTCTTTTGGCAGTTGATCATCAGGGTGTCCTGAAGATAGTTCATCAATATAAATTCCCGAATAACCCATATAAGTTTTTTCCAGACTTTGTCATTAAGGGGTTAAACACCGCCTTTCTTTATTTCTCACTGCCATGTTAACCATAGTCATTTCATTTAGGTGGAGTACTGAGTACCAAATGTAGAGTTTGATGTTGGTGAGGGACAAATCCAAGACAATAACCTAGTTGAAACAGTAAAGATTGGACACGAGCATTGTTGTTTGTCCATGATTTTGTCGAGGCTGCTGTATTGGTTTGGTTGTTGAACCAATTAATTCACTTCAAAACCTACAAAGATGTTTATTCTCTCTTCCATTAGAAAGATACATGATGTAAATTTTAGATAGCCTTCACTAAATTGTCAGTTATCCACTCCCTTCTGGACCTCAACTGGGTCAGGTGTACCTTTCTAACAGGCCAGAGTAGTGGCCTGTGGAAGTTCTTTAATTTTTTTACAGGATGAAGCAAAACTTTAGACATATCCTTTTAACTTTATGTAATTTGCAGAAAATTGACTTATAGTGTATGAAAGTATTACTTGGGAGGGAGTTTGCACTATTTGGTGGAGGAAACATTTTTGGCTGCCTTTTTGAAATTCACTATATAGAATTCAGGTTCTCCATTGAGAAGGGGGTAATGTCGTACATTAGTCGTAGCTAGAATTTACTCAGAAACAAACCGGAAGTGTCAGAGGTCATACAATATATCAGTCTTAGCCGGAATTTGCCCAAAAACACACTATAATTTGTAGAAAAATGACTTCCTGTGTGTGAAAGTATTGATTGAGAGAGAGGCTACATTACTTGGTGGTAGAAACGTATTCAGACACCATTTTGAATTCCATCATATAGAATTCTGCTCAAGTTTCATCAATCTTAGCTAGAATTTACTCAGAAACTAACTGGAAGTGTCAGTTTTGACTTATCTTTGTTTAGGAAATAAGTAAGTTCAAAGTTTACTAAAGTGCTTCACATGATGTGTTCTATGCATCCACCCTGCCGGATATTCATGGTTTAATGTCTAATCCAGTCTTCATGAACATGCTGAAGAACCGCAGGTGATACTTCTTCACATTACTGGAAGATTCACCATTTTAGGTGAGCCATATTGTGCACCTGAAAAAGCAGGTCCTACAGTGCTGTGAAGTATCACCTACCATTCTTCAGCATGTTCACGAAGACTGGATCAAATGTTAAACCATGAGCATCCGGCAGAATGGTGGACACATAGAACACGTCATGTAAAGCACTTTAGTAAACTTTGACCTTCCTTAATTCTTAAACCACTTTTGCATCATCCTGTATATTTAAGTCTATCCAAATTAAATATTTATACAGTCATGGCCAAAAGTTTTGAGAATGATACAAATATTAATTTTTACAAAGTCTACTGCTTCAGTTTTTATAATGGCAATTTGCATATACTCCAGAATGTTATAAAGAGTGATCAGCTTAACAGCAATTACTTGCAAAGTCAATATTTGCCTAGAAAATGAACTTTATCCCCCAAAACACATTTCAACATCATTGTAGCCCTGCCTTAAAAGGACCAGCTAACATCGTTTCAGTGATTGCTCCATTAACACAGGTGTGGGTGTTGATGAGGACAGAGCTGGAGATCAATCTGTCATGATTAAGTAAGAATGACACCACTGGACACTTCAAAAGGAGGCTGGTGCTTGGCATCATTGTTTCTCTTCTGTTAACCATGGTTATCTCTAAAGAAACACGTGCAGTCATCATTGCACTACACAAAAATGGCCTAACAGGGAAGAGTATCGCAGCTAGAAAGATTGCACCTCAGTCAACAATCTATCGCATCATCAAGAACTTCAAGGAGAGAGGTTCCATTGTTGCCAAAAAGGCTCCAGGGCGCCCAAGAAAGAACAGCAAGCGCCAGGACCGTCTCTTAAAAGTGTTTCAGCTGCGGGATCGGGCTACCAGCAGTGCAGAGCTTGCTCAGGAATGGCAGCAGGCAGGTGTGAGTGCATCTGCACGCACTGTGAGGCGGAGACTCTTGGAGCAAGGCCTGGTCTCAAGGAGGGCAGCAAAGAAGCCACTTCTCTCCAGAAAAAACATCAGGTACAGACTGATATTCTGCAAAAGGTACAGGGAGTGGACTGCTGAGGACTGCGGTAAAGTCATTTTCTCTGATGAATCCCCTTTTCGATTGTTTGGGACATCTGGAAAACGGCTTATTCGGAGAAGACGAGGTGAGCGCTACCACCAGTCTTGTCTCATGCCAACTGTAAAGCATCCTGAAACCATTCATGTGTGGGGTTGCTTCTCAGCCAAGGGAATCGGCTCTCTCACAGTCTTGCCTAAAAACACAGCCATGAATAAAGAATGGTACCAGAATGTCCTCCGAGAACAACTTCTCCCAACCGTCCAAGAGCAGTTTGACGATCAACAATGCCTTTTCCAGCATGATGGAGCACCTTGCCATAAAGCAAAGGTGATAACTAAATGGCTCAGGGAACAAAACATAGAGATTTTGGGTCCATGGCCTGGAAACTCCCCAGATCTTAATCCCATTGAGAACTTGTGGTCAATCATCAAGAGACGGGTGGACAAACAAAAACCTACAAATTCTGACAAAATGCAAGCATTGATTGTGCAAGAATGGACTGCTATCAGTCAGGATTTGGTCCAGAAGTTGATTGAGAGCATGCCAGGGAGAATTGCAGAGGTCCTGAAGAAGAAGGGTCAACACTGCAAATATTGACTTACTGCATTAACTCATTCTAACTGTCAATATAAGCTTTTGTTACTCATAATATGATTGCAATTATATTTCTGTATGTGATAAAAACATCTGACAAACACACATAAAAACCAGAGGGCAGCAGATCATGTGAAAATATAATATTTGTGTCATTCTCAAAACTTTTGGCCATGACTGTACATAAGAGCTACAGTATTAAAATGTGTTACGAATACCGTGACAAAATGTAATTAAATGTAGTGATTCGGAAGCTTTACTTTTAAGTATACTTTTAATTAATTCTGGCTTACAGACTTTCTGTTTACTTAAGCCCTGCATGGCCTCATCCACCCTCCATAGCAGCAATGAAGGACATTTTTGGGACATGTGATAAGAGGCACTCGATATACTTGTCAGAAGGGTTCTCTTGGGGACAGCTGATGGATTTCTTTTAAATTATTAACATTCCACAGTGAAGGCCGTTCTCCTCTATCATGTACCATTCTAAAAATGTCTTGAAGACTAAATATTACAACACTTTGCTGAAGGGGTAATGAGTGTGATTAAGCCTTCTGTAAGTCTGAGTGTTGATATGTTTTATTCCACATCATAACAACTCTATACTTCTTGGCATTAAAGGTACCTGCTCACGGTGGAGATTTTTATGCAGAAAATCAGCATGAAATCCACATTTATCATGGTTTTAGTGCATTTTTTGTGTGTTTTTATGCAGTTTTTGTTGCAGATTTTTCTGTTTTTGTTAACATCCCCATTGAAGTCTGTGGGGAAAACAGCTCTACAGAAGGTGCGGAATTGCACAAGCAATAGACATGCAAATGATGTGCACGGAAGGAGAAAGCAAAGTGTATATGAAATTTGTACTACGGTACACTGTGTTTTTTCTGCGCAAAAATCCATCCAGAAAAAGCCTATAAAAAAAGCCTATAAAAAAATTGGTCATTTAGTTTACTGAATATCCAATCAAGCTTTAAAATATGTAAGAACAAGGTTACTTTTTTTCTATAAAGTGTCCAATCTGTCCCAAAGAGAATGCCCCATCAAGAGATTTCGGCAGTTTAGGCATATGGACATGATAACTGGGGGTCTCCTTCTTGGCACCTCCCTTAGACAGACCAAAAAGCTGCTAAGTAAGGTTCCATTCACACGTCCGTATAATGTGTCCGCATCCTTTCCGCATCCGTTTCCGCAATTGCGGACAATTATGCGGATAGGATGCGGACCCATTCATTTCAATGGGTCCCGAAAAAATGCGGACAGTACACCGTGTGGTGTCCACATCCGTGTGTCTGTTCCGACTGTCCGCATAAAGAAATCCTCCTGTCCTACTTTTCTCCGGAATTGCGGTCCGTAGCACAATGAAAGTCTATGGATCCACAAAAAATGCGGAAAGGCATCCGCATGTCATCCATATTTGCGGATTCCGTTCCAGGAGGGGAGAAAAAAAAAATAAAGGTACAGATGTTATTCATCCTTCCGTTTTTTGTGATCCGCAAAAAACGGATGACATATGGATATATCCTTTCCGTTTTTTATGGAAAAATGGAACGGATGTCCTGGAAAAGAGTTTTTTGCGGAACAACGAACACAAAAAACTGACCGTTTCCAGGATGTGCACAAATACGGACATGTGAATGAAGCCTAAAAGCGATACCTATTATTACATAGTCAGCCATTCATTTAAAGAGGTTTCTTTAATAAAAAAAAAAGGTCACAGTGGGTTGAAGATAACTATCATTACTCACCTCACCAATTCCCTCACCGCTCCCATTCCACAGATACATTGGCTTCTGCTGTTCACTTTCTGGTCCCGGGCTTGCCACTCAGGAAATAGTTTGGACTACTTACTAAGCCATTCACTGAATGAGACAGGTCACTGCTGTGCCCAGTGATTGGTTCAGTAGGGAGGTCCAAGCCATTTCTTCTTATGCCGAGTCCAGGACCAGGAAATGAAGAGCAGTGTTGACTAGAGCAGTGTTGGGATGGCAGGAGCAGGGAATCAGTGAGGTAATAATAAGTACCAGTAATAATTATTTCTTATTTTTAACCCATTATGCTTAATTTTTTAAATGATTCCCTTGGAAAACCTTAAAACCTTTGGTTGCATGATCTCCCCACCCCATTACATCTGATATCTTTTCCAAAAGACTGACCCATGGCTAGCGGCTATGTTGACAGAAGGAATTATCTTTATTGAGATAACCTCTTTATCATTTTAAATCTGTCACCAGCGACATCCCTATCCAACTGATTGCATAGACACATAGCTGTGATTCACCTGATTAAAGTGCTGTTTTCGTCTGTTCCCAAGTTATCCATTCCCAAGTTATAATACTTTTTCTCAATATGCAAATTAGGTGTCAAGAACAACTTCAAGCAGAAATGAAAATTATTAACATCCCTTATGCATAGGTTGTAGTGCAGTATAAATTCAAACAGACTAAAGTTTTTCAAGTAATTTTATTAGGCCAAGAGTTAATGGGATTTCCAAAGGGTACAATATTGATGACCTATATTCAGGATAGGTCAACAATATATGATCAGTGGGGGTCCAGCTCCTGGAACCCCCATCAATCAGCTATTTGAAGAATCTTCAGTGCTCCAATGAGTCCTGTGGCCTCTTCCCAGCATACCAAGCACAGCACCCTACATTGTATAGTGGCTGTGTTTGGTATTGCAGCTCAGGCTCATTCACTTGAATAGGATTGAGCTGCACAACAGAGCCCCCCGACCTCTTCAAACAGCTGATTCATGGGAGTGCCAGGAGTTGAACCCTCACTGATCAGATATTAACATTTTACTCTCTGAAAACCCCCAGTTAAAGTGACAGCCTCTGCTCCAAGCCACAAAACGTGCTCAAAACAGCAGTCATCTTTCGTTCTCCACTCCTGTACCTAGGTTACACACAACTATTAGGTTAAATTTATGAGCATGGGGGAATGCATTTATTAGTAAAAAGTCACAGAATTGTAATTTGGAAAAATATATGAAATTTGACAGATATTGGGACCAGAGCTCCATATGTGTTATTTCACTGTAACTGAAAATGTTATATCCTTATTGTGGTGGCCCTCTATATAAGATGGGTATTGGCAGTGGGTTGATAAAAAAAATTGTGTCATTCTTGCTTATAGCAACAAATTAGATTTCCGCTTTTAGTTTTCCAGAGCAGTGAAGAGTTGTTATGGACAACATTGGCTGTAGGTTTTATACTGTGACCCCCCCCCCCCGTGTATCCCTGTAGAAAGTTGTCTTAAAACATTAGGATGAAGGTGTACCTCGCAGTTATTAGGGAGTTGGAAATTTACTGCCAGTTGTGGATGCATATTCCCTATTGGAAGTTTTTTTTTTTAGCAGGAAAAAAATCTTGCTAAAAATGCCTGTGGCTTATAGTCTGCAGTGCTAGACCTCCCTGCCTGCTTTGTTAATGATCCAGCATAGTGCTCATACCGCACTTTGCTGGATCAGAAATAGAGCTATACCTCTGCGCACTCCTCTCTGCCCGCACCGATCTGTGTGATTAGTACAGGCAGGAGAGGAGGGTGAATGATCATTCAGCTCATAGAGAGGACTGTAAAAAACACCTCCCTCCCCATGCTGAAGGTTCAGGCAGCAGGAAAATACATGAAAGCTCTGACTTAAGCCCTCCCTAAGGCCGCCAGACAGGACATACCAGTCTAATGCATCAAAAATTAGCTGTGTAATTGGTCTCGATGCATCTGGAAATAAAATTTCAATAGATATTGATAATAACAGACTAATTTTATGAAGTCATACTCTCTTCTATCTTTCTTCTACTTTTTGTAAAGCTTATTTGTCCGCATAGGAGCTGTAGGCAGAAGGTTGCGGAAATTTTGAGTGTTGAGAAAGTTTTAGTATTCTATTCATTGGAGTAATTAAAATGTGTCACTCTTGTTTTGTCCAATCCTTTAAATGTGATGCCCTAAAGAAGGTTTGATGAACCCCTCGTCATATCTTGTACATTTATTATATACTTTATGGGTAAAGTTTGCTCAGACTTCTGGACTGATAACTGTTCCAGGACCAATGACTCCAATATTTGGTAATCCAAGGATCTTTGACAAGAGGTCAGAAGGGAGATTTCTCTTGGCTTCACATTTGGACCCAGTCCCGAGGGTGAAGGATGTGCTGGAAAACACAGTGTTCCGTCCCTTAAGTGCATTGCAGATATGAGTGAGAATCATCCAGGCACTTGGCTTCAATATTTTCAACTAAGGAACCAGAGGTTAGCGCCACTGACATCTCTATCCGTACAGCTCAAACCATTTGAAATAATGTGTCTATCAGATAATATTCCAAATCACATACTGTCTAAAATGTATGGGTTGCTGACCTATGAAGAGACAAGGGACAGTAAACCTAACTTTGCAGTACAATGGGAGAAGTGTTTAAAAAAAGAATACACCCCAGAACAATGGAGAAAACTATTTATGGCTGCTCATAAAGGCTTTACAGCAATTAGGATACAAGAGCTGAATTATAAGATTATTTCATGTTGGTATGAAACGCCAGAAAAATTGCACCATTATATCCCCTCAGTTTCTAGTATATGTTGGAGATGTTGTAGAGATGAGGGAACAATGTTACATATTTGGTGGGGTTGTCCCCTGATTCAGCCACTGTAGAAAGAAGTAATACTCTTATGTAATTTTTTGTACAGTGAGTCAGTTATTATTAGAGAAGAGAATGCATTGTTATTTTTTCCTGTAACAATTAAAAAAGGTTCAACTGATTCTTTGTTAACTATTTTCCTGACGGCAATTCGACAACTTATATCAAGGAAGTGGAAATGTAATGGACCAATATCCAGAGCAGAATGGGTGGAGTTGGTAAGCTTTTTGAGGAGAACCCGAGGAGGTAAAGGCATCCGATGAAGGTAAATTATTGGAATATGAAAAAAAATGGAGCAGTTGGGATTGGTTTACCTCCTCAGGGTTCTTTCTTAAAGGGGTTATCCCACGAATAATGTAAAAAATGAAAATCAGACATCATATAGTCCATGACAATACCTTTCTAACAAAGCTAGAACCAGCCATGTACCTCACATGGACCCAGAGATCTCCCCATTCATTGATCTGCTAGATTTATATCAAGCTGACAGCTCAAGGGGAGTGTCTTTTCTGCTGCAGCTAAGGAGGCGTGTCTCAGCTCTGCCTATCACAGCTCAGTAGGCAGTTAAAAGTTGAAACTGAGCATGTGCGGCCTGCTCAGTGAATAGGTCAAAGAAATAAGAAATTAAGTGGTCCTATACAGATACATGTTACTGAATAACTCAGTAGCTATACAAAATTTTTAATGACATGCAATTACAAAAGTATTCAGATCCAGGTGCTGGTTTGAAAACTGTAGAATATTTTTCGTGAGACAACCCCTTTAACTGGCTTACGCAAGGGTCCATGATGCACAATGAGTAAACAGGACTGTGGGGTTTATTGTCAACACTGCTCTTGATTGATTAATTATTAAATTATTTAGTATTTAATACTTATTACTTAGAACTTAGTATTATGTATTAGGTAAGCTCGTAATAGGGAAATATTTATTTATTTTTTTTCCTTATTATTTTTTTTTCTGATTGTTAAAAATAAAAATAATAATGTGTAATGTATTTATGATTAAGTTTTGGATTGAATAAAGATCTATTGAACGATAAATGTGAGGACCTATTTTCAGGCTAGGCCATTGCTGTCTTATGTGCAAGAATCTGACGCCCCACCCTCAGGTGAACAGCCATTTTGCAGTAGCTCTGGCATCAGAACTCTGCGCAGGAACTACACAGATCCATCAGTTATGTAGTGAACTGAACTACTTAATGCAGCACTGTTCCCATTCACTAGCCTGAGTATAGCCTCTAGAGATGAGCGAATCATGCAAAAATTTTATTCGGCGAACATTCGCCGACCCCTGGCTTCTTATGGATACTGTATCAGCAGATGACAGCAGATCATCTGGCTGATACTGAGATGAGCTGGACCCCTTTTGCTTATCCATTCCAGACATTTTTCAATTCACCCTGTGACCCTGCAGCTGGTCTTTGTCCCTGTATCTCCCTGTCTCTCCCTATCTCTCCCTGTCTCTCTCTCCCTGCCTGATTAATTACTAGCCCTGAACTGGCCCTGCACTTGCCCTGCAGTATCCCTGATATGTGTAATATGGATTCCCAGAGCAATTACACCCTAATTTTCACAAAACAGATCTCAGAGTCTCAGAACTTCACACACAGTGCTTCTGTTTGTCTCAGCAGTCGCAGCAGAAGTGATGCGTCACTGGCTTACCGAGCCTGAGCCAATCAGAGCAAGCCCTGCCCACTAGGTCAGTTGACCGCTTTCTTCCCGGGCTTTTGCACACAATAAACTAACTAAAAGTAAAATTTCGCTAATGAATTGAATTGAATTCGTATGCAACAGTAACTTATACGTAGCAATAGCGTATAATTTATAGGACAAACTACGTAGCGAATGCGCACAAAGCTGAAGCGAATCACCTAATTTTCGGATTCGCTTCGCAGCTAAAAATTTCCAAGATTCGATACGAATCAACGAATCGGCGAATAGATTCGCTCATCTCTAATAGCCATCACTTGTAAAGGTTTGAACAACCCCTTAAATTAAAAAAAAAAAAAAAGCTTTCTTGAAAGTCTCCTTTACTTTGTAGTTAGTTTAATTTTTCAAATATTTGTTGCTGAAAATTGCAGAATTTCAGGCAATAAAAATAGCTAAATTCTTGGCTTTTTGCATGAAATTGGAGCATTTGTACTTCTTCTCAGTGTTTTTTTTTTTTGCCTTGTTGCTCATCTTGACATATTATCTGATAAACCAGGATCAATAATCCTCCTATGTCCGTTCCAGTTAAAGTAATTGTAGTTTTACAAGCCCATCTCTCTGGAGCCTGTCATACGTTGATTGGTCAAGACAGGTTCTTAACAAAGATGTGTAGTGAAGCAAATGACTCTGCTTTTTAAATGCCACAGGCAGCTCTGCTAACTAACCTGTAAAATGTACTGACTGGCTGCTGATCATGTTTAAGGCTCCCATGTGCCCCATTTATCCCAAGACAGTTCTACTACTAGCCACAGGAAATCTTAACTCCCGAGGTCTATTTTTCACAGATACTGTATTTCCTTAAAGCAAAATTGCACCTTTTAACACATTTGAAATATAAATTTAAAGTTGAGTAACTTTGCAAAATTACCAGTTTATGTTTTCTTCCTTTCTTTCAAGTTTCTTTAGCCTCTGTACATATCACAGTTTCAATATACACTTGACACATTTTTTGAAGTATTTGTCGAAATGCCTATTTGCCAAACATATGCTAAAAGAGTCTACATGACATATGTCTAGTTGTATACATCAGTATGGCATAGGGGTTATTTGGGCTACAGATATTGATGAGTTATGCTCAGGATAGGTCATCTATATCAGATCGGGGTCGCACCCACCAATAGGCTGGTTGGGGCAGTCACTGTGCCAGAAATTATATAGTGTGTGGGGTGGAATCATATGGCTCTGTATATTGTGTAGTTTCCAGTGCGGACATACTACACCTCAGCTCCCATTCATTTGAATGGAAGAAGAGCTGCAGTACCCTGGCGCCGCCACTACACACCGCATGGAGCTGTCTGCTTCCAGCTTCATGCACTGTATAATTTCCTGTGCTGGCGGCTGCCCAAAACAGCTGATCGGTCGGGGTTTCGGATGTTGTGCCCTGAGGCGAGGTGAACATATGCTCTGCTTTCAGTCACAGACTTTACCCTATAGCCTGCTGAGAAATACAGAAGGTCACTACAGACTTATAAGGTATGCCAAACTTTGAGCACCATTTCACAAAGTTAAATAATAAGTTAATTAACTTTGTAGATACATTGTACTGGCAATCCTGGCTACTTCTTGCTCCAGAGCTGTATTTATAAATCTGCTGGTTCATACTGGAAACAGGTGACAAGCATGATGATAGATACACCCTTAACAGCGGCGTTCAGACTGTATTGGCTGTGTAGTTGAACTGGGTACAGCCACCAGAATACACAGTATGTTATATCATTAAATTTTTTATTCAGAGGATTCCCCTAATGTGCTCTTTCTGATCCAAGTAATTGTAACATTTTATCAAAACTGGTATAAAGGAGAATTGGAGTAGTTCCCTGTAGGAACCTATCAGAATCCAGCTCTCTGGTTGGTTGCCCATCTGGTTGGTTGCTATGGTCAGCTCTTATGAAGGCCACTTTCACGCTGTCAGTATTTATCAGTATTGTGCAACAGTATTTGTAGGCCAAAACCAGACAAGGAACCTACAGAATAATAATAGAATGGCAAAATTTGTAATTTGTCTCTTCCATGTTATAGAATTACCACTGGTTTTGGCTTAAAAATGCTGATGCAAAATACTGACAAAATACTGACTGTATGAAAGTGGCCTTAAAATGGCTGTCCAGTTTTTCTAACCCCTCCTCAGCCAGACCTGTTAAGAGCTTTACACTTAACTTCTCCCCGCTGTTCCATTTTGGCTCAATGGCTACCAAGCTGTCCACTGGACTTCTGGTCTCTTCCTGTTTAATTCCTCACAAATGGGGTCACGTTTGCCACTACAGCCAATGACTGACCTTAGTGGGGATGTGTCCCCAAGAGTCATGCCCTTGCTGGATCACATGCTGCTTAGGTACACTTCACTGAGGACTTAATTGCTGAGGACGGACATTGGCTGCAGTGGCGTAGGTGGCATAGTCCATGAGAAAGTTGACAGGCAAGGACCATGGTTCCGGTGAAGATAGCCCTGGAGCAGGAAAGGAGCAGTAGGTAGCAGGTAATCATAGATCATTTCCCAGGTTCCTCTGGGTGTGTGGGTGTGTGTGGGTGTGTGTGTGTGTGGGGGGGGGCAGTTGAAAAAAAACAATCCTGAACAACTCCTTTAAGAGAGGGTTTCACAACATTTATCTGTGTTTTTCTTTGTGTTTTTGCAACTTTAATTATTACTTTTCTTAAAAAAAAAAAAAAAAAAACCTGTGGTCAAATGTTACTGCAAAGTCAATGCACACACATTTTTTTTTGCCATTTTCTCCCTAGTATGGACGATCACATGAGCCTGGAAAGAGGGCGGCATGGGGGCTTGCCCTGATTTTGTTACATTACTTTTCCTGAATACAGCAATTCCCGCTATGTGGTCATAAACCTCTGTTTGGGTACTCTCTATAGTTCAGAAGAGAAAAAGCACTATGTGAATTTGAGGCTTAGTTTGGTGGTTTATATAGCACTGGCCAACAACTTAAGGTGAATTAAAATAACAAACCCTGAAGAAGTTACCCCATTTAGAAACCACACCCCTCACACTACTTACCAAGGTGTTCAGCAAGCATTTTGCCCCAACAGTTGTTTTGCAAAAAATGTCATATACAAATTTTCAGGCCACTTGGAACACTTTTGATTCAGGTAGAATCAATTTGGCCACAAATCAATTTTTTTTAAAGAAAAATTGACAAATCGGACACAAAAAAATTTCAAGAAGCTCACTGATCTCTACTTAAAAGTCATTTTCTGCATGTTTTTTAAAGGCACCGAATGACCCAAAATATTTTAGAATCTGGCATTTGACTGGTCCCATTGATGCAAATCATTCAGATAATTATTCAGAGAATTTGCTATATAGTGTTTTTTATAGTGTTCATAACTTTTCTCATTCTAGTGGAACATGATATCCAATAACAAAAGTGACATCTGTGTTTTGTAAAAATGTACTCTTTATGAATGCATGCGCTCATGGTCACAATGTGATTTTTATCCATGTGAAATTTGCTTCTAAAGTTTTGTACCATTTCCAGCAATCAAAGCGACTTTTCAGAAAGTATTGTTGTCAATGACAGTTGCCAGCAGAAGTTATGAGCACCCTTTTATGCCATCTGTTAAATGGGAACATCAGATGTTTTCCTGCCATTCTTTGACTACATAATTAACATCTGGATGGCAAGGGATTTGAGGCGTTGGAATTGTGCAGACAAAGTGGCATACACCTCACTTCTGATCTCCGCTTTATTATACGCTGTTGTCTCACATATCATGTTCCCTGTTTACAGCGTTATATATCTTTTAAATCTCGCTATTTGGTTTTATGTTTGTTGGCTGTGCTAGTGATAGAAAGCAATAAGCAGAATCTAATATATTTTATGTGCCAAAACCATGTAGCTTCAATATGTCACCCTAGTGTAAAGCTGGCCATACACATTAGATAGGAGTTGGTTGATGGTTTAACGCTCTGGTGAGCGTTCGTTTCACAGACAGGGCCACACACATTTTCATCCATATCATCTGTTACAGTTGTTCAAACTGTCCATACGCGTTCAATGAAACTGGGTGATGGACAAAAGATCTTTCTGGGAATGTTTTTTTCAAAGAAAGGTCTTTTGTCCAACTACTAGATGAAAATATTAAACACGGCCAACTCCTTTTCAGACGATAATGGTCTAGGATTGGTTTGCTAAAATTATTGTTCATTTCAACAAACGAACAATTGTTTTGGATGAAATCATCCATTTTTTTCAATTTTAGACTAATATGTATGGTCACCTTACGACCCACTCTACAGAGCTGCTACTGCCAAGCATCTGTGTGGAGCCTAATACCTGAATCAAATCTTCTGACCAATTCATTACAATCCAACTCAATCCAAATAAATTTAAAAAAATGTGGTTATCTTTATTTAAAGTATATTGACATTTGTAATTTTTTTAACACCATTTTTGCATAATTTTTGTGTTTTTTTAACTGTATAATTAATTTTTTAGGCATTTAGGAAAATACCTGAATAATATCATACAGTTGAGAGCAGCACAAAATCAAATTTCCTTGTCTAACTCTAAGGGAGTCATTTACCCCAGTTTTGCACTTGCCCATAGCAGGCACATATTTGCCCTTCTGGTGCATTGACAACTAAAAGATCCAATAGATTTATGAACTCCTTCACACCTTAAACAATGTTTTCATTTCATTTTTTCCTCACCACCTTTTTTTTTTTTTTTTTTTTTTTTACTGTCTGGCACCGTTTAATCAGTGTCGTGCATCATTGTTTTTTGGGTTTTTACGCTGTTCATTGTGTGCCAAAAATACCAAATTTATACAATTTTTTTTATTTAGTTTATGTCATTTAAAAAAAAAATCTTTGCATCACCATTTTCTGACACCAGTAATTATTTTATTGGCCTACAGACCTGCATGAGGGCTCTTTTCTCTTGCAGGGAGAGCTGTAGTTTTTATTGATACCATTTGGGGGTATTGAGCAATTTAGCATTTTTGTAGATTGAATTTTGGACATGTGTTGTTCAGAATAATCAATATTGATTGTGTGAGAGAGACCGGAGAGTAGAGAGACGTTGTGCATTGTGCTGGAACTACAGTGGCTGTAGAATGCAGGTCACAGGACTCTTTTTCTGTTTTTTTTTTTGTTTGGTATATATTTGCGGTCTCTCAAGTGAAGGCACAAACACGTGGTAGTTACAGTCTCTTAAAGGGCACAGCACTGTTGGTAGCTAAACATCTGTAGTACACAGGAACAATAAGTGTATTGATGCTCACTCAAAGGCATAATCTTTAACTGTTTACAGTCAATATTTACAGTCCATATACTAGACGTAAAAGGGGCCTCCCTGTAACAAGATGATATTAGGCCACTTGTCCATCTCGTGGTCTCCACTCATTTGCATTCTTTTTAACCATGTCTTGGTTTCTTGTCACAGAGAGGATACCCTCCTGGCAGCACTGACCCTTACTGAATCTTCTCTAATGGGACTTGCTGGCACTTTGGTTGTCATCATAGGCTCGATACTTGGCCTGGTACTTGGTCTACTCACAGATTGGGTATGCTAAGCATGTGCTTGCTTCCTTTTGGCTGCAGCAGGTACTCTTCCCAGCAGGGCCTGCTTGGTACTCACCGCCAACATGGGAGGAAGTTCCTGACAAGTGGCATGCACCACACTGTGGAATAGAAGCAAAATCATGGCATGACAAAGAGTCCCAGCATTCATCATTTCAGGTGAAGTGGCAGATGTACTCCGACACCATCTTACAAGTAAGGAGTGTCAAGAATGTGAGGTGCATGGGTCACTCAATTGATGAAATCTGTAACTGGTACTTTTCGAAATACAGACTAAATTTCGAATAAAAGTAATAGGTCAGAATGCAAATAATGTGCTTGTATTACCAGTTTACAGATGGCTGCACGCTGCTTTCAATGTCTGCAATGACCCTTTTATGAAGCCAAGGCAGAAATGCTGAGATAGCATACATTTTATGTTGCTCTCCTTAAGTACCTGCTTTTTATTTGAAAGGTGTTTTTAACGATTTGTCTTTTTTACTGCATTTATTTATTATGCTTGCCACTATTAAGATGATGAACAGGACTATAAAGTGACAGGCTCTTCAGAACACACATTTAATTTCATGGGTGCATGTTTACTGTGTGTTTTAAAGGGAAATACTCATAAAGAATACTTTATGGTGTTTTTTTAGTTCTTGAAAAGCTATATTCAGGTGCATGGCTGCAAATGTGGTTTCCAACGTGGTTATGAAACTATGAGTGATATTAAAATAGTTTGTTATGTGAGGTTACATGGATATGAGACTTAAAGTGTACCTGTACTTTAAAAAAAAAAAAAAATTTAATATGTCATGGTGACATATCAAAGGTTTTGATAGGTGAGAGTCCGAGTGCTGGAATGAGAAGAAAGAAGCCCTCACATAAAGAGCTGTCTCTCCTCGCTGCTGAAGATGTGTTGAGTAGAAAGTCTGTGAGGCTGTGTCCAGCTCATTCCCTGCAGAAAGGAGAGATGGAGCCATATGTGAGTACTTCTTTCTCCTTGTTTTAGTGATTGGCGGAGGTCTGAGCACTCAGACCTCCACCAATCTAAATCTTTGGTATATCACTTTCAGAATATCAAAAGTTTTTATACGGCATTGGACCATCGCAGTCATATGAGGTATACGGCTATGTCATCTGTAAACACTGACCAGAGGTGAGGACTGGAGCAGTGGCAGCAAAGGAATTAACTAGTGAGCATTGGATCTTTTTATTTTATCATTACTGCTTTGAGGGGCTTTTTAAATAAGTTGAATATCCATGTTAAGGAGCAAACCAGTGTTTGAGTTTTGTCATTAAAACCTCTAAAACATCTTTAAGGTTCTGTTATATTTTTTAACCTTTGCATCACGGGTTCTGGTATTTTTGACAGAAAGAATAGTGTAGACTGCAAGACTGTTCTGGTCATCAGAAATATTGAGACCTCTGATAGATCCCATTCAAAGTCAATAGTACCCTCAAAGGGGTTCTCCAGGGACTTTTTAAACATGGCCTCCAGCAACCAATCCTAGAATGTGACTAGGATGGGTTGCCTCCAGGTGAACAGCTCCTGTAGGGGCAGGGATATGAGGGGGTTGGGCCTTATTACACTGCTCTTCAGCCCACGTCTTTTGGGGGTGCCCACAGCTGATTGTAATGGTGAAGCAGGGAATTGTTCGCTTCCTGCTCCACCATTCAGCCATTGGCATATTCAGCCATTGGCACACACAGCCAATGGCGTAGCTATAGGGGTCGCAGCGGTCGCAGTTGCGACCGGGACCCTAAGGGCCCCACCTTGCCACTTGCAGGGACGCACCGCCAATTAGGCAAGGTGCGGCGCGGCCCTGCGCACAGTTAGGGGGCAACGGCGGCGGCGTGGCAAAGGAAGATAAGCACAGATGCCTGTGCTGCGGGCAGGGGAGGGAGAGGCGTCCCCCCTGCCCATTCCTCTGATAGGCTACAGGCACTAGGCCTGCAGCCTATCAGAGGCCGGCTCAGGCGGTGAGATGGCGTCATCGCGCCACCTGAGCCGTACAGCAAGGGACACAGGCTGGAAGAGGCCTGCATCGCATCGTTGCCAGCTCCATGGAGGTAAGTATAAGTGTTTATTTTTTTTTTTTATTGGTGCATTCACGGAACGGAGCTCTATTGGGGGCACTGGGGTCATTTGTTACTGGCACTGGGGGCATTTGTTACGGGCACTGGGGGGCATTTCTTACTGGCACTTGGGGGCACTGGGGCATTTCTTACTGGCACATGGGGCACTGGGTGTATTTTTTACTGGCACATGGGAGCACTGGGGGTATTTCTTACTGGCACTGGGGGCATTTCTTACTGGCACATGGGGGCACTGGGGGGCATTTGTTACTGGCACATGAGTCACTGGGGCATTTCTTACTGGCACTTGGGGGCACTGGGGGCATTTATTACTGGCATATAGGGGCACTGGGAGCATTTCTTACTGGTACATGGGGCATTGGGGGCATTTATTACTGGCACATAATTTGGGGGGCATCTATGGAGCTGGGACACTTTTTACTGGCACATGATTTTGGGGGGGAAATCAATGGGGGGGACTTTTGGCGCATTATTGGGGCATTTCTTACTGGCACATAATTTGGGGGGCATCTATGGGGGGAGCACTTCTTACTGGCACATTATTGGGGTGAAATTTTGGGGGCACTTCTGGCACATTATTGGGGCACTTCATACTGGCATATTATTGGGGGGCACTATGGGGGCACTTCTTACTGGCACATTATTGGGGGGCACTATGGGGGCACTTCTTACTGGCACATTATTGGGGGCCACTATGAGGACACTTCTTACTGGCACATTATTGAGGTGCACTATGGGGACACTTCTTACTGGCACATTATTGGGGGCACTTCTTACTGGCACATTGGAAGCATTATTACTTCTGGGGCACAGTGGGAACATTAGTACTGTTGGGGGCTCTATTACTAACAAGTGCACTCTGGCAGAGAATTATTAGTTGGGACTTTGGGGAGCACTATTACTATGGGGGCACTATTACTGTGGGGTGCACCCTGGCACAGTATCAGCATAGCACAGTTATTTCTGGGGGACATTATGTTTACACTATTACTGTCAGGGGCACTATTTGCTGGGCACAGTTATTTTAGGACACTGTGTGCCAATAATTATTGAAGGGAGGATGATGGAAAAGTAATAAACTAAGCTTTTTTTCTGTCAAACTGCAGAGATGAGAAATGGCTGAAAAATGGAGGTCTGGTCTGAAAGGAGAAGATGAGGAAAGAGCAGATCTACATCTGAGGAGATGTCACTGGATGTAAGAGGTATGAGACACTGTATTATACTGGATGTACTAGGTATGGGGCGCTGTATTATACTGGATGTAAGAGGTATGGGGCGCTGCATTATACTTGGATGTAAGAGGTATGGGGTGCTATATTATACTGGATGTACGAGGTATGGGGCGCTGTATTAGGCTACATTCACGCGAATGTTGTGTTTTGCAGTCTGCAAATTGCGGATCTGCAAAAAAAACGGATGATGTTCTGTATGGCATCCGTTTTTTTGGCGGATCCACTGTAACAATACCTATCCTTGTCCGCAAAATGGATAAAAATAGGAATGGACATACAGATGTGGACAGCACACAGTGTTCATTTAAGTGAATGGGTCCGCATCTGAGCCGCAAAATATGCGGATCGGAGGCCGAAAAAACAACTGTTGTGTGAATGTAGCCTTACCCTGTATGTTCTGTAGTGATACACGTAATGTTAGGAGAGAAAAGGTTAGGGTGAGAATTTGGCATGGGGGGGTTCAATTTTTGACTTGGCTGGCAGAAAAGCTAGGTGCACCAGCGCTGAGGGAAAGGGGGGGGCCCAAGCTGAACCCTTGCACCAGGGCCCATGAGCCTTTAGCTACGCCCCTGCACACAGCAATACAATGTCCTCACACATCGCGCTGCTGGTCTGTGTAGGAGCGGGGCATGCTGGAAATCATCCTCTGCTGCTTCTCTTCCTACACAGCAGAGCAATGTGACACAGTATTCTGCTGCTGCTGGGGAGCGCAGATCATAGGAGGAACCAGGTGAGAATTTACTGTTTGTTGTTTTCACTTCCTGTAAAGGGGGGACATATCTTGCAATATCTGCTTTGAGGGGGCACATATCTGAACATATCTACTGTAAGGGGGCACTTATCTTGGCATATCTACTTGAGAGGGCGCGTATCTTGGCATATCTACTGTAAGAGGGCACTTCTGGGCATAGCTACTGTGAGGGGGCACATCTCGGTATAACTACTGGAAGGGATACATCTGGACATATCTACTGTGAAGAGGCACATATCTGGGCATAACTATTGTGTGAGGGCACATATCTGGGCAAAACTACTGTGAGGGGGGCATATCTGGACATAGCAACTGTAAAGGGGCATATATCTGGCCATAGCATTTGTGAAGTGGGTACATGTGGGCATAACTACTGTAAAGGGGCACATCTAGGCATTACTGCTGTGTGCTGGCACAAAGGAGGAATAATCACACCTCAGCTTTCAGCCAATAGTAGCTGTCGGCTCTGTGATCTGTAATGAAGCCACGGGAAAGCCCAACAGGCTAGGTGCCAGCACGGAGTATGAGCAGCCAGAGGAGGCATCATAAGCATAAAGTGGGGCAGTGTGTCTGTAGGATTGGGTACCTCCAGCTAAGCAACCCTCTCCCAGTCGGCAGTATATAACAAATAAGATATTATGATTTTAGGAAAGGGTGGGAAGGGGACTTGAGGGACTGAAATACTGGGTAGGTCAAATAAGTAGGCACGTAAGGACCGATTCACATATACCCACTGCATAGCATGCTCTGTCTATTGCAGTTTATCTGTTTATTGTTTCTGTTAATTGTTTCTCAACTCCAGTCCTCAGGACCCGCCTGCCGATCAGGTTTTCAGGATTTCCTTAGTATTCAGCAGGTGATATATTAGCGTCCATGTATCAGGACTTACCACAGGTATTCATTCTGTGGGATATTCTCAAATCATGACTGAGAGGTGGGCCCTGAGGACTGGAGTTGAGGAACACTGGTCTATTGTATTTGGCAATATCTATAATACATGCAGTTTCATTGCTGCATGCGTCGTGCAAAATGCCATGAGGGGGGACACCAAGACTTTATTGCCCAAGGTCCCACATGAACCTGGAGACGGCTCCGCAGATTGATATATAGTTTTTTGCAAAAACATTCCGTAAACTTATAATTTATTCATCTACTCTAAATTCTTGCTCATTCATGGTTTAGAAGTCCAGTGGACCAGCCTAATTATTGATTGACAGCCTTCCCCTCTATTACTTGATACATAGATAGCTGTCAGTCACTGAATAGGACTACCCACTGGACTCCTAAGCCTGGAATCAGTGGAGATTAAAATGAATAAATTACTGAGCTTTTACTGAATACACAGGTCTACATCACTTTTCCTAACCACATGATAACATCTGATCTTTGTAAATTATTGTGCACTGAATTGAAATATCACATTATTTTATTCTATTCAGGTTCAGTTTTCCCACAAATTGCTGGTATTGTTTTCAGTAACTGGACAGTTCATCATGTGTAAATTTAGTATGATAGTATGATAGTATGATATATCAGCATGATTGACATCTGAGACAAATGAGCTAAAATCTAAAGGCTGAATCATAGAGGCAACCATGAATGGTCCTTTCAAACAAGATTAGGCGAAAACAAGATCAGAACTCTCTTTTAAGTAACATTTAATAGTTACAAGCTCATAGCTCACTGCTACACAATCTTACATGTGGGGTACCTTTTCTGGTGTCTCAACAAACTTGGCAATATCAGGGCCGAAAATGATGTACTCGTAGTTCAAACTTTGTTGACTACTTTTTACAAACTGGGAACAAGTATAAGTGTCAAGTTGCATTTGCTCCATAGTCATCTAAATTACTTCCTTCCAAATCTTAGAGCTCTAAGTAAAGAGGGAAACGCTTCCACCAGAACATGGAAGAACGATCTCAGGTGGAACATAAACATGTGCGGTAATTAGTTATTTATGGAACTATTCATATTTTGGTTAATTTACAAAGTAATGTTTTTGTAGGGCACTACACCAATATTATGTGTTACTATGCTCTTCACAAATATTTCTTAGTTGTAAAATATTTTGACCTGATATATCATTTCTCACTTAATATTTGGAATCAGTACCTTCAAATTGTGTAAGATCAGTACAAATTGTTAGGTGAGCAGAAAAAATTATATTTTCCAGCAAAACTATCTGCTGAGCTTCTCCTGTGCCTACAGATCAAACTCCATGCTCAACTGTACAGGTTCCCTTTAAATAGTTTGTTGGCTTCACTTCCAACTTCAAGTACTGATATCTCCCTAAAGAAGGGATTTCTGGTAGTTCTTCTTTAAGCATAATGGACCATGCTTGGCTACATTGTATCTTTTGACTGTATATCATTTGCAAAATGCATTAAACATTTACAATAATGAACACTTTTTCCACATAAAATACCCCACTGTGTATCAGACCGGTACAATAATGGAAAATGGAAAAATTACAATATGCCGTTATGGATTCAAACTGTTCAAGCTGTTCATTCTTTGTCACCTGGCCGTATCACGCAGAGAAACATTTACTTTAATCCCGTCACTTGTTTTTCATAAATATAACATCACAGAGAGATCAAAAAGAAACATATTCACCATTACTATCATCTGTAATATCTTTTCTTTTTTTATATATTTCATCATTAGATGCTTCTAGAAAGTATTGAATAGTTAAAGAGGGCTACACATATCACTAAACATATTCTACATTTTTCAAACCGGCATCTGGTTCTGAACACTTTTGTAATTGCATGTAATTAAAAATGTAGCATAGCCAATGAACTATTTAGTAAAATTTATCTGTATAGTGCCACCTGCTGTTTGTTGGTTTCCTTATTTTTTTTCCCATCTCACTGAACTGGTCGAACACGCTCAGTTTAAATCTTCAACTTCCACCAGTCATATGATCTGCTAGAAGCTGTGGCAGTTACAGGGAGAGAGCTGCAACAGAAAGGACATGCCTCCTGAGCTGCAAGGCTGCAGATAATGTAGCAGAGCAGTTGGAGCCCTGAATGTCGAAATCTCTGCATCCATGTGAGGTACAGGGCTGGTTCTAGTTTTGTTAGAAAGAGATTGTACTATATGATGTCTGATTTTAATTTTTTACATAAATCGTGGCTTGATCCCTTTAGTATGTTATTACATCAGTCACAAACAGAAAAGATAGAATAAAACTTTTGGGCATTGGGGTATCAGTAGTATTCAAAGATAGTTCTGTCCACAATATTTATCCCACTGTTGCTTGTTTTTGGGATTTTTCTAAATGTTCATATTAAAGGGTTTTCTAGGTTTCCTGCAATCCAGCAGCAGTGCCCGTGCTTGTACACTATAGCAAAAGGCGCTGGCCTCTCTGGTGGCCGGGACTGTAGGAGCATGCAAAGGCATGCCATGCGCAGCAGCTCCCGTCCTAGCCACCCCGTATATGCATTACAGGATGGTCATAACCCCTGGAAACCAGCAGTTTATAGTGAGATGGAAAAATGAATCCAGCCAGCAAAGGAGGCAATATGGACAATCACAATACATTAGTAAGTGCCTTGTATTAACTTTCTCTACATGATAAATGCCACTTACTGAAGTGAGACAACCCCTTTAAGGGAGATTTCCATGGATGCACTTAAAAAAGAAAGGGTTAAAAATAAAAAATAAGCATTGCCCACTTTACCACTTCCCCCGTCGCTGTCGTTCTAACACTGTGATAGCTAACCTCCAGCACTCCAGCTTTGGTAAAACTACAACTCCCAAGGTGCACACTTGCTTGGCTGTTCTCAGAACTCCATAGAAATGAATGGAGCATGCTGGGAGTCGTAGTTTCACCATGGCTGTGCTGCTGGAGGTTAGCCATCACTGTTCTAACACCACTCTAGTCACTGCCACTCTCCACTTCCTGGTTCTGGTTCGGCTTGGAATGCCCATTCAGCCAGTCGTTCATTGGGTCACTTTTGCAGCCAGTGATTGGCTAAACTGACATTCTCAGCCATTTCCTGTGTTCAGCCAGGATCGGAAAGTTGGAGAGCAGCATTGAAAAGGCAGTGGTGGGGGAACGGTGAGGTGAGTAATGTTTATTTTTAATGTTTAAAGAGTAACTACACCTTTGCGTAAAATTTTAAAAAATGTCCCTAATAAAAAAAATTTCTAATATACTTTATTAATTAATTTTGTATTTTTAGCATAATTTTCCCTACCTAAAATGCACCATTCCCTGTGCGCTTAAAACTCAGTTCTCTGTACACTGCTGACTGCTCACTGGTGTACGGAGTATGGGCTGTACACATTTTATGAATGGGGCTGCATAAGCAGGGAGTACAGGCAGGAGCGCACATTGCTGCTCCTGCCCGTAACACACCAAACCCCCCCCCCTGAGGTTTACTTACTCCTGGCATAGCCCATGGGTATCCTGTACCCATGTACTATGCCAGGATTAGCTGAGCGGAGTGGGCTCCTGCTTCCGTCTACTCCACTAAGCTAAGTGTAGACATGAAGTTCTCTTAGCTTAGTGAAGCAGGTAGAAACAGGAGCCCGCTCCGCTCAGCTAATCCTGGCATAGTACATGGGTACAGGGTACCCATGTGCTATGCTAGGAGTTAGTAAGCCTCTGGGGAGCACGGGCAGGAGCAGCAATATGCACTCCTGCCCGTATTCCCTGCTTATGCGGCCCCATTCATAAAGTGCTTACAGCCCGTACTCCGTACACCACTGAGCAGTCAGCAGTGTACAGAGAACTGAGTTTTAAGCGCACAGGGAATGGTGCGCTTTAGGGACGAAAAAGTCTAATAAAAATACAAAATTAATTAATAAAGTATATTAGAAAAACTTTTATTGGGGCATTAGGGAGACCTTATTAAAATTTTACACAAAGATTTAGTTACTCTTTAATCCTTTCTGAACCTTTATAAACCACTTTACGCTTGATTTTAATTAAGTACTGTAACTAGAATCTGTGTAGTAAAATTCAGATGTGTTTGCAATATGGCCATATTTTACATATCAGTATGGTTCTAGTCTTTTAGGATTGTATGTCCTTAGATAGGTTGATTTTTAGTATAGACAATGTTACGGAGAGTATCTGCATGCCATATTTCTGAATGAATTATGTCCCGTTCCCAGAGCAGAAAAAGCCAATTCCAATGCAGTATGCAGATTCCTGACCTCATATATCAGAACTTGTCAAGAGTCGGACATTTGCATATCTCATGGGTCAGGAAGTGTGAATATTCAGACAGCTTCTCCTCATGAAAGAATCATGTAATTTACAGTGGGACACAATTCATTGACACATGACATTGTATTGTTCCCCTAGATCTTCTGTAAAGTAAATTCATTGAGAAGTCAGCACTACTCAAGATCCAACGTTTTTAGGTTTATTCAACAATCCATAAGTCAGCTCCCAGAAAAGAAAAGCTTACGCGTTTCAATCAATCCTTGATCTTAGTCATAATATGAATCACAGTGGAAGATCTGGGCTTGTTTTCTGTTTTTTTTAATGTTCATATTTTTACATAAATGTGGTAGGGGTTGTTTTTAGTTTTTTTTATAATATGCATGAATCTTATTTGTAACCATTCTGCGGAAAATGATTAGCTGAGGCCTGATGGGTTATGCAATGCTGGATCTTCCGCTGTGATGGAAGCTATGACTAAGATCTAGGATTCATCAAAAAGCACAAGTGTTTTTTTTAATGGGACCTTATGTATGAAGTATGGATCATTGAATAAAGCTAAAAACGTTGGCTCTTGAGTGGTGCTGGCTTTTATACAAAACTATTTCATATTATTGCCTTCTGAGGCCACCACGGGCACATTTGGGGAGGACTTATGTAGGCACGGTGAGCTGACTGGACTTTTCTATATTTATCTTCTATAAACTGTGTATCATGTTAAAAGGGTTTTCTAGGATTTTCTGACTGATGACCTATCCAACAGATAGGTCATCACTACCTTATTGGTGGGGATCAGTAACCTGGGATCCCCATCAATCAGCTGTTTGAGAAGGCATCAACACTTGCAGTAACTCTGCAGCCTTCTCTCAGCTCACCAAGCACAGCGCCGTCCATTGTATAGCAGCTGTGCTTGGTATCGCAGCTCAGCCCCATTCACTTCTAAGGGGCTGAGCTACTCCTAGGCCATGAGACCGATGAACGTGACCTCACATGGCCTAGACAAAGCCGCGAGAAAGTTGCACATTACTGTAAGTGCTGGAGCATTCTCTAACAGCTGATCATGGGGGTCCCAGGTCTTGGACCTCCACCGATAGGATAGTGATGACCTATCCTCTTTCGAACAATCCTGGAAAACCTCTTTAAAAGGGTTGTCTCATCTCGCCATTACTAAGGCGAGATGAGCCACAGTCCCGACCACCCCCCGTCCGGGAAACAGCAGAGCACTCCAGCGCTCTGCTGTTTCAGTAGCTCATATTGCTGTGCAATAAGCTACAGATACAGTGTAGTACAACATGCTATGCTGTTTTTGAGTCAAAGGGGTTGGCTCATCATAGACAATGGGGGCATATTGTTAGGATATAGGACATATCTGGGAGCCGCACCTACACCAAGAACAAACCGGAAAAAGCTGATGGAGGGAACACAGAGCAGCCCCCTTCCATTCATTTCTATGGGGCTGCCGAAAATAGCCGAGCACTGGCTCGACTATTTCGATCGGCACCATTGAAATGAATGGGAGCGGTGACCGCGCAAGTGCGGTGCGCTCCCATTCACTCCTATGGGGAGAGCGCTTGGTGGTGGGGAAACCCAGACTCCTCCAGCCACTGCTCTACCTGCTCCGTTCTTGGCATAGGTGTGTGTCCCAGAGATGGTACCCGCGCCTATCAGACAATGGGGTTTTATCCTAGCAATATGCCCCCATTGTCTATGATGGGCCAAATCCTTTAAGGAAACAACATAGCTTGTTGTGCTACACTATATCTGTAGCTCTCATGCACGGCAGTGAGAGCTACTGATAAGGCAGCACGCCAGAGCACTCTGCTGCTTCCGGCCAGGAGGTGGTCGGGACTGTGTCTCATTTCAGCTTAGTAACAGCGAGATGAGACAACCCCTTTAAGACCAGATTCTTTAAATTGCATCCATCTTAAACATTGTAAGAATGTTTGCATACATACATCTGTAAGCTGCAATTTACTATAGGTAAGCCTGGTTCAGAGAATACCCAGCGTTACTTTTTTTTTTTTTTTTCTTCAAAAGGAATGGATTATGTAAATGATTTGGAGTCTTCCTAACGTCTTTGATATGGACATCGTGCTCCATAAAAGTTAGAACACAATCTCAGGCTTTTGGTCTGTAACATTCAACTGATTATTTCTTAATCTAGAAGAGACTTTTTTAATTTTATTTTTAGTCTGCACTTTTATGCATTTCTTTTGGTGTCACTTTAAAAGTGCTGTAGATTCAATTTACTTAACTACTGAAGTTAAAAACATGAACAGTTCTGAAATACACTTTCAATAGCTTCTGAGCTCTGTAAGGGAGAAAGAATTTTAATGTCCTTGAGGGTTTAAGAAATCTGACAGAAATACAGAAAGCGCAAACAGACAGCAATCTAGTAGAACATACATTTAACAGAGACATTTCTGATCTTGGTCACCGCAAATGGTGTAAACGCAGGCACTATAAGGGAGATTTATCAAACTGGTGTAAAGTAGAAGTGGCTTAGTTGTCCATGGCAACCAATCAGATTCCACCTTTTATTTTTCACAGCTCCTTTGGGAAATGAAAGGTGGAATCTGATTGGTTGCTATGGGCAACTAAGCTAGTTCTACTTTACACCAGTTTGATACTAAGCCAGTTCTACTTTACACCAGTTTGATAACTCTCCCCCTATGTGTAAACTTTGCAGATTCATCAGCTTTACACCCTATTCACTTGAATTTACCGGTGAGAAGTTTGTGCAAAAATATGCACCAAATACAGAAAGTTTGAATACTAGGCTGCCTGGAGGATTCCCTAATCAACAATTATGAAAAAGTTCTCTTTTTCTACCGCTTGAGATAGATCACTCTGTGAAACTTTTTGGGTACACAGTTAAGGCTACTTTCACACTAGCGTTTTTAAATTCCGGTATTGAGTTCCGTTATAGGGGCTCAATACCGGAAAAAAACTCTTCAGTTTTGTCCCCATTCATTGTCAATGGGGACAAAACTGAACTGAAGACAACGGAATGCTCCTGAAAGCATTCCGTTCCGTCTTCAGACCGGAGAACAAACCGCAGCATGCTGCGGTTTGCTCTCCGGTCCAGGCATCCGCACCAAGACGGATCCGGAATGACCCCCAATGCAAGTCAATGGGGACGGATCCGTTTGGTGTGGACACACCAGTAATCCGGATCTGTCCTCCATTGATTTGCAATGGGGGGTCATTCCGGATCCGGCTACATACATAGATACATACATACAGACATACATACATACATACATACATACACACATACTCACATACTCCAGGGACGCCGGCAGCATGTCTTCACGCGCCTCCTGCGAGCAGCTATGACGTTTCCCCACTGCGCCCAGCAGAGGGCACTGTGGGGAATCGTCATCACTGCGCGCAGGAGGCGCGTGAAGACGTTCTGCAGGCGTCCCTGGAGTATGTGAGTATGTATGTGTGTATGTATGTATGTATGTATGTATGTCTGTGTCTTGTCCCCATGTGTGTGTTAACATGTGTGGGGCCGGAGCGCTGCTCCGGCTCCACACATGTATCAGCGGCAGTACGGATCCGTCGGCACCCTTTAGGTGCCGGATCCGTGCTGCCGCTAGTGTGAAAGTAGCCTAAGTTGTGCATATTTTTTCACAATTTCTGACTAACAATGTATCCAAAAACAGTATATAGCTGTATGCCAATTTAGTAATCTACTATATGTCTAGCCATTAAAGAGGTTGGCCTGTGTTAATGTAAAAAATGAAAATCAGACATCATATAATACATGACAATCTCTTGCCAACAAAGCTAGAACCAGCCCTGTACCTCACATGGATCCAGAGATCCCTCCATTCAATGCTTTTCTAGATTTTTATCGGACTGGCAGCTCAGAGGGTGTGTCCTTTCTCAGTTACTAAGGTGGATGGAGAAATAAGGAAAAGAACAAACAGCAGGTGGTGCTAGATGTTATTGAAAAAATTCAATGGCTATGTTCAATTTTTAATGACGTGCAATTACAAAAGTATTCAGATCCAGGTGCTGGCTTGAAATAGTAATTTTTGAAAAATATTTTTAATGGCACAACCCCTGAATTTTCAACCCCTTTAATAAAAAGAATGTGTCAACAGAAAATGAACGATTTGATGTCAAGTTTTTATGTTTTATGTTTTTGAAGAATTTTTGGTGGTTATTCTTAGTCTTCTGTATGACTTTCTATACATATTTTAATCCTAAAATCCTGCAGTTTTCACAGTGTCCACCAACCCTAATTATAGGCATCATTTCTTGGTCTGTACAGATCACTTTTCATCATTATTATGATAGGCAGGATTACAATAACAGATAACACCTTTATATGGATAACACAGGATCCACCAATTACAATAGGTGATATCACAGCTTATCTACTTCCTCCTGACATCTGCACAGGTCAAAGAGCATGCCTCGCATAGAAGTCAATGAGTCAGATCCTGACTATTGTGTCTATGGTCCATGATGGCTGCTATAAAGCATCTCTCGAAATGCTGTTAAGAACAGCTCAGGCAAGATGGCCGCCCCCATAATCATGTTCAGGAAATAAAATAAAAAATCTGAAATAGGATTATAAAAAACGATTTAAAAAAATATGTATCTCTATTGGGTTTTAACTGGCAGAAAAAAATAAACGTTACACATTCCCTTAAGGCTTTATTCACACGACCATATTTTGTTTCCGTGTCCGCTCCATTTTTTTGGTAGACCGTATGCGGAACCATTCATTTCAATTTGTCCGCAAAAAAAAGGGGAAGGTACTTTGTGTGCATTCCGTTTCCGTATGACTGTATTTCCATTCCGCAAAAAAGATAGAACACGTCCTATTCTTGTCCGTTTTGCTGACAAGGACAGGCATTGTTACTATGGATCTGCAAAAAAAACTGAAAAGCGGATGCCATACGGAACAGAATCCGTTTTTTTTGCGGTTCCGCAATTTGCGAACCGCAAAACAAATACGGTCATGTGAATGAAGCCTAAATGTGTGTTCTTGCAGTATTGAAAAGCATAGACGACTAGATAAAAATATCCAACTGTTAAACTGTCAAACATATACCAAAAAGATGTGCTTTTGGGAAACGTTTGGCCCATGGGTATGCCTGGATACTTTTTTTGCTGACTATACATATACAGCTATCATATATGAACTGAAGGTCAGATGTATACTCATTGTGCCTCCACTCCAATAGTCCAAGCATTTCTTTGCAGAGATTTAAAGTTTGCCATATTACTTCTGCTTTTCTGCCAGAGCACTCATGTGGAAGATCCCCAGATAGAAGTGGACATGAGCGGCTGTAAGAAGAGTCAATGAACCTAGTGACAGTTATATTTTTTGGATAGCTCGCTTGCTGTTTACTTTCAAAGAGAATCCTCCAAATTTTCATGTGACTGAACCCGAAAAATGAAGGAAACAAATAGCCATTTCTCATATCCAATTACGTCTGCTTATATGAACACTGTTAAGACAAGGAGCAAATTTATATGATTTTAAGAAGTGTACATGAAATTAAAAAGAAAAAAAAATCGTGCCCAGGAAGGGAGTAATGAAAAATCAAGTAATTTAAAGAAGATATCGTAAGGGTCCTTTTACATGGGCAGATTAACTACCCGTAATGGGTGCGGATCGACGTCCATTATTACTTTTAATTTCAGTGTTAAACGATGGTGAGGGGGGTAAATTTAGCAATTGTTGGAAGCCAGGGTAGAGCTGTGCGAGGTCTGAGAAACTGTAGCCTACAGAGACCAGTTAAAGGGGTTCTCTGGGAATTAAGAAAATGAAAATACTTAAATATTACTTCATTATAAATATATTCCCAAATACCTTACATTAGTTATAATGGTTCGCTTTTTCTAGGGAGCAATCTTTAGGAGAAACAAAATGGCCGCTGTCCTATTAGAACACACAAAACCTGCTGTCTCTAATTAATATATGGAGCAGGGGGCTTAAGGTGAGGTGACGTGGGCTAGAGCAGTTGAATACAGGAGGACATGTGTGGTCACTGGCTGGATACATAAGTTATGTACCACCCAGCTGTAGTGAGGAGGGCTTGGGTGGCCCCCAGGGCATTGGCCCACCGGGAAATGTCCCAGTAAGGGCTATGGCCAATCCGCCCCTGATTGTCACGGTCATTCCTGCAACAGGTTGCAGAAATTCGGCTAGGCTTGCACAAGTGACATAATCTTACTTGTTTTCCTTTTTGTGTTGTTGCTGTTTACCACACCCCTTACCCTCAGCTGTTGCGTGTGTGGTAATTGTCCTTTCCCTATTTATTCCTGCTTCTACCACAGTTACTTGCTGTTTATAGTTTCTGTGGACATTCTGGTGGATTGGTGTGGTTCTCTCCTGAAATCCGGTTGCTTCCATTTCTTCTTAAAGATAAGTGTCTGCTTTTCCCTGTTGTGTTATTTGGCCTTTGGGAGAGTACTGTTCATCCTTGCTTTTGGAGGAACGGGTAGACTCAGCCCTGTCAGTAGTTGCAGGATCCTATAGGGTCAGTTTGGTTTAGGTTCCTGTGTATGAACTCGGCTATCTTTGAGGCCTGTTCATACTGTAAGTCAGTCAGGATTGGTGTCAGGGTTTCCTGCAGGAGGTGACCTTTTCCCTTTACTTGTTTCCTGACCTCATCCCCTTCCCTCCTACACTTGGTGTGGTATTCCCCTCCACACCAGAGCGTGACAGCTATAGAGCTGCCGCATCCTCCTCTCTGCTCTGCTTGTCAGAGATTATGATCCTGAATACAGCGGATAAGATCTTTAGCTGAATCTCTGTGGGAATAGAGTTCATGAGCAGTTGAGGCTAATAAGCAGCAGCACTTGTGTGCAGTCTCCATTACCACATTCCGTCCTCTTGTACTTCATGTCACCTCATGAGCTCCATTCCCACAAAGATTCAGCTAAATATCATATTGAACTGTAGTCAGGATCATAATCCCTGACAGAGCAGAGAGGAGGATGAGACACTTTTTCTCTTAGTATTGTGAAGTAACTTGTCTTCCTGTGTGATTAGGACAGGTTTTGTCTATACTAACAGGACAGTGGCCATTTTGTTTCTTCTTATCATTGCTCCCTAGACAAAATAAGCCATAATAACTAAAGAAAGGTATTTGGGAATATATTTATAATAAAGTAATATTTACATTTTTTCATTTTCTCAATTCCCAGAGAACCCCTTTAAGTGACTGTGACTAATGGGACCACTAGGATTTACAGCGTTAATACTAAGTGTGAACTGTGCCTCATTTATTGAAAACCGCCAAGCTTATGAACTTGTACAAATTGTAACCACCATTCCCACCATGCTCAGGCTGCTCAGGATTGCGTCACTGCTTCATGCTGGCCTGCACTGACGTTCCTGTGCTTCAAAAGTTGCAGCCCTGAAGTTTTCTGTGATCTACAAGAGCAAATGACAGGGTAGGATGCTGACAGCCACCATGTCCACCATAGAATGTAAATGTATTTGTGTTCCGAGGAAGCAGTTGAAAGTGACATAGCAATAGGTGCTTCTTTTCAGAGGACCATACAGCACCCTGCCAATCAGAAAAGTGCCAGGGTGTTGCCCTGGCACAGTGACACTCCTGAATAACACAAAGAAAACAGATGCACACAGCTTACCTTCTCCCCCTCCCTACACCATGCCCTAGTATATTCACAGGTCTACAATACTTTCCCATGCAATTTAATGAGTCGTCTACAGGCTACTGTTTTGCTATGTGCTTGTGGGTGACCCCTGAACTACAGCAGCTCTCGCAAGATGGCTGCCATAGTCAAGCAAACAAAGACTACAAGTAGCAGCACACTGCTTAACCCTTTTGCTACCAGCGCCATACATGTGCAGTGCTAGTGTGGTCTTTAAACATGGTGCCCGCAGCACGCATGGGGGTCTCTGCTATTTCAAATAAGAGATCGGCAATCCATCTATTACTATACTCTCTATGGGAGTATAGTAATATTTTTTATTTTTATAAAACAAAGTATTGGACATTTTAGCCTCCTAGAGTGACTATAAAAATTTTAAAAAATGTTAAAATATACAAACATTTTTCCAATACGTTGAATTGCGGAACAGAAAAATGTCTGATGAAGTTTTAATTTATTTTTTTCAGTATTTAAACGTAGAAATACATATGTGGTATTGTTGTAATTGTACTGACCTAGAGAATGAAGGGCACAGGTCAGTTTTGCTGCAAAGGGAACACTATAGGGACAAAACCTGTAAAACAGTTTTTTTTCCAATTCCAACCCATTTGGAATTTTTGCCCGCTTCCCATTACATTGTATGCTGTATTAAATGGTGAAAGTAAAACAAGCCCTCATATGGATATGTGAATGGAAAAATAAAAAAGCTATGGCTCCAGGAAGACAGGGAAGAGAAATGAAACCGCAAAAACGAAAAAACCTCCAATATCCTTAGGATTAATGCACAAAGACACATGAAAACACTAAAAAATAAATAAAGGTAAACTGCATTACTGCTATACTTACTATATGGATAAAAAAGCAAAAGACAAATTTGAAGCAAAACTTAACGGAAAAATGTATATAGGAATATAAGTAGTCACCACTAATCACATATGGACTAATAAATAAAGCCTATGGCATAAATATATTAAACAGATAACCTATAAATAGATGCCAGACCGCTTGTAATCAATATAGATTTTATTAATCAATTAAATCAATACATGAATAAAAACAGGTATAGGTACAGAGAAAAAAAAACGAAGGTCCGCCGAAACACGCGTCGAGGTTGGCGCCATCCTGGAAGAGACACAGTATGGGTAACTGCTTCTTGTCCTTTACATTTTGCTGCTGGCTGTTTTTGCACTTGCACTTTATTCCCTTTCCCCCTTTTTTCTACTATATGGACATATATGAACTGTTCCCACTGTGTTTCTCCTCCAGTAGATGTCGCCCTTTTTTCCCCTGTACCTATACCTGTTTTTATTCATGTATTGATTTCATTGATTAATAAAATCTATATTGATTACAAGCGGCCAGGCATCTATTTATAGGTCATCTCTTACTATATGAAAATTAGAAGTTCCTTGCGACACAATTTTGATCAAAAATGTGCGCAAAGAGCTTCTAATTTTCATACAGTAAGAGTAGCAGTAATGCAGTTTACCTTTATTTTTTTAGTGTTTGCATGTGTCTTTGTGTATTAAGCAGTGTGCTGCTACTTGTAGTCCTTGTTTGCTTTTTATTGCAGCCGTGGTAGCGTGCACCTGAACCCCCCACTCTCTTTTGTATTGCCCTCATAGTCACCTTAAAAAATCAAATGTTAATAATGAATAATTAAAAAATGAAACAGATTGAAGGAAAATAATTTGTGTCACTCTGATTTTAGTAAGTAAGGAAAATACAAGTGATATATTCACTTTAGGAGATTACAATGACTCAGGGTAGGAAGCTTTTCTTTCATGGTGTCAAACAGTAGCCACAATGGATCACGATCACATAATTATCAGCTACTAGGAAGTGTTGTTTTTTCTCTGTGCCCCTTTTGTCTTTGATCTCATTCTGATCGGCGTGGTGACACGGCTTTGTGTGTCATACATTATTGCAATTCACAAGATTGGTTTCTTCATACAAAACATGTTTTTGATCAGAGATGCAGAGTTTTCATTTTGACTGATTAAGCAGCTCATTATAAGCAAAGCAATGAGGCTTAGCAAATGATACATTAGCACTACAGAGCGTAATTAACATTTACATTGTCCCTATATTATGGCGTGCTGACTTTCATGCTGCTGACTAATGCTATATTTTCATTTTACAAACTCTCTGGTGAATAGAACGATTTGTAGGCATACATCTCAAATGGAGGGGAAAAATACATTAGTTTTCATTATAATACTTATTAGCTGTGAAAAACTGACAGGTTGAGCATCTTTACAGGATACTACAAAATGCGGAGTGTGAATGAAAAGATAGTGGTTTGAGCTCTGGAAAGGATATTTATTAGAACCATAGCATGAATTGTGTAGAAGACACATGGAGCTCTTAGCTGAAGGAGTGGAGTGCCAAGTCATTGCAAGAGGTTTATCATGTCAGTTTTACAGGAGCCTGCGTTGCCAAAATTGTGCAGTCTCACACAATGATAAATGTGGTGCATCTTTAAGTCTAACACTTCTGTGTTGAGATGTTACTCTTTCTATGCCATCCCTTTACTGGAGTAAGGGCTCATGCACATGGCCGTTGCTTGGCCGTTCCGTGCATCGGTGACCCCAATGCACGGGCAAAATCCGAGCGAATTCCGCAGATGTATCCAGAACCATTCAACTTGAATGGGTCCGTGATCCGTCCGCACCGCAAAAAAGTAAAGCATGCACTACTTTTTTGTGGTGCGGAGGCACGGAAAGAAACCCCACGGAAGCACTATGGAGTTCCGTGCCTCCGATCCTCAGCAGACCTTCCTGTTTGTGGACCCATTCAAATGAATGGGTCAGCATCTGTGATGCGGGGTGCACATGGTCGGTGCCCGTATATTGCAGACCCACTGTTTGCAGGCAAGGCCGGGCAAAGGTTGTGTGAATGAGCCCTAAGACTGAGACCATTTTTGGAACTTTTTAAAACTTTGCAGTTGATAAATCTGGCTTAAAGGGAGTCTTTCACCTGTTTTTCACCTATATAACTAAGAGCACTGCCCCATAGAAGATTTCAGACACATCCCAGACATACCTGTGTGCACTGTGTGTCTGTATTACATGTCACATCCCAGACATACCTGTGTGCACTGTGTGTCTGTATTACATGTCACATCCCAGACATACCTGTGTGCACTGTGTGTCTGTATTACATGTCCAGGAAAAACACTTTTATTCTGCTGGAAAACAGCTCCCAAGTGCCCAGCTCTGCTGCTGCAAGTGCCCAAAGAAAACCAGACTGAAGAGGGGAGGGCTGTTTTAGCTGCTCATATCTTGGGATTGGTAGCATATAGAAAAACCTGACTGTCTTTGAAAGCTGACATTCCAAGCTTTAAAATGATACCAAAATCACAGCATTATATCCAGTATATCAGAAGCTGTTAGAAATCGAGTCAGGAGAGAAAGCTGTTTTTAGTTTCACTTTCAGCTGGGAACTTGGGAGCTGTTTTCCAGCAGAATAAAAGTGCTTTTCCTGGACATGTAATACAGACACACAGTGCACACAGTTATGTCTGGGATGTGTCTGCAATCTTCTGTGGGGAACTGCTGTTCAACTGTATCTCTGTCCTGAGTACAGCAATGCAGTTGAATACATAGAGATGAGTGTTTCCACAATGAAAGAGCTCATTGCCTATGGTCCTTCTGCTGCCTCCCTCTTGCCCCTACCTGGTGCTGCCTGAGGCGATCGCCTCACCTAGCCTCATTGGTGGTGCACCCCTAAAAGTAGTGTAAAATTTACAAAGATAAGCTAAAAAACAAAATCACAAAACCATATTTTATAACTTTTTAAAAGCAGAATTTTGGAGTACATGACCTGATAAGTCCCCCCTCCCCCATTTATTTCTTTTGTTATAAAGTGCCATATTTTTAAAAAAATATATTTTAATATAGGAGAAGGTTTGGAAGGTATGGTTTGTCTGTTTGCTGATGACTCAAAAGTGTGGAATAGGGTTGACATTTCTGGAGGTGTCTATAACCTGGAAAATGATATAGCCTGTAGTTCAATGTTTCCAAAAGAAAAGTATGAACGTGGGGAGAAGGAATCCCTTGAGTAATACATTGACATTGGTAGTGTTAGCGACGACTTCAGAAGTGAAGAATTTATGGGTCCTGATTTTTGACAGCCTCAAAATGAGGCACTAGTGTGGGTGGAAGTAGGAAAAGCCGGTAGGATGCTCAACTACAAAGCTAGAGGAATAACTAGTAGAAGAGGGAGATTGGGATCCCACTGTAGAGAGTTCTAGTGAGACAACTTTGGTAAAAAAAAAACATTCATAAAATAGAAGGGGTCTATAGAGAGGCTACAAAAATATTGGAGGGTCTTAAGCATAAACCTAATTCACTTGACTGGGAACTGAAGTAACCTGCAACATTTACTACACTTTGAATGGAGCTGTGCTTTCATCTGAACACAAAACTATAAATAATAAGAATAACAGAATCTGAGAGGAAATGCAAACACTATACATGAGAATGAAGTGAGGCCTGCATATAAATTGATACTGTAGATAATAGATAAATAGTCTCAGATAATTAGATAATAGATAAATAGACTCAACAATCAGCACTCCACATTAATCAACCGGGCAAGGTTCGATGATAACCAAATCCAGATTAGATGCAAGGCAACTGCCCAGCAAAGTTGGTAATTACTATAGGTGATCTTGAATCAGCAGTCGGCCCCTGTTGCTGACAATACTACCAGGCCTATGACTGGCAGGCATCATTACCAAGTAAAAGGAATTCTCTTGTCTTAGGGTGAATTTGCAATTTGTGATTAGATTATGTGTTAATTTTCAGTGGAGCTTTCTAGCAAATGAAAAATTCTTAATTATGAATGAGTTCTTAAAGGGGTTCTCTGTGATTTTGCTATTGATGGCTCTATAGGTCCTACATATCTGATTGGTGGGACTCCATGGGACCCCATCAGCTGTATGAATATACTGTATGGGTCTGTGAGCGCTTAGGCCTCTTCCTAAGCTGTTCAACAGTCATATGGCCTAGACGCAGCTGCAATACCAAGCACAAACACTATACAGTGTATGGTGCTGTGGTTGGTGAGCTGTGAAGAGGCCATGGCACTCACCAGAGCTCCAGTGAGCACCGTAGCTTCCTCAAGGTTTTCCAGAAATATATGTTGATGGCCTGCACTTAGATATAAACTTGTCTAGAATAAAATGGTTTCCTCACCGTTTTTCCAGACACAGCAGCGCTTTCAATCAGCCACTACTATGGGATCCTTAGGAGCTTACTACAAGCTTAACTATAAGCCTTTCTTATTGAGTTCAGGTTACAAACTGTATGATAAAATTGCTATAGTCTCCAGTGTATGAGCAGAAAGACCTCCGATCAATTCTCCAGGGAATTTGCAATCTAAAAACCATTTGTTCAGACCATAGAACCATCTTAGTGGTGAAGAAAACAAAATGTAATTTACTGTGCTTTGTATTCAGCAGCCAATAATTTACTATTCTTTTTGTTATTTTACATGATAGTATTTCACAATATTCAGGATTCATGTATTTCTGTTTCCTTACAGTTGGCAGCATTGGAAAGGCAAATATTTGACTTTCTTGGATACCAGTGGGCCCCAATTCTTGCAAATTTTCTTCATATAATAGTTGTTATATTGGGATTATTTGGCACTATACAGTACAGACCGCGGTACATAGTGGCGGTAAGTTCCATTTTTTTTTACTATATTACATTCTAAAGGAAAACATGTTAGAAAAGAGTAATAAACCTCTAGGAGCAGTGGGGGAGTTGCCATTACACCTAAAGTTTTCTTCTCTCTGCAACTTCTGCGTCCTCTGCACTTTGATTGACAGTCCCATGTGTGATGACATTTTCACTGCCTAATCCTGTCAATCAAAGTGCAGAGGACGCAATATTTGCAGAGAGAGCAGAGCCTGTAGGTATAAGAGCAACGCCCCCAGTGCCCCTAGAGGCTCATTTGAATATATTATAACACCACATAACACCATAACACAATATAGGAACTTATTTCTCCATCTATCTCAATAATATCAGTGAGGTGGTCACACCTGCTCATTTCCATGCTTTAACTGCCAGCACCTGGACCTACTGTTAGAAGCTGTGATTGTAACAGGGAGAGAGGTTCAGCAGAAAGGACACAACCCCCGAGAAAGGACACACTCCCTGAGAAATACACAGCTCATGAGAAAGGACACACCACCTGAGCTGCCTAAACCTGTTCAGGTTCTAGATATTGCTGACCTATCCTCAGAATAGGCCATTAATATCTGGTCGCTGGGGGTTCAACAGCCAGCGCCTGCAATGATTAACTGTTTTCTGCAGTTCCTGGTTCCATTAAAATGATTATGCCATGATTAATGTAAAAAATTAAAATCAGACATCATATAATACATGAAAACCTCTTGCTAACAAAGCTAGAACCAGCCCTGTACCTCACATGGATCCAGAGATCTCCCCATTCATTGCTCTGCTCGATTTATATCAAGCTGACAGCTCAAGGGAAGTGTCTTTTCTGCTGCAGCTCAGGAGGCGTGTCCATGCTCTCCCTATCACACCTCAGGAGGCAGTTAAAGGATGAAACTGAGCATGTGCGGCCTTCTCAGTGAGCAGGTCAAAGAAATAAGGAAAAGAACAAACAGCAGATGGCACTATACAGAAACATATTATTGAATAACTCAGTGGCTATGCTAAATTTTTAATTACATGTGATCACAAAATTATTCAGATCCAGGTGCTGGTTTGAAAACTATTGAATATTTTTTGTGGCACAACCCTTGCAACAGAGTTAATGGAGTTGGAAGCAGAAAGCTCCATGCACTGTGTAGTGGCTGTGCCAGGTGCCTGTAGCTCCTATTAAATAAATGGGAGCTGCTCCTACACTGAACATGTACTGCTAGTGCAATGTGATTATAGCCTTAGGATAATTAAGGGATTTTATTATATTCTGTCTGTGCAATCCATTGACGAAAGTGAATATTACTCTCAGTAGTTAAACGGCTATGACAAATCACAATACAGAATTCTGCCTGTAACCGGCACTGCTATGGCTTCTGCAGTTACATATGAAATCTGTAGTATAGAAATATAAATGTATATATCTAATTAAATGTACCCAAAAATCTTTTTTGATTTGATGCTTTGGTAATTACATTTTATGAAACTTGAAATGTGAAAAACAAGATAGAAATGGTATGGCTATATAACAGAGAAGATGACAAGTAACCATACCCACATCCTTGATCCTGACTAGAAACTGCAGACATCGCATAGTATATATTAAAATTCTTTATAAATTGCACACACAGCTCTACATTTATGTCATGTGTGTCATAAAAATGAAATTAAGAAGTGTGAAAAAGTGTTTTTTTCAGCTATTTTGACACAACAAAACTGTAATCTCACAACCTGAAAGCAAAAATAAGAATGAAATAGACGCCTGAATCATTTTGACCTAAAAACTTAAAAACACTAAGGCCTCTTTCACACGACATATTTTTTGCGGGCTCCGATCCGCATATTTTGCTAATAAGATGACAGCACACTGTATGCTGTCCGCATCCGTATGTCCGGTCCGTAGCCCGCAAAAAAAAATAGAACATGTCCTATTCTTGTCCGTTTTGTGGACAAGGATAGGCATTGTTACAATGGATCCGCAAAAAAAAGGATGCCATACGGACGTCAATTTGCGGACCGCAAAAACACAATGTTCGTGTGAAACTAGCCTAATGCTGTAAAAAAAAAAAAAGTAAAGAACTTGCTGGAAATTACTAATGTCAAAATGACTCTAATTATCAAATGATATCTACATTAAAGGCTATGTACATCTTCGGAGCAATTTTTTTATAATTGTATTTTTCTCATTTTGGGCTAAAAATCATTTTTTTCAATTGGTCTTTATTAAAAAAATATTGAGCCATTCTGTCACAAATGATTGACTGTTATTCTTACTGTGTGAAGAGTACTTTCATCTAATAACCCTTATTTGTAAATCACGAAAAGGTCATAAACACTTATTTAAGCCACATTCTTATCAATAAGATAAGGATTGAGCTTCAATGAATGTTTATAAGGTCAGAGATCAGAGATAAAGAGCCAGTCAGGTGAGCTGGCTAAAGGAACAGACAGAAAATTAAGAACAAGTTACTAGATAAACTCAAAGTTGTGCAGGGAAAACGGCTCAATATTTTTAATAAAGACCAATTCAAAAAGCGATTTTAGCTCAAAATTAGTATAATATGCGCTAATAAAAAAAAATGCCTCCAAATGTGTACATAGCCTTTAAGCACAAGGGAAAATTAGCAATTGTTAATTTAGTAGGAATGAATATTTCATTTTGAATAATATGAAATGAATGTGCTCTGTTTTATATGAAAAGGTGTTTTGTTTGAAAAGTCTTTGCTTTCTTCATCCTCGCCAGGTAGATTTTGATCACATTTATAATAATGTGGTTCATCTGGGTTTCCATCAGGATGTCTGGTATATTTGGTAGCAAAAAAATGATGCGAACGTCGATGAGATCGCTCTGAGGCCTATATCTGAAAAGTGAAACTCTGGGCTTGAGAAGGAAGGGGGAGAATTGCACGCAGTTCACACTGGGAAGCTCATGGGGACCTGTATACCGCCATAAGAGGCTATTTTAGTCCTAAATTGATGAAATTAGATCTAAGCACAGTGATTAGCAGTGATGTCACCCATATCTGCAGTCCAAGTGGTCATCACAATGTTATTTATAATCATAGTATAATAATGGTCATCACTCTGGTATTATTTAGGAAGGTGCTCAGTGGTAAGTGGTATTTTGTTTAAGTGGTTGCCAGAGAGTGGGGTAAGTATAATCTATATGAGGGGCCCGGGCATTGGGGGTCATGTGTTAGACTTTGGATAACCCCTTTAATATTTCCAGCAAGGCTGACACCAGTGATTCGGTCTGTCCCGGACTTTGGTCACAGTCAAGCAAAGCAATGTGTGGCAGGGGGAGTTCTAGACTCAGCACTTTCCATTCCACACATTGCTCTGCTTATGTGATTGCTGGAAATACTAATAAAGTAAGCTCAATTATGAGAATTCGAGTGCTGAGGTTACTTTCACAATGTTATTTATAATGACTACAGTTTGTATTAAGAAAACCCACAACTTTCTTTCTTGTTCCGCAGTACACAGTCTGGACAGCATTTTGGGTAGCGTGGAATGTATTTGTCATCTGCTTCTATTTGGAAGTAGGAGGACTCTCTAAGGTAAGCCACAAAAACTATCATATCAAATGAGAACTACATTTTTGTGCCACAAGGAGAGTTCTTGATCATAAAAGTATTGAAAACATAAGAACATGTTTTTAAAAAAGTGGCATCTGCCATCATATAGCCATCATATATGTAACCTTTCTCGAGATACAGTGTGAATGGAGCAGCGCTGCAGTAAACAGGTCCATTAACTGCACCATGGAAAGCGCCGACTTCTCGTTCTACTGCAGAAGAGCTGATTGGCAGGGGTTGTGGATTCTAGCCTAAACGGAAGCCTTGTCACAGAGGTGAACACAGCTGATGTGGATGTTTGACTTTTTGGAGACAGACTTTAGAGTTTCCTAGGTGCAAATATGTGACAGGTTTTTTAAATGCACCTTAAAGAGGAACTTTCACCACTCCTGACACGCCTGTTTTAATAGCTTTATGCATTCTCCATGTAATAACAATTCTGGAGCATCTATTCTTATGTCTCTATGTTGTGTCATTCCTTTATTATTTCTACTAGAAGTTATGAATGAATTGATAGCAGTCTGCAGTAAGGATACAGAGGGGAGGTAACAAGTTGGGGAGGGGGGTGTCCTTGCACAGACTCACTCTATCCAATCAGTGCTGCCATTTTCAGTCTGTGCAGGTACACACCCCCAACTGGTTACCACCCCTCTGTACCCTTACTGCAGACTGCTAGCAATTCATACTGTGACTTCTAGTAGGAATAATAAAGGAATGGCACAACATGGATCCATAAGAATAGATGCTCCAGAAATGTTATTACAAGGGGAATGCATGAAGCTATTAAAACAAACATGTCAGGAGTGGGGGAAGGTCCTCTTTAAATTGTGTGAGAATTGTATTTACTATTCAGATAAAACAATTAGAAGATAAGGATACTATATTGTATGTTGCAATTGACTGAAGAGAACCCCTTTAATAAGCCCTTGTCATCTCTCCTGATATGTCTGTTTTAGTAACTACTTGCACTCCCTATGTAATAACAATTGTGGTACATCTGTTCTTATGAATGTGGCATTCCTTTAATATTCCTGCTAGATGTTACAAATGAATTGCTAGCAGGTCCAGATGGGTGTTACCAGTTGAGGGTGTGTCCCTGCACAGTCTGACACTATGAACAATGATTGGATAGTGTCGGGCTATGTTGGGACATAGTCCCTACTGGTAACACCCATCAGGACCTTCATTGCAAACTGATAGCAATTCATTTATACCTTCTAGCAGGAATAATAAAGGAATGCCACATCATAGTCATGAGAATAGATGCTTCAGACATGTTAGGAGAGGTGACAACTCCACTTTAAACTACTAACAACTATTGCGTTGCTGCCATTTCCTCTACATGACCCAAACAACAGGGCGGGTCTCATGAAATAGTTCAGAGTTTTCTGTTGTCACTTGTGTATTTCCCAAATTGACTGAATTTCCTACCAAACTACAGATGGTTCATTCTTCTCAGAAATGGTGTATTTTCTGTGCATGGAACGACAGGGTCTCCGGGAAATCAATGGCTGTCAAACTGCATAAAGTCTGAATAATATCCATGAATTATTTAAGAGATGGTTAAGTTGTAAAAGTCAGGTTATCCTTGCAGTGTCCCTTGTCAGCAATCTCCTGTGTCTTTCAACACCGCAGGCAGCAATTTACGGAAAGGATTAGACCCGTTTCCTTACATAACTGGACATTTTTTTATACCAAGTGTCAGAAAGGGTAATGCATTATTTTATTCATAGACACTTGAGTCTAAAACAAACTTATTTTTAAAACTATTGATAATTTGAGACTTTTACACCATTTACAATATATAATATTTATCTTCATTTTATGTACTTCCAGCCAAAAATGTAAACTGTCCCCCTCTACATTCTGTCAGCCATATCAACTCCCACCTTTCACCAAGTTCGGTGTCTAGAACCTACTTCTGTCCTCAACACCCAAGCAACAATGGTCATAACCAACCATCATAGTTATAAAACCTTAGAGTTGAGTTAACACAATGCAAAAATTATAATATATAATTAATTAATCTAATTATAATAATATTTATTTTATTATTTAATTTTCTTTAATAATTTTCTTTTTTTTTTCAGTCGTAAATCTTTCTCCAAATCATTAGGTTATCTGACTGTCGACACATTTTGTCTGTGGGCCCTCAGACACAGCCCTAATGTCAGAATGGCATAATATAGCACATACTGTACATACATTTGCCATCAAAGTCTGAATGACCGCTGGGTACCTCACTAATCTGGACAATGGGTCACATGTTCCCTAATGTTGACAAAAAAGTGATGTGCACAGTCTTTCATGTTTCCTTTCCAGACTGTCCATGTGGCATTTTCTTGCAATGCAGCAGGTACCATAGCTGCCGGGCTTCTGCTGTTTTATACAGCAGACACCTGAAGCTAATGTCTGCGATTGGCAATAACGCTGATCACAGACATTTAAACCCTTAAATGCAGGGGTGGACATACGCGGCTGCACAGGGGCCCAGTGTGGCAGGGGGGTCCATGGGAGGTTCGGCGGCAGGGAGGGATGAGCGCTTCCACAAAAGCATCTCCATATTCCTCTGTATCACCGTCCTCAGGACAGCGATACAGATGATTGCTGGGGCAGGGCAGGGGAAGGAGAGGCGTTTCCCCTGCCCGTTCCTCTGATAGGCTATACTCGTATATTAAAAACACTCGTATATTTCTTTGAGGGTCCCTAGTGGGAATTTTTCTGTTGTCTACAGAGATAGATGACAACTTTTCTGATATAAAACCTTGAAGTGCTGCACTTTCGGGTCTGGTTGCCCACACGGTAATTGGGGGAGCCGTTTGTTCATTGAGAAAAGCCAGAGCCTGCTGTAGGCTCCTATAGTATGCCTTTTTACAGTTATATTCAAATGCAAGCCTCCAAGTGGCAGCACTACATTGGAATATACTGAATCATTTATCAATGGATCTAATTCCATTGCTAAATAGAAGTGGCATTTTAACAATTGTATGTTGTTAGGGTCTTGGGTGCCTAAAAAATAAAAATTAAAAATTATATTTTAAAAATATAAAAAATTTAAAAAAATTGAATCCCCTTGCTTTCCCTAGAATAAAAATAATTAAACAATCACAAAAATAAACCTCATAGGCCTCTTCGCATAGAAAAATGCCCATGTATTAAATATTTTGGTATCAGTAATGATATAGACCCAGAGAATGAAGGACATGGGTCTGTTGTACCACATAGGGAACGCTGTAAAAACTAAAACCCGTAAAACTGCAGCAGAATTTTGGCAGAATTTTGGCAATTCCACACCATTTGGAATTTTTTTTCCAGTTTCCTCACTACATTCATTCTATGTAATAGTAAATGGTACCATTAGAAAGTACAACTTGCCGCAGAAAAAATAAGCCCTCATAAATTTAGATGAACAGAAAAATAAAAAAGTTATGGCTCCTGGAAGGCAGGGAGAAAACAACCACAAAAACTGAAAATCAAAAGGTCCTGCAGGGTTAAGCAATAATTTTTTTAAATAACCTTTGCAATTATAGATGTTTCCATCCTTACCTTAACTGTAATTAGGTTAAAGATTCCGACTTCTCATGAAATCAGTTCAATACAATATCACAATATGTTATCCACGCCCATATCAGGCTGCAACACACGATATAACCACCAGGTGGCCACACCTAACAGACAGAATAGCGGTCTTGTGACACAATATCACTAAACCATATTGTTTGAAAAAGCTGGTCATGTCATGACACAGATATCAGGACACACCCAGCCAAAAAGGAAGGACACATCTGTACATCAGCTTCATTATGTTGAATCTTTGTTATTTTATTATACTGCTATTCATTATTGGAGGGCGTGTACTTTTATTATTTTATAGCTTTTTTCAGTTTAAAATTTGAATTTGTATTACTGTTATCTGCAGTATATTTACATAACAGGTTACAGAGCCTGATTAGTCTAATCATGGTGGTCAAAATAAGCATATATTTGGCAAATCAGACAAGTGTTAAAGCATTTTGATGAAAACAAAATATATGATGTTCTAGGGAGGAAGGAAAGTAACAAACTCTGAGATTTTTGGCCCTGGGCAGATTATTGCTTTTTTTAGCCCCAGTAGTAACTGATTCTGTTGTACTGGTTGTTTACTGTATGCAGTATTGGTTTTCTTTATAGATGGAGGGGAATTCAACTCCCTGCCCAGTGACCTCACAGTATGATGGTCAAGTGGAGTATTAATTGGGTGGTTTTCTAGCAGTTACAGCATACCATTTTCCCACTAAATATTTTATGGAAAGGACACATTTGTGCCTAGAGAGTGATTGCAATAAATAGTTTAACATCAAAAGCAGATTATTGGAAATTATATAACCTGACTATTGATCTTCATAAAACGGCCTTCTGCGCTGCTTTGATGAAACATCTCAATACGGACATCCCACCATTTCAAGTCCTGCATGCAGAACAGAAGCTCAAGTTGGGCGGACGTGTAATTCTCACAATTAGTATATGGCAACTGCCCAAAGATAGGGAATTAAATTGAGACTCTTCCATGTATTGATTAAGTAATGTATTGAAGTACTCATTTGTGGCTAAGAAGCTAATACATCTTGGTCATTGCCCATTTTTCTTTGATGCTTTTCAATTGCTCCAATTGAGGTAAGCTCTTAAGGCAATAAAGGAGAACAATTAATTACGTCTTCGGTTCGATTTTTGTTCCTTCAAGTTATGAAAAAATACTTTGAAATGATTAAATGAGAATGTCATTATGTGGCACTTTTATAAATGACTTTCAGTACGAATAAAAAGGGGTTGTCAGATGTTCTTTAGAAAGGAACTATGAAATGTCCATAAAGGGTTAAACCCAAAGTACACATGCCAAAATCTGAATTTTGGGGATAATACACTCTGCCTGGCTTCCATCTGAAAAGGAATTTGAGGAAGTGCTTTTTTCTTTGCCAGGTAGTGTTGCAATCCTCTTTGGCTATCAGTAGCTGGTTACAGGGGGTGTCGTAATATATCACTCAACCGGTGTGAGACAATCCGACCACCAAGAGGTTTAGAGAAGGCTTCATGGAGAGGCGATAAGGTGGTCTGTGCAAGGGTGCACCACCAATGAGGCCAGGTGAGGCGATCGTATTAGGCAGCACCAGGTAGAAATTGGTATTGGGGGGTGGAGGCGTTTCAGTTTTTGCCTAAAACAGAAAGGCTAGGTTCACCCCTAGGTCAGTGCCCTAAATGATGACGGAAATGGGAGCTCTTCCCTGTTAGAAATACAATAATCCAGGCCCCAATAAAATTAAAGAAAACTTGCACCCTCCTCCGACATGTCTGTTTTATTAACTACTTGCACTCCCATGTACTAACAATTCAGGAGCATCTCTTCTTATTACTCTATGATGTGCCATTCCTTTATTATTCCTGTTAGAATTTATTTATGAATTACTAACAGTTTGCTGTGAAAGTCCAGATGGGTGTTACCAGTTGAGGGTGTGTCCCGGCACAGTCTGACACTATCCAATCATTGTTGTCATTGTCAGATTGTGCAGGGACACTCCCCCAACAGGTAACACCTAGCTGGGCCTTCACTATAAGCTACTAGTAATTCATAACTTCTAGCCGGAAAAATAAAGGAATTACATGAAAAAAAGGAATCTTTATTACATGGGGAAAGCAAGTACTTACTAAAACAGACATGTCTAGGGAGGTGACAGGTCCTCCAAAAGGGTTGCAGTCATATACAGAGTTCCCTCTGTAAAGGAAATAGTTGAAACACGGTTTTAATGAGGTCTGTGAGCCCAATAACTGCTCATGGTATGGAATTTTTGAAAATTATTGGGTCTTTTCCAATTGTGTTCTTTATTTACAAATGGTCTGCGACCAATGATAGCCTAACTTACTTTATTAAGACATAGCTTTATTTTCCTTTTTTGTTAAAAACCTTAATTTCTATGTGCAATAAACACAACTTAAAATTAGCAGTGTGCTGGCTTGTTTCCAATTTCACCCTGTGAATCTGTATACCCTTATATTCTAAATAGTTGGCAGGCTGGTAGCCGCGCGCTGGCTCCAGGCCTTTGCCATCTACTCTGTCCCTATTTAGACTCTGGTTAAATAGGTATGTATCGCCTGCTCACTGACACTTAAAATGAGTCCCTCAAACGCTGCCTCCCGACATGTTTCGCTACATCCGTAGCGTCCTCAGGGGTATCGGGCAGTTACCCAGTTGCAGTTGCCCGATACCCCTGAGGACGCTAAACATGTCGGGGGGCAGCGTTTGAGGGACTCATTTTAAGTGTCAGTGAGCAGGCGATACATACCTATTTACATAGTAACATAGTAACATAGTTTATAAGGCCAAAAAAAGACATCTGTCCATCCAGTTCGACCTGTTTTCCTACAAGTTGATCCAGAGGAAGGCAAAAAAATCCCTGTGTGGTAGAAGCCAATTTTCCTCACTTTAGGGGAAAAAATTCCTTCCCGACTCCAATCAGGCAATCAGAATTACTCCCTGGATCAACAACAACCCATATCTAGTAACTATAACCTGTAATATTATTAACCTCCAGAAATACATCCAGGCCCCTCTTGAACTCTTTTACTGAACTTACCATCACCACCTCCTCAGACAGAGAGTTCCATAGTCTCACTGCTCTTACCTTAAAGAATCCTCTTCTATTTTTGTGAACAAACCTTCTTTCCTCCAGGCGCAGAGGATGTCCCCTCGTCATGGTTACTGTCCTTGGGATAAAGAGATCATGGGAGAGATCTCTGTACTGACCTCTGATATATTTATACATAGTTATTAGATCTCCCCTCAGTCGTCTTTTTTCTAAAGTGAATAACCCTAATTTTGATAATCTTTCTGGGTACTGTAGTCCACCCATTCCAGCTATGACTTTAGTTGCCCTCCTCTGAACCCTCTCCAGCTCTGCTCTGTCTGCCTTGTTCACAGGAGCCCAGAACTGTACACAGTACTCCATGTGTGGTCTGACTAGTGATTTGTAAAGTGGCAGGACTATGTTCTCATCACGGGCATCTATGCCCCTTTTGATGCAACCCATTATCTTATTGGCCTTGGCAGCAGCTGTCTGACACTGGTTTCTGCAGCTTAGTTTGCTGTTCACTAAAATTCCTAGGTCCTTTTCCATGTCAGAGTTACCCAATGTTTTACCATTTAGTATGTACTGGTGACTTGCATTATTCCTTCCCATATGCATAACCTTACATTTGTCAGTGTTAAACCTCATCTGCCACTTCTCTGCCCAAGCCTCCAGTCTATCCAGATCCATCTGTAGCAGTGTACTGTCCTCTTCTGTGTTAATTACTTTACACAGTTTAGTGTCATCTGCAAAAATTGATATTTTACTGTGCAAGCCTTCTACAAGAGTCTAAATAGGGACAGAGTAGATGGCAAAGGCCTGGAGCCAGCGCGCGGCTACCAGCTTGCCAACTATTTAGAATATAAGGGTATACAGATTCACAGGGTGAAATTGGAAACAAGCCAGCACACTGCTAATTTTAAGTTGTGTTTATTGCACATAGAAATTAAGGTTTTAACAAAAAAGGAAAATAAAGCTATGTCTTAATAAAGTAAAAATGACATAGGTGCAAATTAGGCTATCATTGGTCGCAGACCATTTGTAAATAAAGAATATTATTAAGCCTTCACCTCTGTCAGGGTTCATAAGTTGTTATAACATATTTTCCAATTGTGGGAACTGTTTCATGGTAACAATGAAGGTGTTAGTTCATGTCTGACAGAAGAGGAGAGGAGTTCATCTCCTTCCAAGATTAACCAGCAGAATTTTTGTAGTGACTCTGCATATAAATAAAAAACATATATGAATTAACACAATTAGTGATTCAACCTTTTATGATAGATTTACACTGCAAAATGTGGATTTCCAACTGCTGTGAGTATTTTCTACTCTGAGAGAGGCCTAGAGAGCAGCACCTCAGTGCATGCATGTGTTACATTTCACCTTTTCTATTGCAAAATCTGCGGCAAATTCAGAAAGAAACTGCCACATAAAGGGGTACAAGAGGGATTTAAAAATACTCAGTAGGTCCTCAACTCAAAAAGTTGTGAAATTTTTTTTCTGGAGAACATACTGTATTTTTGCCCTCTAATACACACCTAGATAGGGGAAGAATATAAGAAAAAACAAATTTTTCATCAGACCTCAGCTCAGAGCACCAATCAGACCCCCAATGTTAATCAGACCTCAGATTAGACCTTCAGTGTTAATAAGATCCCCAATTAGACCTCACATCAAACTCCCAATGTTAATAAGACCCCTAATCAGACCTCAGATCAGACTCTCATGTTAATAAGACCCTCATTCAGACTCTCAGATCAGACCCCAATGTTACGACCCCTGTTTAGACCTCAGATCAGACCGGCATGTTAATAAGACCCTTATTCAGACACGAAGATCAGAACCCCAATGGTAAGACCCCCATTTAGGCTTCAGATCAGACCGGCATGTTAATAAGACCCCTATTCAGACACTAAGATCAGACCCCCAATGTTAGGACTCCCATTTAGACCTCAGATCAGACTGGCATGTTAATAAGACCTCTATTAAGACACTAATATCAGACCGCAATGTTAAGACCCCCATTCAGACCTCAGATTGTTAGTAAGACCCCTTTTCAGACACTCACCTCAGAGCCCCAATGTTGAGACCTCCAGTCAGACCTCAGATCAGATAAAAACAATAAATCAACTTACCTCTCCTGCTCTGGATGCTCCCACTCTTCCGGCTCATCACAGTCACAGCACAGTGAGCGGCCACGGACCCGGAAGTGGTGAGAACAGAGCCTACTTCCTGATTCTCCTGTACTAATGAGCATTTCCATAATATAAACGCTGATTATTATTCGCCCCATAAGATGCACTGACATTTTTCCCCCACTTAAGTGCATCTTATAGAGCGAAAAATAATGTACCAACTTACCTTATACTGTACTTTGTATCAGATTTTCAGCACAGAATTCAGACCAAATATCTGCCACCAGTTTTCTACTCGATAACATGGTCTGGTGGAATCCAAGTCACTTTGCATTGACATACGAAAATTTCCATAGCCCTGTGTATATTTTCTGTTCATGTCATCCACTGAATAGTGAAAATTTTGCTATAATTTTTAAGGTTTTGTGCAAACTGCACCACAGAGGAGTGTTTTACCAACATAGAGTTAACTATTATTAAGCTCCTGCCTCACCATGCTTTATTAAAGGGGTTATCCCATGAATAATGTAAAAATAAGATATATAGTATATGACCTTCTGTTTCTAACAAACTTGGAACCAGCCCTGTACCTCACAAGAACCCAGAAATCTCCCCATTCATTGCTCCCATTGATCTGCTAGATTTATTTCAAGCTGGCAGCTCAGGGGGTGTGTCCTTTCTCGGGTTGTCAGTCCTTTCTGCTAAAGTTAAAAGATGGAATCAAGCTTGTTAGCTGGACAAAGAATTTAGAAATAGAACATACAGCAGGTGGTGCTGTGCAGATAGATTTTATTGTATAACTCAGTGCCTATACTAAATTTTTAATTACATTCAATTATAAAATTATTCAGATTCAGGTGCTAGTTTGAAAGATGGAGAATACACTTTTATAGGAAAATCCCTTAAATAGCAAAACAAGGCTGAAAAATAATAGAAGAATAATAGGAGAAAAAAATAATAATGATGTTAATAGGGGAAAAAAGTACTTCCTCCAGGAATTCTTCAATGACAGGTATACATTGTAAAGGGAACCTGTCAGTAGATTTTTGACGCCCTAACTACAACAACATGAAGTACAGACAAGCTTCCTCGTTACAAGGAACATCTTTCACTATGGAGGGAGAGACCTGTCAATTAAGCAGAGGCAGGCTGGGAGAAGCTGGAGAAGAGCTGCCCTGTAGATTCTTCTCACCCTACTAGGAGCTTGAAAACTATGGTGAAAATTTATCACATCCTGCACTCCAGAATTCTGGTTTTGAAAAGTCACAAAATAGGGTTTTGCAACTTTTGGGGCTTATTTACCCTATAAATAAAAGTTTTAAAACAAGGGAGGGAAGGTGAGTATGGTTAGCCTGTCAAACTGATTTCAGGAAGAGGTCCTGACATGTCTATCTTAGGCTACTTTCACACTTGTGTTTTATAATTCCGGTATTGAGTTCCGTCATAGGGGCTCAATACCGGAATAAAATGCTTCAGTTTTGTCCCCATTCATTGTCAATGGGGACAAAACTAAACTGAAGACAACAGAATGCTCCTAAAAGCATTCCGTTCCGTCTTCAGACCGCATGCTGCAGTTTTCTCTCCGGTCCAGGCATCCGCACCAAGACGGATCCGTCATGACCCCCGTCGTGACACAATGGTGAACCGATCCGTCCTCCATTGACATACACACATACAGACATTCACATAAACATACACAGACATATACACATACAAATACACATACATACTTACATGCTCCCGGCAGGTCTCCACACGCAGGAGGAGCAGGACAGTGAACACATAGGACGATTCCACCCTGCTCCTCCTGCGCTGTGGAGACCTGTCGGGAGCATGTAAGTATGTATGTGTATATGTCTGTGTCTGTGTGTCTGTGTGTATGTACTGTGTGACATGTGTGGGGCCAGAGCGCGGTTCCGGCCCCACACATGTCCCTGCGGCAGCACGGATCCGGCGGCACCCTTCACCTGCCTGATCCGTGCTGCCGCTAATGTGAAAGAGGCCTTAGTAGCTATATTTATTCCCCATGTAATAACAATGCTGGAACATCTATTCATACGACTGCTCCTAGTAGGGTGTTGTACCATTCCTTTATTATTCCTGCTTTAAGTTATGAATGAATTGCCAGCAGTTTACAACAAAGATACAACTGGCTGTTGGTGTCAAACTATGTAGGGTTGTCCCTATAGTTTGACACCATCCAGTCATCACTGCCAGTTTCACACTGTGCAGGGACACCCCTCAACTGGTAACACCCAGTTGTACTGTCATTGCAGACTGCTGGCAATTCATTAATAAACTTCAAGTAGGAATAACAGAGAACTGCACGCAACATAGAGTCATAAGAATATATTCTCCAGCGTTGTTATTACATGGGGATCTAAGTAGTTACTAAAACACAATGTCAGGAGAGGTGACACAATTTCCCACCCACTGAGGCGTGTAAAAAGGAAAAAATGTCCTATTTTTTTCCTAATTCTGAAGTGCAGGACTTGATAAATCCCCTCCCCATAGTTCTTTATTATGTAGGAGCCTGTCTCTGTTTTTTGCAGCCAGTGATTAGGCAGCTTCAGTCTACTGACATGTTACTTTTCATCTTGGTATATTTAACAACTTGGAAATAACTGAGGTCTGTCCAATTTCCCTGTCTCTATGTATTATTAGTAAATGATAAGAAATGATTGTATTTGTGCAGCTAGTAGTCGTTCCTTACAGAGCTGTGTTCACACTCACTAAAGCGCTGGTGGCAGAGATCAGACGTGTGGGCTTCTGGTTGGAACAAGAAGGGCAAAGTTCATTTGCTTCAAAATGTGAAAAATGTTCTTCTATTTCTTTTAAAGTCGACAAGCTCTGTTCTGTATTCTGACATGTTTTACATTTTTATTATTTATCAGTATAACTGGGTGGACGTGATTTTTAGTCCTAGGATGTGATTTAGAATTATTTCTAGACTTGTTTTAATAGTTTTAAATGTGAAATGTCGAAGTTTTAAGAATATGCATATATCTGCTATGTGAAGACCAAGTAAAAGAAAAGCAGAGTATTTTATAAATTGTATGGTCTCCCCAGGACAATGCCCTAATTGTCTAACCCGCAAAAAATTGTCAAGCACCCATTTGTATGTCAGGCAAATTGGACTGCAGAAACTTAAAGGCATTGTCTGGGTTCAGAGCTGAACCTGGAAATATCAACATTTTCACCCCAGTTCATGCTCCAGTGCCCTCCTTTGCCACGCGCTGAATCGCGCAGGGCACAGACTTTTTGTGGGGGATCCGGTGACGTACCGGACACTCCATGGGTAAGTTAGGCATAGGCTTCCACCTGCACTGATGGGTGGGCTTTGGCGCTGCCCTAGCCTGTAAAACGGCTAGGGCAGCGCTGAAGCCGCCCAACAATGCCGAAGACCTCACCGGCATCACTGCTAGGCAGAAGCCTCCGCCTAACAGTGTCACATTATAAACAAACAAGCACTGGAGCATTAAATGGTGGATCAAATCTGTTCATGTCCATTACTTTGATGGCCAATCATTTAAAGGGCATCTGTCAGCGGATTTGTACTTATGACACTGGCTGACCTGTAACACACAGCTGAAGGCATCTGTGTTGGTCCCATGTTCATATGTGTTCACATTGCTGAGAAATATGATGTTTAATATATGTAAATGAACCTCTAGGAACAATGGGGGCGTTGCAATTACGCCTAGAGCTCTGCTTTCTCTGCAACTGCCACGCCCTCCGCACTTTAATTGACAGGGCCACTTTTACACTGCCTGGCCTCAAAATGCAGAGAGCACGGCAGTTGCAAAGAGAGCTGAGTCTCTAGGTGCAATGGCAATGCCCCAGTTGCACCTAGAGGCTCATTTGCATAAATCAAAACATTATTTTTCTCAGCAATGCGGGCACATATGAACATGGGGCCAACACAGATGTCTTCAGCTGCCAAGTGCACATGTAACAGGTCAGCCAGTTTTATAGGTACAAACCTATTGACAGATACCTTTTAAAGGTGTGTAATACTACATTTTCCCGGCCAGTGGGAGCCTCCTCCCATGATGAAAACTGATCATAGGGGACATCTGAAGCCGATCAGGGGGCTGATTTCAACAAAAATGTGTTTCATCATGACAATCCGTTTATGTATGTAGGGCTAGTTCAATATAAAAAAAAAGTACAATTCAAAACAGGATTAGAGAAGCAAATTGATGGGGCTGTATTTTTCCTACCAGATGGACATCTAAAGCAGCTCTTCAGTACAAGGTTCCTGCATATGGCCTCCTCAATCATAGTCGGAGTGTTTGCATATACAGTAGTTAATGAAACTTGAATCCACAAGGCAGAGTTTAAAGGGGATCTCCAACAGTTATCTTTTGATAGAATCTGCTGGGATGCAGAACATGAGTCCATGACCATTAGTGCAGCTCTTCTTTGCTGTGATGTCCATTTTCCATAGGCTGTAATGCAACCCTTGGGTTTGTATATAGTAATAAAATACAAAACATATCTGATTAAACTTATTTTCCGCCAGATGCCTTCTTATAAATAGGAAACTTTCCCCTTACATAGTCTATTCTGGTTCTTGCATATAAAGAAAATCCTGAATGCAGATTTATGTTAAGTTTATTGAGACCCTCTTGACGTGTTGTAGGAACGTAAAGTATATAAAAGAAGCTGCTGTGTTCTCATTCTAGTAATCCCGTATAATACTAATCTGATCTATTAAATGCTCAGAGTTTGCGTTATAAAACTATTTTCTTAAAGCTGAGCCTGCATATTGGAAGTAAACTCTACATACAGCAAAAATAAATGAATAAGCAGTAAAGTCAGTGATAGTGCACGGTATTTTATAGTCAAATCACCTTATTTTCAACTTCTTTAAAATTAATCTTAGGGTACACCCCCATGGGTTGGGGATGGCCTCATACCTTCACCCACCAGAGGCAGTCAATGGCTGCATGATTTTACCGTAAAATCATGCAGCCATTGGTTGGTCAGAATAAATATGAACTACTGTATCGTTATCATTTAACTGTAAGGACACACCTTCACACCAAGTGATATTTGTGTAATTGTAGGGGCACGTCCACACGTAACAGATTTAAGGTGCATTCGCACAACCATATTTTTGGTCCATGTCCCATTCAAATTTGTTTTAATCACCTGCGGACCCATTCATTTCTATGGAGCCAAGAAAATGCAGACAGCACGGATCATGCGTCCAAACTGCAAATTATAGAACTAGTCCTATATTTTTTCAATGGTGCCAGTGGATTCGTATTTTGCAGGTCCACTATTTGTTCTTAAAATCCGCAAAAAATCCACAACACTTCCACAACAGAAATTGACATGCTGTAACATAGTTTATAGGGCCAAATAAGACATCTGTCCATCCAGTTCAACCTGTTATCCTGCAAGTTGATCCAGAGGAAGGCAAAAAAACCCTGTGAGGTAGAAGACAATTTTCCTCACTTTAGGGGAAAAAATTCCTTTCCGACTCCAATCAGGCAATCAGAATTACTCCCTGGATCCCTCTCTAGTAACTATAACCTGTAATATTATTACACTCCAGAAATACATCCAGGCCCCTCTTGAACTCTTTTAGTGAACTTACCATCACCACCTCCTCAGGCAGAGAGTTCCACAGTCTCACTACTCTTACCGTAAAGAATCCTCTTCTATGTTTATGTACAAACCTTCTTTCCTCCAGGCGCAGAGGATGTCCCCTCGTCACAGTCCTGGGGATAAATAGATCATGGGAGAGATCTCTGTACTGACCTCTGATATATTCATACATAGTTATTAGATCTCCCCTCAGTCGTCTTTTTTCTAAAGTAAATAACCCTATTTTTCATAATCTCTCTGGGTACTGTAGTGCACCCATTCCAGTTATTACTTTAGTTGCCCTCCTCTGAACCCTCTCCAGCTCTGCTATGTCTGCCTTGTTCACAGGAGCCCAGAACTGTACACAGTACTCCATGTGTGGTCTGACTAGTGATTTGTAAAGTGGCAGGACTATGTTCTCATCACGGGCATCTATGCCCCTTTTGATGCAACCCATTATCTTATTGGCCTTGGCAGCAGCTGTCTGACACTGGTTTCTACAGCTTAGTTTGCTTTTCACTAAAATTCCTAGGTCCTTTTCCATGTCAGTGTTACCCAGTGTTTTACCATTTAGTATGTACTGGCATTATTCCTTCCTATGTGCATAACTTTACATTTGTCAGTGTTAAACCTCATCTGCCACTTCTCTGCCCAAGCCTCCAGTCTATCCAGATCTATCTATAGCAGTGTACTGTCCTCTTCTGTGTTAATTACTTTACACAGTTTAGTGTCATCTGCAAAAAATGATATTTTTCTGTGCAAGCCTTCTACAAGATCATTAATAAATATATTGAAGAGAATAGGGCCCAATTCTGACCCCTGTGGTACTAGTGACAGTGACCTAATCTGAGTATGTGCCGTTAATAACCACCTTCTGTTTTCTATCACTGAGCTGTGGATTTAAAAATCTGCACCTTGGGTCAATTTCTTTACAGAAAATGTGTTCATCATGTGTTGGGATCTGTACTAATCTCATTCACTTTGATGGTACTGAGGATTTGCTGTCTTCCCCAGCAATTCTGTTACTTGAGGACGAGTCCGATGACTTTAATCGGTTTACACCCACTTTTTCTTGCTCTCATCTTCCTTTACTGTAAGTTTCAAATGAAACATAAATCACATGGTATTCCAAGGTGAGACAATTATGGCATATCTAAATCCTATTGGGAGAACAGTGGTCCTATGAACTGCATTTAGATGAATAGGCTGGCATGCAAAAAGAGACGTAAAAAAGAACAAGCTTGCCACACTTGGCTGTTCACCTAAGACTTCAAGGGAGATTTATTTTAGCTCTGTTTTATTTCCTGTTGCTTATATAGCGCCAATAAATTTTACAGAGTTGAATAGTGATTGTCTAAAAAGGACAAAGTTCCATCAGAGCTTTATGATTGTGACAGGATAATGGTAGCCAGTAGCAGTGTTTCAGACCTAATGATCCTTCTTCAAGCTTGGCTAAATAGTAAAGAAGAGTATGAGACAACTCTGTCTACGCAGGTACTAGGAGCGCAGTGGGATGGTGTCCCAGAAGTGAATACATGAGCAGTTCTCATTTCCAGGAGAACAAGGCAGTGACACACTGCAAAGGGGTTAAAAATATACTTTTTAAGTTGTGCGCACAAAGCATAGTTTGATATTAGGGTCCACTCTGTGGTTGCATCGTACAAGGGAAAGTGTTGCATCCTTCTTTCTGGATGCTTATGCAAAAGTCAGCTAGAGAAGTGCAGTGTGAGGAACATCACTTTAAAGAGACACCTTGTCCTACTTAACACCTGTGCAGCCATGTAACCTGGGAAATCTGTGGAATTTGCATTTTATGTACAAACTGCCAGTCCATGTATGCTGAGAAACATAACTCATATATATGAACTTCTTTCTTCAGTAAAGAATTGTTCTACTGCAAAACTGTCTCAATATTTCCCCCTCCAACACTGCAGTGGACCCTGCCTCGCACCTCACAAGTTATCACCATCAAGGGCACCCTGAACCACCATCAGGTACCATCTTGGAGTCCCAAGACCAGGGTGTGCCCCAAAGGAAAGAAAAGATGGTACCTTCCAATCACTTCACGGCCCAGGAGAGCATTAGAGTGAGCACTAAGTACAACCTTCATTTTTGCTACTCCTGTCCTCTCCTCTGCTCTCCTCTCCTGGGCTCTCAACACCTAGCCAAGCCTGAACAAGGACCATAAGGTTTTAAAAATTGCTGCCAGCTACCAAATTACAATCACTATCATGAAATTCTGATGGAATAAATGGATTGAGTGTTTGCAGCAAGAGGTTTAGGTGCGGTTTCATCTTTCTATTCTTGGATGTTATTGATCATGGCAGCTAGATCCAGAACCGTCAACTAGCACCTACTCATTTATACTTGATGATAGCATGGCTTCTATCCTTACTTTGAACAGAGATTGTCATCACCCACATGTGTCAGGAACACCACCCCCCTTCTTTGCTTTTTTTCCAACTTTGATCCTAAAGCTAAAAAAGGTTCATGAGGCCATGTTCTTCTGATAGGTTGGGGAGGTCCAGATACAGTAAGCTATGGATATGCCTATGGTAGTTGTGACTGGAACTACCTTTCAGAAGTTTTGAGCACTTTAATCAGAAAATTCTTCTTTTTGACCAGGGTTTGCTTTGTTTCCCTCTTTTCTTTTTGTAAAGTTTATTTGTAGCTTTCTGAAGTTTATACAAGGTCTGTGATACCTGATCCTCATTAACCCCTTAACGCCGAATGACGGCTTATCCCGTCATGGGCAGGAGCCGCTTGCTGCCCCATGACGGGATAAGCCGTCATGGCATTAAACTGTCACCATGTCTGATGACATGGTGACAGTGCTGAGACCCCGGCTGTTACTTACAGCCAGGGGTCTCAGCTAACCAGCCCGTTAGCTGTTCAGACTAGCCAATCGCAGAGATCGTGCTGCAATAAACTGTAAAATAAAAAAAAAATATAAAAATTTGCAATATACTATATATCCCCCACCCCCACCCCACTGTTTACTTTGATGGCCGTTTGGGTGGGTGGGGGGGATATATAGCTAGCGGGCGGGCGGGCGGGTGAGCGATGTGCGGGCGGCTGCGGCGAGAGTGCCGCCCGCAATTTCAGGATGGCCGAGCGTTATCAAGCAGAGTATCAGCATACAGCTGATACTCTGCTTGAAACTGCTGACATCGGTGCTGGCACCGATGTCAGCAGTTTAACCCCTTCCATGCCGCGGTCCGTAGGGACCGCTGTATGGAAGGGGTTAACAGGGAGGGAGCTCCCTCCCTCTCCCATCGGGCGCTGGCAGCGCCGATGGTGTGGCCAGATGAGAGGGAGGAAGCTCCCTCTCCCTTCCATCGGGACGCTGCTCTGCTGTGGCAGCGTCCCGATGGTTACCATGGCAACCAGACGCTTTCAGAAGCGTCTCGGTTGCCATGGTGTAAGCTAAGCCTCATCAGGCTCCTGCTAAAGGTAGGAGCCTGACAAGGTTTAGCAACAGTGAAAATGCACTGCAGTACACTATACAGTGTACTGTAGTGTATTATAGAACAATCAGACCCACTGGATCTTCAAGAACCAAGTGGGTCTGAGTCTAAGAAAGTGTAAAAAAATTAAAAAAAAAGTGTAAAAAAAAAGTGTTAAAAAAATCCCTTTTTCCCCCAAAACTCAAATTTGAAATTAGTAAAAAAAGATAAAAAATACCCCAAGCATGTTAGGTATCGCCACGTTCGTAACAACCTGCTCTACAAAAATATCACATGTCCCAACCCCTCAGGTGAACACCGTAAAAAATAAAAATAAAAACAGGTTCAAAAAAGCTATTTTTGTCACTTTACATCACAAAAAGTGTAATAGCAAGCGATCAAAAAGGCGTATGCCCTCAAAATAGTACCAATCTAACCGTCACCTCTTCCCACAAAAAATGAGCCCCTACCTGAGACAATCGCCCAAAAAATAAAAAAACTACAGCTCTCACAATAGAGACACTAAAACATGGATTTTTTTTGTTTCAAAAATGAAATTATTGTGTAAAACTTAAATAAATTTAAAAAACTATACATGTTAGGTATCGCCACGTCCGTAACAACCTGCTCTACAAAAATATCACATGAGTTAACCCCTCAGGTGAACACAGTAAAAAAAATAAAATAAAAACAGGGTCAAAAAAGCCAATTTTTGTCACTTTACATCACAAAAAGTGTAATACCAAGCGATCAAAAAGGCGTATGCCCCCCAAAATAGTACCAATCTAACCGTCACCTCTTCCCGCAAAAAATGAGCCCCTACCTGAGACAATCGCCCAAAAAATAAAAAAAACTACAGCTCTCACAATGGAGACACTATAACATGGATTTTTTTTGTTTCAAAAATGATATTATTGTGTAAAACTTAAATAAAAATAAAAAAACTATACATGTTAGGTACTGCCACGTTCGTAACAACCTGCTCTACAAAAATATCACATTAGTTAACCCCTCAGGTGAACACAGTAAAAAAAAAAAAAAAAAACAGCCAGAACAGCCATTTTTGTTTACCTTGCCTAACAAAAAGTGTAATATAAAGTGATCAAAAATCATATGTTCCCCAAAATAGTATCAATAACACTGTCACCTTATCCCTTAGTTTCCAAAATATGGGCACTTTTTGGTTGTTTCTACTGTAGGGGTGCATCGGGGGGGCTTCAAATGGGACACGGTGTCTCAAAACCAGTCCAGCAAAATCCGCCCTCCAAAAACCATCTGGCGCACCTTTCCTTCTGCGCTTGGCCATGCGCCCATACAGTAGTTTACAATCACATGCGGGGTGTTTCTTTAAATCGCAGAATCAGGGTAATAATTTTTGAGGTTTTTTTTGCTATTAACCCTTGATTTGTTACAGGAAAAAATGGATTAAAATGGAAAATCTGCAAAAAAAGTGAAATTTTGAAATGTCATCTCCATTTTCCTTTAATTCTTGTGGAATACATAAAGGGTTAACACAGTTTGTAAAATTAGTTTTGAAAACCTTGAGGGGTGTAGTTTCTAAAATGGGGTCATTTATGGTGGTTTCTATTATGTTAGCCCCACAAAGTGACTTCAGAACTGAACTGGTGCTTAAAAAAAATGGTTTTGGAAAATTTCTAAAAAAATTTAAGAATTGATTCTAAAATTCTAAGCCTTCTAACATCCCCAAAAAATAAAATTACATCTACAAAATGATGGCAACATAAAGTAGACATATGGGACATGTAAAGTAATAACTATTTTGTGAGGGATCACTATCTGCCTTAATAGCAGAGAAATTCAAAGTTTGAAAATTACAAATTTTTCCAAATTTTCTGTAAATTTAGGATTCTTTTATAAATAAAGGTGATTTATATTGACTCAAATTTACCACTGTCGTGGAGTACAATGTGTCACGAAAAAACAATCTTGGAATCAGTCGAATCGGTGAAAGAATCCCAAAGTTATGAATTGATAAAGTGACACATGGCAGATTTTAAAAAATGTGGCTTTGGCATTAAGTGTAAAAGTAGCTTCGGCCTTAAGGGGTTAATATGGAGGTTATGATCAAATGTTCTTTGAACATTATTCACTCTACTTAGGTTTGTGATGTGAGGAACAGGATCAATTCCATCCTTTGTGGCTGCCTCTAGATGTCTGCAGTTACTGTTATTGCAGCACATGACTATTATACATACTTTATTAGGGCAGTAATAACCTGAGGCTTGCCATTCATATTTTATGTGGCATTAGACTGTCAGTGAAAGAATGCAATGCACTTCTTCAAATCTTATTCAAATGAGTGAAAACAATTTACTGTGGTATTTGTGCTGGGTGATGAATAAATCTTGTCCTTGCTTTTAACTTCTAAGACTGTGAATTCATTCCAAGCTTCATGCTTTGAAAGCAGCAGGTGAAAGTTCTCATCACATAAAGATGTAATTAAACTGAGTTACTGTCTCAAATTCACTTTATTCTGCGAAAATTCCAAAAGTCATTCTATTCCATGTCTAAACTACCTTCCATCTCATCATGGATTAACCTGTAAAAACAGGGCTGGAGATAAAGGATAACAATTAGATCGTCTTATGTTCTAAGCAATAATGGGGGAACTAAGCAGGAATGTAACAATACAGGGTGACAAGATTGTAGTGTAGTGTAGAGACATTTGTGTTATACTTTCTCACATTATACATTTTAAGTTGCATTATTTTTTAATATCCTGTTGAGTGGTTACCCAGGACATGATTAAAAAAACCATCAGCACACATCTTTCCTGCTAATGGAAGGCATCCCATGGTGTTCATTGTAAAATGTACTCACTATCTAAAAATTATTTATAGCCGGCGCTTCTGTTTATGCCTGAGCTCTGCATCGATTGTGAGAAAGTTGTGAAAGGATTTTTCCAGGACTTTGATATTGATGACCAATCCTTAGGAAAGGACATCAAAACGTGGGGGTCTGACATCCAGCATCCCTACTGATCAGCTGTTTGCAGGAGCTGTGGCCACCGGTTCTAACATAGTGTGCAGTTGTAGTGGCTGTGCCGGGTTACTGCACATCAGCCTCCGCTCTAGTTAACTGCAGGAACCTGGCACGCCGACTACACAATGTATGGAGCTTTCTGCTTCCTGCTCCATACAGTATGTTAATTCCAGTGGCCATGGCTCCTGCTAGCAGCTGATTGGTAGGAGTGCTGGGTGTCAGATCCCAATCGATCTGATATTGATGAACAATTCCAAGGATAGGTCAACAGTTTCAAGTCCTGTAAAACTTAAGTAATACTACTTAAAGGCTATGGACAACTTCAGGGCAATTTTTTGTCATGATTTTATTTTACTCATTTTGGGCTAAAAATCATTTTTTCAATTGGTCTTTATTAAAAATGTTCTGTTTACAGAGTATTACTTCTCAGTCTGCTGTTACAACTTTTCTACCCTTTAACCCTTTCAGTACCGAGCCACTTTTCACCTTAAATCCCAGGCCGGTTTTTGCAAATCTGACATGTGTCACTTTATGTGGTAATAACTTTAGAACGCTTTTAATTATCTAGGCCATTCTGAGAATGTTTTCTCGTGACACATTGTACTTCATGACAATCATAAATTTGAGTCAATATATTTCACCCTTATTTATGAAAAAATCCCAAATTTACCAAAAATTTTGAAAAATTAGCAAATTTCCAAATGTCAATTTCTCTACTTTTAAAATACATAGTAATACCTGCAAAAATAGTTATTACTTAACATTCCCCATATGTCTACTTTATGTTGGCATCATTTTGTAAATGTCATTTTATTTTTTTAGGAAGTTAGAGGGCTTAGAAGTTTAGAAGCAATTTTTCAAATTTTCAACAAAATTTCTCAAACCATATTTTTGAGCACCAATTCAGTTATAAAGTGATTTTGTGAGGCTTACCAAATGGAAACCCCCATAAATGACCCTATTTTAGAAACTACACCCCTCAAGTTACGAAAAACTGCTGTTACAAACTTTATTAACCTTTGAGGTGTTCCACAAACATTAAAGGAAAATGGAGGTGAAATTTCAAAATTTCACTTTTTTTGTAGATTATTCATGTTAATAATTTTTTTCTTGCAACACAGCAAGGGTTAACAGCAAACTAAACCTCAATATACATTGCTCTGATTCTGCCGTTTACAGAAATACCCCATATGTGGTGGTAAACGTCTCTATGGGTTTGTGGCAGTGGTCAGAAGGAAAAGGAGCGCCATACGGATTTTGGGGGCAGATTTTGCTAGAATAGTTTTTAGGCACCATTTTGTAATTGAGAGACCCTGACGTACCCCTACAGTGGAAACCCTCAAAGAGTGACCCCATTTTGAAACTACACCCTTCAACGAATATATTAAGGGGGGTACTGGCCACTTTGACTCCCTAGGCGTTTTACGGAATTTGGAAACACTTGGCTGTGAAAATGAAAAGTTTCATTTCTTTCAATAAAATGTTGCTTTAGCCCCAAATTTTTCATTTTCACAAGGGGTAACAGGAGAAAAGCACCCCATAATTTGTTACCCATTTTCTCCTGAATACGGCAACACCCCATATGTGGTGGTAAACTGCTGTGGGGGCACATGGCAGGACTCAGAACAGAAGGAGCGCCATATGGATTTTACAATACAGATTTTGATGGTGTTGGTTTGCAGGAGCCATTGATTTTTATTTTTTTGAGTTATTGTGTTATGTGGGGGCTCATTTTTTGCAGGACAAGATGACGGTTTGATTGGTACCATTTTGGGGTAAATATGCCTTTTTGATCGTGTGGTATTACACTTTTTGTGAGGCAAGGTGAAAAAAAATGGCTGTTATGGCATAGTTTTTTTTAAAAAAATTTTCAGCATTCACCTGGGGGGGCCATCTCATGTAATATTTTTATAGAGCAGGTTGTTACGGACGCGGCGATACCCAATATGTCTAACTTTTTTATTTTTGGAAAGTTTTACACATTAGATTCATTTTTGAACAGAATAAAATCTTTTTTTGTGTTGCCATTTTCAGAGAGCCATATTTTTTTATTTTTTGGGCGATTGTCTCAGGTAGGGTATCATTTTTGCGGGACAAGATGACGGTTTGATTGGTACCATTTTAGGATAAATACGCCTTTTTGATCGCCTGCTATTACACTTTTTGTGAGGCAAGAGGGAAAAAAATGGTTGTTTTGGCATAGTTTTTATTTTTTATTTTTTGCAGCATTCGCCTGGGGGGCTATCTCATGTAATATTTTTATAGAGCAGGTTGTTACGGACGCGGCGGTACCCAATATGTCAAACTTTTTTATTTTTGGAAAGTTTTACACATTAGATTTATTTTTGAACAGAATAAAATCTTTTTTTTGTGTTGCCATTTTCAGAGAGCCATATTTTTTTTATTTTTCGGGCGATTGTCTCAGGTAGGGTATCATTTTTGTGGGACAAGATGACGGTTTGATTGGTACCATTTTGGGATAAATACGCCTTTTTGATCGCCTGCTATTACACTTTTTATAAGGGAAGGTGACCAAAAAATGTCTGTTTTGGTGACGTGGTCACATGATGACATGATATTTTTATAGAGGCGGTCGATATGGACGCGGCGATACCTAATATGTTTATCTTTCTTTTTTTACCTTTTTTTTACAATTTTTTTTGGAAAATGGCGTTTGTTTTTTTTTTACTTGAAACTTTTATTATTATTTTTTTTTAACTTTTTTTTCCACTTTATTTAACTTTTGGGGGTCTGATCCCCTTTACAATGCATTTCAATACTTTTGTATTGTAATGCATTGGCTGTAAGTGTATCACTCAATGTAATACACTTACAGCCTGCTTCCTGTGCGATCCAGGGGGCTGGATCTCACAGGCATGCAGGGATAGCAGCCATGATGCCTAAGGAAGGCATCGGGCTGCTATCCGAGCCATCGGGTCCCTGTCACAGCAGCGCGGGGACCCGATGTCCCCCCGCTCGCCATCCTGAATGAATGAACTCCCGCGGCACATGAAGGGTTAATGTGCCGGCATCAGTGTTTTCACCGATGCTGGCGCATTCAGCAGGGGTCCGGCACCTGGGCACAGCCGGACCCCCGCCGCTGATCGGGCGGGCGCAACTCCTGCGCACGCCCGATCAGAGCGCCGCACATGTACGGCGCTGGGACTTGCGTATCGGCTTTTTGCGCCGCACATGTACGCCGCTGGGACTCTAAGGGTTACAATTGTGCAGTTCTACACATTTTACTGACAATACACCAGTTAATTCAACACATTTTACTACAATAATATACCAGTTTAATTCTGTAAATTGTAATACATCAGAATAACAGTTGAATTCAATGCATTATACTACATCACTATACCAGTTAAATTCAATGCATTATACTGTGTCAATATACCATTGTAAATTGTCAATACCAGTGTGTGGCATGTTCATAGGAGGAAAATGTGTATATATGTGTGTAATGTGCGTGTATTGTATTTTGATTTATGTGTATGTACATGTGTGTATTGGGTGTGGTTTGTAATGTGTTTATAATGTATATGTATTGTGTATGTATTTAAATGTTATGTGTGAGCAAATTGTGTGTAATGTATCTAATATGTATGTACATGTGTATTTTTGTGTATACATGTCAGTTTAAGGTGGGAATGTACGTGTGCTTCCTAGCAGTACATATGTTTGGTATAGTGACATGATGCATGTGTGTTATAACAGTATGATGTATGTGTGAATTATGGAGGTACTTTTTATTTTGTGATATAGCACCATGATGTGTGCATGTTTGGTACAGTAATCCAAATTACAACTGTAGTCCTGTCTCTGTAAAAGTATGAAGTTACATTTAAAAGGGGGAGATACACTGAATCTTTGCCCTGGGTGAAGAGATGCCCAGCTACAGCACTGCCCCCATTCCCATTTAAGGGTTTTTTAAATTGATTAATGGGGTTTTTATGGAGTAGAAGAACATTGAAATCTACGCCAGCTAGGGGCACATGGACTGCCGGATGCAGCAACTGATTTATGACAAGGCGTCATAAATCAGGCACAGCATCTGGCAGCGCGCCTGTTTATCATAGCCTGGCATACACCACCATGCTGTGATACATTTTCCCCATAATATTCAACACATTAAATGGCCATGAGTTGCTGGCCTCATAGATGATGTCAGTTTGGTTAGCAGATAACTGCTGTGCTTACTGACTGTCTTCTACTGGCACATGTTGAGTGCAACACTTGATTACTGTGACAGTAAGCAAATGTTGGGAAGATGGTGCATGTGAAAGATGGGTATGTTAAAATGGTTATCCTCTTTTTACTATTGAGGAGCTATCCTCAGGATAGACCATCCAATCAGATTGGCGGGGTCTAACTCCCAGCACCCCAGCTGTTTGAAGAGAAGGTGGCGTTTGTACGAGCACTGCCTTCTCTGCTCTGTTTTCCCTGCTCGCCGCAGCAATTGCAGTTGTGAGCAGGTATAATTACAAGTACGGCATCCTCATTCACTTCTATGGGACAGCTCCTTCTGCTCAAGTGAAGTAACCCTAAGAGCCATCCCATAGGAGTGAATTGGGATGCCATAGTTGTAATTACACCTGCTCACCACTGCAGTTGATGTGGCGAGCAGGTAAACAGAGCAGAGAAAGCAGCGCTCATATGAGCACTGCCTTCTCTTCAAACAACTGATCGGCAGGGGTGCTGGGAGTCAGACCTCCACTGATCCGATGTTAATAACTTATCCTGAGGATAGGTCATCGATAGTAAAAAGTGAACAACTCCTTTAATATTATGCATATACTGTACCACTCATACTGAAGGTTTTCTAAGGAATGTTTGCTGCTTTGTATCAATATACAGTAACTGCCATGCTGATTGCCCGCTCAGTTTTTTAATTGAACCTATATTATTATTTATTGTCCTGCTACATTTCCATATGGTTAATTTACTTCTGATAAACTTGACACAGTCTGTAAGTTAATTCTTAAGATTTACATATAAACTATTAATGTACATTGAATATTCCTCAATGTATAATTCAGCGGTAATGAACTACACCACAACCAGTATGATCGGTTCACCCAGTCTAATTAACAATGGTGAAGCCTATAAATAAGCGTACCTGTTATTACTATTCACCTTAGTAATTAAAAATGTGACACAAAATTAAAATGAATTCTGTTGAAACATCTGACATCTCAGAAAAATAGAATAATGTTGGAGTGATCTAATTAACTTATTTCAAACGAGTGAAACACAATCATATTAGTACGAGCACCACATCCGCCACCGTATCGGTGAAATCCTTTTCTCAGTACAGCTATAAATATATTGTGTTCATACAGTATTTCATCATTAGCTGTCAGCGGGAAGTGATCGATTGCTGCTTCATTCCTTCCTAAGCAGACTACACTGGATAGTGAATATTCTGGGACGTTAAGATACACTGACATAATACAATAAAGCAATAATGACATAACACGTACTCCATTGGTAACTTCTGCTATCATAAGGCTTAGAAAATGCGGGGGTTAAGGATGTTGAGGAGGTCACAACCTGACCTCTTCTAGATTTCATAGTGTTGTATTATTTTTTTACCTGTTTTAGTATACTATAACATCGTCTGAAACCCTTTTATATTTCTGTGCTGGAGCTTCACTAAGACTTATTTTGGGTCATTTTGGTTTATTTTGCCAGAATTGACCCAGTGGTTTGATTTGGGTACAAATCGATTCTACTTGAATCGAAAGAACTTTGAACGCCTGAAAAGGTCTCTCTCTCTCTCAGAAAAATTCTCTTGAAGTTAATCTCAAGAAATTCAGATTCTATTTCTAACAAATGCAATTTTTTTGAAACATTGTGGTTGGGTTTTGATTCTATAGATTTGATTCACGTATCTCTACTGCACAGCATCATGTACAATGTTTGTGTCCTAACTTTAACGCTGTGGACTGTTATTGGGTCTGGCCACTGGGACCCCTAGGATATGCACCTTACAAGCTGGCATATCGGGTAGTGCGGCCACCTTCAGAAAACATGCAGGGTGTCTAAGGCCTAGCTCTGCCTTGATCTCTGGTCACACTCTTAAGCTGAAACTGCACAGCTACTGCATGCCTTGGTACCTGAACACGCTGTAAGTGGTCTGCAAACAAATGCAAGTTTCGCAAGACTTTTAGGACACATTCACATAAACATGGTTTGGTTCCGGATCCAAGCCGTGTTTTTTGTATGTGAAATATGCTTTACATTTCTATGGGCTGTCAAGCAGTTAACAGGCCATTGGTATCCTTTGGTAGGTGGGGCTGTTCCACTTTCCCCATAGGGAGGAGTGATTCTGAACTGTGTAATACAGAGAAGGGTGAGGAAGCTGAGAATAGCTCTGGGTAGTGAACCAGCTTAAGTGAAGAGAAGACCTTTGAACCCACCTCTAAGGAAAGATAAGAGGAAGGAAGACATTTATGGAAGATACCAGTTTTAAGAGGAGGTGCGTGCAAAATAGACTTTTGTAATCCTAACTTGTCAAGGAGATGAAAGTTTTCTGGAACCTGGACATACTTTGGAGGCAGACTGAGGCTCCGCTAAGGACTACACCCTCAGTGGGAATTTGTAGCACCACATTGTGAAAACTGAAGTGCAGAATGCAGCAAGAGAAGTATTGCACCCCCATGTCTGGATGCTTGAGCTTGAGCTTGAGAGAAAACACGTGTGGAAATGCCTCCATGCCTAACGGTGGAAAGATTAACTCAGAGAAACAACAGATTGGCCCCTTAACTGCCTTAACATCCTGTGAAAGACCCATGGAAATTGCAAAATCATGGAAGATTTGCCAGTCCATGGAACTTTTTTTGCCACTAAAGAAATGTTCTACTATTGCACCAACACCTGCATTGTCAGAGCACTGCTTCATACTTCAGGAAACCCTGCCGTGCACCTCCAAATTCAACTTTAATAACAAGAACATCTATCCAACTAACATCTGGCAGGAGCCACAAAGCCAGGGAAAGCCTGAAAGGAAGAAAATGTGCACCCTTCCCATTACTGCATGGTCCCAAGGAGCGCCAGAGTGAGGACCACCACCATGAGTAACTATTACCAACATTATTTCTACCCCCACACCTGTCCTTCACTCTTCTCCCCTCTTCTGGGCCCACTACTCCAAAGTTTCCCAGAAATGTTTCTTCCAGATTGTAACACTTCCTTGCCCTGCCTAGTTGCCAGATTTACCACCAATCGAGTATTTGTTAGACCAGCGGGAACACCAACTTCAGCAGCCTACAAATGTGCTGAATCTGCAGTCCCAGCTGCAACCTCTGTGGGCAAATATCGTGGCAGGATACCATATGGGGCCTGAATGCCTCCATGCCCAATGGTAACTCATCTTGTATCCAGGCTAGATATGGCCCAACAGTTTTCCCCAATAAGCAAATTATCCTTTTGCTCTACTATTGTAATCACTTACATATATCATCATTACATCCACACATAGAAAGTTTCACTGCATTCCAACATCTCCTTTTTAGTTGTTAGTTTTATAGTCAATGAGTGCATTTTTTATTTTAGTGATTATTTTCATACAACTGTATTGGAAAAAAATGTCAATTTCCTTGTTGAAGCAAATGCTGTTTACCCTGGTCTATGAGTCTGTCTTCTGCTTAATCATAAATCCTCATTATTGTATACTGTAAATGTGGATACATGCATTTCTTGTGGAAAGCAGTAAATCTCTTTGTTTGATATAAAGTGCTGATGACTTGGATGCAGATTACTTTTTTAGACATTAAGGCAGTATTCAAAGCATTGGGAATTCAGTAACACTACGTATACATTTGTCTTCATTACAGTAGAAAGTTCTCTTTTAAGTGAAAAATCCCATTTGGTAGTGGAACACTAGATCATTATTTAAAGGGGTTGTACACTTTTTAAGTAAGACACTCAACACCCCCACCGATCAGCAGTTTGAAGAGAAGGCAGTGCTTATACGGGCTATGTCTTCTCTGTATGGCGTCCCCATTCACTTCTATGGGATGGCTCTGTAGTATTCACAGACAGAGCTGTCCCATAGATGTGAATGGGGATGCCATACAGAGAAGACATAGCTCGTATAAGCACTGCCTTCTCTTCAAACAACTGATCTGCGGAGTTGCTGATAGTCGGACTCCCGCCCATCTGACATTGATGACCCATCCTGAGGATGGGGTTGTGTGGTTTCAAGAGGAAATCGGCCAACACTTGGGATGTGCCTGCAATAAAAAAATGTATCATTACTTTCCCATCGTTCCTACGCCAACGCTTTATTTCTCCGGGAGCACAGCACACTAAGGTCAGTGATTGTCTGCAGTGGTCATATGCTCTCTAGGTGAGGCTACAGCTGCAGCCAGGTAAACAAAGCTAGGGAGAACCAGAGCAATGGGACAGGATCCGCTAGTGATCATCTATTCTTTATTGCAGGCACATTCCATATGTTGTCTGGTTTCCTCCTGAAACTGGACGACCCCTTTAAAGAGGACCTTTCACCACTCCTGACATGCCTGTTTTAATAGCTTCATGCATTCCCCATGTAATAATTCTGGAGCATCTATTCTTATGACTATGTTGTGCCATTCCTTTATTATTTCTGATAGAAGTTATAATTGAATTGCTATTAGCCTTCAGTAAGGGTACAGATAGGTGGTAACCAGTTGGGGGTGTGTCCCTGCACAGATTCACTCTATCCAATCAGTGCTGCCATGTTCAGACTGTGCAGATACACACCCCCAACTGGTTACCTCCCCTCTGTACCCTTACTTAAGGCTAATAGCAATTCATTCATAATTTCTAGTAGAAATAACAAAGAAATGGCACACCATAGAGCCATAAGAATAGATTCTCCAGAATTGTTAACAGACAAGACAAGTCAGGCGTGGTGACAGGTCCTCCTTAAGTCAAAATTGCAAGCATTTTCTTATGTGCAAATGAATTTTACATATACATTTGTGTAATTGTGTAATTTCTATGCTGCTTCTGTTATTCACAAAATCTGCTTTCTTGGACATTCCTGCATGTGAAGCTGCATAATTTGAGTTCAGTGGATGTTCTATGTGAAGCATGTTCTCTCTCCTTCCATTCTCTTAATGTTCTAGCTTGTGTCTCCATCCTCATCTCGCCATCACATTGATGACTATGAAAGCTGGGATTTCTATAAGAATTTGTTCTTATTGTACAAACACCAATTTATGGGTGTTTAAATTTAAACTACGTGACTCCACCCAAGAAGCACACTTCAATATTACTGGAGGTACTGACAAGAACTAGACCAGGAAACTTTTTATATTCCTTCACCTTATATGCCCATTAGTGCCATTTCTGTTTGGAGGGCAAGGTACCAGTTAGACATGTCACTACCATGATCTAAACTTTCTACCCCAAGTCAACAGCTGGTAACTGCTGAACCTGACTATGATCTTGATAGTTTAATTTCATTAGAGAACAAATGGGAGGAGGTCACCTTTTCACATTGTTTTTCAAATTTACATGTAGAGCATTTCTGCTCTCTTAAGATCCCACTTCGGGAACTGATTGGCTCAAAAAACTGACGTCAAAAACTGACCAGCACCTCAAGCCAAGTCTCTCTCTAATATATAATGTAACATACTTTCCCAAAACTTAAACCCACGTCCTTACTACAGTATGTGAGGGAGTGGGAGAGTAAGCTTGGAATATCTTGGATTCATTTGGAGGTTGAAGTAATTCTCTCCTGCGCACATAGGTTTTCAAGACATTCAAACTGCTTACACTTTGGTACGAAACCCCAGAATTCTTCAAAGTGTAACTGCCATTTCCTTTTATTTTTAATATTGTATAGGGACAGAGATGTTAAACATTTTTGTATTATACTTTATCAGGGAAAGATGTATCTTTGTACTAAAAAATAGTGTAGAGCGTCTTCTAAGCAAAGCTCCAACCGAACATTGGTATGGAGAGTCTGTCTTCATTCTTCAGTTCTACTGAGCACTGAAGACACCTGTGTGTAACATACAGAGTCTTCCAGCCTGCCTCTTGTCACTAACCCAGTCCCTGACTATGTACATGTGCCCTAACTATCACTGCCCATCACCCTACCGGTCTGACATAGGCGTCTTCACCAATCAGATGAACTGAAAACTGGCTCTTCTTAGGAACGCTCACTTAGAGCTTTGCTGAGAAGACTCTTTACACCATTTTTTCTATGCAAAGAAATGCCTTTACCTATTAAAATATATGACAAAAATGTTTAACAAGACGAGTTACACATTAAAAGGTTACACTTATCTCTGACAGATGAATGATGGAGATGCCACAGCTCTCAAGAAACATATAAACATATTTTTCTTTATTGCTCTTCAATTATATTTGTCATCAGGAGGTGGTCCTGACACTTGGGGCATTTCCACTTTGGTTGCTTCCCACTGATAGCTAGCTAACAATTGTTTGGTCTCATGGATTATCCATGAGGCCAAGCTGATCATTACACTTAAAGGGGTTGTCCCATGAAAAATATTTAGCATTTTTTTTCAAACCAGCACTTGAATCTGAATATTTTTGTAATTGCATGTAATTAAAAATATTGTAACAAATGATATCAGTCTAGTGCCATCTGTGTTTGTTTCCTTATTTCTCTGTCCACCTTGATGACGTGGTTGCACATGTTCAGTTCTCTTCTATAGCTGCTATCAGCCCAATCTGTGACATTTACAGGGAGAGCGCTGCAGCAGAAAAGACAGTAGTAATTGGGGCCGTCAATGGGGAGTTCTCTGGATCCATGTGAGTTACAGGGCTGGATCTAGCTATGTTAGAAAAAGATTGTCATCTACAATAGTCATGTATTTTATATCAAACATGGGAAAACCCCTTTAAATCCTTCCCGACCTAGGACAAGAATGCTTGTCCTAACTGGTCAGTACTTAACGCCTTAGGACGAGAATTCTCGTCCTAGGGTTAACTGGCTGCAGGCACGCGCCGCCGCTATCAGCAGCAGGGCCCCGGCTGATACTGACAGCCGGGCCCCTGCTGTATCCGCCAGCATTGGTGATAGCACTGATGCTGGCGGATTAACCCCCTGTATGCCACAGTCATGTTGACCGCAGCACATAAGGGGTTTGCGGCAGCTTGTTAATCCCCATCAGGTCCCCGTGCTTTGGTGGTGGGGGACCCGATGGTTGCTATGGCAGCCCCCATGCCTTCCACAGGCATCGGGACTGCCAGCTACGGAAGCCCAGGAGATCCAGGGCTGGGTCTCCTAGGCAACTGTCAGCGTCCTACAATGTAAGACGCTGACAGTTCAATACAGCACAATACAGATGTATTGTGCTGTATTGAAACAGAGATCAGACCCTGAAATGTTGAAGTCCCATAGTGGGACATAAGCCAAAAGTTAAATAAAAAGGGGGTAAAAAAAGTTTTTTAACAATAAAAAAAATTAAAGTTTCAATAAAAAAAGCCTGTTACCCATAAAAAGAGACATATACAATTGTAAAAAATAGAATACATATAGGTATCGCTGCATCCATAACAACCTGCTCTATTAAAATATCTTATGATCCACCCCGTCCTGTCAACACCGTAAAAAAATAAAAATAAAAACTGTGCTTAAAAAAAGCCATTTTTTGTCATATTTCATTAAAAAAATGTAATATCAAGTGATCCAAAAGTCATCTGTACCCAAACAGAATACCAATCAAACCATCATCTCATCCTGTAAAAAATGAGCCCCTACCTGAGACAATCACCCAAAAAAATAAAAAACTACAGCTCTCAGACTATGGTGACACTAAAACATGATTTTTTTTTGTTTCAGAAATTATATTATTGTGTAAAACTTAAATAAATTAAAAACAGTATACATGTAAACTATTGCTGCGTCTGTAACAACCTGCTCTACAAAAATATCCCATGACCTAACCCCTCAGATGAACACCGTAAAAAAATATATATAAAAACTGTGTAAAAAAAAGCGATTTTTGTCACCTTACATCACTAAAAGTGCAGCACCAATCGATCAAAAAGGCGTATGCCCCCCAAAATAGTACCAATCTAACCGTCATCTCATCCTGCTAAAAAATATTATTGTGTAAAACTTAAATAAATAAAAAAGTAAGTATACATATTAGATATTGCCATGTCTGTAACGACCTGCTGTATAAAAATATCACATGATCTAACCTGTCAGATGAATGTTGAAAATAACAAAAAAATTAAAACCGTGCCAAAACAGCTATTTTTTGTTGCCCCATAAAAAGTGTAACGTAGAGCAACCATATATCATATGTACCCTAAAATAGTACCAACAAAACTGCCACCCTATCCCGTAGTTTCCAAAATGGTGTCAGTTTTTAGGAGACTCTAGGGGTCTTCAAATGTGACATGACAACTTAAAATTTTCCCAGTGAAATTTGCCCTCCAAAAACCAGATGGTGTTCCTTTCCTTCTGTGCCTTGCCGTGTGCCTGTACAGCAGCTTACAATCACAAATGGGGTGTTTCTGTAAACTACAGAATCAGGGTAATAAATATTGAATTTTGTTTGGCTGTTAACCCTTGCTTTGTTAATGGGAAAAATGGATTCAAATGGAAAATCTGCCAAAAAAGTGATTCTGAAATTTTGTCTACATTTTCCTTTAATTCTTGTGGAACACCTAAAGGGTTAACAAAGTTTGTAAAATCAGTTTTCAATACCTTGAGGGGTGTAGTTTGTAAAATGGGGTCATTTTTTGGTCGTTTCTATTATGTAAGACTCACAAAGTGACTTCAGACATGAACTGGTTCTTAAAGTGGGTTTTGGAAATTTTGTGAAAAATTTCAAGATTTGGTTCTAAACTTCTAAGCCTTCTAACGTCCCAAAAAAATAAAATTTAATTTTCAAAATGATCCAAACCTGAAGTACTGTAGAAATATGGGGAATTTAAAGTAATAACTAATTTTGGAGGTGTTAAGATGTATTTTAAAAGTAGAGAAATTGAAATTTAGAAATTTGCTAATTTTTTTTTTGTTATGAAGTACAATATGTGATGAGAAAACAGAATGGCCTGTATTAGTAAAAGCATTTTAAAGTTATCACCACATAAAGTGACACGTCAGTTTTGCTAAAAATGGCCTGGTCCTTAAGGTGAAAAATGGCAGGGTCCTTAAGGGGTTAAGTGGAGAGATACAGAATGCTGCCATATTAACAGGTTACTTCTTACTCTACTATTCCCCTGTACTGCTTCTTGCGGTGTTCTCAAATCTATTGATCTAGAAAGTTAGTTCCTCTCATCTATGCCAAGCAGATGCTCTCTGAGGCATGTTTATCTGGATTGTGTGACATGGTTCATTTTGATGTGTTTATGTTTGTGTTTATGTCTGTTTTTACAGACTTACATTAGTTTTATAGGTCTCCTGATAGACATTTTTACACACAGCTTCCATGCATAGAGTGTAATTTATCCATGGATGCTACCACAGAGACAATCTAACTGATTGCTGTTTATTCTAATTGTTATTATTTCTTAGTTGTGAACAACAGAAAATCTTCTAATACAGATTAATTGGGAAAAATATGTTACCTGCCGGTGCACTGATACCCATCAGTGTATAATATCGATAAGATGCTGGGATATTTACTCATACTTGTACACTGTTAAGTGATGTACCAACAATAATTTTCCAAGCTGCGTGGGCCATATTTTGATATTGATGATCTAGCCTCAGGGTAGGTTTTGAAAGGGGTTTTCCAAGATTTTTATATTGATGACCTATCCTCACTATCTGATGGGTGGTGGTCTGACACACGAGACTCGACAATCAGCTGTTTGAGAAGGCATCAGCACTAGCAGTAGTGGCGCAGCCTTTTTTAAGCTCACCCAGCACAGCGCCATACATTGAATAGTGGCTGTGCTTGGTATTGCATCTCATCCCCATTCATCTCAATGCCCATGTGACCAATAAACTTGTCATCACATGTCCGAGGCTCAGCTGTGAGAAGGCTGGTGGACCACTGTAAGCACTGGTAACTTCTCAAACAGCTGATCGGAAAGGATCTCTGGTGTCAGACCCCCACCAATCAGATACTGATTACCTATCCAGAGGATAGACAGTAATGGCGAGGGCTGACTCCCGACACTTCACCAGTCATCTGCATGAAGATGCGAGGTGTTTGGTGAGTACTTAGACCTCTTACTAGACCATTTGTTATCATGTGCCACATGGCCGAGGCGGAGCTCAGTCTCATTCAAGTGAATGGGGCTGAGCTTCAATATCTAGCAAAGCCACTATCCAGTGGACGGTGCTGTGCTTGGTAAGCTGTGAGATGGCCGCGGCACCTACTGGAGCTCTGTTTAATGCTTCCTCAAACAGCTGATTGACAGTGGTGCTGGAAGTTGGACCCTTGCCAATCTTATATTGATGATCTATCCTGAAGATTGTCTATTAATATAAAAATCCTAGAGAACCACTTTGAAACCATGAGTAAGTATGAATACAACCCTAACACTATTATCAGTATGTTGGCACAGTTGCAATGATGAATATGCTCCACTGAATGCAAGATATGTTCTTTGTTACTGGATTTGCAGGGGTGCAGCTACAGTATAGGCAGTGCAGAAGTAGCAGTTGCTCATAGAGACTGATGTTTTTTGGGACCCAGAGACCCCTCTGCTGCATAAGGCACAGGTATTATACAGTGCCTTGCGAAAGTATTTGGTCCCCTGGAACTTTTCAACCTTTTGCCACATTTCAGGCTTCAAACAAAAAGATATAACATTTTACATTTTTGGTGAAGAATCAACAACAGTGGGTCACAATTGTGAAGTGGAACGAAATTTATTGCATCATTTAAACTTTTTTTGTAATAATAAAACTGAAAAGTGGGGCGTGCAAAATTATTCGGCCCCCTTGCATTAATACTTTGTTGTGCCACCTTTTGCTGCGATTATAGCTGCAAGTCGCTTGGGGTATGTCTCTATCAGTTTTGAACATCTAGAGACTGAAATTCTTGCCCATTCTTCCTTGCAAAACAGCTCGAGCTCTTTGAGGTTGGATGGAGAGCATTTGTGAACAGCAGTTTTCAGCTCTTTCCACATATTCTCAATTGGATTCAGGTCTGGACTTTGACTTGGCCATTCTAAGACCTGGATACATTTAGTTTTGAACCATTCCATTGTAGATTTTGCTTTATGTTTGGGATCATTGTCTTGTTGGAAGATAAATCTCCGTCCTAGTCTCAGGTCTTTTGCAGACTCCAACAGGTTTACATCCAAAATGGTCCTGTATTTGGCTCCATCTATCTTCCCATCAATTTTAACCATCTTCCCTGTCCCTGCTGATGAAAAGCAGGCCCAAACCATGATGCTGCCACCACCATGTTTGACAGTGGGGATGGTGTGTTCAGGGTGATGAGCTGTGTTGCTTTTACGCCAAACATATCATTTTGCATTGTTTCCAAAAAGTTTGATTTTGGTTTTATCTGACCAGAGCACCTTCTTCCACATCTTTGATGTGTCTCCCAGGTGGCTTGTGGCAAACTGTAAACAAGACTTTTTTATGGATATCTTTGAGAAATGGCTTTCTTCTTGCCACTCTTCCATAAAGGCCAGATTTGTGAAGTGTTCGACTGATTGTTGTCCTATGGACAGACTCTCCCACCTCAGCTGTAGATCTCTGCAGTTCATCCAGAGTGATCCTGGGCCTCTTGGCTCCATCTCTGATCAGTCTTCTCCTTGTTTGAGATGAAAGTTTAGAGGGACGGCCGGGTCTTGGTAGATTTGCAGTGGTCTGATACTCCTTCCATTTCAATATGATCGGGAAGCTTGGGAAATCTTTTGGTATCCAAATCCGGCTTTAAACTTCTCCACAACAGTATCACGGACCTGCCTGGTCTGTTCCTTGGTCTTCATGATGCAGAACCCTGAGACTATCACACAGCAGGTGCATTTATACGGAGACTTGTTTACACACAGGTGGATTCTATTTATCTTCATCAGTCATTTAGGACAACATTGGATCATTCAGAGATCCTTAATGAACTTCTGGAGTGAGTTTTCTGAACTGAAGGTAAATGGGACGAATAATTTTGCACGCCCAACTTTTCAGTTTTATTATTACAAAAAAAGTTTAAATGATCCAATAAGTTTAGTTCCACTTCACAATTGTGACCCACTATTTTGTTTGAAGCCTGAAATGTGGCAAAAGGTTGAAAAGTTCCAGGGGGCCGAATACTTTCGCAAGACACTGTAAAAAAATGTTGCTTTTGGGACCAGGAAACTCAAGTTGCTTCTGAGTGACACCAAGTCACAGATCACTTGGCTATAAGTAATGTGAGTTGGCGAGTGAAAATGTACAAAGATAAATGATCCTATTAGATGTGACATTTTTCTACCAGATATGATCATCTTCACCCATTTAACACCATCTCCTGTTTCCACATAGATTTCTTGAAAAGCTGGTGTGTAACACACTGAAACAAATAGTGCCCTATGACAGAGTAGTGAGGGTGTCAGCAGTAAGTTTGTGTTAATGTCACTGTTTATTTTTCCCTTCTTCTGATCCGTCTGAAGAACAACCCAGCCAAAAAATGGATCCTGTCTTTGGAGCATCCGCCTTTACATGGCCAGTATTTAGTCAGTAATTGATCAGTATTAGTAAGGCCAAAAAACAGGAGTGGGTCCAAACAGAGATGAAATGTGAAGGAAGTACTATTTGCAGCTGCCACGGGAGGAAGCTTTACAGCTTGTACTATGAATTGTGTGCCAACTCCATATGGTTTATACTTCTGTCTGCTGTCTGTTTAAAAAACAGATAGTACATGGACCCATACAAGTCACTGGGGCTATTCACTCATTGTTTTTTTTTCACTGATCCATACGCCCAATCTGAGAATCAAAGAAGTGCATGTCCTATGTCCATTTTTGTTGATTGCCCATTGATGTATAAGAGTGAGAAGAAAAACTGAATCCACACAGAAGCCATCTTAAGCTACTTTCACACCATGGTTCGGAGACATCCATCAGGCTGTTCTGTCAGAGAATACAGTAGCTGACAAAGTGCTCCGGAGCTGGATAGTGCCACCTGCCTGCCACACCGCATTGACTATAAAATCCCTACATATATGCCAGGGAGGGGCCAGATCTCCGCCGGTTCCCATTATAGTCAAAGGGGTCCAGCAGACAGGCGACGCTTTCCAATTCTGCTGGGTTCAGAGAACACTGGCAGGCTGTTATCTGCTGGGGCAGCCTTCAGGATGTCTTGCTGGTGTGATATTAGCCTTATGTGGCTTGCTATCTATTCTCTGCTATGGGATATCTGAAAATAACAAAGCGCGTTCGATGGCTATTTTCGGGAAGTCCCATCGCAGTGAATGAGGAGGATCTGCTACATGCGTGGTGTTCTGTTCGTCACTTCAGGGGGCCCATTTGGGACATAAAATAGCATGCTCTTTTTCAACATAGGATGAGGAGGAGTAGACCTTATTCAACTTGAAATGAAAGGTTTAACATATTTATGTGTTTCTGTAGCAGGAACTTCTTTGCTAATAAAGTCCTGTGCTGACAGCAACATGAGCTAACAGGCTTGTAGAAACAGTGACCAGTGACTGGGCTGCAGCTTAACTGTATTTGTAATATGGCAGACAGTAATAACTCCTTGTTCATTAAGTACCGTATGAAGGGTGGGCATTGAATGGAAAGTCTTCAGAAAGACATTTAGAAATCTGTAAAGTTTAGATTTTTCACAGGATGTGTTAAACAGCTGACCTATCTGAATATTCCCCAAAATTCCACCCAAATGAATGCCTTGTTCTCCCCATTTATTTGGACCACCTATTAGCTCCCTCACATATGACAATACAGCCTGCACCACATGGCATCACAATGGCTGGACACATACAGCAGATGGCTTCTGTGCAGTTATAAAAAATGCTTGTTGTAGGACGCCACCATCCAGCAGTAATTATGAGCCGTGATGTTCATCGACTGGCGTTCTGCATTTTGGGAGTCAGCGTGTTCCGCCTTTTGTTAGAAATGCCTATTGTTGTCCCCAAAACGTACAAGAATAGGACATGTTCTTTTGCAGGGCGGCTGAACGGACACACGAATGCAGACAGCATGGGGTGTGCTGTCCACATCTTTTGCAGCCACATTGAAAAAATGCGGATCAGATGTGGAACAAAAATACGGTTGGGTGAATGTCCCCTAATAGACAGTAAGTAGATGTTTTTAAGGTGGCCCCCCTAACCGACTGCACGGGGGCAGCTGCACAGGTTACACATATACACTATCTGTCCACCCCTTGTTGCACCATGCTATTTCTAGAATTAAAATTACCCTTTGAATTTCCTGAAAGAGAAACTTACATATACTGCATTGCGTTACTTTGTATTTTGCCCAAAGAATACAGTGCTTGCTTCTTAATTATTTTCTTCGCTTACCAAGAAGACAAATGAGACTGGCTATAACCCAACTTATTGATTTCACCTCCCCAGTATCCCATGTATTATGACACATCGTGTATCATTGATTACCAGGTAATCAAGCCAAACATTGACTTGTGCAAACCTCTTCAGGGGCGTTGCTAGGCTAAAACATTCGGGGCCTGGGCCGCGAATGTCCTGCCTGTTAGACAAATACAATAGACTGCAAGATATGTAGGACCTATGATGACATCACAGGTCATGTGATCAGTGCCGTCCAATCCTGCACTGGTCACATGACTGTGACATCATCACAGGTCCTTTCCCCTGTCTTCTAAACTGAAGAGGAGAATTGTGGGGAAGAAGCTGCAGTGAGCTCTGCTACATCACAAGAGGTAAGTAAAGGGAGAAGCAGAGGGATGCTGGGAGTTGTGGTTATTTAACTGGGTCTGTATGTTAGGGCAGAAGGGAGGGATGTTATCATGGGACTGTGTGTTGGAGGTGACTTGGGTAGGGTTCTGTTAGGGTACTTTTAAACCTGTGGCATGGGACTCCGTCAGGCTGTTAGGATCCATGCTGGTGCACGTGTGGGGCCAGAACTACGCTCCTGCCCCATTCACTGTAATCGGGGCGGGCCATGGATCTGGCCACAGCATGGCAACTCCTGCCGCAAGGCGGCCAGAACAAAAGTACAGCATATTGTACTTTTGTTCTGCCCGCCTCTCAGCAGGGTTTGCCATGCTGTGGATGGTTCTGTGGCCCGCCCCCATTACAGTGAATGGGGCAGGAGCGTAGTTCTGGCCCCACACGTGCACCTGCTGCAGCACGGATCTGTCGGGCTGTTCACCCACCGGAACAGCCTGCCGGAGTCCCCTGCCGCAGGTGTGAAACTAGCCTTAGGCTACTTTCACACTTGCGTTGTAAGGATCCGTTTGTGAGATCCATCATAGGCTCTCACAAACGGTCCTAAACTGATCAGTTTTTCCCTAATGCATTCTGAATGGAAAAGGATCCGTGCATCAGTTTTGCTTCAGTTCAGTCAGCATTCCGTTTTGGAGGCGGACACTAAAATGCTGCTTGTTGCGTTTTGTTGTCCACATGAAGAAAATGATCCAAAACTGGCTATTTAAAAGATAATACAACCGGATCCGTTCAGAACGGATGCAGACGGTTGTATTATCATGATGGAAGCGTTTTTGCTGATCCATGACGGATCCAGCAAAAACGCTGGTGTGAAAGTAGCCTTATTTACATTGGACTGTGGCGTGGAGTGATGTTATTTACATGGGACTGCATGTTGGATGTGGCTGAGGGCAGGTTTATGTTATTTACATGGGGCTGTGGGGTGGAGTGATGTTATTTTTTTAAGGTACTGCATGTTGGAGGTGTATGTGGGAAGGAAGTGATGTTATTTACATGGGACTGTATGTTAAAGGCGGCTGTCGGAGGGAGTGATATTTACATAGGACTGTATGTTGATGACAGCTATGGGAATTATGTTATTTACATGGGACTGTATTTGGAGGGGGCTGGAGAGATGGTGTGATGTTATTTACACAGGAGGGAAATAGCTTTATTTACATGGGACTGTATGGTGGAGGGGCTGAGGAATTATAATTTCTGAGGACACTAAAAGGAGGAATATAACTACAGCGGGCACTTCAGGGTGAGCATTATAACAGTAGGGGGAGCGATATAAATACTGGAGGCACTGTAGGGGTATTATAATACCAGGGGACATTAGGCGTTCTTATTACTACTGGGGGCTCTATAGGAGTGTGTTATAGATCCGCCTTATTTCTACTAAGAGCACTATGGGGGCCCTTATTACTACTGAAGGGTCTGTAGAGAGCTTGATTACCAATGGGGGAACAATAGGGGGCCTTATTACTACTGGAGGCTCTGTGATGGCATTATTAATACTGGAGGACTCTTCTAGTAATGGGGACAATCTTGGGGAGCATTATCAGTGCTGGGGTCACTGTAGGGTGCAGTGTTACTAATGATGGAATTACTACTGGTAGGACTATTACTATGGGGCAGTATTATTTCTCCAGGATAGTATCTGGAGGTTTTGGGGGCACAGTGAGCAGCAGCATAAGACTGTGGGGACTCCAGATTGGGGGATGATGATAGAAATGTGAGGAAGCTAAAATGTCCGTGTGTCACACTCTGCAGAGGTGAGGAGTGGCTGAGAGAAGTTGTCTGGACCAAGTGGAGAAGATGACAGAGAAGATCTACATCAGAGGAGAAGTCACCTGGGAGGCCCTGGATGTGAGGTATGTGCTGCTGTATAGTAGGATTGGGGCGAGGGTCGACATAGAGAATTGGGCCATATTCATTGGGGCTTGGGCCCCGGATCTTTTGAGACCCTAGCAACGCCTCTGCCTCTAATTATGATGTCACTGCTGACATCCCTTTGTGAAGAACTAAAAAAAATTCTCGCCTCGCTGGCCTGCATTTGGCAAAACTCCCTTTGCTATATTTTTAATTAAATCCCATAGGACTAACGTAGCTTCCAGCCCTCATCTATTGGGATCATTCATTTTGATGTCCAACTTGGCATCAACCCATATGATCATCTATTGCATGTCCCTGTCATATTAACCATTTACGATACCCCGCAGAAAAGCAAATCAAATACTTCCAGAAATTCAAGTAATTACTAAAAAGTAATAAGTATAGCTGATTTGCTCTGTAATTGCTAAACGCCATCAGGTGAGAGTCATGATTCCTTATTACACATTAGATGGTGGCCACTCCTGCCCAAATCATGACCCTCTTTACATAGTCACAATGAGGGGGGGGGGGATTATCAAGCCATGCATCCCAGAATTCTGTCTCCAAAAATTGCAAATAGTCGGTTTGCAACCTTTTGAAGTCACTTGTGCAAATAACTTTAACTAATAGCTACTAGTTCCACCTACAAATGTGAAGTGAAAATGTGGTCAGGATTTCAGAGCAGAAAACTTTTGTGTCCTGCTTATGAGGTGCGATTTTTAAAAACTCGGAAAAAAGTCATAGCACCGCAACAGGAATTAAGGCATACATTTAGGCATACTTTCACCTTAGCTACATTGCACTTGCACCAAATTTATTACCATACTCCACTTATTAACATACATCTGTAACGTCCCATCGTATTGCTGAATCCTTATTTGCCACATCATACAATCTAGTAATATAAAAGATAAGGCTACATTCACTCTGTTCCGCTAGAGGAACGGCCTACCAGAGTTCATGGTATCCATCATAGCTGGAAAGGGCCGGAGCACCTCAAGGCCCCATTGACTATAATGTGCAGGGGCGAAGCTATAGGGGGGTGCAGAGTGGGCCCAAAGAACCTTGTGCCGCATAAGAAGACACCGGTATTATAGAAAGTGCATGCTGTTGAAGGTACACCTCTGTTTGGAGGGAAGGGGTTAGGTCAAGAATTTGGCATGGGGGGTGCCATTTCAATTTTTGCCTCAGGCAGCAGGAAGGCCATGTGCTTCCCCCTGGCCATAAAGCATTGAGGGGAGGGGGGCAGAAGCTGAACTTTTGCACCAGGGCACATGAGCCTTTAGCTACATCCCTGATAATAGGACCTGACGGGGATCTGACCTGTTTCCAGCATTACTGCCAGGATTTGGCCACAAAAAAACTGATGCTTGCACCGAATCCCAGCACTAATGCGAGAAAAGCCCAGATCTCAGCCAAGTCCCATTATAGTCTATAGGCTTCAGCAGGGAAAGGCAGTATCCGGCTATGCCAGATATGATGAAATTTGGCAGGCGTTCCTCTGACAAATCAACCTGCTGGAAGATTTTAATGCTAGTGGGAAACTAGCTTGAGATAGCTAGCTAGCTAGCTAGATAGATAGATAGATAGATAGATAGATAGATAGATAGATAGATAAAAAAAAAAAGAAAAAGCCAGGGAGCACTCTCAATAAAAAAGTAAAAAACGTGATTTATTCACCCGTGCAGGAAGCGCAACATTTCAGCTCTATACTAGAGTCGTTTTTCAAGCTTGAGAAAGGCTCTAATATAGAGTCGAAACGTTACGCTTCCTGCACGGGTGAATAAATCATGTTTTTTACTTTTTTAATGAGAGTGCTGCCTGGCTTTTTCTTTTTTTATATTGTGGTCTTTGTCGGATCTACAGGCTTGCACCTCTGTTCATTACCCAGTGCTGCCATTCCTTTTTCTTATTAGATAGATAGATAAATAGATAGATAGATAGATAGATAGATAGATAGATAGATAGATAGATAGATAGATAATACATGGATAACATGGAATTGCATTAACAAACCAGAAAACAAGAGAATAACCTTTAATGTCATGACAGAATCGGTTGTTTCTCAATGTCTGCAGTAACTGATGACAGTATAACTTGCACACGTAACTATTAGGAGAACTCATGCTGCTTTTCAATGCAAGCACAGCAGGTACACAGTGAGAATGACAGGAGTGACAAATAAACTAGACGTATAGCCAGGGAATGGTGAAGACAAAGGGCGGAAACTTAGAATAACAAATATACTCTGAATGATATGATATGTGGGTTACATCTAAAAATAGGTAAATCAAAAAAGAAAAAGTAGGCACAAGACGTGGCTGATTCTAACCTGGTATATTTTATATTATGTGACGGCTATGGAAAAACTGTTCAAATGTGCTGGTTTACCTACACAGATGAAAATGTAGAACTTTGTACCTTTTAATGCTCTTTGGGGTTGTTTGGCTGGGTGGACATGAAGCAACATTGCTGAGATCCATGGACCAGAAAATTGCTTCACATGATCTCCGCGGCAGCTCATAAAGCCATTCTACAAAAATGGATAGACCCACAAGCCGCACCACAGAGACTGTTCTGGGTCTAGCTCATGTTCTTATTTCAGATGGATTGGGTTGAAGCAACTTTCAGGTTAAAAAGTTTTTTTTCTAATATGGGAAGGTTTCATAGCCATTCTTCCTGATTACATTTTCAATAAAGTCAAAGATCACTTCAAATAAACTACCTGGTACCTGAAGCATAAAATACAAAGTCATTTTACATGTTTTATTCCCCAGTTTGGACTCATAGGGTTGACCGATTTCCTTTTGTCTGTTTTTTTTTTTTTTTGTAACATTGCTTGCTTTTTGTATTAATTTGAACAAATCTGAGCGTGTTGCCTGATGTGTTGAATCACTGTTCTTGAGTGTTGCCTGAGCCTCTGGTTACCCGTGCCATCTTCTTTAGGTTTCATGACCTTGTACTGTCATGTTACCATTGCTTTTATTCACAGTCCTAGTCTTTACCTACTTCAACTGTTAACATCTGTTTTTCCGAAGCTTACTTAAAGGGGTTATCCAATCCTAAAAAAGCCGAGCCCCCCATGCTGAATATACTTACCTGGGTCCCGGCTCCCTGTGCCGCTCCTGGTCCCTGCAACGCCACTGCAGATTCTTACCATGCACGGATGAAAACATCTGGTGTCGGGGGGAGCAGCCAATGGCAGGTGGGGACGGGGACAAGCCTCCTTAGCGTCACCCGCGATGCTAGGGAGGCTCGTCCCCGTCTGCACCTTAGCATCATAAATCAGTATAATGCTATGTGATCCCCGGCAGTGCTGGGAGGTCAGGCCAAGAGCTGTGCTGCAGACTCACAGTGTGACACACGCTTGTCTGCAAGGGGCCTTAAAAATCTCCTGCATTGTGAGACTGCCACTTTAATATACAGTATTATTTCTTTAAGACAATGGGAGTGTCCAAGTTCATCTTTATTTTCTGTAGGAAATTGATATAGTGGCTGTTTGAGCCCTAGTCTTGATTCAATTAAATCTAATCTGTTATTCTCATTTTAGAGGTTCAGTAAAGGTCTAGTTGGGGGTCACTCATAAGAAATGATAGATTCTTCAATCTTATTGTAATTTAATAGAAATATGTGAAAACTAGTGTTATAAATTGAGTTTCATGGAGTTGCTTAGTTGCCAAAAAGTTATCTGTAACCAGCATTTCACACTGTGATATTTCTCCATAATGTGTGAACCATAATCAGAGGTATAACCTTTCAGAATTACTTATGATGCTTCTTAATTGTCATCCCACCTTGTGAGATGGTTTGTAACCATTTCCCATTAACTTTTGTAAAGATTTCTTGGAGATACATTCCTGTAAATGCTAATAAATTCATGTGGTAATAGCATCTTGATGGCATCTTACAGTCCTACAAAGAGGTTTCCAAGAAGTTAAAGAGGAGGCAAACTCTGGTTCATGGACCAGATTGATTTTGATGTATGCAGGTATTGATTTGTGGCTAAGATTTTATCAGCAGACAGAATGCTAGTGATGCTTTTCTGTTAAGTCAGATGTTAGAGGTCAAGTACTGCACATGGAATGTACTTTAATTTGATGCTTTTAATATAAAAATATTCAGTTTTAAAGACCATAATCAAATGCAATTAGATCATGAAATGTGAAAATTAAAGGGGATGCCTCACGAGGAGAGACCCTTTTCAAATGGAAAGTGGCTGGGGAATCAGTCAAATGCCACAGGTCCAGCTTTTCTAACCCTCAGCAATGAGTTATTGTCAAAAGGGAAAACCGCATATGGACAGATATTTCCCCTGCATTTGTCAAAGGTGACAACCAATTTTTTTTACTAATGTTTGGAAATTTTTACATTTTGGCGTATGGCCTGAACATTTTAGCATAAGAGTGATACCAAACAATTGTTTGATAGACAATCTGAAGGAGTCCAGAGGAATTATCAAATATGAATGAGGAAAAAAGAAGAACAAAAAACTCAAACATCAGAGTCATTTTATAATGCTGCCTATTAGAGATGAGCAAATCAGTTGAGATTCGTTATGGGTACAGTTCACTGAATTTTTTAAAAGGTTCAGACTGAACTGAAGTTGCTTCAGTTGCCTATAAAGTTGGTATGTAACCCCCTCTAGCCTACTTGTTATCTCTTTTCGCTTATTTTTTTATGATTTTTTTTTTTCCCCTCCCCAAGCTGTGGAACACAATGACAGCTCAAAACCCTCTCCAAGATAACACTGGAGACTGGGCACGAAAGAAGATAGAGAGTGTGCTGTGTCAGTTTGGGCCACTGTTCCAGTCTACCTGCCCAGATGTCCATGGGGGTCAGGTAACAGGGTATGCAACAGAGACTGGCCATAGTTTAGGTAGCCCTAAACTGGGCAATTTGGCGGGAGCTGTTGGCTTGCTGACTGGCTCTGCCTGGCATGGCATGTGGAAAAACTGCTGCATCATGTTGAGGAGACTGAAATGGCTACTGCTGCTATTGCGGATTCTGCTGCTTATGATGGTGGGAGGGAGGTGACTCTGCGGGGGTGGAGAGGGACCTCCCTTGCAGACACGCTGGCAGCAGGCGTCTGCTCGCCATAAGCTGCAGTAAGCTGCATTCACAGTGTTTCCTGGTAATAATCTAATTTGTCCTTCCTTTCTGTGAGAGGAAAGCATTCCCCCATTTTGCCCTGGTAGCAAGGGTCTAAAGGCATGGCTATCCAGTAATCATCAGACTGCTTGATGTCAACAATATGCCTGTCACTGCATAAGCAAGCAAGCATACAGGTCACCATTCTGGCCAGAGGAGACACTTCTTTCCAGCTCCACCCCCCACTGACAAGATTGGGTGTCTTGGCCGGTGTCATCTTTGTCATCATCCTCTTGCTCCTCCAACTCCAACTCCTCCTCCTTCTCTTGCAGTGGCAGCACCTCTTCTTCATCCTCATCTATATGACCATGGCAGATTCCCTTTGTGTGTCCCCAACAGCTATAGAACGGATAGCAAGATACATCAGCTGCTCTTTATCAGCTACGGTCCCCTGCTGCATGAGCGTCAGCATCTGTTCTAAGATAAATATGAGAGGGATGACGTTGTTCATGCTGTAGTTCTCCCTGCAGAAAAACTTTGTGCCTTCTTCAAGGGACTTCAGCACCCGACAGGCTTCTCGGAAGAGCTTCCACTGTTTTACCTTGGACTGTCTCCTGGACTTTGCCAACACCTTGCGCAAGACAGTGTATTTATTGAGAAAGCACTGCACCACTAGGTTGATAACTTGTGCCATGCAGGGAGCATGTGTTATTTCGGCCAGGTTCAGGGCAGCCAGGATGCTGCGGCCATTGTCGCTAACCTTGTTGCCCAGTTGGAGTTGGTGGAGTCACAGCCAGCAGGATGTTTGCTGCTTGATGTACTAAAGAAACTGCTTGACTGTGTGGCTACTCTCTCCCAGGCTGATCAGCTCTAACACGGCATAACAGCGCTTTACCTGACACATGTGATAGAAAGGAGGGGTAGTGCAAGTGACCCTGTGCCCAGCTGCTGTTGGGGATGGGAACATGTCCATGGAGGAGGAGGAGGCGGATAAATGCCTGGTGTGGGAGCTAGGCTGACACAATCGTGGGGGGTTAAAAGGTCCTGGCCTCATTACCAGGGTGCTGTCTCGCAGTTGCCTCAAAAAAACATTAAGCCAGTAGGCCGTGAAAGATATGTACTGTCCCTGTCTGTAAGAACTGCTCCAGGTGTTCACCATGGTATGATCCTTGCCGCACAGCGGGAATCGCAGGGAGCAGCCCACATTGTCCACCATGTGAGAGTACAAGGCAGGGATGGCTTTTTGGGAGAAATAATGCCAGCTAGGAATCTTACAGCGAGACTGAGCGCATGCTATTAACTCCCTAAAGACAGAAGACTACTAAATGGTACTGCAGAAACCTCTCCGCCAGCATCTTGGCAAAGTGGGAATTAATCTTGAGCACAATGGGATTGCTGGGCCCGTAGAGTGGTTCCTGGCCACACATTCTATTATTGATGGCTGATGAGGGAGCGGAGGAGAAGGAGTGTGAGTGGGAGAAGCAGAAAGGGACGATGAGGATGTGAAAGACACAGTACTACTTGTGAATGCGGCATGGATGGCACAAGGGGGACCGGGAGAAGGAGGGAACCTCCTGGTATGGTGGCTGGCTGCTACCTCTGTTTGCATGCCACCTCATGTGGTTCAATAGAGCTGTGGTGCCTATGCCAGGCATGAGTTTGCCTGCCCACATCTTATTTTGCTCTTGCACAGGTTGCACAGCTTGCACAATGCAATGCTTTTGTCATCTGGCAAGGTGGTGAAAAAAAATCCACATGGGAGATAATCGCACAAACGAGGTACAGGCAGCTGAACTGTGCTTAGCTCTGGCACGTTTGGGCCTAACTCACCCACAACATCAGCGGAATCACCAAATCCTGAAGCAGACTTGGACCTGGCAGTTCTCTGTGAGGTACGTGGCCTCTGCTCTTTATTGCTTCCACCATCACCCTCCTCCTCTGATGAGCCTCCTCCCCAGCACCCTGAATAAACTCCCACGTCCTATCCAGAACACATTTGTCATCACAGTCCCCACCCCACCTTTTATTTCTCTCAGACTGTGGGATATTATGGTTGGCTCTTTGGCCCCCTACCCTGCTCTTTCCTGACTGCCACTGTCACTGTCCCCAATGCCAGTATTGTGGCTACGGGGGCCACTACTACCACCACCAGCATGGCTATTCCTGGGGTCAGCAGCCTCCTCCTCCACCTTTTCCTCCAGGCAGTTCAATGCTGACTGCTCCCACACAAGTCATCAACAGGGAGACTCTCATGACTGTCTGCCACAAGGTGTGGTGGTGTTTTCTTGCCACTTCTTAGGGAAAAGGAAGGCGCCCCTCTAGGAAGGGCAGTGAGGACTGGGAGGACTCCACTGGAACCCTGCTTTGGGGATGCAAGGAGGAAGAGCAGAAGGAATGCTGTGTCTCCTGGCTCCACAGCATGGTGTCGGACTCCTCTGAGTCACCTCCGCATCATCCTGCAGCAACTGAGAGGAGGAGTGAGCCATCCAATCCATAATCTCATCCTTTTTCTCCCCTACTCAAATGTTGGGCCTTTCAGAAGCCAGCAGGGACAACTGCAGTCCACTACTACTACTACCTCTGGCCGGATAGTTGGTGCAGCTACTACAAACTTTCTGGCTTTGGGTCTTTCATCTGGAACTCTTCCATGTCCTGGACATTTTTAGGACTCTCAGATGTTATGCAGTACCCTTTGTACTGGTGTAGTAAACACATATATATTCTGCTTAATAAAATTGAATTCCTCTCCCCTCCAAAGAAAAAAAATTGCAGCTGTGTGGAGAAATAAATGAACCTTAACAGATGGTTAAGGGCCAGGCCTCACGCTCAATTTCATGTTATCACTCACAGGTAGATTGCTGCTATACCTTGTATATTAATGCAGTAATCATGTATATATGCTGCTTAATAAAATTGAAAAAGTCCCCAAAAAATATATTATTCCCTTCCAATCATGTGGAAACTGAATATATGTAAATAGATGATTGAGACCTGACCTTTAATATTGCATTAACACTCCCAGGTAAATTGTTACCCTAGCCTGTCTACTGGCATACTGATCACCTTGTTTATGCCGGTTTAATTCAACAAGTCCCAAAATATTTTAATTGTAACCATGTGGAAACTAAATATACGTAAACGGACGATTGAGGCTCAACGCTCAATTTGGGAGGACACAGAGGATCTATCCTCCAAGTCATACAGAAGAAAGAGGCAGTTGCAGGACAGGTGAGGGCACATGCCAACAAAGTGTGGTGTCAGAGGAACTCACCAATCTGTTGTCACCTGAGATGATGTTGAAGATCGATTCAACCATTCCAGTACAGCTGGATTGCTGGTCAAAACATGACCACTGGATGACAGTGGCAGCTCTGACCTGTTGCTGCAGCTACCATCACCCCTTATTCTGCTGTTACTTGTGTTGGCTACAGCAATATTTTTGCCACTGTCCATTCCTTTTGAGGGCCCTGGCAACTGTCTGTTGGCCATAATGCACAGTAACTGAATCAGTATTGTAACAGATTAAGTATGAATGGGGCAGCAGATAAACTAGTAAAATGCACCTGTATATTAGATCACCTGTTGACAATGAGTGTGATGCACAGTAAGTCTATGTAAAACTGAACAGATTAAGAATTAATGGCGCAGTAGATGAACTAGGTAAACGCACCATTATATTAGACTGCCTGTTGAGATTAAGTCTGAAGCACAGTAAGTCTATGTATAAGAGAACAGATTAAGAATGAATGGCACAGCAGATTAACAAGATGCACAGGGTAATTACACTGAGCCTGCACTGTCCCTGCAGTCTCCCTATGTTCTCCTTACAGTGTGTAAAAAATTTCCCTATGATCTCCCTAAACTGTCCCTGCACTGTCCCTATCCAATATTCTGCAATTAAAAACTTTGTCCATAGCACTTGGCATGTCTATCCCTATGCTCACCTCACAGTAAAATGGCAGAGATCAGGTGGGATGAGGCTTTTATAGGGCTGGCTATCTGCTGATTGGCTGGCTGCACAGCATTATGTGTCATATCACTATCCGGGGCTTCTTACTTTCAGTTTGTAACCCATGTAGCCGTTATTTTAGGAAAAAAAACTATTTGTTACCACAAAGTGTGAGGGAATTTGGATTCATGAAGAATCAAATTTTTCATGAAATTCGGATCGAAGTAAATTCTTTTCGATTTGAGCAACACTATTAGCCAATGTGAAAAAGGACTTTAATTGCTTAGAGGTTACCTTTGGTTCCTTTGTAACCTCAGTGATTATTACATGGTCTTGATGTGATCTCTATTGGTGGATTACTCCTGGGGAGGGTAGTAATCATCTTGAATTTCTTCCATTTGTATTCTGAATCACTATGGACTGTCAAAGTCCAAAGTTTTTAGAGATGGTTTTGTAACCTTTTGTCAACTTGATGAGCATCAACAACTTTTCTTCTGAGGTGCTCAGAAATCTCCTTTGTTCATAACATGACTCACACCTGACTCCATTGAACACACCTGACTCTAATTTCACCTTCAAATTATCTGTTATTATTATTTATTATTAAAGCACCATCCATTCCATAGTGCTGTACATATGAAAGGGGTATACATACGTACAGACAATTGCACTAAGCATGAACAAGACGAATTACAAACTGGTACACAAGGGGAGAGGGCCCTGCCCGCAAGGGCTTACAATCTATATGGTATGGGAGAAGGACACAGTAGGTGAAGATAAAGCTGGTCATGGCAGTATAGCAGCAGGGTCACTGATTGTAGGCTTGTCTGAAGAGGTGGGTTTTTAGTTTTTTGTTTTTTTTAAGGATTCCACTGTAGGTGAGAGTCTGCTATGTTGGGGTAGCGACTTCCAGAGTATTGGGAATGCACGCAAGAAATCTTGGAGGCGATTGTGGTAAGAGGTGATAAGAGGGGAGGAGAGAAGTAGGTCTTGTGAGGATCAGAGATTACGTGTGGGGATGTATCAGGAGAGTAGCTCTGAGATGTAGGGAGAGGACAGGTTGTGGACGGCCTTGTATGTATTTGTTAATATTTTGAACTGAATTCGCTGGGCAATGGGGAGCCAGTATAGGGATTAGCAGAGGGGAGATACAGAGAAGTAACAGGGTGAGAGGTGGGTTAGTTGGGCAGCAGAGTTGAGGATAGATTGGAGGGATGTGAGAGTGCTACATGGAAGGCCACAGAGGAGAATGTTGCAGTAGACTAGGCGGGAGATGATGAGGGCATTTTCGCAGACTCATAGTTGAGGAATGCACAGATGCAGGAGATATTTTTAAGTTGGAAGCGGCAGTAGTGGAAAGGGCTTGGATGTGTGGTCTCAAGGAGAGGGCAGAATCCAAGGTCACTCCAAGGCAGCGGACTTGTTTGACCCGGGAGAGTGTGCAGCCGTTGATCATGATAGATAGGTCTGTTTGAGGGGTTGAGCAAGATATGGAAGATAGGCATTGTGGGATTCTGGATAGTAAAGTGGTAATGTCTGGACCAGAGTGGTATATTTGTGTTGTCAGCATAAAAGTGATACTGAAAGCCGTGGGACTTTATGAGCTGTCCCAGGCCGAAAGTGTAGATACAGAAGAGCAGGGGTCCTAGGACAGAGCCTTTCGGGACACCAACAGAGAGAAAATGAGAGAAGGAGGTGATGTGAGAGTGGGAGACCCTAAATGTCCGGTCTGTGAGGTATGATGCGATCCATGAGAGGGCCTGGTCGGTGATGCCAAGAGATGAGAGAGTTTGTAACAGAAGGGAGTGGTTGACAGTGTCAAACGCAGAGGACAGGTCAAAGAGGAGGACAGAGTAATGTTTTTTGGTTTTGGCTGTTAGCAGGTTGTTGGTAACTCTAGTAATGGCAGTTTCAGTCAAGTGGTGGGGTCAAAAGCCAGATTGTAGCCGATCAAAGAGGGCGTAGGAGGAGAGGCGAGAGGACAGTTCAGAATGGACACGTTGCTCAAGTAGCTTTGAGTCATATGGAAGAAGTGATATGTTAATCCAAAAGGTTCAAATCAATGCCACTCAAAGACTTGTGATATTGGATCATTTTCCTTAATAAATAAATGAGCAAGTCTAATATTTTTGACTCCTTTGATTTGGTTATCTGTATGTACTTTGAGGACTTGAAGGCTCTACAAACTTTTAATCACCACTGTATGGCACTTTTGAATTTTGTCTTGGATCATATGAAATATTCATCAAAAGAACATCGGATATATTGGAGCTTGTGCCTTACCTCCTGTAATATTTCAGATATTTATTATGAGTCATATGACAATCTATTATATTTAGCAAATATAGGAAACTAATTATAGAGGCAAATATGAATGGAAATGGGGACATTATGTGTACATTTTAATAAGTAATCAAAAGAAAATCAAGGGGTATCATAACAAGTATATATCTGATTTTTTTCTAGGCAACATTTTTAAATGATTCTAATTGAAGAAGTATTCTTTTTTATGTACAGGTTAAATGAACATCTATTTGACAATCTCTTTAAGGATGTGGCTGATTTGAGTCTTTTAAAAATAGTGTATGTTCCTTCCATTTGTTTGCTGTTGTTTTTTTTTTTTTGTTTTTTTTTTGGCTTCTCTGAAATTGTTGTGCAAGATCATGTTTTTTTGCTTTTCGAAGCTATCTTTGACTTTTTTAATCATTATTTTAAGTAAAATTAGTAAATAATACAGTTGTGCCATTTTTAAAAGGAAGACACTGAACTTAAAACAGTCACAGATAGCAGAGACAGGTAGTGTGAATCAATGGAGTTTTATAACTTTCTTATCATCCTAGGCTTCATACTGCTTTCCTTGTCTCCTGGGTGTGATTGATAGATTTCCTGATTCCTGGTCAGCTCTGTGAAGCTGCATCTCATAGGAATTCATTGTTTAAGGGGTACTATCTTTCCTTCTGGAGAGCGCCTTAAAGAGATATTTCGGTTACCACAAATATAACTTATGCTTTAGACTAATTCATCAGCAATAATTACCTAATATAATGTAAATTTCACATATTTACCGTTCAGTAGCTATAAAAGTCGTTTTCTTCCTCTGCTACCCACTGTGTTTCCTCATAAACCATTACCATGCCATCGACTTGTAGTTCTGAGCCTTTGTTAGGTCGAGCATGTTCAGTGTGTTGCTATCAGTTCTCTAGCTAAATGTCTTGTGAAACAAATGGAGTGTTAGTGTGCTGCTGATTAGAGGGGGTGTGACTGGACTTAATGCAGTTTTTCAAAATTAAGTTACTTTACCGGTATACCCCTTTAATTGGTGTGAGCAGGCTTATAGGCCATACAAGTATGCAAATGAGCTCTTGGCAAGTTCTGCCTCTGATGCCACCAGATTAAGGCAGCTATCCTATAAGTCAATGTTCAACCCTTTAAAAAGGCCTTGAGACAAGACTTGGATAACAAATAAGCCAACTTTTTTTTTTTAACCCAAGGAGCATGCTTTCTACACCATGCAACAAAAATGTGCACAAGGTTACAGTCCACCGCAGGCCCTCTCCATAAGAGAAGGGCCTCCCATAAACCTTTTCCAGTCCTCCTGGCCAGAAGTCTCCTGCAAGGGACCGAGACAAAACAGGCAACCCTCAGCCGAGGCCACGGGTACGCCACCTTATCTACAGACAGCTGTTAATTGCAGAGCAGAGAGTACTGGCTTAAATGGGTGAGAGGCCTAGATCAGGATTTGGGGGTGCCATCTCTCCTTGGGGAGAGAGCACCTTAATCAGAGTGAGAAGGCTTATAGGCCATACATGCTCCTCTGGAATTCTGGTACAGATTCAGCAGGGTGAGTTAGGGGCAGCCATTCTATGTCAAGGGTTTATATCACTTGCTGCCCTTAGGTAGAACTCAGTGGAGAGTAAGTGAATTGTGATGAGGCTAAACTCCATCTGCTTTTGAAAAGCCTGAGGCGTAATGGAAAATACAGGATGCAAATATAGATATTAATAATTCTGCCTCTTGAAATCAGTCCTGTACAACATTGTAAGCAGGGAAGATATGTCTGTTAAAGCATATATGTACAAAGTTGTATAAATGCTGCTCGGTGCACTGATAATAATACTGCACAGTGTGTACTAGTACATCGTAATATTTCATAATATACATAATATTACATTGTAATATTTTAGAAAAGCTTTCTTCTGGCAGGAATATTGCTATAAACATTTTACATTTACTAGATACATTCTTCATCACACAGAATATTAAATGTGGGAAAATAATACATTTTGTGGTTAGCTTTACCAATAAAATGTATATTTTGTTACTCAAAAATGTATTTCATTTACTGTCCTAGTAATGAAAAATGGCAAATTGCCAATTTTTTCTGGTGATCAATGAGCCCCATACAGAGAAATTTCTTTTTCTCCCTTAGCTCAAACATTTTTCTTTTTACTCCTATGAACTCTAGATGTTTGCAGGACCAGTTGTTGTAAATGGTTTCGTGACACTGCACTAATGCTTAATTTGATACTTTCTTAGGCAATATATACTACATGATGTTTTGGCCTTCAGGATCCTTCTCAGATATGGATTGTTGCAGTGTGAAGAAGAGAAAACATTGCACAAGCTGAAGGATAAGTGACCTCCAGTGCTTCTTCCATTAGATGCATCACCCGTCCTCTAGCAAGTGCCGAGTTCTCTCTTCTCCACAGTGTGGCAATCCATATCTGAGGAAAGCCCTGAAGACCAAAACATCTTGTATTAGGATTGCTTAACAAAATCTCAATGTTAGGAACTACAGTACTAGAGTCACCATCCGGACCATAACCAGTGAACTCCAAGACTGCTAGCAGATTAGTATAAAAATAAGGATTGCCCTAGGTATTCACCAGAGCCCGCTGCAAGCCAGGATGGACTTGGCTGCTAAGAACTAAGGATACGTCAGCAGAGCTGGTAATAGAAAACTAGTACGGGCAGACCTTCCAGAATGACTAGGGAGGTACAAAGAGAAGTGAACAAGCAGGGTCAAAACCAGGAAAAAAGACAAACACTTTCAAAGCAGTAAAACAAATAGTTAATCCAGAGGAGAGCCAAGGTCAGTCCCAGGATAGTCAATATAAACTGTAAGAAAAGGTACTATGGTAAGACAGACAGGCAGTGCATAGTGATGCAATGTGATATGTGAATGTCTGAAAATTAAGCATCATATTAAAGAATGCAGTGCTCTTCTTTAAGCTGTACCAGCTGTATGATTTCCTTTGGTGTACTGGGAAATTGTGTGATCATAGACATGTCATCTAAAGAAGATGTTCCTAGGGCAGAGATGCAACAGCAAAGGTGGACTTTCACACTAAATCTCCATTGTTTCCAACAATATTTGGGACTTTTAATCCCCATCCTGGCGCAAACTGTGCTTACAGAATTTTTATCACCACTTTTCTGGCACACAGAAGTTGATAATTCCCCCCATGGGGTTTTGATAGAAGCACCATTATGTTTGTAAGCCTCTAGTCTAGACAATGACTATACACTGTAACTATATTAAAGACTATTTCAGAGGGGTTGTTCTCTTAAAAAAAATACCACACCTGTCTACAGGTCGTGTATGGTATTGCAGCTCAGCCCTATTCATGTCAGTGGAGATGAGCTGCAGTACCAGACCAAACCCATTCTCAAGAGAGATACTGTTCTGTAAGGCTTTGTACACATCTCTGTTTTGTAAATCCCGGAATTACCATATCCAGACACCACACTGCACCTCCGGATCCCCATTGACTATGATTGCACCTGGCAGGGATCCAGCAGGTTTCCATCATAAAGCCTAAGAAAATAGATATGTTTCCTCAATCCTAGACAACCCTTTTAAGCAATTGTATACATTTCAATGTGAGTTTTCCAATAACTGGCATAATTGCAGCAGGGAATTTTACAGTGTGTATCCCCTAGTATAAAATTCTCTATAAAATAATAAACATTTATTTTGCACAGTTTTGTAGATGTGGATGCCATCTAGGCTCATAATACGGTTTCAGGAAATATTTGGAATGTGTTTTTTTTCCATTTGCTCTTTTTAGTTTTAACATAATGTTTTGATGCCCTGCTAGGAGAAAACAATATATCCTGCAGGCTTTGTATTAATTCTCTGTGCTTTTTCTTGTAGGAGACAGATCTTATGACATTTAACATTTCCATTCATCGCTCATGGTGGAGAGAACATGGGCCAGGCTGTGTGAGACGAGTAGTGCCTGCTCCAGCCAGCAGGAACCTTGGAGATCACTCGTTCATCTCGGTGACAGGATGCATCATTGAGTTTCAGTACCTAGAGGTCATCCACAGCGCTTTTCAGATACTGCTGTCTGTAAGTCACTTTTTTATACATTTTTCTTCCTGTATACTTTATACTCTGCAAATAATTGAGAAGACCAAAACCACTTCTATTTTACTCATTTTCGGTGAATATTGGCTTGATTTTAGTATATTTGATTACTACGATATGTGCACGTAGGCCGTATAAAGATGCAAAGCAAGAGCTATTCTTGTAGAGCATGTGCAAAATTAAAAAAATCTCAGTCTATGGAGGAGATTTAGCAAAACAAATGCAAATTGGCTTAGTTGCCCAATCAGATTGATCCTTTCATTTTTCAAAGGAGCTCTGAAAAATAAAAGTAGCTATGGACAGCTAAGCCAGTTTTCCTTCTCACACATTTGATAAATCTCCCCCTATGTGTATAAAATCCTCACAAATGGTCGGCCGTGGATTTCTGTAGGTTACCACCATTTTATGTTTATTGGAAACCACCCTTTTTAGAACAGCAATTCAAGAAGCATGATTTAAAACTTTTAACTAGTTTAGAAAGGGTGGGTTTCCCAATGAAATATGGATGGCAGGAGACAGTATGTATGTTGGTGACACACGTGTAGGGTGTAGTGGGTGAGTCTGGTATGTCTGTACTCTCTGTACATTACTTAATGTCATGATATTGATAACTTTTGCTCAGGATAGGTTATCAATATCAGATCTGTGGGGGTCCAAATCCCAGCAACACCATCTATCAGCTATTTGAAAAGGTATCTTTTTAACCAGCTGATGGGTGGAGGTGCTGGGAGTCAGACGTTCACCTATCTGATATTGATGACCTATCCTGAGGATAACTTATCAATATCATGACACTGCACAACCCCTTATGATATATATTTTTACATTATCTGTATCTTTTTGGGCTTTGCTCTATTACTTGGACAGTTGATTTTCAACTGATCTGTATTGTATCATGTGACGTATTTGCATTTTTCACATGCAGGCTTTTTAGTGGAATATGAAAAAAAAGTTAGCATTTTTTGTACATTTTTGGTCTAGCATCATTTTGTTTCCTCTTTTTTTGGTGTGCTGTTGTTTTGCTGGTGAGATATTGACATATAACCAAAGAGATAGGTATGATATGTTACACCTCCACACTTTCCTTCTTCACTGTCTGTCTTCACTCAGGGTAGGAAACCTGTGGCACTCCAGCTGTTGTGAAACTACAACTCCCAGCATGCATACTTGTTTCCTCTTCTCAGAACTCTCATAGAAATAACTGGAGCATGCTGGGTGTTATAGGAAAATATGGTTCCCAGCCAGAGCTTCAGTCCTAGACCACTCAAATATGATATAGCATATACTGATATTATTCAGTGAGATTCTCCCAGAAGCCATTTGGTCATTGGCCCTTGTTAGCATATCATAGGCAGGAAGGGCACCTTGTAAAATCAGTTGGACAAGATTCTCTTGGCCAAAAGATTGGGAAGAGATTTGGGTTGTCATGGGGTGGAGTTGATGGTGGGGGCTGGGATCAGTGCCGGGACTAGGCAGTTTGGTGCCCTAGGCAAAGTAGTCAAATGGCGCCCCCCACATTGGCCCCGCCCATTATTATAAGCACCTCCTAAATATAATAGGCCACTCCCAGCAAACACTGTACAGCTGAAATGATATTGTTGAGTCCCGCCTGTACACATCATACAGAGAGGGGAGGACGTGTCCTGGCTGCACTGCCTGCCTCACATTATACAATAGACAACAGCAGGCTACAGCAAGGAAGCTCCTTCCCTCTCCTCAGATCCTGCTCAAGGCCTGTGGTTCCCCACCACCATCTGCCACCCACCCGTGACCTGCTTCCCCCCTTGGCTGTCCTCACACAGCTCTGAATCCTCCTTCTGCAAATGGCAGAGGGAGGAGCCGGAGCATCGCCTCTCCTACATAGCGCCCCATATCTCTTACATCCAGTGATGTCACCTTTGTTGTAGACGTTCTCTTTCCTCATCTTCTCCATTCAGACCAGACCGCCATGAAGATTTTTCAGCCATCTCTCGTATCTGCAGACATACAAACAGACATTAGTTTCCTACATTTCCATCATCTTCACATCTTCTGAACACCTCATCCTGCCACCCCCAATACTGTGCCCCCTAATACTATACTGCAGAAACTGTCCCCTGAAAAATACAACTACCACACAGATAGTGCCCCCTACAACAATTATTGGCACAGAGTCCCCTAAAAAATAACTGCGTCCGGACACTAATAGTATAAAGATAATGTCCCCCAAAAATAATTGTGCTAAATTGATACTGTGCCAGGGTGCCCCCCAAAGTAACAGTGCTCCCCAAAATCCCACCAATAGAAATAATTATCTGCCAGAGCACACTTAATAGTAATGCCCCCATAGTGCCCATACTAGACATCGTGTTCCCCATAGCCCCCAGTAGTAGTAAAGCTCACCTTGTAATATGACAGAACAAGAAATACCCCCGCTTAGTGCCTGCAGTTGAGCTAATGTCCCCATAATGTATGCCAGTATAAAATACCCCTATATAGTGCCCCAGTAAATGCCCCCATAGTGTCCCCCCATAATATGCCAGTAAAAAATTCCCCTTCTTGCTGCCCCCACCAGATGCCCCTATAGTGCTCCTCTCCCCCATAATGTGCCAGTAAAAATTGCCCCCTTAGTGCCAGATGCCATAGTGCCCCCTATAATGTGCCTGTAAAAAATGCCCCTTTAGAGCCACCAGATTCCCCCATAGTGCCCCCAAATGATGCCCCTATAGTGCTCCACTCCCCCATACTGCCCCCAAATAATGCCACCAGATGCCCCATAGTGCCGCTCTCCCCTATAGTGTCTCCCATGTGCCTATAAAAAATGCCACCTTATTGCCACCAGATGCCATAGTGCCCCCATAATGTGCCAACAAAAACGCCTCTTTAGAGCCCTCATAGTGCTCCCCTCCTCATAGTGCCCCTATAGTGCCACCAGATGCCCCATAGTCCAGCTCTCCCCTATATTGCCCCCCCATAATGTGCCCAAAAAAAGGCCCCCAGATGCCCCCCACAGTGCTCCTCTCCCCCATGGTGCCCCCCCCCCTTAATGTGCTAGTAAGAAATGCCCAGTAAATGGGCCAGCAGGTGGCCCCTATAATATGGCATCTATAAAAAAAAAAAAAAAACCACTAATACTTACCTCCATCAGCAGCGATGAGGTGCAGGCCTCTTCCGACCTGTGTCCTGCGCTGTGTGCTGCCCGGCTCAGGCGGCGCGATGATAATGACGTCATCGCGCTGCCTGAGTTGGCCTCTGGTAGGCCGCAGCCATTAGTGCCTGCAGCCTATCGGAAGAACAGGGAAGGCAGACGCCTCTCCCTCCCCTGCCGCTGCACAGGCATCTGTATCGCTGTCCTGAGGACGGCGATACAGATAAAGATAATCTCCTACTGCCCCCACACGCCGACTGCACTTAGATCCAGGGCCGCACCGCCTGTGGCGATCGGCGGTGCGGCCCTGAGGAATTAAAAAAAAAAGGAATGGTTCTAGGGGGATGGGGGGGGTCCAGACCCGTATATATGCTGTTTAAGCATAAGTCTCTATATGTACATGTACTAATGGTCAGGTGCTGGATGTGAGTTGGGTAGCAGTGTAGATCCAGTAGACAGTATATTGGAGGAATCTGGATATACTGTATATACATACACATTATTAGCCACATTGCTTAGCATCCAGGGAGGGCAGGAACGGAGGCAGCTGTGTGTGGTGGTGTCCTCTATGTACTGTGTTATTTGTAGTGTCTGTATCTTAATGTAATGTCCATTGCTTTGTCATCTCTATGTTATTAGTAAAGTATTTATATATATATGAGTATCTGCGAGGGTTGTATGTTACTCCTAGGGTGTATGAAGGACTGGAGGGGTGTATATAGTACACTGAATAAACGGGTTGTATAAGGAACAAAGACAACAGTCTAGGAACAGAATAAAAGGGAAGGAATTGGAGATAGGTATAACTCTCCAATTTCCAATAAGCAAAATTCCCTTCATCACTGGGAATTGTAGTTTCACAACAGTTGGAGTGTTGCAGGGTGCCCATCAGCTATTTAATAGCTATGTATATACATTTTTATAAATTTAGACGTAGGGCTGATTGAGTGAAAGGTGTCTTGGCCACATCACCTGCTTCTTAATATGTTACCGGCACTGAGAGTAGGAAGGGACTAAAAGAAGCTTCTGAGCATGTTAGTCCACCACTGAATGCAGGAGAAGAAGGAGGGCACTACCAAAGAAGAAAATGTAGTGCGCATAAAAAAATACTGTATTTTTTTAATTATTAATTTAAATTTCCCTATTCATTTCATTTTCATGGGATAACCCCTTTAAATTGGGACTAAGCTTTTCGGTGACGCATAGACAAGCTGGCTCCTCAAAAGGGAAACATTCCCCCTCTATTGCATTTATTTGCTGTAAAGGTGGCCATACAACTACTGCCAGATGTGTCTGCCAGTGCTTATCATCACTTCCCTATTATAAATGGGGAGGCAAGGCATGTACGGTATGTGGGGCAGTTGGGAGGAAAGCAGCCTTTTGGCTGTGAACTATCTAAGGTGTATGAGAATCTTTACAGGATATATGTAAAAGGGTTACATAAATTGACAATCCTGTTAAGATAAATGAATAACCCTGAACAGGTAATTGCCTTGCTATGATTTTCCATTTGCAGTGCAGAATACACAATTACTATAGATATGGAGCTGTTTAGCAGTTAAGTGATTACATCAATGTATTAATTATAGGTGTCAATAAGAATTAGGGGCTGTTCAGACGGCTGTGTTGTTGCGGATCCGCAAAAATGCAGGTCCGCAAAAACACGGATGCCAACCAGTGTGTTTTCCGCATACAAAATGCTTATTCTTGTCTGCAATTTTGGACAAGAATAGGACATGTTCTATATTTTTTCGCGGAACCGCAGTTCTCCACGATGTAATGCCGCCCATTGAAATGAATGGGGCCGCATCTATTCCGCAAAATTGTGGAATAGATGTGGTCCCATTCACACAGTTGTGTGAATGGGCCCTTAGTGTCTGTTTGCTTTGCCAGTCTCCCAACTATTCTTGAAGACATCACATCATCCACCCTGTGGTAATGAGACATGGTCACATTTCAATCATTAGCTGTGGATTTTCCATCGCGATTTTACATTGCAAAAATGTGCGGCACCGAGGATTTGAAATCCGTAGCATATGAATTTATACAGCGGTTTTTACCCTTTGCAATAAAGAGGGTGAAATCTGCGGGCTTTTACATGTGCTTTTGTTGTATTTTTTGTATCCTTTTTGCTGCAGTCATGTTTGAACCTGGCCTAAAAGGTTGATATTACTAAAAGGTTGTTTTTTTCTGTTCAACCATAGGCACAGCCACTATATCTCTCTTTTCTATATCATCATGTCAAATCGTAAAACTGGTTTCTTTGCTTATGATGGTTGTTTAATGGTACAGTGGTCAGTAGATATAACACTTTTAGAGTAATCAAGAGATTGAAAAGTGAAAAAGTGCTATTTATAATATAAAGAAATATTGCTAAGCACATGTAAGGCTTCTGTGGACAGTGAGCTGTAGCTGTGATACTGACAGTGAAGAAGACATACACATTATTGGGCAACTTGGAAGAAGCACATTCAACCAGTTGGGCCTCATTTATCAAAATATCAACTTTCATTCTTCCAGTGCAGTTTAAGAAATGAAAGTTGAGCCCTGATTGGCTGCTATGTCCAACAAAGACAGTCTTAATATTAAACGGCTTGGATAAACGAAGCTTATCATATGCTACATAACCTGTGCTTGTGCACATTTATGTTTCCAGAATTACTGTCTTGATATGGCCCATTTATTTATCCTGCATCTACATGGGATTGGTATATTACCCCATGTTTGCGTGGGTTTCCTTCCATACTCCAAAAACATATGTAGTATAACTGGTTACCTTTGAAATTGGTCCCAGTGTGTATACATAAGTCTCTTTGCACCAAGCAGTTATATCAAGGGTTCCCTGTTGAACCTATAAGTTCCACCTCATCACACCTCTAACATGGTGTCCTCTTATATGTCCCTCAACACAATATGATCCCCTTATGTGCCTTCAACACAGTATAATGCCCCCTGTGTGCACCCCAGCATAGAGTAATGTCCTTTATATGCCTTAGCACAATATGGTACCCCCTTACGTGCCGTAACCCAGAATAATGCCGCTTTCATTCCAACACAATATGGAACCCATTTAGTTTCCCCAGAATTAATAATCACCTAGCCTACATTTCCACTGTGACCAGGGGAGATGACTACAGATCTGCTCCGGTCTGTCTGGAAGCTAGGCGCAGCAGGCGAAATGATATTACTTCATCGAGCCTACTATTGTAAGACTACAGATCACAGGGTGAAGGACAGAGCTGGGACCTTATGGCTCCCTACTTCACCACTGTATTCATCTGTATCTATGCCCTGAGGCTTTGGATGCAGTTGAAAATTATGCCGCTGCCAGCTGGGCCCCCTAATCTCTGGGACTCCACACATTTGTGGGGTCTTCATGATGGCCAAATCTGCCCCTGTCTGTTTGCAATAAGGAAATAACATTGTGAACCTCATTGTGATGCTAATTTCCGTCAGTTATTTCTAACAAATGGCCAATCCTTCTAACCCCTGTTGGGGAACAGTTGGACATATTCAATCATTGGCCAACCTGGTCTAAACTAGTGGGTTCAGCCAACATTTTTCTAATGCGTATAGCAATTCTTATACATAGAGATAATGTATGTAAATGAAGTATATCAGAAGGTAGTACAGGTGTACTCGCATTTGATATCCTGGTTATGTTTTCTCCTTTGCTGTTATTGAAGGAGCACTTGAAATATGGCGTGCTATATGAATATTCTGTGAACCATAAGACTTCTATGGGGGAAGGGGAACCAAGCTCTGAACGCCTTCACCTCTTCCCAATGTGAAAACACTGCATTTTTATGCAGCCACCACCAGGGCCAGATTGAGAACTTAAAGTGGCCCTGGGAAAACATAGAAGTGGCCCCAATGTTGTAGGTGGGTCCAAATTGACAGAAGGTGGGACAACACAAGTAGATGGGGTCGGCACACGTTTGGAGGTTCAGCAATACCATAGTGCAGCACCAGAATACCATCTCAAAGAGCCAAATACCACAATGCAGCACAAAAACTCCCTAGAAGCATTTCCCTCTGTGGTGTCTATAAATAGCTGCCACATTCTGTCCTTCTCCTCCAGTTAGATTTAGCCCAGGGGGCTTAGGAGGTGAAATGTGGGCCACAGCACCGAGCCAGCCCTATATTTAGCATGCTGCCTGTATGTCCTCTAAAAATGACCACTATAGTGCCCCCAGTAGTATGCACCTGGCCAGTGGAAGTGAGAAGGGCTTGGGTGGCCCTATGGGGCATTGGCCAACCAGGAAAATTCCCTGTAGGGTTTACAGCTAGTCTGCCCCTCGCCACCACTAGGGAGAGCTCAGCGCAAATGGATTACAGATTCCATTTCAGTCTATTGTAACTATATCAATTCCTATGCACTGAGCTCTCCCTAGTGGTGGCTGCAGTCAGGCAGCTTTGTAATAGATGCTAGTGTTCTGTTTATGAAGCACCTGTGCCACTTTTTCTGAGTGGGTGAGGCAGAGGGTGACATCTGTTTTAGTAATTTTTTTATTAAAATTTCTTCTACTAAACAAAAACAAAACAAGGAAATTCATCCGAAATTTGGGGGTTGCTCTTGCCTGGAAATGATTGATGCACACATACTGGGAAACTGTATGGGGCAGAGGGACCAATATTAAGTTTTGCTATGGGGCCCTAAGAGATCTATGTACCTGCCTGGTTGACAGTAAACTACAGTTCTGGAATTATAAAAAGTATGCTTACAGTAAATCCACGATAGATGATCCCAATTTCTAATGTTCATGTAATGGTATATACTGACTGTGCTGTTAAAGACTATTTTTGCGTGTGCAGATCAGTTTCACATGCATGCTGGTAAAGACACGCGGTAGCGGCAAGCTGATGAGGAATATATTGGCGCTTATATCTATGCCATGGCAGATATTCTAGATGCATAATCAATCACATATTTGGAAATGTTGCTGGAATGGTACGCTATAAATATTTATAGCCTTCAAGTAAAACCTGCGCTCTTCAGCACGGGCGAGCTTCCTAATCGAAGTGAATAGGTCTACAAAGGAGTTAAAGGAATTACACATTTGTGCAGCTCTTCTGCTGTATAAATAGGTTGGTATCATGTGAGGGGGCACTGCCCCACCAGACTAACATCATTAGCCTTTTGTCTTGGAATCAGTTTAGTCGAGGTAAGGTTCTGACTGATGTGCGCTCCTTTAAAGATTTTTTTTTTTTTGAAAGACAAGAAGAGCATTGTTAACCAAATCCAAGGCTCCGTACATCACAGAAAATCTGATTTTGTGTTCATCTCACAGGCCTCCGATACAGAAGACGCTATACATTTATAGCAGAGGGATTAGGGGGCAGAAGTAACTGACTTGAAGCAAAGCTTTTGTTCCTGTAGTGTATGCTCCCACCATCGGTGGTGATGTATATTTCTTTGCTTGGGATATTCCTCTGACTGTTGCTGTGAATACAATATATCGGTAAAACCTTTATAGTGAAAGACTTTTGATCTCCTTTTAGCCCATCTTGTCACATTTGCAAAATAAAAACTGTCTGAACTGTCCCCAAGCCAGCTATGTATCCATATTTTGTGTTAATAATTGGTGGCAAGATCAAAACCGACGTTCAGTATGCTTCATGGATTTAGCCATTTGCATTTGTATATGAATCAATTGTGCCAGAAACACTAGCACCAATTACCGTTGCCCGAAAGTGGTAGAGAAGGGTGATTACTGCAACTAGATGAAAAGCAGAGAATCTTCTTCTATTAAATATATTCTGTTTTTTCATCAATTGTGCTACACAGCTCTTGGCAAAGGATAAAACTCTCAAACCGATTCAGAGGCCAATGTGGACTTTTCTTCTACAAGCAACAATTTAATGGAGGTTTGTGAAATACATAAATAATGAGGAACATGCATCAGATAAATAGGTGCATTTAATAGAGAAATACAACGATTTCACAATGTATTATAGACTGCTTTTCTTTCAGTGTTCACATAACAGTTCTCATAAATTGGGCTTATGTGGAAACAAATGCGGCATGTAATATGATGGTCTAATATGGGGCTTCTCGGTCATTTTCTGCTTGGGCCTCAGCTGGGAGAACATAGTGAGGGCTTTGTCATTTGCTATATTCCATGCCAATATTTTTTTAAAAAACCTAATTACACTTACCGGTAATTTCCTTTTCATGAATCCTCCACAACGGCACAACAATGAAAGACCCTCCTCCCACTTGGTAGGGACAGGAAGCAATTAAATTAGATCCTCCTTCAGTTCCTCCTTAGTGTCTTACTAGAACCGGACAGCCTAGGAGAATCAGCAGCACCACCACACACCAACACTCAACTTAACTATACTCTAATGTACAAGGACTAAGTGAATAACTATCCTCGAAATATATGTTTTTTATTTTGTTTTTTTTATATAGGGCGGGAACTAACCCGTGCTGTCGTGGAGGATTCATGAAAAGGAAATTACCGGTAAGTGTAATTAGGTTTTTTCCCTTTCATCCTCCACGACGGCACAACAATGGAGATATACCAGATAAATAAATTTTAGGGCGGGATCACTGCTTGAAGTACCTTTCTACCAAAGGAAACTTCTTCAGCTTTAAGAACATCAATCCTGTAATGCCTAATAAAGGTATTCGGGGTAGACCAGGTTGCCGCTTTGCATATTTGATCCAAAGAGGCTCCTCTAAACTCTGCCCTAGAGCACTAGTAGAGTGAACCTTTACTATCAAGGGGGGATCCCTACCCTTTGCTTTGTATGCCTCACAAATAGCCATTTTGATCCATCTACTTAAAGGGAACCTGTCAGCTCTGAAACACCCTCCAAACTAGAGTAAGCGGTGTATAGTGTAAGTGATGTCGAGTCTGGTTATGTAATTTTTAACTTAATACTCACTTCCATTCTGACTCTGTGCTCCCACAAACCTGCAGTAAAATGCACTCACTGGACTCCAGTGCTCACTCATATAATGGAGAGGACTCAAAGAAGAGTCTGTTACAGACTGTTACTCTGAAACTGAACAAACAGAAAGTCGGACTTTCTCCAAGACTTGGTAGACTCCAGATATTGAATTACTGTGTTTCTGACGTCCAGACAGTTAAATTTTTCCTCCCTGGAAGAAGAAAACTTTTCAAAGAAGGAAGGAAGAACAATCTCTTCCTGCCTGTGAAAATCCGATACCACCTTCGGGGAAAGGAAAGATCAAATTTTAAAACAATCCATCATCCAGGATTCTCAGAAAGGGTTCCTTAGATTTAAGGGCATGAATTTCGCCTACACGTTTGGCAGAAGTAATTGCTACTAGGAACACTGTTTTGAGAGTTAGAAACTTGATGGCAGTGTCTCTCTAGGGTTCAAATGGACAGTCTGATAATCCTGAAAGGACAATATTAAGATCCCAAGGAGGGACAAGGGACTTAAGTCTAGGTCTCAGTCTATCCACACACTTGAGGAACCTAATCACCCAAGGATGAAGAGCAATTTTCTCATCAAAAACCGAGCTCAATGCTGAAACCTGTACCCTAAGGGTACTAGGCCTCAGACCCTTTTGGAATCCTGCTTGAAGGAATTTTAAAATTGCCTGCACCGAGAAGGAATCTGAAGAAATACCATAAACAGAGTACCATTTGCAATACCTATTCCAAATTCTAGAATATATTTTGGATGTAATCTTTTTCCTTCATGCTGACATAGTGAAAATAACTTCATCGGACAGGCCCCTGGCTTTAATTCTTACCCTTTCAGCATCCAGGCAGCTAAATGCAAACGATCTACCTGCGGATGCGAGATTGGGTCCTGAGTCAGGAGATCCTTGGTCCAAGGAAGAGGCCAAGGTCCTCCTGAAGCTAGGGATTTCAGAATCGGGAACCAAGGCCTGTTCGGCCATATATACTTTTTTGTTGGACTTTGAGGCAAAGAGATCTACTGATGGATTTCCCCACCTGCAAACAATCTGCTGGAACACCTGCTGGTCCAGAGACCATTCCCTTGAGTCCAACTTTACTCGACTTCTGCTTTTATGTTACTCTTTATGTTTAGATCTCCTTTTATATGAACTGCTGACCGAGAGAATAGATGATCCTCTGCCCAACCAAAAACTCTTATCTGCCAGCTGTTGCATCAAAAGGCTCCGAGTCCTTCCCTGGTGATTTATATAGAAGACTACTGCCACATTGTCCGATCTTATCTGGACATTTCAGTTGCGTATCTGACTGGATAGGGAAGTTAGATCCTTCCACACTGCAAGGAACTCTCGCCAGTTCGAAGGTCTTTCTGCTTGCTCCCAAAACCATCTCCCCTGTAGAGTCTCCTGAGAAAAATGGGCTCCCCAACCCCACTGGCTTGCATCGGTCGTAATTTTAATTGATCGTAGTACCAGGGGACCCCCGTCTGAAGGTTTTTCACATCCTCCCACCAGGCTAGGGACTGTTTGACTTCCAGGGAGATTATCTTACGATTTTCCAGGGACTCCTGTGACTTGTCCCAGGAGGTTAGAATCTCTTTCTGAAGCAGTCTGGTGTGAGCTTGTGTCCATCTGACTGCCGGAATACAAGCAATAAGAGAGCCCAGCAGAGCCATGACCTGACGGATTGAACAAGCAGGTTGGCTTCTGAAATTTTTTACCAGACACATTGTCTTCTCCTGTTTTTCTACTGGTAGAAAACACATCTGTTTTACAGAATTTAGTAAGATCCTGAGAAAAATCAACTTCTGAGATGGAACTGGATTTGATTTTTTCCAATTTATCAGCCAACCTAGGCGATTTAGGAGTAGTCTTGTCTGGAGAAGAGATTCTTCCAGAGAAGCTGCTGAGCTGCCTATAATTAAGAGGTCGTCTAAGTAGGGAACAATTAGAATATTTTTCCTTCTTAGATCGGCCACCACCTCCAGCATAATCTTAGTAAATACTCGAGGCGCCGTGGTCAAGCCAAAAGGAAGGGCCTGAAACTGAAAGTGCCTCAGCTCTCCCTTCAGATAAACCGCTAACCTGAGAAATTTTTGATCTTCTCCAGAAACACGAACATGGTAGTAGGCATCCTGAAGGTTTAAGGACGCCATAAAATCCCCTTCCTGTAGACAGTTGACTAACTGTGTCCATCCTGAATCGTTTGTATTCCACAAACTTGTTGAGGAGTTTCAGGTTTATTATGAGTCTTAATTTACCGTTTGTTTTTTTACTAGAAAAACTGTTGAGTAGTAACCTTGGCCCTGCTCTGCTTGAGGTACAGGAAGCAATATTTTCTCTTTCAGAAGATCTTGGACAACATTCTCGAGAGCAGTCTGCAGAACAGGAGATTTCTGGATAGGCGTTATTTTGAAACTCTGGGGAGATATGAAGGGAATGGAATATCTGTTCTTTATCAAAGACAGAATCCACGGATTTGTGGAGATCGTTTCCCATTCCTTGAAAAAGAACTTCAGTCTTCCCCCCACCTGAGCCAAACTGTCATTGCTTGTTAGCATCAGTTGATTTGGAATTGAAAAGGAAACCTTTGGATCTACCACTCTTGTTGGATTTCCATCTATCACTCTTTTAATTCTGAAAATTTCCTTTTTTAAACTTCCGAAAGGGAAATTTATGTTTCCTGTTCTGAGATGGAAAAGACTTCTTGTCATCAGAAGCCTTTTCCAAAATCTTTTCTAAGACCTGCCCAAATAACATCGAGCCATAAAAGGGAAGGCTACAAAGTTTTAATTTAGAAGCAGTATCCCCAGACCAAGATTTTAACTACAGGGCCCTTCTAGCTGAGTTAATTAACCCTGTGGTCTTAGCAGTGATTCTAACTGACTCTACAGTTGCGTCAGATAAGAAGTAAAAGAAGTTCCTCTTTTAGTAAAAGAGGAAAGGAATCCTTTAGATTATCATAAGGAGTGTTCTCCTTTAAGAGAGACTCCAACTGAACTAACCACTTCTTCAGAGATCTAGCTACTCAAGTGGAAGCGATATTAGGCTTAAACAATGCCGCTGCAGAGTCCCAAGCTTTTTTAAGAGTGGCATCAATTTTTTTTATCCATTGGATCTTTTAATGAACCTGTATCCTCAAACGGAAGTGCATTGGCCCCTTTTGATAGTTTGGCCACGGAAACATCCACCTTAGGACAGGATTCCAAAAACATTTCATCCTCTTCCTCAAACAGAAACTTGCGCCTGATAGTTCTAGGTAGAAATAATTTCCTATCAGGCGCTTTCCACTCTCTTTTAATCATAGACTGAATATTTTTGTGGACTGGGAAAACACGTCTTTTTCTTTGCTCAAGTCCACTAAACATCTCGTCCTGTACTGATCTTTGAATCTTAGCATCTGACAAGTTCATAGTTGATCTAACAGCTTTTATCAGTTCTTTAGTATCCTCAGAAGAGAAAAGATATCTCTTATATTCTGAATCAGAGCCAGACAAATCATCTGACAAGGAATCCAAAATACCAGAATCAGAATTGGATGCCGTGTCAGACGACGAGGAATATTCAGCCCTTTTTTCCCTGAGTCTAGGAGGTTTGGAAGGAACAGAAGGACCAGGCGAGAGTTCAGAAATCGGTGATTTCATCTCATGCCTAATGACCTAATTTAAGCTCCAATTTAATGGTCGGAACAATGTCTTTCGCTAGGTTAGCCATACAATTGGAACAAATTTTTTTAGAGGAAGATTCAGACAATTTGACTGCACACATTGCACATTTACGTGGCCTAGGTGTAGCCTTAGATTTTTGTGCTCTTTCACACTGAGGACAGACACAACAGGAGGTAGAGAAATAGAGGACATAACATAAGAGTTGATCAATATTTAGGACATTCAAGGGTTAAGAAATCAGAATGCTGAGAAACACTCACAGCTGCTGCACCCTGAACAGAATCAATAGTGTCTCCTGGCTCAGACATGTCAGTACATGTCAGACAGACACTAGTAGCCTAAATGATCCACTTATATATATTATACCTCCAGACCTCAGATCAGAGGGCGACTTCCGCCTTGAATCTTGGCGCCAAGGATGTTATTGGACGTTGCGGTGTCACTGCCCATTCTTCACCTGTGAGACTCTGCAACTACGCCTCCCCCTGGAGAAGTGCGTTCATGTGAACTCCAGCCAGTACCTCCGGAAACCGCGCTCGTTCTACACGTGGGATGCCACCACCAGACACGACCCCAGCGCGCCGGAAGAGCGTGTCCAGGAAGATCATAGTACTCAGCCAGCGGTCCTGCGCAACTCCCACGTGGGACACTACTGCCAGACACGCCCCCAGCACGCCGGAAGAGCGCGCCCAGGGAGATCATAGTAGGCTACCAGCCGGCCCGCACGACTTCCACATGGGGCGCCTTGACCACACACCTCCTCCAGAAACAAGGTAATTCACCCAAGCAGTCAATATCCTTAATTTATCCCCGCTGGAGCCAAACATATTGGAACAGCGGGGGATCATAATAAGAAACCGGAGGGACACCGGTGACCATGCCTCCACTCCTGAACCAGCGCCACTAGGAGTGAGGAGGTAGATAGTAATCCGGCTCTGCCGGTACACATCTAGCATGATGGGCATTTGGATCCATCTCCTGAGTCAGTACTGCCCCATACCAACTCAGACCACAGAAAATACTGCGATGCTGCATAGACTTCCTCCCCTCCTGGAAGGGACAGGAAGAGCTGAAGGAGGATTTATTTGCTTCCTGTCCCTACCAAGTGGGAGGAGGGTCTCTCATTGTTGTGCCGTTGTGGAGGATGAAAGGGAAAAAATTGCTAATTTTATCTTAAAATGTCTCATGAATCTAGAAAAATAGTAAAATAAGTACAGAAGGAGTTAGTGCAACTATGGGAATGTCTGAGCAGCATATGCTCACTTCTGTCAAAACTGGCACCCCTCTCTCACCAACAACTGGGGCAACTCATCACCTCACAGTTTGAGAAGCCCTGGTTGAATAGATCAAGCTGCTTTGGGCACGTGGGTATTAAAGGGCTTCTGCCACCAGATACAAAGAATTAGAACATGCTGGCCTTAGACCATCAGCAGAATTGATCTGTCTTCATCCCATCCCGATATATGGCTGCCTTCCAGTGAAGAAAGACGCGTTATGCAGAGGCATAGCTATAGGGGGTGCAGCGGTAGCAGTCGCTATCGGGCCCAGGAGCCTGAGGGGGCCCAAAGAACCTTGTGGTGCATAAGAAGACACAAGTATTATAGAAAGTGCATGCTAGTCATGTTACACCTCTGGCTGGAGGGAAGGGGATAGGTCAAAAATTTGCCATGGGGGGGTGCTGTTTCCATTTTTGCCTCAGGCAGCACAAAGGCTATGTGCTTTTCTGCCCCTGACCAAGAAGCACTGAGGGAAGGAGGGCCCATACTCTTGCACCAGCGCGCAATATTGTCTTACATCCTGAGCCCACCAGTGGATCCACTAGTACTTTGGTAGTCCAGTCCCACTCTCAATGTGCCATTTTCACTGCAAATTGAATTAACAAATCTAAAAACTATATTAAAAAAACGCCCTTCAGTACAAACAATCAAATACTTTTAATTTTAAGAATAATGAAACAATATTGCAAACAATAATAGGTCACAGTTATAATAGTAATATTCCAAATGAAGGAGATTTTAGAACATTATTTTCCACTCCAGAAAAGATCTGGGTGCCATTATTAAACTGATAAATAACATTGTGCTGTAAATACGCTTATGGTAATACTGAAGATGCTGTGCTGTGAGGAATAGCATCCTCTGAGTATCATCAGAGCAATTCCAGCTCCATCCTTTATGTGCAACCTCCTGCGGTTTATCTGAGTCCTGATCCTGTAATGAACTCTGTACGGTCAGCACCAATGTATTTTTAAGCAGTGTACCGATAAGAGTCCAGCGGTTCCTGTGGTTCTGAGTTACTAGAAAGTCTTTTCATCTTCCTCTAGTTCTTTCTGGTATCACGCTCTCTTGCCAGGGGTCTTGATCTTCTCTGCAGGGCATGCACAATTAGGGTTGTGATTAAATCTGGGTTTCTACTTTGGAAAGGCTTGCATAAATCATACTTCTTTGAATAATGATGATAACTATTAAATGCTGCCAGCTGGACTCCGGAATATAATACTTTTATCATTAACATATCGTATGAAAAATAAATGTAAGGGTATATTAGTAGAGATTCAAAGAAGGAATGTTCAGACTTAAGTTTGTATCTCAAGACTTGATGCTACATTTGTTTCTTACGTTTTCCATGTTTTACCTATTATAGTCATTGGGGTCTCTTGGGCGCCGTTCACTACATCATTTCATGGCCCCAGCACTTCTGTTATTTTCATTGTTATATCCTATAATGGAGCAGAATGGAAATGGAAGCACTGGTGTGAACCCAGCAGACAGCTACTTCCTGTCCAAGAAACATACCTTCTCTGGGTCCCAGGCATGTGTATCTTCCATACAGATCTGGGGAAGAGGAGGACCCAGCGTTGAATGTCTTCTGTTCACTTTGTTGGAAATTGGCCGCAGCAATACAAAACTTCTTAAGACAACTTCTTCTTGAGAAGATTCTTTCGTTTATTCCGAGACAAGAGCAGCAATTGTTAGCATTGAAATAAATATAAAAATCAGGCAGAATATAACATGATGTAGATGGAGGTGTGAAGCAGCAGTAGAAAAATGGCAGTGCTGAGTGTGTGTCGCCAAACTTGGTATTTTATACCCCATAGAACAAAGGAATAATTAGTATTATAATATAGGTTTGCCGCAGTGTACCTCAATCCATAGGAGTGAATGGTGACACACCTAAATTACCTAATTGCATCATTATTATACATAACATGTGACCTCACAGATGTTTTACTATTCATAACCATTAACGTACATAAGTTCCACCTCCAACATCAATATGCATAAGAAAGACTTACGTCTCTTTGTAATTCATGATAGTTAATTGGCTAAAATTTTTCTAACACGTATGAGAATGAATATCTAATGTATCTTTAACCTTTGATCCATCGTCCTCTGATTCCATTATCCTTGAAAGTGTGAGAACATATGTATTAATTGATCACCTAAAGACCTCTGTTTTCTTAGCAACAGAATATCAGTATTCAAGGTGACTCTTTAGCTAAGCTTTAAGATAGAAATATAAGATGTCTGACTAAGACAACATGGCGGACCATCAGATCTAATCCTGATTCTCCAACACACTCCATCAATCTATGGCATTTTCAGGCAGCCACCACTAGATGGAGATCAGTTCATAGAGATTTTTTAAAGCTTATATTAAGTTGAATGGAAACTGTATAAATTCCTATGCACTGGGCTCTCCTTAATGGTGGCCGCAGGCAACCAGTTTTATCATGTACTGAAGGGTAGCAGGAGCGCAGTATTTATGAAGCACCTGTTCTACTTTTTCCCAACATAGTTGTCAGATAATGTGGGTGAGGCAGAGCTTATTTCCTCCACTGTCTTATTTCAGTCTCTCTCTCTCTCTCTCTCACTTGCTCATCCACACCCTGCAGCCTTAGCAGAAGCTGTGTTAGCTCTTTTGGTTTTGTACTCTGTTATTATGCAACATGATGGTTTTCCCTGGGCAGGTTTTTTATGTTATCAGGGCTTGCTATTTAAATAGTCACATCTCTGTATAAATCAAAAGTACAAGTCAGTATAAGAAACTTTGTAATATATTTTATTACAGAAAATGTCTCTTTCTGCTTAACAGCTCTTTTACTCCCACCACTTAAACTAAAATTCTTTCTGAGACATAATGAAAAAGTTCAGCTCACTCTAGCATCAGATTACTTTATATGCTGCACCTATAAATCTGTGGAGAGGGGAACAAGGACTGATCTGTCAGTCTGTCTCCATCTTCGAGATGATTTGTTTAAATGAGGGAGATTATAAGAGCTGATAAAAAAAAATACATTTTCTTCTGATTAGACATATTATAAAGTTTCTTGTATGCACTTGTGTGCCGACCTTCCAATAATTTTACTATGTATTCTACTATACTGATATTGTCCCCTGACCTTGGCCCTGTTCCTGACCTCATCTTTGGTCAAGTCATCAGTTTAGTTTGCCTGATAGATCTGATGCATCCTGGATTCTGACCCCATCCCTCATCTCACTACTGTATCTCTACTCCAGTTCTGACCTCTGACATACTTGTGACTACACTTGAAATAATCCTAGGCCTGAAGCTTGCTGCTTGCTTTCCTGTTTGAAAGCCATGGCTAGTTCCTGACCCTGCTTCTGTTTCAGGGCCACAGTTGCCAATCCAAGAGAGAATTTTAACCAGGGAATTTCCGGGATTAAAAAGTGAAAACCTGGTAACCCCTGGAACTCCACACCTTGGTTTACCCAGCCAATTGGATTGTACCATTGAGAGTCCATTGACACTATTCTCATCTGAAAATGGGATGATATGATGTTTTGTTATATTGTGGATGCACTGTGTACAGTTCTGTGCAGCAGTATTTGTCTGGCATATTTGCTGTGTACCAGCTGGATCTGGATTATAGTTAATGCAGCTGGCGGGCATTCCGGTATCGTCCGACAGCACTAGATCCAGACATCCTGCCCAAACTCCTGCCGGTAGTATGAAACAGGCCGAACATTGATGGCAGAGAGGGAGAGAGCAGAGAGAACCCTTTTCAAAGTCACTGAGATCCTTATGCTAGCCCATTTTTTCTGCTTCTAACACATCTGCCCTAATGTACCCCACTACTTGACAGGTGGCATTGTAATGAGTAGTGATGAGCGAATCAGAATTTCAGGATAACTTTGATTCACCACAAATTTCCCTGTGGTTCAATTTAAACTGAAATAGTGTAAAAAACAAAAAAAAAATTACTTACCTGATCCATTTACTTGTGAGGGACTGGCCGCTGCCATCTTGCTTGAAGATCTCGCCCAAAATACCAGGCGTAGTGACGTATGATGTCACCATGCCGGCTGACGTGATGACGTCATCTCGGGCTGTGCAAAAATTTTTGCCAGACTTTCAGGCAAGATGGTGGAGGCCGGCCTGTCATGAGCAAATGGATCAGGTATCATTATTATTATTTTTTTTAAATTTTACACTCATTTATGTATGAACACGGTATCTGAGGGGTACAAGGTGCAATCGCCGCACCCTGTCATTGCACCCACTACTTACAACGAAATAAGCATCGTGACAAAGTGATTAGTCACAAAGCGGACTTTTTTGTAAAACTCGGCGAGGCAACCAAATCAAATTTCTGAATACTTTGCTCATCACTAGTAATGAGAATATTATTCACTTCAAGTCAGTGGTTTTACTGCTGTGGCTGATTGGTATACATGTACATATCCACCTACTCTTCCTTTTAGCTTCTTTGTAACTAACATCATTACCTCGTATAAAAGTTATAGCATTATACATCTAGTATTTTTATCCAGTTTGTGTCATTAAAACAGACCTGGCTCCGAAGCTTAACTTTGTGACTTGATCATGCAGTACAGTCATCCTTTCTATCTTGCTTGGCATTTGATCATTTGCATTTCCTAGCAGTCAGTGCAGCAGGATGTAACTTTAAACACTCAGAGAATGTGAGTTAAGATGACAAGACTTTCTATTTAATTACATTTAATGCAGGGGTTTCTTGTAAAATCATTTGTGTGAGGGCAGACATATTTTTTTTTCTGAATTTCTCATGAAAGAATTGCCAAGTTACATTTCAATCATATTAGTTCAAAAGCTCTATCTCTATCCATGCTACAAGTCCCTGATGAATGCAGACTACTTGCTCATGCAAATTCCAAAATGTAATTTTATTGTACTTAGTGATAAAGACGTGAACCCAACAGACACAAGCAGAGCAGCACAGTTGGGTCTATTTACCACAGTGTAAAGTGGGGGAAATGTACCCACCTTAACCACTTCCCATCCGGGCCATTTCCCTCCTTCCTGACCAGGCCTAATTGTGCAAATCTGACATGTGTGACTTCATGTGGTAATAACTTTGGAACACTTTTATTTATCCAAGCGATTCTGAGATTGTTTTCTTGTGACACATTGTTCTTCAAGTTAACGGTAAATTTGAGTCAATAAGTTTTAATTTTATTTATTAAAAAATCCAAAAGTTAACGAAAATTTGAAAAAAATCACTGTCTTCTAAATTTGAATCTCTCTGCTTTTAAGACAGATAGTGATACCCCATAAAATCCTTTTTAATTTACATTCCCCATATGTCTACTTTATGTTGGCATCCTTTTGGTAGTGTCATTTTATTTTTTGAGGACAGTAGAAGGTTTAGAATTTTAGACGCAATTTTTGCAAATTTGCAAAATCAACTTTTTTAAGGACCAGTTCAGTTCTGAAGTCAGTTTGTGAGGCTTACATAATAAAAACCACACATAAATTACCCCATTTTAGAAACTACACCCCTCAAACTATTCAAAACTGGTTTTAGAAATGTTGTTAACCCTTTAAGTATTCCACAGGAATTAAAGCAAAATAGATGTGACGTTTATGTACTATGGGCGGACGTGAAGTGGTTAAAGGGCTTGTCCCATGAAAAATATTCTACAGTTTTCAAACCAGCACATGGATTTGAATACTTTTATAATTGCATGTAATTAAAAGTTTAGCATAGCCTGCAAATTATTCAATAAAATTCTTATTTCTTTGTCCGACACACTGAGAAGGCCGCACATGCTCAGTTTCATCCTTCAACTGCCTCCTTTGATAGTTGTGATAGAAACAGGGCTGCAGCAGAAATGACATCCCTTCCCCCGGGCTGCAGCAGAAAAGACACTCCTTTTGAGATGCCAGATTTATTCAAATCTAGCAGAGCAATAAATGGGTCCATGCGAGGTACAGGACTGGTTTTAGCTGTGAAAAGAGGTTGTCATGTGCAATATGTCTGAATTTCATTTTTTACATTAGTCATGGGATAACCCCTTTAACTGAGAGCTGCTCCCCTGCAAATTATTTGCGGAGCTGAGGCTGAGAAGTACCAGCCCTATCGTTTGGAAGAGGACTCCAAATAAAAGCCCAGGCCTGCAGCCATGTTAGCTTGTGTGGTGCATGACAATGTGTTACATCAATCATCCACTGGCTGGGGGTGAGTGTGAAGTAGGCCCTGCTGCAGGTAAAGAGTACCTTCTCACAAGACCATCCCTTACAAACAGTTGTGCATCTACAACAGAACACTACATGCATTGACCTGCTAAGGGTGTACATCTTTGTAGGCTTTTTGCTCTCCTTAATCTATTTAACCCCTTCCTGACATCTGATGTACATGTACGACGGATGTCGGGTCTTTAAAGGGGTTGTCCGAGTTATTTTTTTGTTCTTTATATGTTTCTAACTTGTCAGGTATAACAACTTTCCCATATACTTTGTGTTTCCAAAGCTGCTGGTTTCTCAGAGTTGACTCAGGGTCACATGACCTGTGATGTCACCTTATCTCTCTGCTCTGTGATGTTTCGTTCACAAGCCTCAGAGTTCAGATAAGAGTCTGTACACGAGACGTCACTGGCCACGCCCCCTTCCTTTGCCGGCTGCTATCTGCTCTCCCTGGTTTCCTTCAGATAAAACATTAACCCCTTCAGCCAGAACACACTGAGGGCTCAAGGCTTTAGAACAAACAGTAGCTGCAGCAGTGAGAGGAGACAAATCCTGGGCAAGGAGCTATAGAGGAATTCTATTGTACAAGAACAGGTAGGGAGAATTTCCTGTGTGTATCAGCATTGTCATTGTACAGCTGGGACTTGTAGTCCTACACATACAACATGCTGCTGAGTATTCCAGCAGGCAGACATGTACTCAGCACTTGTATTCACTGCCTTTGCAGAGAGGGGGGGGAGAAGGAGGAGGGGCTGAGATTGTTGTTATTGCATGTAAACAAAGGCCAGAAGAGAACCAGGGAAATGAGGAAATATGGATTTTTTTTGCCTAAAACTTGCTTAACTTAGTTATATATTGCTGCCCATCAGATTTACAGTGCTATATATTTTTTTTTCATAACTCGGACAACCCCTTTAAAGACGCAGCGGAACAAGCTGGTGCCTGCTGTTTCACACAACAGACCACCATGGTTAATGTCTGCGTATGGCAGTAATGTTGATCAAGGACATTTAACCCCTCAAATGAAAAAAACAGAAGTGAGCAATTTCCAGACAGGACCGACTTCCCATTGCTGAGAATGGGGAAGGCATTCCATTGAAGTAATAAGCCAGAGCCAGGTACTAGGCTTTTAGGCTTATTACTGGTATACCCAATGCAAGCCTGCAGGTGGCAACACTGCATTGGAATATACCGATCTTTGTATATAGTAATGGATAAAATTCCATTACTTTATACAAATTGCAATCTAATGATTGCAGGTTGGAGTTCACTTGGGAGCCTAACAAAAATGTAAAAAAGGTTTTAAAAAATAAAAAAAGTATAAAAAATATCTAAAAATTCATATCACCCCCATATCCCCAAAAATGAAAATACAAACAAATAAACTATTAAAAACATGTCAAACCACCCGCACCATTAAAATATAAAAGAATTTTTTTCCATATGTCAAATGGCATAAAGGAAAAAAATCAATACCGCAAATTCGCTGTTTTTTCTTCACTTCACATCCCCCAAATTTTTTTTATAAAAGATGATCAAAAAGTCATACACACCCCAATATTGTATCAATAAAAACTACAGATTGTCCTGCAAAAAATGAGCCCTCACACAGCTCCATAGACATAGCTAGAAAAAAGTTATGGGGGGCCAAATATGAAAAAAATGAAGTTTTTTTCTGTTTTTCAGTACTAAAACACAAGAAAAACTATATAAATGTAGTATCATTGTAATTGTACTGACCCAGAGAATGAAGGTAACAGGTCAGTTTTACCACATGTGCAAAACAAGCATTTTAACCTCTTTTTTCATGGATTGTAAGCTCTTGTGAGCAGGGCCCTCACTCAATTTGCCAGAATTGTTTTTAATGTGTTACTATGTAATGTCTGATTTTGTCTGTACATGTAAAGTGCGGTGGAATATGTTGGTGCTATGTAGAAATATTTTCTTTGTTTTTTCCTAAAATGCTTTTTTTTAAAAAAAATATGCATGGCTGTAATTGTTTCTGCTAATGGTCAGTAAGTTCCATGCGAGACGCTGTGTCTTATTACCTATGACCCTGATGACATCATCAACTCAGCTCATAACAGTCATCTTTTCCTAGCAGCACATCTGTAATAATCCTCCTCACCAGACCTAATGTGGCATCACTGGTATGTTTTAGGGTGTTAGTTAGCCTTGCAGGATGTATATTTATGCACATTTGTATGTTATGCTGTATGTAACCTGTATTCATCTACAACACATCTGTTTTTGCTTAGCTTGGTGCTGTAATGTATTACATTGCATATTGCCACAAACTCATTGACTATAGTAAGCATGTTTTCTTTCTGTTCTTGGTTTCCCCATATTCTGGCAAAAGAAGTTGAAGTGAATATTTAGCTGCTTGTCAGCTTATTCCCCACTCACACATAAGGAGGACAGAACACTATTACTGTACTTCAATCTCATGCAGATTGGTTCTGCAGGAAGAAATAAGTAGTGTCTATATAGTGCTGATTATCTTTAAACCATCACATTAAAATGTGATGGTTATATTAATATTATTTACAGACATGGCAGTGAAAAATTTCCATTGATGCGTACTGTTATAATATAATTACAATATTAATAGTAATATAAGTAGAAAGAAAAATGAAAAATATAATTAATCAACATTTTTTTCACCCTATGTTTTTGAATCCCAGCCCTCCTGGGGCTAAAACATTTTAATTTTTCTATTCACATCGCTGTATAAGGGCATGTTTTTTGCTGGACAAGTTGCACTTTCGAATGGCACCATTTCTTATTGCATACGATGTAGCACGAGACTGGAAAAAAATTCCAAACGGGGTGGATTAGGAAAAAAAATGCATTCGTTTTATAAGTTTTTATGGCTTTCCCTATCTGGTAAAACTGACCTATGACCTTCATTCTCTGGGTCAGTACGATTACAGAGATTCCACATTTATTTAGTTTGTCTTATGTTTTAATACTGAAAAAAAATGCTAGGCAAAAATTAAGTTTTTTCTTTTCATTGCCATATTCTGACCCTCATAACGTTTTTATAGTTATGCCTATGGATCTGTGAGGGCTCATTTTTTGCTGGTGTCTGTAGCTTTTATTGATACTATTCTGTAGTCTGTATGACTTTTTGATCACTTTTTATTCAAGTGATCATTTGTTCACCGTATGGGATAAATATGTTTATATGTTTTGGGTTACGGTGGTGCAAATAATCTTTAATTTTTTTATTGGTTTATTTATTTTCATTTTTATTATGGGGAAGGAGTGATTTGAATTTTTTATTTGTATATTTTTATTTATTTTCAAAAACTTTCTTTTACACTTAGGAAACTTGAACATGCAATCATTAGTTTCTTTGTTCTATAGACTGCAATGGGATACTATTGCAGCCTATGGAAGCTCTGTTACATTCCTATGAAGCCCTGCTACACACAGGGCTCCATAGGAACTATTACTGTGGTAGCCTCAGATTATTCAGAGAGACCGAGGCTACCACAATGAACAAACAGCTTCACCCATGTCAGCGTGAGGAATCCATTTAGACTCTGGGATTGTAGCACTCCTGGGGAAAACCCTATCAGACACCACACAATTGACCATGGCATTTGAAGGGTTAAATGTCCATGATCGGCATTATCCGGAAACCTGGCCGATTTGGCACTTGCTGTGCTCTAGAGTCGGCGTCCTCTTTGAAGACCCAATTTCCACCATACATGTACAGAGGAAGTTGGGAAGGGGTTAAAATAATCATTTATGAAGGTAGCTGTAATTGTGCAGTGCATTATTTTACCATTATTGCTCCTGTCTTCCTTTCTAGCCTGTGATCACATGACAATGTCCATGCAGTTCTTTCCTATTTCCTGTGGTGTTATGCCCATGGGTGTGTCAAAGCGGAACCAGAGGCAGTGTGTAATGCTAATGAAATGATAAAGTCAAACTGACGGCCAGCAAAAGCGGCGTTCCAGACACACTTTGTGCAAGCCGTCAAACTGTGAACACCCTTGAGGACCTGGGTACTCTTCAACCGCCTCCAGCAGGAAGGGGGACTTTGACAGAGCCCTTTCCAGGTGTCAAATAGCAGGGCAGCTGGTGGATGGGCACAAAAACCCCTAAGTAAATACCGTGACACTATACACTGGTGAATAGGGAAACACGAGAATGGTCAGTAAACATAAGCCAGGGCACAAGAATCAGAAGACAACCAAAGCCAGAATCAATAACCAGAGAAACCACTCATCAGATAGCTAAGATCCAGAGCCAGGGAAGCAACTGAATAATCAGCAGTGAGTGTAGAGAAAGACAAGGTTTAAATATCCCTCCACAGATCACCTGACACTGCTGAGGTCACACCCAATCTCCACCCTTAGCCTAGGGAAGCACTGGTTAAGGCTGAGGTGTGAAGAGGACGGACCCTCCCACCACATGTTTAAGTCAGGAGACATGACAACAGAGGTTCCCTGGCAACAGCTGACGTTAGGGGTTCCGGCGTTCAAGGACCGCACCGCGGGAATGACAGCATCCCGTCTCCCAGCAGCACCAAGATCTGGAATGGATCCCACATAGTGACGTGCGTGTGAAAAGCGCAAACCTTTACTAGCTCTGCCCTCAGGGGGCAACACCCCGCCCCTCGTGTCCAGCGAAGGGTGAGGGATGTCCTACCGGAGGGCCAGAGACCCCCTGGGAGAATGAGAGACATGTCTTTGCATGGTGACATGCTTCCGGCGAAACTGCGTCTGTCTCCCTGGCTGCCTGATACAGCAATAGGGGAATGTCTATGTAACTAGCTGGGTGGGACTAGCTATAAACTAGCTGGGTGGGAGAAGCTACAAACTGGGTGTTGTTAGGGGCGGTGCTGAAGTTGTGGCAGAGGAAGGAGAAGTGCATCATAGGTTTGGTTGGATGCAGCAACAGGAGGTGCTACATACAGGATGTAATAAACCAGGGTGATTTGTTTACTTGGGGAAAACAGGTCAGGAAGGTCGAACATGAGGTACATGAGGTAAGCAACTACATGAGCATATCTGTTAAAAACCCTCGCAATCCTGGAAAACCCCTTTAAATGTGTCCTGACTTGTTCTCCCTTATACTGATCCAATACCATGCCTTAGGCTGGTAAGAAATGGATCTCCTAATAATGTAATGTCTCCTACATAATAACTAAAACCTTGTCAAGGGAATGTCAGGTACATGAGAGAGATTTTAAAAATATAAGCTGCTGCTGCAATAGTCAATTAATTTTCTGCAGACTTCTGTGTCATTATTAATCTGTAAGTACAGCCTGTTAGGATGAAATCTTCTTCTCAGAAACCATACTTGGACCTGCTCTAATTACACTTTGTAATTTGCGTTGTAGGAGAACTGTCTAATGTTTGCAGCGTGTCATAGCAGAAGCTATTAATATGCTCAATGTTGAAACGCTCTCATCGGTTTCTAGGAGTCCCACTCATATACCAGACAGCTGTATGACATGTAATCCTCCAATCTAGGCTCCTACACACTGGCATTGAGCCTGTACGGCGTTGTGCGGGTCTGTACGTATACAGAGATATTCTGCTCTAGAGGGGAGAATATCTACATATACATAAAGTCTGATAGAGCATTTAAAAGGTTTCAAAGTAATTCCGTTTCAAAGTATAACCATACTTTTTTCTTGTGAAAATCTGGTCCTTTAATCCTGATAAATGCTTCTTTTCAGGTGCACCATAGGAGAGTCCACTGCATTCGGTGCACCTGGCTTTCCCTACATGATTGCTACCAACTCGGGGCACCTAGCCTAGATGGTGGTATGCTTACTGTACTTTAAAATTTGAGATTTTGGAGGTGACAGACCTTTAATTTTTTTCTGAGACATTTATATGAAAGAATATATCTAGGGGTCTTCTGCCTCTCAACAGGACCACAATGTCTGGTATGTTCCCTTGTCTGTGTCTTCCCTTGTCTTCCCTTGGCCTGGAGGCAGAGATGTGCTATCACTATGAGATGCATTCTGAGCCCCAATAGCCAGTTATCTGAGGTTCCTAGGGAGGAGCGAGATGTTGGAGGGGATTCACACTGAAACAAGCATCAGCGTGTGAATAAGGTGACCACACCAACCGAGTTGAGGGCACATAAGGAGGAGGCAATAAGAGAGTGAGTCTGCATTTTGAAAATGTAAAGGAAACAAGAGTTCAGTGGGACAGCAGAGAGTGAGTGATCCAGGCCCTCTGAAACAGGCAGACCCCTGTGGAGGCAGTGGTGACATGATGGCATCACTGCATGATCAATGGAAACCTAAAAAAGCGAACAATTTATTGTCTTATACCAAATCCTGCTCTTCGGTAACTTTCTTAAAACCCTGACAACCCCTTTAACTAGTGGTGATACATTGGCCAGTTCTGACCACCCTCTCACCACTCCTGAGATATCTGTTTTAGTAAATGTAAAAATCTATTTTTATTACTCTATGTTGTGTCTTTCCGCTATTATTCCTACGAGAAGAATATAAATAAATGTACAACTGGGTATTACCGTACCAGTTGAGGGCATGTCCCTGCACAGTATGACACTGTCAGACTGTGCAGGGACACACCTCCAATTGGTAAACTCAGTTTTAGGCTCCATTCACACGTCCTGTTTTTCTTTCCTGATTCGATCCTGATTTTTTCAGGACCCATTGAAATGAATGGATCCAGATCAGGATCGAATCAGGAAAGAAAAACAGGACGTGTGAATGGAGCATTACACATTAGAGGAATAGCACAACATAAAGTTATATGAAAATGATGCTAGTCTTGTTATTTTATGGGAATACAGTTATTTACTAAAACAAATACTGTATGTCAGGAGAGGTGACAGGTAATTTTTTGGATTAGGACCCCAACTAGTATCTTTTATGGCAATGTACATCACAAGTGACTGAGTATATGACTGTACGTAGCTGCATATGTCCAATGTCAGTAAAAAGAAAAGTTCTTAAAATTTCACTCAATCCCTTTAAGACCTGAAAGATCTATAGTTGTATAGTTATAATATTTTCTAATATACTTCATGTGGCAATTCCTCATGGTTCTCAAGATCTCTGCAGTCACACTGTACAGTGGGAACCTTCATTGTTTAATTCCCAAGGCTAGAATCTGTGATAAACCCACTAATTTTAATAATGATATGCCTGCATAATTATTCTGATGATTATTACTACCATATTAAATACTGTAGTTAGTCTACAACTGTGAGAACTGTGAACATAGTATATTCCAGAATAAAGTCCTTTTTATATGCTGTGGATTTTCCTTTGTGAAGGCCCTCTCGTTTATCAGTATGGGCCCTGTGGACTTGTAAATGCTGTTTTTTGGTGGTTTGCAGATGATGTAAGAAAATACATTTTCTTATGGCTCTTTACGAGCCGTGAGATGCAGAATTACTGCTATATCCTGAATAATACCTTGTTAATGAAGAATAGAATTAGTGTTAGGACTCCAAGAACACATGGTAGTCATACTTTGAAGTGAATCTCCACTTTTTATTATTATAACGTCACTTTTAGGCCGGAATTACACATAGGGACATATTAAAGGGGTTGTCCAGTTTCAGGAGGAAACCAGACACCAGACATCACTTCAGATGTGCCTGTGATAAAGAGTAGATGATCACTTACCTAGCAGATCCCGCACTACGTTTACCCGGCTGCTGCAGCAACGCCAGGTTGACAACACGTCACTTCTGCAGCCAATCACTAGTGCACCTCTAAGGCCAGTGAGTTGCTGCAGCGGTCGCGTTTTGTCAACCTAACATTACCACTTGCTGCAGCCAAGTAAACAGAGCCCGGTCGGGAGAACCGGAGAGGTAAGTGCCGGATTTACAGGCACATTCCAAGTACTGTCTGGTTTTCTCCTGAAGCACAACAACCTCTTAAACCAGAAGTTTATGCCACAAAAGTGGTGTAAAACAATTGCTAATTATTGTGCATACCACAGTGACGCTATACTTTCCAACTATTTACACTTCTTGCCACCTGTGCCTCTTAATAAATATGGCGCATCTTACTCCAGCAGACTCTTTACGAAGAGTGGGGTAAGAAACGCCAGTGTTAGTAAATGTGACCCATAGTTTGTTTTTAAAAATGCCACATTTTTGGTAGACGGATGTGGCTGTAATTTATTAGTTTATTACAAAATGCACTACAAACAGTGTATTTTTGTAATTTTCTTCACTTTCCATGTGTTTTGTGGCTCGAAGGTATTTTTCTCCAGTATGCAGCATGGTCTGGGTAAAGCCTATAAAAAAGCACTTGTCAAAAATGTCAATCAAAAATCAATTAAATGCTTGAAGTACATCACATTTTTATATACCAAAAAACACCACATAAAAAACTGTGTGAATGGAAGCATTAGATCCAGCATTTTGTGCTGATTAATTTCTTAATATAGGGTATGTGGAGCATGTGCTCTATATTTCTGGTACAGAGCTCAAACCCCCCATAGACATAGAGTTAAACAGGTTGTATAATGAAGACAAGCCCTTTTTCTGTAACCTAAGTGATCCCCTGTTTAAGCTGAGAGACGCTTCTTCTAGCCTTCCCACCAGTGATCAATTAGGGGATCCTGCTCTACAACCCCTATATACCCTTTAAATGGTATAATTGTGACGGCCTGCAGCCAACACTAGAGGGAGCTTTGGAGCTTACTGCATACGGTTATATTATGGACTCATATATCTATAACTGTAAAAAATTACAGTATAGTAAAGTACAAGGTTTTGGGTTTATTCAGATTGATATATATTAAATAGTGTCCAAGGATGTAAATTTCACTTTTAGAATGATCCTGGTGAAGAAGTTTACATGCATGGATACCAGCTAGTGCTGAGCATTTCTCTAATCACATAGACACTGACAGAGCTCCACGGTCACAGACATTGTTTATATCCACATTAGTCTCGCATGATCATGAAAAGAGGTCTAGCCTTGGTACGTGTGTAGACTTCAATGTATGAATCATTTTCTGCCTAGATGAGTAGCAGAGGCACTGATGGAAGCACAGCTTCTGTCTAAGCAGTGGCCCCTGAGATCTGCCCATGTGAAGCACCTTTCAGCGTAGAGTATGTTACAACAGCAGAGCACTATACTTCACTCGTTAGTTTTCCAAGATTTTTTTCATAAATTGCAATGCAGAAGGGTAGTATAAAATAAATTAAGAACCTTTAATAACCTTTTAAATGTTCCACTGCTCCAGCACCGCCGGCCCCAGTCCCCGCTGCAGGTCATATGCCATTCATCGTTCTTGTGACCACTGCAGGCTGTCAGTGGCCTCACCAGTGCACAAATGGAATGACACCCTCAGGCCAATGCTTGGCAACAGTGGTCACATGAAAAGTGGTCATGATACCATTGCTGTAGGGCTGACTGTGACCACAGCAACTGGGGCTGGATCAGTAGGACAGGATTGGTTGGACAGCCCCTGCTCTAAATACTCCATATGCTTATAGATCACATTGGGGAAACACAGGTAAAGTATTGGCTACATTTTTGTCTTTTCCAAATGTGACAGACATCACAGATCCTTTGGAGGTTGTCATCGATGTTTACTGATCTCCTGGAAGGACAAATCTGCCAAGTTAGGGCACTAATAATATACATGCTGCATGCTACATAGACTTGCTATTCCGAAACCTCTGTAAATTATTCTGTATTTCTCAGTGGAAAAATAACTTTTGTAAGATCGTTCTTGTTTATATCATTTTTTGTACATCATTTTAGGCTTGGGAGTATAACGAGCAAAGGTGAAAAGTCATAAACGTGCAGCACAGATTCTCTACAGAGCTTGTCTCTAATGTCTGCTAGGCATTTGATGTGTTGTAATGGCAGAGTATGATAATGAGGTTTTAATTTCCATTTGTGAAACCACAAAGTCCTAGAAATTTGATTATTTGATTTAATAGTATGTAATGTTTCTTGCTTATCTAGCCTTCCAAGTTTGATCAGCAAGCGTGCGCTTCATATTAATTACACAATTTAGAAATGCAAATCCAGTGTTTGTTATGAAAGCTTAACGAAAAACTTCAGAAAATAACCAAATGTACATAATATATAGATCTGAAAACAACGTAATCTGTAAGATAGAAGATCTGAATACTGTATCAATTATTTAATTAGGAACCGATATGGAGACCATAAGACACGGTAGTTTGTAAAAACGTCAATTTTTCACATTATAGTTCAAAATTATCATAATCCAATAAATGTAAACATTGTAAATACAAGAAGGAACTGCAAAAATATTGCCATTAGTTTTCATAACTGCTATTATATACTTTATGAGAACTTGCTATTTAAAGTGTAACACCACTTATAAATCATGTTGTCTCTGCCACCCAAACTGTAGAACTCACAAGGGATCTGATGGTTGCCTTAGCAGCGGGAGTGCCTTGACTAACTGCAGCGTTGCAAATGAAAAATTTGCTGAATTTCACAAAGAAATTCGATTCATGGTGACTCACGAAGCGCATCTCTTTGTATGTATCAGTCACAATGACAGGGAACGGTGTTCGTTGAAGTCATGGGTCCAACTTTGAAAATCACACAAGATTAGCTATTACTGGAGGGAAAAGATTTGGTTGGACCATACATTTTCCCATACATTTACGGGTACAGTCCGCCACAGCAAGAGCTGCACTGTTCTAAAGGAAAGGAACATTTTTTGATACTTGAGTGTGTTTTTATTGTTATTTTTTGGCCATTGTCTTTTTGAAATTGTAGCCTGCTTTGGGTATGGTGTTTTTCCCCCCCATCTGGCGTACATAAAAATAACTGGGCCCCATAGCAAGTATCTGAATTGTACCCCCATGTCTGGAGCTGTGTTCGGATGTGAACAGAGCCTAATATACACCCCAGCTGCTGCAGAACATCATAATAGTGATAAGAGAGTCTCATCATGACCAGTTTAGGCCGGTTTCATACTGCCAGTAGTAGTTCCAGCAAGCTGTTCTGGCAGAGAACAGCCTGCCAGAGCTCTCTGGATACAGTGGGGCCGACAGGCACTCTGATAACCTCTAGCAGTCCCAGATCCAGAGAGCTTCAGCAGACTGTTCTCTGCTGGAACAGTTTGCTGGAACTACTGTCGGCAGTGTAAAACAGGTGAAAATTAGTGGGCAATACATGGAGGGATAAAAGAGGAGAGAACTAGAACTCCCAGCATGCCCAGGCTGATATTATTTAACACAAGTTGACATTAGAGGGAGAAGATATGAGGAGAGAACTAAAACCCCCAACATTACCAAACTGTTATTATACAGCATCAGTGGATATTCTAAAAGGAGAGAACTACAACCCACAGCATGCTCAGACTGTAGGGAATCAGTGAACTTTACATGGAGGGAGATAAACTACAACTCCTGTTATGGGCTATCCAAAGACACAACTCACCTCTCCTCCAGGCACACACAGAAGCTCCTCCTCAGCTCCTACTACATTTTCCTCAACACTGCTGAGCTCCATCTCCCTGCCCTGACACCTAAATTATGACAAGGCGTTCTTCTCATCATAAATTAGGCACATAATCCTGCAGTGCAGAGGATATCAAAGACTGGAGTAAAACACTGGTCTTTGATAAATCTCTCCCATTTTATGTTCATAATATTTTAAAAAATCCAGAAAATCACATTGTATGATTTTCAAATAATGAATTTCCATTTTATTGCATGAAATACGTATTTGATACAATAGGAAAACAGAACCTAATATTTGGTACAGAAACCTTTGTTTGCAATTACAGCGGACAGACGTTTCCTGTGGTTCTTGGCCAAGTTTGCACACATAGGGGTTGCAGGGATTTTGGCCCACTCCTCCATACAGATCTTCTCCACATCTTTTAGGTTTGAGGGATGTCGCTGGGCTACATCGAGTTTCAGCTCCCTCCAAAGATTTTCAATTGGGTTCAGGTCTAGAGACTGGCTAGGCCACTCCAGGATCTTGAAATGCTTCTTACGGAGCCACTCCTTAGTTGCCCTGGCGGTGTGTTTTGGGTCATTGTCATGACAGCCACGACCCATTTTCAATGAGGGAGGGAAGAAGGTTGTTGGCTAAAATCTCGCTATACATGGCCTTATCCATCCTCCCTTCAATACAGTGCAGTCGTCCTGTACCCTTTGCAGAAAAGCACCCCCAAAACTATTATGTTTCCACCTCCATACTTCATGGTTGGGGCGGTGTTCTTGGGGTTGTACTCATCCTTCTTCTTCCTCCAAACATGGTGTGTGAAGTTGATACCAAATTTTCTATTTTGGTCTCACCTGACCACATGACCTTCTCCCATGCCTCCTCTGGATCATCTAGATGGTCATTGGTGAACTTCAAACAGACCTGGACATGCTGGCGTGAGCAGAGGGACCTACTTTTAATCCATGACGGCATAGTGTGTTACTAACGGTAATCTTTGAGACTGTGGTCCCAGCTCTCTTCAGGTCTTTGACCAGGTCCTCTCATGTAGTTCTGGGCTGATTTCTGACCTTTCTCAGAATCATTCTTACCCCACTAGGTGAGATCTTGCATGGAGCCCCAGACCGAGGAAGATTGACATCATTTTGTGTTTCTTCCATTTTCTAATAATTGCGCCAACAGTTGTTGCCTTTTCACCAAGCTGTTTGCCTATTGTCTTCTAGCTCATCCCAGCCTTGTGCAGGTCTACAATTTTGCCCCTGGTGTCCTTAGACAGCTCTTTGGTCTTGGCCATGGTGGACAGGTTGGAGTGTGATTGATTGAGTGTGTGAACAGGTGTCACCTACCAAGCAGAATTTTTTCTGCTTGGTAGGTGATCAAATACTTATTTCATACAATAAAATGCAAATTAATTATTTAAAAGTCATGCAATTTCTGGATTTTTCTTTAGATTCTGTCTCTTGCAGTTGAAGTGTACCATTCTTTCTAGGTGGGAAAACTTGCAAAATCATCAGTGTATCAAATCCTTGTTTTCCCCACTGTAGTTCTAATAATCTATGCACAAGGACATGCTAGATGATGGTTTTATAGACGTGACCGATGAGGGTTTTATACACTATTCCACAACTTCTGCTAAAACTGTGATCCCTGAATGAGAAAAATAGCTTTTCATTTTCACCTCCACATGGAAACAAATCATGCTGCTTACATCTATTTTAAAGTGTCTACATCTGTACAACTGAAGATCCCCTTATGTGAAAGTCAGCAGCAAGCACTGTCTTACTACAGTGAAGGTGGAGGAGAACCTGATTACAGGGACAGACTGTCATTGTCTTAGAATAAATGGCAGTGCATTGCTGTAATCCTTTGTTTTGGAGACTGGAGCTGGAATGCACTGAAAGTCACCATAAGACTGTGGAAGCTAAACAGACTGGCAGAAAATGTCCACAGCCACTCTTGAAAAATAGATTACCAACTGCTGTCAGCTTGAAAGAATGAAGAAGCACTGTGTGTGTGTACTTTAATAGGATTTTTATACTTAGTTTTATGTAGAGCATGACTATGGTTGGAGGTATAAAGTTTGTATATTGTACGTGACTCCATGTCTATTTGTTGTCACGCTGTTCATTCAATATACGTGTGTTTAAATAGACACCTTTTATTCCTGATCTTAAAGGGGTTGTACCACGGAAAATATTCTGCAGTTTTCAAATCAGCCCCTGATCTGAATACTTTTGTAATTGCATGTAATTTAAAAAAATTAGCATAGGGGCAGAGTTATTCAATAAAATGTATCTGTATAGCGCCACCTGCTGTTTGTTTTTTTCTTATTTCTTTGACCTGCTCACTGAGATGGCCGCACATGCTCAGTTTCATCCTTCCACTGCCTCCTGAGCTGTGATAGGGTGAAGATGGACACACCCCCTAAGCTGTGATAGGGAGAGCTGAGACACGCCCCCTTAGCTGCAGCAGAAAAGACACTGCCCTGAGCTGTCAGCTTGATATAAATCTAGCAGAGCAATGAATGGGTAGATCTCTGGATCCATGTGAGGTATAGGGCTGGTTCTAGCTTTGTTAGAAAGAAAATGTCCTGCATTATATGATGTCTGATGTTCATTTTTTACATTAGTTGTGGAATAACCCCTTTAAATACATTATGGTTTCAGTAGATAACGCTTATTCGCTATATAACAAAAAGTTATACATTTTGTCATATACAGTCAAGGCCAAAAGTTTTGAGAATGATACAAATATTAATTTTTACAAAGTCTACTGCTTAAGTTTTTATAATGGCAATTTGCATATACTCCAGAATGTTATAAAGAGTGATCAGCTTAACAGCAATTACTTGCAAAGTCAATATTTGCCTAGAAAATGAACTTTATCCCCCAAAACACATTTCAACATCATTGCAGCCCTGCCTTAAAAGGACCAGCTAACATCGTTTCAGTGATTGCTCCATTAACACAGGTGTGGGTGTTGATGAGGACAGGGCTGGAGATCAATCTGTCATGATTAAGTAAGAATGACACCACTGGACACTTTAAAAGGAGGCTGGTGCTTGGCATCATTGTTTCTCTTCTGTTAACCATGGTTATCTCTAAAGAAACACGTGCAGTCATCATTTCACTGCACAAAAATGGCCTAACAGGGAAGAGTATCGCAGCTAGAAAGATTGCATCTCAGTCAACAATCTATCGCATCATCAAGAACTTCAAGGAGAGAGGTTCCATTGTTGCCAAAAAGGCTCCAGGGCGCCCAAGAAAGACCAGCAAGCGCCAGGACCATCTCTTAAAAGTGTTTCAGCTGCGGGATCAGGCTACCAGCAGTGCAGATCTTGCTCAGGAATGGCAGCAGGCAGGTGTGAGTGCATCTGCACGCACTGTGAGGCGGAGACTCTTGGAGCAAGGCCTGGTCTCAAGGAGGGCAGCAAAGAAGCCACTTCTCTCCAGAAAAAACATCAGGGACAGACTGATATTCTGCAAAAGATACAGGGAGTGGACTGCTGAGGACTGGGGTAAAGTCATTTTCTCTGATGAATCCCCTTTTCGATTGTTTGGGACATCTGGAAAATAGCTTATTTGGAGAAGACGAGGTGAGCGCTACCACCAGTCTTGTCTCATGCCAACTGGAAAGCATCCTGAAACCATTCATGTGTGGGGTTGCTTCTCAGCCAAGGGAATCGGCTCTCTCACAGTCTTGCCTAAAAACACAGCCATGAATAAAGAATGGTACCAGAATGTCCTCCGAGAGCAACTTCTCCCAACCGTCCAAGAGCAGTTTGGCGATCAACATGCCTTTTCCAGCATGATGGAGCACCTTGCCATAAAGCAAAGGTGATAACTAAATGGCTCAGGAACAAAACATAGAGATTTTGGGTCCATGGCCTGGAAACTCCCCAGATCTTAATCCCATTGAGAACCTGTGGTCAATCATCAAGAGATGGGTGGACAAACAAAAACCTACAAATTCTGACAAAATGCAAGCATTGATTGTGCAAGAATGGACTGCTATCAGTCAGGATTTGGTCCAGAAGTTGATTGAGAGCATGCCAGGGAGAATTGCAGAGGTCCTGAAGAAGAAGGGTCAACACTGCAAATATTGACTTCATTACATGCTGCATTAACTCATTCTAACTGTCAATATAAGCTTTTGTTACTCATGATATGATTGCAATTATATTTCTGTATGTGATAAAAACATCTGACAAACACACATAAAAACCAGAGGGCAGCAGATCATGTGAAAATAGAATATTTGTGTCATTCTCAAAACATTTGGCCATGACTGTACATATATACTGTATCAATTCTAAACAGTTGTCAAGATCTCAGCTTACCATTACGGAGTGGGAAGTTCTATGCAGTTATTGAATTTGACATTTTCATCCAATGAAGAAAAAAAATGATGATTACATGACCAAGGCGAATTTTGATTGGAAGTAAATTGGGAGGTTTCCCATTCAATGACAACAAGCAGACATATTGAACACAGTGGTACAGTAAAATTCAAGGAAAAGAAATACATTGCGGCAATCACCTTGAAGAGGTTTTCTGGAACTTCTATAGTGATGATGATGATCTATCCCCGGAAAAGGTCATCAGTATCTGATGGGTGGAAGTCCCACACCCAGCACCCCACTGGTCAGCTGTTTAAAGAGGCTGCTACACTCCAGTGGACATTGCGGCTTCCTTACAGCTAATCAAACACAGCGACATACATTGTATAGTGGCTCTACTTGATATTGCAGCTCAAACCCGTTCACTTGAATGGGACTGAGCTGGACATAGGCCATGTAACCAGTAAACTTGATGTCACTGGTCTAGGAAGAGACCGCAGTGCTCACCGGAGTGCTGTAGTTTCTTCAAACATATGATCGGTAGAAGTGCCGGGAGTCAGACTCCCACCGATCCGATATTGCTGACCTTTCCTGAAGATAAGTCATAAATATATGAATCTCAAAAAACCCTTTCACTCAACTCATTGAGAAAGAAGGTTGCATTATATGTAGAAAGGAGGGGACGTAAGAGGAGTGAGAGAAGACAGAGAGGCACAGAGAAAGAGAGATGCTGTCCCTGGTTCTAGTATTCTGTCTCACCCCAGTGCTAGAGCAGCTATACTGCTCAGTACTGCTGTATAATGCCCTCAGTGCTGCTTCTGAGGATCTCTTCTTCTCTGTGTGCTGTGTAAAGGAGACATTATAGCAGCTAGTGTTCAGCCACTAGTTCTGGAAAAACAGAGATGGAGCCTACAGAGGGTAAAACTGGTGAGAAATAAAGGACACACCCTGTATACAGGTCACATAATGGCCATATATAGTTTTACAGCTCATTCTGAAGTGTCACCTGAAATGACAGGTATCATTTAAAGAACTATGACAGTCATTCCTAAAGATCATCTGCTTCTGCCCTCAGTATCAGTGTGCTTCCCTTTGCAGCAAATAAGCGTGACGTCTCCCTTCTATCTTCCTTTTCACCTCTGCTGTATGTCTATGGAACAGCAGCAGCGGACAGGAAGAGAGAAAGGAGACGACACATGCACACTGCGCATGCTGTCTCCCCATACAACTGTTCGGTGGGGGTGCTGGTTGTCGACCCCCGCCAATCTGATATTGATGGCCTACCATGAGGAGCCCAGACAACCCCTTTAATAGTCTTTTGATAGCATGTCAAGGTGCGTAAGTGTATGTATTTCTGGGTGTGATGCTCAAACTTGATACTGAATAAATTGAGATGTTTTCAATATTTTGTTTCCATTGTTTTACCATTTCCATATCATTAACATGTCTATTCATGCTGTTTTCCATAATTCCACGATTTTGGTGTTGTAAGGTGATAAAACAATTCTGGAGAAACGTGGAATCAGTGATATGTCTGGTGTGTCCAGATGTTAATGTTACACTGGATAGGGAGCTGGTTCTTCTCTGGCTCTCCGGAGACACCTTCCAACCTTCCAAGAAAAACCTAGTCACTCACTTCATATCTGCTGCCAAACTCCTGATACCACTTAATTGGCGGAATACTGTTCCACCATCCCTAGACCATTGGATTAATAAAGTCCATCAGATATACAGATTTGAAGAAATTGTGAGTTGGGACTCACATACCAGAACTGAGTTCCTACAGGTTTGGTCCCCCTGGTTAAAGTTTCTGAGAGACAGACAATGAGGCGTGCTTTCGAGTGGTGGGGAGAGACCAGATTCCTGATGCCAAGATGTGTGTTTTTGCCACAAATGTGTATCTACTTTTAATCTTAATCTGTCTTGAATCGCTTATCCTATAATAGGTCTGTTTGCCAAGTCTGATTCCTATAAACATTATACCTGTACTAGCATCCCCTACGGATAATCTGTTGCACCCTTAGACCACCCCCGTCATCTCCCAACCCTCCCCCACCCCTTCCCCGCCTCTCCAGGCAATTGATATTTGTACCTTTAAGCTGCAGAGCCATTGTTTTTCTTTGTTCAACAATTGTTTTATTCTTTGAACACATACCGTTGTATATTGTTATATAGTATCATCTCTTGAAACCCTTACAGATGTATGTGGACTTGTAAACTCATGTACTTTGGCTGTTCCAAACAATATGTCAATGTATATAGCTGTTACCATACTGCTTCACATAAATAAAAACAGATTTGAAACATGATTTTGGTGTTGCAATTTCAGTATCGAAGAGTGTAGGTGAATTTACCAGTGAATTTGAGGCCTTCAATATGTGAAGAGGTGAAGAGTCAATGTTGAAGTCACCGGGAAGTAGAAGAGATCATTCATTCCAGTTCATTTCTCTTACATGATGTGCAGCAGATGTATTATTACTTTTACATTGTATCGCACTCGTCTCATCTATTGTGTGAATACATGGGGCCTCTTTTCAGTACCACATGAAATTCACAGCAGAACAGGATCTACCATGGTACTGGATACAATAGCTCAAAGAGTTTTAGGTAGACTTTGGTTATTTGACCTAACTATTATCTTGAGGTATTTCTCTCTGCAAGACCAGAAAAAAAAGAAAGGACAATGAAATCCTCAGATCCATATTTGCTGTTTTATTATCTGTGACTGTAAATTATATATGAAAAAGCATAACCCCCTTTGTGATATTCACAGTATTTTTAGAGGATTGTGAATAGGAATGCTTATTGAAAGGCGCAGCGATGCACCTAAGAGAAAGAGAAGAACACAAATAGGAAGGACCCTACGGGAACTCACTGAAAATGGTGTGGAGTGAAGGTGCTCACCTTGAACGGTTGTGCAAGAGGCACAGCACCCTTATTAGCCCAATAATAGATGGTGTCCAGAGAGCTGCAGGCATGCTTGGTCCCATGGTCACAACGAATGTGTTTTCAAAGACAGCCAGTGTAGAAGCAATATCCAAGCTGCTCCGCTCAATCCAGGCTTAGTTGAAAGGCGCAGCGCGCTCCCATGTGACCTTAGGAAATTCTCTGCTTGCTGTCAAATTATTTTTAGCAAGATTTTCTTCTGTAGAGGAATGGAGAGGTACGGTGAATGGCGGCAGACAAGAGGCTGATTGTATTTTAAGCCCATGAATGGTAGGCAATTAAAGCTTTAACAGCTAGTGATATTACATTTTTTAGTTCCACATTTAAAGGCTACGAACCTCTTCTGACCAAGCCTTTTCTTTATTAAATCGTATTTATTATGTAATAAAATCATTTTTGTCATTTGTTTTAATTAAAAATTATCTTTTCTGTAGCCTGTATGTGTTCACATACATTACAAACTGCTCAGTCAAATTCAGAGTCAAATCCGTGTGGCACATGGGGTGACGCTAGATCAAAACATCTGGGGCATGTGCCCCTGGATGTTTTGTCCAGGGTCCTGAATATTGTGGCCACAGACTGACTGTTCAACTGTATTGCTGCCCACAGGACAACAATACAGTTGAATTGCTGCTTGCTGCGGCAGGACAAGAGAGTCAATTGTCCCCTGCCTCACCACTCACTCTCATAGACCAGAGTTCACAGGTCTGCAGATACACTGAAAGTAAAGGCTATAAACTAGAAATTAATGAACATTTTAATAAAGGCCTATTGAAAAAATGATTTTTAGCCCAAAATGAGTACTATGCAATGATAAAAAAAATGTCCCCGAAGTGTTCATAGCCTTTAATATTGAATGTGAGTGATACAAAGATGTAGAGGTAATTAAGGTTGCTATATTAAAGGCTATGGACACCTTTGGGGGCAATTTCTTTATTATTGCATTGTACTTATTTTGAGATAAAAATCATTTTTTCAATTGCTCTTTATTAAAAATATGGGGGGAGATTTATCAAACTGGTGTAATGTAGAACTGGCTTAGTTGTCCATTAGAGATGAGCGAATCATCCAAAATTCACTTTGTTGTTTTCGTTGTTTTGCGAACATTCTTGCACAAATTACGAACATACAGTCGGTGTTGTTAAAAGTACGCAATATGTAAGCATTAGCGTACAAAGTGCGTACGAATCCTTAGCGTACTATTGACTCGCGATTGTGTTATACGCACGAGGCTAGGCCACGGCGTACAGTCTTTAGAGGCAGTCAATATGAGCTAGAAAAGTAAAGTGCTAGCTATCCGGCTAAATGCATAATTTGCTAAAAAACACCGTACAATAAGTGAATAATAGGACATATTGCAGTACCTGAAAAAGAATACACACAATGGGCTAAAGTGCTTAAACGTTGCTGAACCTGTAAAAACATTACGGCTAAAATACAGCAAAGACAATTATGCAAACATTTTAGTGCAATCAGTTTCACATTTGCAAGCATAATAAGCTCAGATATACGTTTGAGTCTCTCCTTGTGGCTGCTTGGCATGATAAAACACTGGAACATAGTCCAAAATTCAATTGTAATCCACGTGAGGTAATTTTGTAATCCAAACAGGTAACGTGTAATCCACATGGATAATATAAAATAGCAGCAAATAGAGAACCCTCTTTGCAAATAACCTGAGAAGGGGGGGGGGGAATAGGTGCGATTAGGCGCAACTGGGAATTTTCTGCAGAATGGGGGCGAGTCCTGACCAGCCATGTCCATCTTTGTGAGAGTCAAACAGGGGATAATTCCTGATGAGGGACCTGAATTCCTCCTCACCTGAACTACTACTGAATGAGATCAGAGGATGCTCCTGCCTCCTGTAGGCCAAGCTGGCTGCCGTAGTGGGGCTCCACTGTCCTCTTTGCCAGAAGTCGGACTTGACCGGGTCCGAGTGGTGGTCACGCTAGTGAGCGCTGCAGCCACTTGCGCCTTTACTTTTCCGGATTCTCCTGCCGGGACAGCATGGGTAAGGACTTCTGTCTGCAGCAGTTGAGGCAAGGTTGCACCTAGGGAAGAAGCCCCAGCTGCCCTGGCTGCTGCTGACTTCATTTTCCAGGGTAGTTGGTACTGGTGGATCACCGTGGACTGGAAAGTAAACAATGATGTCGTTAGCTGACCTAGCTGAAAGGACTGTGATGGTGGTGGTGGCAGTCCAGGGATCAGAGGCTCCGGCTGTGGCTTCTCCCTGAAATTGAGGGTGCCATCTGGTGACTCCTGTAGGCAGCGATCGCGTCCTTCGCCTGGTGGTTCCTCCGGCCAAACTTCTGGTGGTGATGCAGGTACCAGGGGCTTAGATAATAAGGTAACCCCGGTAGCAAAGGGTCCTTTCAGGGATGCCATGGGGGTGTATTCCAGCTGATCCCCCACGTACAGGCTGTGACGGGGTTGGGGCAGATACGGCCATTTAAATGACCTGCGGCCCACAAAGTACTCCTTGCTGTCCTTGTCATCCACCAGGAAGCCAGAGCCTCACTCCACTGAAAACCACAGGACGGTTCCCTTTCGGTCTCCCGGACTTGGATGGTCCAGTACTTGTATGAGCCAGTCCTCCACTGCATTCTTGTAGTCCCATAGAGTCAGGGCGTGGGCTGTCACTGATGCTGGCATAATCGGATTCTGCCGCATGGAAGGTGTTGTTGTTGCTCTCCTCCTGGGCGGTGAAGTGGACGCTGCAGCCGCCTCCGCCGCACCAGCCAGCAAGGCAAATATCGAATCTGCCAGTGGACTGTCTTGCACAATTGTGATGCTCTGATCTCTGGAGCAGGCGGTGGTTCAGGGTACTCGTTAGCAAACACCATCTCCCCCCACTTTGGTCGCAGTTGCTTTGCCATGCTGTGGTATCTTGTTCACCGCTGGATTGAAATGGAGAGGAGGGCGGAGTAATGAGGGAGGAGTCTTCACTCCCTATACATGCAAATAGTTCCCAGTGGGCCGGGCTGGTTTTTCCCACTTCTGAGGGGGACGTATCATCATTTTCCCACTTTGGGGGGCCGGGGAAGGGGGCAAGAAGAATGTGTACATAGCGTACGTAGTGTTAGCGTTCAAAATTTTAAGAACATTTACAAATAATACGAAGCGAATCTGAAAAAATCCGGATTCGCTTCGGAGCAGGAAAATGGAGGATTCGATACGAATCTATGAAGCGGCGAATAGATTCGCTCATCTCTATTGTCCATATCAACCAATCAGATTCCACCTTTTATTTACCAAAGATGATGTGAAAAATGAAAGGTTAAATCTGATTGGTTGGTATGTGCAACAAAGCCAGTTCTACTTTACACCAGTTTGATTAATCTCTCACACAGAGTCCTTTTTTCTGTGCAGAGCTGACAGTAGCAGCCTCTGGATTTTCTCTTTTCCATCATCGGTGGAACAAACGGACTCTTTATCTCTGCTCTCTGACATTATAAACACTCATCATAGCTCAGTTCTTATCTTACTGATAAGAATGGGGCGTAAATAAGTGTTTCTGACCTCTTAGTTTAGAGATAAGGGTTATTAGATGATCTGCACAAAGTAAAAGTACCAGTCACACAGTTAGAAAAACAGTTAACTCTTTATGAGAGAAAGGCTCAATATTTTTTAATAAAGGCCAATTGAAAATATGATTTGTAGCCAAAAATTAGCAAAATGCAATCATAAACAAAAATTGCCTCTGACGGTGTACATAGCCTTTAAGAAAATAATGTATAAACAATAGATTCATTAAGGACATAGCTCTATCCTTTTCCTACCAGTTGTAGATCTATAGTTTAGGTAATGGCTGTCCCTGTTGTTGCAGCTCAGTCCCATTTACTTGGTACCGAGATGCAGTGACCAGGATCTGTCCCTTCTAATAGTATTGAGGTATGCAGGGGTGCTGGACATCAGACCACCACCAATCTGATATGGATGGCCTCAGATCATCAATATTGTAGCCACAAACAAATTTAAGAATTTACATTTACATTCATTTCTGGATGGGAACTGATTTAGAAATTCTTCAGGTTCCACTGAAACAACTCCTCTATATATGAATGTGCACAGGAGCAGATACAATTAAAATAAAAAGGGTTTCATGTAAAATAACTACTTTTGTAACAGCATGATATAAAAGCATTGCTTTGAAGCTCATTGCCTCATACTGGCGTTCCAGATGAAACATTTGTTTGCAATGTAAATGGATAATTTCTAAGTTTCCTAGTAACATTTTGACCATATTTTAATCTGTTTTCTAGTGCAGATTTTTTAAAATTTCTATTCCAAACACTTCATACTGATAAGCACAGCAATACGTAATAAATGATGTGATGGATTCTGGTACAAGTACGTGGCGAACAAGCTGTGAGCACTAGAGAGGATATAGCAGTTATTCTTAGGATTCATTGAGAAGAAAGAGCCTGCATTTGGTACTCTAGTTGCATAAATCAGAATTATGGTAATTATACAGGTTTTATGGTTACAATTACCTACGGACACTAAGCCCATTATCCACTGCAGGATGTTGTAAATTAAGGGGAAACTTGACAAAAGTAATATGCAGGCTTTTAAAATGTCTTGTCGGCTGGAAAAGGCTTTTGTTGCGTTTGTAGTTTGGACGGTATTTCAATCAGTTTAGTGTTAGTTGAAAGCATAAGATCTTCTGCAAACTCATTAGCTAATATAGTCTTTGATTTCATGGCTCAATGTAAAATTATAGTGATGCATAGATATCTCACTGTATCATTTCTCCACATGCCACATCACCAGATCCTTAGGAGATGTTGAAAAATAAAATGCATACCGTGATGTAAGGAGATGAATTACATTTGAAGCTCCTGAGTCCCAATGCAAAATCTATAAGAGAGCCTAATCCTTGTATCTTCTTACAGTTGCAAGAAAAAAATCAGTAAACCCTTTGGAATCAGTTGGATTTCTACATTGAATACTAATAAAATGTGGTCTGATTATTATCTAAGTCACAATTATGTAGAAATACAATCTAACTAAATTAATATCACAAAAATAGTTATAATTTTCAGGGCTTACTTATTAAGACCAGCGTTTTAGACGCCAGTCTTAATAATCCCTGTGCTGGCGGCGAATCCGCCAAAGCTATGTAGAGGCGCCGGCCTATAAATAACTTAGGCACATCCACCACCAGTCTAAATCTACGCCAGCTTCCTTTCTGGCATGGATTTAGAACATTTTTTATACCTAAAACAGGTATAGAAAATGATAAAATAGACAGGCATTCTGTCCCGCCCCCTTCCACGCCCACACCATGCCTGGCGTGAGTGGGGAAATAAAATAACCTTTGCACCGCAATCTGTGATAGATATACACCAGAAAACTGGTGTATATCTGATAGTAAATTACCAACCTTAATGTTTGTAAATTGAGTAAACGTCCATGTTCAGGGAAAAACATAATTCCTATAGCTGCATATAAAATGTGCACAATGTTGAGGAGGATTTTTTGGACCACTCCTCCCTGCAAATGTGTTTCAGTTCATCAATAACTCTGAGATGCCTTGGGTGCACAGCCCACTTCAGGTCATGCCACAGAAACCTTTAGGGATAGAGTTAAGGTAAGGACCCAGACTTGACCATTCCAAAACACAAATCATCTTCTTCGGTTATTATTTAGTTTATTTACTTTTATGTCATTGTCTTGTGGCATAACCTATTGTTTCTTCAGCTTGAGGTCCTGGACTGCTGTTTTGATACACCTTAGTATTCATTGTTCCCTCAGTAATCACAAGGTGAAGCAGCAAAGCAACCCCAAACCATGGTGCTCCCTCCACAATGCTTAAAAGTTGGGATGAGGTTTTGGTGTTGGTGTGCAATGTTTTTTTCCCCTCCAAACATAGCATTGTACATTTGAGCTAAAAAGTTCCCCTGGTGTTTCATCTGTCCAGAGAACATTTTTCCACAATGTTTGTAATGTCTTCTATGGGTTATTTGCTCTTACCCTTGAGTTCTTTCTTGCCCCTTTCAGGATTGTGCATTGTGTTCTTGAAGGGATCTAACAGGACACCCCCTCCTAGGTAGAGTAGCAACGATCCTGAATTTGTAGATACTTTAATTTGTAAACCCAGGTTGTTAGCAATGATTTTGTGACTTTTTCCAGCTTCATGCATTTCTATAACATGTCTTCTGAGGTCTTCTGTAAGTAGTTTGCATCAAGGCATGGCTCACACTAACCAATCTTCCTTGAGAAGAACATATATGTCAGTAACCAGACTCTGTGTGCCTTTATTTAAGGGGCATGGCATCTGTGAAACCCACACTTCAAATCTCATCCACTTGATTAAACACCTTTTTTCCAAACATCTCCTGGAGAAACCATTAACACAGAAGTTCGCTCTTTTTTTCTATGCACTGTTATTTAATGGTGCCAATTAAATGAATGGTACAAGTTTTGTGTGTTATTAGTTTTGTTGCATTGTATTTGTCTACAACTGTGACTTATACGTATAACAATCAGACCACATTTTATTAATAATCAGTGCAGAAAAAACAGGTAAGGCCTCTTTCACACTAGCGGCAGCACGGATCCGGCAGGTGAAGGGTGCCGCCGGATCTGTGCAGCCGCAGGGACATGTGTGGGGCCGGAACCCTGCTCCGGCCTCACACATGTCACACAGTACAGACACACACACACAGACATATACACAGACAAATACACATACATACTTACATGCTCCCGGCGCCGGATGGAATCGTCCTATGTGTGCGCCGTCCTGCTCCTCCTGCGCTGTGGAGACCTGCCGGGAGCATGTAAGTATGTATGTGTATTTGTCTGTGTATATGTCTGTTTATGTTTATGTCTGTATGTGTGTATGTATGTATGTGTGCAGGTGACAGATCCGTCATGAACTCCATTGAAAGTCAATGGAGGACAGATCCGTTCACCATTGTTTCACACCAAACATGACGGGGTCATGACGGATCCGACTTGGTGCGGAGGCCTGGACCAGAGAGCAAACCGCAGCATGCTGCGGTTTGCTCTCCGGTCTGAAGACGGAACGGAATGCTTTTAGGAGCATTCAGTTGTCTTCAGTTCAGTTTTGTCCCCATTGACAATGAATGGGGACAAAACTGAAGCGTTTTATTCTGGTATTGAGCCCCTATGATGGAACTCAATACCGGAATTATAAAACGCTAGTGTGAAAGTAGCCTAATTCCAAAGGGCTTGCTTCCTTTTTTTGCAGGTATATATGGCAGAGGTGCCTTTGTGTCCCTAAAGCACCAGGGCCTGGGTGCTTCTGCTACCTCTTCATCCCCTATAGCTATACCCCTGAGATGTCACATCCTCAAAATAGCAGTGTAAACAGCAGGTTCTGAAAGCCTTTTGCTGAAGTATACAATTATAAGGAAACTGCGCAAGCACTTTCCAATAAGAACTGCTGTTGCCTAGACAGCTAGTAATAATGCACTTCATTAAGTTGAATGACATGCTGTGGAGCAGATATTGAGTTCAGCTGTCTCTCTCTTACTGTAATATTTAGTGAGATCATCTTTTATAAAATGGGAATTATCTGCTAAATAAATTTATTATTCTTTTTATAGCAAAGGAACCGAGTGTGATGTGAAATACAACTTTATTGTCACAGCTGTCAGTAAACAGTCTCTTAGCTATTGCATAAAGTGTAGATAGAATTATGGCCGTGTTATTTCCAAATACGTCTGAATTTCCAGGCTTACTGTGGTGGTAATTTTTTTAATACTCTGCTTGTGCTGTGTACTCATGGAGTGGAATTACAATGTAAGATAATTCGGTTGGCAGATAACACAGGATCACACCATTGACGGTAGGTGATGAAGACATTTTTCTCCTCCTCCCTCTTCCATCTGACAGAACTCTTTAATATAACACATTGGGGGTCATTTATTTAGGCTGGTCTTTCATGGGTCATTCTTGATCTAGTTTTGTGCTGAAATGAGATGCCCCTAATTTATTAAGAGGCACAGACCTCTAAATAACTTAGGCACATCTCTTACCCTCCATCAATGCCATTCTCCATTCAATTATGAAACAGCAGAAATGTGTGGCAACTTTTTGGGAAAGCGACCTTAAACCCCAAAAGTTGCAAATTGTTGTGTAAATGGTGCTTGCACCAAATATTCCAACTTTTTGATGCCACTTTACCGGCATACATCGGTTAATAAGTTGACCAATGAGTTGCACTCTATAAGGCAAGATCACTGCCCCCTATTATGTAAAGGACATGGGGGGAATTCAGAACAAAAATAATACTGATCAGCCATAACCTTAAAACTACCTGACAAATATTGTGTAGCTTCTCCTCATATTGCTAAAGGAGCTCTGACCAGTCAATACATGGACACCACCACAGATATCTGGCACAAAGACATTAGCCACATGTCCTGTAAGTTGGGAAGTGGGAGCTCTGTGGATTGGACTGGTTTGCCTTCTTCTATTAGTACAACCAGATGCCATCTCTTCCCCACATAAGTGACACACATGACTGTGTGCATGATTTCAAAGAAAACTTCAAAAAAGAAAATTTCAAAGAGTCATCAGAGCAAGCCATCGTCTTTCATTGCTCCATGGTCTAGCTCTGATGCTGACATACTCATTGTAGATGCTTTTGGTAATAGACAAGGGTCAGTTATGACTTTTTCAACAGTTTATTCTAAATCACTCTTCCGTGAAATCAGACCAGATGGGATAGACCTGCTTCAGTGAGCCTTGGACACCCATGACCCAGTTGACAGTTCACTGGTTGTCTGTTCTGGGTCCACTTTTTTGATAGCTGTTAAGCACTATATATTGTGAACACCCAACAAAACATTCCAATTTGAAGTTACTTCCACCCTGTCAGGTAGCCTTCACAATTTGGTCCATGTTTAAGTCACTTAGATCCTTACACTTGCCCATTTTTCCTGCTTTTGCCACTTTACCTTCAAGAACTGACTTTTGCTGCCTAATATATGCCATTGGTGCCATCGGAACAAGGTGATCGTTGTTACTCACTTTACCTGTCACAGTGCATATATGCATATACAGTATGTACATGTATAATATGTGGTTCTCAGCAATACGATGGAGAATGCTACAATTTGTATTCAGCAAAACCCTCTATGTGCTTTTGTATGAAATCAGAGATGGGAGCCCTGTTATGGCTCCATATGTACATGATTTGGCCATATGCATCAGGAATTAGTAATTAATCCCCAGTACCATTCAATTAGATTAAACCATATGGTGATCTATAGTGAAGGACCATTAAACATTAAAAAAACACAAATGCAGGGTAAGTATTCAGCTCACTGAAGGGTGTTGTGCCATTACAGGCACAATTCTGTTCACACACTGAGGGTAATCCGCAACGTCACCTGCCGGTCATCCAGAGTATTCCCAATAGTTACACAGCAGCAAAAACAGAAAAAAAAGCAAGCTTCCACCAGTGCAGGATACCAACGTAAAATAATTAAGGATACTTTCACACTAGTGTTTCTTTTTTCCAGTATTGAGATCCGTCATAGGGTCTCAATACCAGAAAAAACGCTTCCATTTTGGCCCCATTCATTGTCACTGGGGGCAAAACGTAACTGAACAGAACGGAGTGCTCCAAAATGCAATCCGTTCCGCTCTCATACCAGAGAGCAAACCGCAGCATGCTGTGGTTTGCTTTCCGTCCGGGGATGCGGAGCAAGATGGATCCGTCATGACCCACAATGCAAGTCAATGGGGACGGATCCGTTTTCTCTGACACTATCTGACACAATAGAAAACGGATCTGTCCCCCTTTGACTTTCAATGGAGTTCATGACGGATCCATCTTGACTATGTTAAAGATAATACAACTGGATCCGTTCATAACGGATGCAGATGGTTGTACTATCAATAACCAAAGCGTTTTGCTGAACCCTGCCGGATCCAGCAAAAACGCTAGTGTGAAAGTCGTCTTATTAAAACAATAAAATATGTAAAATCACATATAACGCGTTCCGGTGCCATGCTGTCTCCTTCCTCGGATACAAACTTTTGTATCTGAGGAAGGAGGCACCATACCTCTGAAATGCGTTATACGTGGTTTTAAATATTTTATTGTTTTAATAAATAATTTTCTACATTGGTATGCTGTGTTGGTGGAAGCCTGCGTTTTTCACTTCCTGCTGTGATTCAATTAGATGGAAGCACCATCTAAGAAACAAAAGAAAAAGCAAAGTCTACTGTCAGGAGTGGAAATGTAGGTAATACTTTGGTGGAATGATACCGTCTGTGATTACCTGCGCTGTAAACTTCACATTTGAATTTGATGCTTATTCTGAACATGCATTTAAAAGCTGCAATAACTAATCAGAGATTGGTGCTGGATCTCTTGCCTGTGTTTCCTGACACTTTTATTTGCCTGCATGCTGCGTCGTATTTCTTTCTATATACTTTTTGTTCGGGAGGGAGCACAGCATATGTTTCATATTTCCAATGATTTCTGTTTCAGAATATTGTTTGGAGTACAGATTAGTTTACTTCGGCAAATGTTGATATAAATTTTATTCTATAGTTTCTTGGAAAATTACTGACAATTTCTATAACATATGGTATCATTTTATTCCCTCCTACATCCTGCTGTGAAATATTTACGGTTTACTTGTCTACAAGTAATTTGTGATTTAATGCAACATAGTTATGTTATTTCCTTTATGACATAATTATTATTTATCCTAAACAAATATTAACACAAACTGCACGTCAGAAACCTGTAGAAAGGATGATAAAGCTGAGGTACAAAAAGTTAATACAAGGCTCTTACTAATGTATTGTGATTATCCATATTGTCCCCTTTGCTGTCTGGATTAGTTTTCCATCACATTATACATTGCTCGTTTCCATGGTTACAACCACCCTGGAATCCAGTATCGATGGCTGTGCTTGCACATTATAGGAAGAAGCTCTGGCCTATGTGTGCTCCTTCTGTCTTGGCCACCAGCGAGGCTAGTGCTTTTTTCTGTAGAGTGCAAGCACGCTACTGATGCTGGATTGAAGGGTGGTTGTAGCCATGGAAATGAGAAGTGTATAATGTGATGGAAAATTTGGTCTAGCCAGCAAAGGAGGTAATATGGATAATAACAATACATTAGTAAGTGCCTTGTATTAACTTTCTCTACATGATAAATGCCACTTACTGAAATGAGACAACCCTTCTATGTCCATGAAAAATTTTAGGGTAAAATATTCTTAAAAAAAACTGTATGAACATAATATTTATTAGAATTTTGGTGTATACTGCCAAAACTCTTGCCATCTGCTGGGACAATTCTATGGTTCGCGCTTTGGTCCTGCTCCATATCATGATATTACCATTTTTATGTGCAACCCAAAAAAATCCGTTTATGAGTTTATGAGCTTTATCATTAGCTTATTAAAGGAGAATTGAAATGAAGGCCACCCTTATCACTCTGTCGTATTAAAGCATCTGGTACTCCCACTATTTGCCCTCTGGCAACCATGACAACCATGTATTATATAGACAGTGGCCTTCATATAAATGGCACATTTCCTAACATGTCTGGTTGGCTGCAGCTTCCCCTGGCATAATTAGCTGGTTGCCAGTTGTGTCAGAGCCAGATCTGTAGCGATCAGTTGATCGTTGCACCATATCCTATATGAGAGGAGTTGTCCACGCTGAGACTTGCAGTCTAAACAGCGCAATTTCTCTTTACGTTGGATATTTAATGAAGGAAATGATTTAACTTATCTGCTTAAAAAAACAGGTTGGTAAAATTGAGTTTCCCATTAAAGCCACGCAGTAAAGCTCTGTTTTAGGAAGGATTAGAATAAAATGTAGGCTTCTTTCTCATCAGAGTAGAACAACAGAGTGATTAATAAGGTTAGTGGACATATTTAATGGATTATTACAATATTAATGAAAAGGGGAAAAAAAGGCTTAAAGGGTGTAAAAAAAGCCATTCACAATTATTAATATTTAATTACTATGAGCATTCATGTAGTAAATGTAAGATGAAATGTAATTAATTCATTCAATCCTGTTTTAAAATGTATTACATAGCTGCCTTTTTTATATCCATGCCATCTTTCCGAAAGTTTTTCCTTAAAAATGTTGATTTTGTTGCAGATTGTCATTTCTCCTCTGTATGTTAGACATGTGAGATTATTCATACCGGCACTGGATGATTGCCAAATACGTGATGCCAAACAGAGTAGAATGTGAACTATATAGACGGGCAATTGCCAGGGTCTAGTGGGCTTTTGGAGCCCATAGTGATGTGAGTAATTAGGGTCTATGTTGTGTCAAGCTGAGGGTGGGATAGACAAAGGTCTGTGATTGTGTCTCCCTAGAGCCCAGGTACACTGTAGAGTTGGCACTGCTTCCAACACTGAAGTAACTTAAAGGGGTACTTTGGGCTCTTCTATATTGATGACCTATCCTCAGGATAGGTCATCAATATCAGATCGGCGGGAGTCCGACACCCAGCACCCCTGCCGATCAGCTGTATGAGGAGACGATGCACGCAGTGTGCATGTGCCGTCTCCCATCTCTCCTCCTGTTCACTGCTGCTGTCTATGGCAAAGCAGCAGCAAACAGGAAGGGAGACATCGTATTCAGACTCTGTGCGCCGTCTCCTCATACGGCTGATCGGCGGGGTGCCAGGAGGATAGGTCATCAATATAGGGGAGCCCGAAGAACCCCTTTAAGTTTCTTCAGTGTTGGAAGCAGTGCCAACTCCTCAGTGTACCTGGAGAACCCCTTTAAGAACATAATTGAAAGTGCGCCACGTGTAGTATCACCAGAAAAAAAAGAATAGTTAATTATCAGTCTGTGTTGTCTGCACTCACTTGGCTGAGGTGTCCAGGTGAGCAAAGCTCTCAAAAGCATATTTCAAAAGCATATATCAAAAATCATACAAAGCATTTCATGCAAGAATCTAGATACCCGAAGAATTGTGAAAACGCATTATATGATTTTTTTAACTTTGTATGTTTTTATAAAACTTTTTATCATTTTTGATTGCAATAACAAAAGTAAAGAGAGAATGCAGTATCTTTTGGAGACTATCCTCTGTTCAGGCACAGCGCCAATTAAAAGCCCATCCTGTTTGGTCTGACTGACCACTGCTTCTAAGGGCTCGTTCACATGAACGTGACGTATTTTGCGGTCTGCAAAACGCGGATGCCGCCTGTGAGCCTTCCGCAATTTGTGCAATGGAGCGGGCGGTCCATAATAGATATGCCTATTCTTGTCCGCAAAACGGATGGCCACGGAACGGAGCACACAGAGTTCTGGCCACATATTTTGTGCCCCCAGTGAAGTGAATGGGTCCGCACCCGAGCCGCAAAAAATGCAGCTTGGATGCAGAACCAAACCACGGTCGTGTGAATGAGCCCTAAGACTGTAAGTCATCAGCAATGACTGAGCTTAGATACCTTTCTCATCTTCCCATTAACATTGAAGCATAATTAGCATGGCTATACCATTCTGAAGTTTTATTTTTTTCTACTAAATTCCATTTGATTCAATCAAATCAAAAATAACATGGGAACACAATATACATGTTGCAAAATAAATAAATAAATAAAAAATTTAAAGGGAACCTGTCATTTCCGAAACACCCCCTGAACTAGAGTAAGTGTTGTATAGTGTAAGTGATGCTGAATCCGATTATGCAAGTTTTATCTTCATACTGACTTCCATTCCGACGCTGTGCTCCCACAAACCTGCAGTAAAATGCACTCAGTGGACTCCGGTGCTCACTCACATAATGGAGAGGACTCAAAGAAGAGTCCTCTCAATGCATTTTACTGCTGGTTTGTGGGAGCACAGCGTCAGAATGGAAGGGAGTATGAAGATAAAACTTACATATTCGGATTCAGCATCACTTACACTATACAACACTTACTCTAGTTCAGGGGGTGTTTCGGAGATGACAGATTCCCTTTAAGCACACCAAATATTTGAACCTGAGGTCAGAGATGTGCTTAGTTATATTTGCCATCAGTGTAATCAGTGGTACAAAATGCAGAACCGGAAAACTGACATTTCACAAATGTAATTCAAATACTGAAATACTAATCTGAGCCATAAAACAGTATTACGCTGCAAAAAATATTTGCTGTAGTAAAGTTTACAAAGGTTTAAGGCTTATTGCCTTGCTAGCTGCAAATATATTAGGCTATTCAGGTGCAGGTGTTTTGTACTATGAAATATCACACATTTTCCTGTGAACAGTTTAGTGTTACATCCTTCCACCATTTCCAGTCTCTTAGAAAGGATTAAAGAAGTAAAATGTTGCAGCCCCGCTGGGGAGAATAAAGTGTCACATCTTTAGATAGGGCAATATTAACCTTCCAGATTTACACACTTCACTATTTCCTTTCATTGTGATATTTAAAAGAAGTCAATGTTCTTTATTGACTTTTACTTCACACATATATATATATATTTCAAAAAGCCATATGCTGCTTTCAGAAAATTAGTGATTAATAATCCATGGAGGATTAAATCCAGTTTTTCACTGTATAACCTTATCTCCTGAGCCTTTGTATACAGAACGCTGCAACAATAGAGGATTTAAAGGGCATTTCAAGCTATACTTTATGCATCTGTGCGTGAATACAGCTGCAATGTAAAAAATGATGTTATCATACAGGAATAAGGTGCACAATGATGTCACAGTACAGGGATAATGCTAGAATATTGGCAAAATGCACGCAGTGATGTCACAATATAGAGATATTCTACTCAGTGATGAGACAGTGCATGTATTGTACAAACAGTGATGTTATAGTATAGGCATTACAGAGGTATTCCCATCTAAGACAATGGGGGCATATCGCTAGGATATTCCCCCATTATCTGATGGGTGCGGGTCCCACCACTGGGACCCACACCTATATCGAGAACGGAGCGGGAAAGTGGTGGCTGGAGGACTCCGGGTTTCCCTGGGTCCGGCCACCATCAAGCGCTCTCCCCATAGAAGTGAATGGGAGCAACCCGCCTATGAGTGCCCACCGCGCCAATTCATTTCTATGAGTCCAACGGAAATAGCCAAGCCAGCCCTCAGCTATTCAGATAATGGGGGCATATCTTAGCGTTATAGCAGAGCAATAGCATAAAAAATGGCATCATGTACTGTTTCCTCATATTATAGTAAAAAAAAAAAAATGATGTCACATGTAGGTATAATGCATACAAGACTCACAATACAGATAAAGTACAGCAATATCACAACACAGCATAGCTAACCATGGGGCCTCATTCACTGTTTCATGCCATCGTACATACACTACATTACCAACTGCAAATGTTTGATTTGATATGGGCACCATGGCAGCTGCTGTGTCTGCTACCCTGGTGGTTACTACCATGGTCGTAAGTAGAGATGAGCGAACCGAACCGTAACAAACCAGATTCGTTACGAACTTTCCCAAAAGTTCGGTTCGTCATCGAACCAAACCATTTTCAGAAAGTTCGTGACGAATCTGGTTAAAATAACGGCGACGCAAAATATACGCATATTTATTGAGAATGTACGCTAATGCGTACATATTCAGTTAAGTAGCGTACCTTTGACAACGCTAGACTGTATGTTCGTTACATGAGTAGGAATGTTCGCAGACGCAGTATATGCGTACGCTAATGCGTACATATTCAGTTAAGTAGCGTACCTTTGACAACGCTAGACTGTATGTTCGTTACATGAGTAGGAATGTTCGCAGACGCAGTATATGCGTACGCTAATGCGTACATATTCAGTTAAGTAGCGTACCTTTAACAACGCTACACTGTATGTTCGTTATTTGTGCGGTAATGTTCGCATTAGTATAAATTCTCAAATATGCGTATATTTTGCGTCGCCGTTGTTGAAGTCACTTGGATTTTTTCCACTTTTTTCATTGTAATAGCAACTGCAAGTACACGAAACTGTACCCTATCAGACTCCATTATTGTAGCAGCAATTATTCAGCCGTTATAGCAAGGTTCGTTTTAGGTTCGGTTCGTACGAATCCAAACTTCACTAAAGTTCGCCGAAGCGAACCGAACCGAACTTTTCAAAAGTTCGCTCATCCCTAGTCGTAAGCAATTTCTTCATGACTTTAAAGGGTTGTTCACCTTTGTGGACATTTTCAACAGTGTGGCCAGACCCGCAGTGGTAATCAACTTACCTGATCCCTACTACTGGGTTTCAGTTCCATCGCTGCCCCTACCGGCTCTACAGGTCCTGAGTCTCCGTGACAACATCCTGGGTCACGTGACCGCTGCAGCCAATGACTGGCTGCAGCAGTGATGTGTCACCCATGTGTTATATCACTGGATCATGTAAGACATCGGTGACATGTCACCGCTGCAGCCAGTCATTGGCTTCTGTGGTGACATGACCCAGCGTCAAATGGATGTTGATGTAGAGACTCAAGACCTGTGGAGCTGACAGGACAACAATGAGGCTGGAACCTGGAGGGGAGGGGGTGTCTGTAGAAAATGTTCACAAAGAAGAACAACCCCTTTAAATGGTCACACAACTTTGTGTAAATCAATAGTATAGGTGAATATAAGAAACTTTGTAATATATTTTTCAGAGAACATGTCTTTTCTTCCAGTTATCAGCCGATCCCTTTTCCCTAAACTAAGTTTCTATGTGAAACTTGTGATAGTTCCATCTTGTTAAAAGCAAGGCCCGATTCCTGCTTACTAAAGCATCAGATTACATCATCCTATAGAAGTCTAATGACAAGGAAGAGGGAGGAGGAGGGAAGATGTGCAGAGAGAAGCAGAGAGACCAGACACAACACAGACAGGATTCAGCAGGTTCAGTAGCTAATAGTAAGTGTTATATGTCCCCCAAGTGCTTTATTCACATTTATACTGCTCAGTACTTCTCTATAGAGTCCTGTATTCTGCTTCGGACTTATTCTGACTGAGTTTTAGGGAGCAGAATCTCCTGTCTCTATGTGTAATCTATGGGCAGACATCATTACAGCTAGTCCCCACCCATCATCTCAGAGAAAACTGAGAATAAGGAGATGTAGCCTGTAGAGGAGAAATCTTCTAAAATTACCTGATAGAAGTCATACTATGGCCAGATATATTGCTATGTATACACATATGGTGGGTTATGCTGAACATCTGAAATAACAGGTATGCTTTAAAGGGGTTGGCCACCCTAAGTATCAAAAATCCAAAATTCCCCCAGACAATAGCCAACACTATGAAGTATTTCTCAGGTGACATGTACTGGCTGTACGTCATTTATCTAACCTGTTCACCATGACACACTTCCCTGGAGGAGCTCCCTCAGACAGGCTGTGTGGGAGGAGCAGCTGCAAAGTGAAAGTAACAATCCCAGCATGCACTGCAGCAAGCATGTCTAGAGGAGAAGTCACATGACCTCCCTGCCCACCTGTGTTCCCATAGAGACAAGAGCCCCTTAGATAATATCAATAACCCAGTTATCAGTGAATAACTGTTGTACAGACATAGCAATATAAATATATATAATAAAGAACGCCCCACTCCCAACAGTAAAGGAGGGGGGGGGGGTGTTACCCTTTTCATAAATTTGCTGTGGGGCCCAGACATTTCTAGTTGTGCCACTGGATGTAAGCCAAAAACAGAATGAGGGGGGAAGGTTATCATTTCCCTTGTTCCTAAAAAGTGGTGTTAAAAAGTTGAAAACTATGGGACAGATTTATCAAAACTGGTGTAAAGGAAAACTGGCTTGGTTGCCCATAGCAACCAATCAGATTCCACCTTTCATTTTTCAAAGCACCTTTGGGAAATGAGGTGGAATCTGATTGGTTGCTATGGGCAACTAAGCCAGTTTTCTTTTACAGGAGTTTTAATAAATCTCCCTCTATGTGTTTGCAAATTTTTAACTGCACTTTTTTTTTTTTTTTTTAAAGGGCGTGACAATGGGAGAGACTGGGCGTGGCCAGTCACCCCAACAAATTTATGTTCATTTTCACCAGTTTTCTGACTCAAATGAAGCCAGAAATCTATGGCAGCTCTGAGCTGTCAGATTTCTGTTTAGGTGCACGGACTGCACAAATCGATCTGCTGACATACAGAGGAGCCTCCTGTCTATCATCATACGACCTGCTCCCAGCTGACAGCCCATCAATCATCTATGAATATATGACTACCCTTCATCTGGGGGAAAAAGGAAAATGAGTGTAGTCAAATAGCTATATATAACATACAGGGGTGTCAACAAGTCACTATATATAATGTACAGGGGGTCACACATCACTATATATAATGTACAGGGGGTCACACATCACTATAATGTACAGGGGGTCACACATCACTATATATAATGTACAGGGGGGGTCACACATCACTATATATAATGTACAGGGGGTCACACATCACTATATACAGTGTACAGGGGGTCACACATCACTATATATAATGTACAGGGGAGGGTCACACATCACTATACAGGTAGTCCTCGGGTTACGACGGTCGCGAGTTACGACGTTTCGGGGTTACGACGCATCTCTCATTTACTGTACAGTACATGAGAAGCCTTATTTCGACTTACACGGTTTTACGTCGTAGCGCAGCGACGCAGCGGCGGAAGAATATTGTACGTACTGTACGCGGTGCAGCGGCGGAGGAATACTGTGCTGTGCGCTACTCTGGACCGAGGAGGACGGCATCCCTTTATACAGTACAGTATATATTATACAATATATATTGTATAGGCCATTTTTGCCCTTCATTATGGCTTCCAAACGTAAGGAAGACTCTTCTGATGGTAGTGCATCGAGGAAAAGGAAGGCCATCACCATGGAAGTAAAATTAGATATCATAAAGAGATCTGATAAGGGGGAAACAGCGACAAACATTGGCAGGTCACTTGGACTTAGTCGTTCGACTGTCGCTACAATTATCAAGGATAAAGATCGTATCCTTGACCATGTTAAAGGATCTGCTCCTATGAAAGCGACAGTGATAACGAAGCAGCGTAGTGGGCTTATTATTGAGATGGAGAGATTATTAGTGCTTTGGTTAGAAGACCAGAATCAGCGGCGTATCCCAGTGAGCCTTATGGTTATTCAGGAGAAGGCTAGGCGATTGTTTGAGGCATTGAAAAAAGAAAAGGGGGAAGGAAGTGAAAATGAAGAGTTTGTGGCCAGTAGGGGTTGGTTTATGAGATTTAAGGATCGTGCCAATTTCCATAACATTAAAGTGCAAGGTGAAGCTGCTAGTGGTGATGAGAAAGCAGCACGTGAATTTCCTAAAGTGTTGGCTGAGATAATTAGGGACGGGGGTTACTGTGCTCAACAAGTGTTCAATGTGGATGAGACAGGCTTGTTTTGGAAACGTTTGCCTAACCGTACCTACATCGCCAAGGAGGAGAAGACAGCACCAGGTCATAAAGTCAGCAAGGAGAGACTGACTTTGCTTCTTGGGGGCAATGCTGCTGGCGACTACAAACTGAAGCCCATGCTAGTGTATCAGGCTGAGAATCCACGGGCACTCAAGGGCATTTGGAAGGGTCAACTACCAGTCATCTGGAAGTCTAATAGGAAGGCATGGGTGACACTTGCAGTGTTTGAGGACTGGTTCACCAACCATTTTGTGCCAGGCGTGGAACGGTTCTGTACCTCTAAGGCTATCCCCTTTAAGGTCTTGCTAGTGCTGGACAATGCACCCGGACACCCTGCCAATCTGGATGACTTTCACCCTAATGTCAAGGTAGTTTACCTTCCACCTAATACCACTGCCCTTTTACAGCCTATGGACCAAGGAGTCATTGCTACATTCAAGGCCTACTACCTCCAAAAGGTCATAAGTAATGCTTTAGGGGCAACTGAAAAGAATAAGGACTTGACTCTGAAGGACTTCTGGAAAAAATATAACATCCTTGATGCTGTGAAGAACATTGGTGAATCCTGGGATGAGGTTAGGCAGACTAGTATGAATGGTGTTTGGAAAAAACTGTGTCCCCAGTTTGTGAATGATTTCACAGGGTTTCAGGAGTCAGTGAGTAGTGTCATAAAGAATGTTGTTGTTATGAGTAAGTCAATGAATTTGGAGGTGGAGGATGATGATGTCACAGAGCTACTGGCCTCTCATGGAGAGGAGTTATCTGCTGAGGACCTCATTCAACTGGAGAAGCAGATGATAGAGGAAGAAGAAGACATACCAACCCAGAACCCAAGACATTTACAAGGCAGGGCTTGGCAGGAGGTTTTGCCCTGATAGAGCAAGGGTTGTCAAGGTTTGAGGCAGAGGATCCCAACATAGAGAGGTACACTAGGGTTGCCAGAGGGGTCATGGATTCCCTTAGGTGTTACAAGGAGATCTTGGAGGAGAAGAAGATAAACTCCTTCCAGACTAACCTGCAGCAGTACTTCAAGAAGGTAGAGAGGCCTGCAACAGATCCTGTACCCTCTACCTCACCTGCCCCTCTTGACTCACCTGCACCAGTATCTCCAGCACCTTCTGCAGCTTCCTCCCAATAAGCCTGTCTCCAGTGCGCAAGCCAACCATAGGAATAAAGGTACAGTACTGTACAGTACACTATGTACTGTTTCATTTCATTATTAAACGTACTGTACAGTATTTTATGTGTGTTTTTGATAATTCTGTAGGGTACTGTGTTAGGATAGGCTAAGTATGTACGTATGTTCCGACTTACGTCGAAAATCGGTTTACGACGTCGCGTAGGAACGGATCAACGTCGTAAGTCGAGGACTACCTGTATATAATGTACAGGGGGGTCACAAGTCACTATATGTAAAGTACAGGGGGTCACACATCACTATATATAATGTACAGGGGGTCACACATCACTATATATAATGTACAGGGGGGTCACACATCTGTATATACAGTATAAAGGGGTCACTGTACAGGGGTTCACAGATCTCTGTATGCAGTGGTGGGGGGTCACACATCAGTATATACAGTGTATGGTGGTGGTGTCAACTATTACTGTATACAGGGGGTCACACATCACTATATACAGTATAAAGTGGTGATCACATATCACTGTATTGGGGGCATCATATATCACTATATACAGTGTGCAGGAAGGAGAGGGCACATATTTACAGATGACATCAGTGACTGCTGCTGAAATCACTGACCTCAGCCATACTGACAGCTCAGAAGGGGTTAAAGCTCCTGACCTGTTGGTCTGGCTGGAATAAACATGTCTGTGATAAGATCACATTGCAGAGTGGTCATAGACAGGACAGACACTAGGATTGCTCACACTTTGTTGTCCACAGCACCTTTCTGGCTCTGCTACATCACTGCAGTCAGTGAGTTACATCAGATTCTCCTCAGTCTCTCTTCCTCTTGCAAAGTTTCTTTATTTCAGCTTCTAACAAGTTTCTCTGCTAAGCCCCTTCAGCCCTGTATAGTCAGGACTGAAGTCACAGCAGAAGGAAACTTCTCTGACACAAGCAGGGTGCCTTTAGGACCCAGGAGCAGCACACTCCTTCCATGGACTAGAGCACGTGCTGGCATGGACGAGGCAGGGAGCTATGAGAGAAGCACAGAGGGGGCGTGGCTGCCAATAGCAAAGGAACCAGGCAGATCTGCTGCAGAAGATATATGAGGAAGTTTATTGTCTGCCTGCTTTCTTTACAGTTTTAATAAGTGCTAACAAAGTGGCCAACCCCTTTAAAGAGGACCTTTCATGGGATTATGTGTTACAAACTGATACGCTTACCAGATAGGGCGGCCCCTACAGATTCAAGCTCTTTTTTTTTTCTAAAATACCCCTCCATTCCGCCGCTGTGTCTCCCGCTGTTTTTGGGGCCTGATATGTTAATTTAGACCATCGGTACATGGAGGAGGAGACATTTGGTTTTCTCAATGGGTGTCTCCTTCTCCCTGGCTGTGTCGCTGCGATTGGACCACATCACAGCTAGGGAGAAGGTGAGCTGTTTTTTCTCCCTGGCTGTGATGCTCTCCGCTGTGATTAGAAGGCATCACAGCCAGGGAGAAGGAAACACTCATTGAGAAAACCAATTGTATCCTCCTACCTGTAGCGATACTCTAAATTAACATATCAGGCACCAAAAACAGCGGGGGACACAGCAGCAGAACAGAGGGGTATTTTAGAAAAGAAAAAAGCACTTGCATCTGTAGGGGCCATCCTATCTGGTAAGCATACCAGTTTCTAACATATAAACCCATGACGTCCTCTTTGAGTAATAGGGGAATAATGTGTATCATTAGTCCCTAGTCCCTGGAGTTACATCTCTTGCTCCTGTGCCTGTTCCTTATAGTATATGCGTCCAATGTCATACTGAAATCAGTATTGGTAGAGATCTAGGGAGGGAGTAAAATCATAGATGCCCTCTGGCATGCCCACATAACCTGAAAAGCACCAGATGGGTTCTTGACAATCTTATCCACAGTACCAGCTAAGAGGCCATTAACATTGCATTTTGCAACAGCCTATGGTTTAAGTACACTAGTTTCTCCCATTTTCCTTATGGAAATTATTAGTGGGTTATCAGGGTTATTGAAAGACCATAAGTAAGCTGTCACACAAAGCAGTGTTAAAGAGAATCTGTGAGCATAACAAACCCTATCAAACCAGTCATGGTGCCTAGTAGGGTTGATTCTGCTGATTTAATGAATTGAATGGGAGCTGAGTTGCAGTATGCCAGCACTGAAAACTACACCATTGACTGAGCCGTCTGCCCCTTTAATTGCTTATTTGCCTGTGGATTAAAAGTATAATTTCTCCAGAATGAAGCAAGTGCATAACAAAGGTATGCTTTTAATCAGCAAGGTCAGCCCGTCCAGTGAGTCAACCGAGAAGGAAGAGCTGGCCAGGTATTTGAGTCTTCTCCCCTTTCCTGACTCGTGATGAACGAACTTTACAAACTTTCGATTCGCATTGTGACGAATCGCATTTCTTTGTAATTAGCGGGCACAGTGATGGGGAATGGCGATTACGACCCCCGTCATTGTAACTTTCAGATGCCTCATTCATTGCTGATCGTGGCATCTGAGAATAATAGCAAGGGGTTTTAGAGGTTAAACCGTTGGGAAAAAAATAATAATACTCACCTTATCCATTTGAGCGCAAGAGGCCTCCATGGCCATCTTGATTGAAGATCCTATGCGAAATCTCACGTGGTGCATGATGAAGTCATCACGCTGGCCAGCATGGTGATGTCATACGTCACCATGCATGAGATTTCACACAGGATCTTCAATCAAGATGGCTGCGGTGGCCTCTTGGGCTCAAATAGATGAAGTGAGCATAATTTTATTTTTTACTGGCATTTCAGGGAAAATTGATTTGTTACTGCAAAGCACGAAGAAATTTTCCCTGAAACTCGGATCGAAGTCCACTTCGGATACTTGGATTTGCTCAACCCTATTTGTGTTTGGTGTTTCAGGCATCATGTGTTTCAGCCCCTTGCAATTACAGGGCAATGACTGCACTGAATGCGTGCAGATTGAGGACGTAGAAGTCGATCGCTGCTCATTGTAAAAGGTCTTTCAAATGGACCAATGCAAAGTGGCAGCAGATGAATGGATTTGTCAAACAAAGATTTTTGGTGCCACATGAAAGAAATGTTTGCCCCTCTGCTGGACAATCTGCGGCACGTTTAATCGGGACAGTTATCGGGAATGAATGTTCTCATACGATTGTCCATTTCTGGTTTTTAGGCCAGTCATCTGCAAGTGTATGAGGGCTGCAGCGTAAAATATGTTTTTTTAGGACATAACAGGCTGCTCTTGTATAGTATGATATATATATAAAAGGCGATGCACTGATACAGCTTGTCGTAGGAGCTGATAAGATTCTTGCAGCATGTTTCTCTCTTTACATCTGGGACTGTGAAAATGTAACCCGATCCCCTTATTAATATGCATGCAGCAGACAGGTGTCATGTGCATATTTAATGAGAATGTAAAGGATCTGCTGCTCACCAAACCAAGTTATGCTGAATAGAGGAAACCACCTGCTGATGGTTACATGAAAAATGATATTCCACTTTCCGCATTAACATGTGGATGCCCAGGATATATCAAAACAGACTTGTCATCACAGAAGAAAAAAAAAATCACAATCTCTCCTTAGGCTAATGTAGGTGTATATTAGACGTGGTACAGCCAGGAATGTTATTTCTAAATGATATACTGATGACCCAGAAGGACAGAAGGACCCGGCTTCGCCCGGGTATATTTCATCTATTTCATTTAATGTTTGTGTGTGTGTCGTTAAAAGATAAACAGAGTGACCTCTACAGTGCCCGCCCCTTTAACAGTGACCCCCACAGCAGCCTGCCCCTTAACAGTAACATCCACATCGCCCTCCCCTTTAACTGTGACCTCCATAGCAGCTAGGGTGGCCACTGTCTTCACACCAGAAAGCCGGATCTCACTGGCCATGCCCCCGGTCCCCATGAAGCCACACACCTAAAAATGAGCCACCACTCCTGGCTCCGTGAAGACACAGAGGAGAAGCTGTCTGAGAGTGAGCTACTGAAAGGGTGGACATCCCTGTGTCCGTCCACACACTGCGCCGGACAGGGAGCCAGAAAACCGGACTGTCCAGCCTAAAACTGGACGTCTGGCCACCCTAACATCAGCCTGCACCTAGGGTGGCCAGAGGTCTGGTTTTAGACTGGACATTCCTGCTTTCAGACTCCCTGTCCTCCGTCAGCGCCTGGATGGACACAGGGATGTCTTTTGAACAGCTCACTCTCAGACAGCAGCACTGTGCAGTCTGAGCATGAGCTGCAGGGAGAAAGTCACCCTCCCATCCCTGCAGCTGACAGAAGTTGATTTTTACCTTCATTTTTGCAATCCCCGTCGGCTGCGGAGTGGAAGGGGTCATGACCTGACAGTCGGGGGCGTGGCTTAGCGGGGCCTGGGGGTGGGGCTTTAAGTCCTTCTTTTGAGGGTGGCCTGAATTACAGGTCGATGCCATGGGAATTTATGAGGAAACACAATGCGTAGCAGTGGAAGAAAACATCTTTTATTACTACTAAAGGAAAATATGTGAAATTTACATTATATTAGCTAATGATTGATGATGAGTTAGTCTAAAACATAAGTTATTTATGGTAACCGGAATACTCCTTTAACAGTGTCATCCACAGCGCTCCTTTAAAGCAAATCTACAGCAGGGAAGGAAAATGGCTGGGTTTTTATGGAAACCTAGTATGAAACAGTGTGTGTGGAGACTAACTGCCTGCGAGCTTCTATTGGCTGATAATGGTCATGTGACCAGGCTTCTATTGGCTAATGCATTTTTTGGGAATATCTCAGGAACGGTATGTTCTGGAGAGCTGGGTCCCCTGCGCATGCACACTTGGACCCTGTGCGCCTCTGCCAACAGTGGGCAGAGCAGTGCGCAGGCGCCCGGGGACAGAAGAGCGGCGCAACGGGAGATTTCATAACAGGAGAAGGAGAACATTATGCTAAAGCAGGATGGGCCAGAGGTTGAAAAAGGGAGGGGTTTACGATTCAGATCAGATTCAGCCCGGGGGCTTGGGCACCTTCCTGTATAACCAAGCTTCCAGGCACTTGCGGGGGGTCATTTACATATCTGATAAAAGTGTTTTTCTGAGGAATTCAGCGTGGACATCATTAACAAAGGTACTGTTTTAACATGTGTAAGGTAGTCTATAGCCTGATCTGAGCAGTCTATGACGCTCAGATCAGGTGAAAGACTCCCTTTAAGAACCAAATGTAGTCCAAGTGATCTCACCCACAGCAGCACCAACCTGCATTGGCATGTGGCATAGCTATGGAGATGTGTGGTTTTCTTCATAGTCCAGCCTTTTTTTTATAGTTTGTAATGATAGGATCTGGTATCGTTACACAAGGCATTGTTTTTGCAAACATTTCATCTAATGAGCTTACAAGATATGTTGTACTGTATGTCGCACCTTGTATCTAAAAAAGAGCAGCTGTGCGTTGGTGCTGAAAGTGCTGAAAACTCCTCTGTGTAATTAGTACTATTAAGAAAACCTCTAACATGAAGATATTGTCTCCAATGGTTTGATGTTGAAAAGAAAAACTAATACTTCCTGCTCTGTCTATAGGAACTGATGGCATTCCTATCCTGCAGATGGAGGGGGGAGGGTCACAAGTGTAGTCTCATCTTGGACATTTATGGCATATCATAACACTTGCAACACATTTATATCCTATAACACAGTATGTGCCTTAAATGTCTTATATAGTGATGCTTAAAAGTTTTTGATGTCTTCAGAATTTTCTATATTTCTGCATAAATGTGACCTTAAAGTACATCAGATTTTCACAATAATCCTAAATGTAAATACGGATAGCCACATCAAAGAAATGAATCAAAAATATTTGGCTTTATTTTTTTTTTTCTCATTTATTCCTTAAGGGAAAACCCAATATGATATGTCTGTGAGTATGTAAATTTTTGAATTAGCAGATAATTTGAAGGTAAAATTGAAGTCAGGTGTTTTCAATCAATGGGCTGACAATCAGGTGTGAGTGGGTGACTTAGTTTATTTAAACAACAGTCTGATCTTCACAACTCATTTGTGGAAGTGTATCATACACAAACAAAGGAGATTTATGAGGACCGAAGAAGAGTTGTTGATGCTCATTGGGCTGGAAAAAGTTACAGAACCATCTCTAACGAATTTGGATTCCACGAATTCAATGTCAAGCATCTGGTGTAGAAATTGGAGAAAATCCAAGACTATTATTATACCTCACTAGGAATGGTCAACCAACAAAGATCACGCCAATAGTAAGGCTTGTAATAGTCTTTGAGGTTACAAAGGGGCCCAAGGTTAACGAAAGGCTTTTCTCACATTAGCTAATGTTAATTTTCATGAGTCCGCCATCAGGAGGACACTGAACAACAGTGGTGTGCATAGCAGGATTGCAAGGAGAAAGCTGCTGCTCTCCAAAAAGAACATTGCTGCCCATCTGCAGTTTGCTAAAGATCACCTGAACAAGCCAGAAGGCTATTGCAACAATTTTTTGTAGATAGATGAGACCTAAATAGCAATTTTTGGTTTAAATGAGAAACATTATTTTACAGACAGGGGTAAGGACAATAAAATAAATATATTAATATACTCCCCAGGTATAGTCCACACTGCTTGTGCCGCAGGTCTCCCAGTGTAGTGGGTTCAATTAACACCGCAAATGTACAAGGAATAAAAAATTGAAGACCGCGCTGCTTTGCACCAGGATCAAATACAGACCACCAGGATTCAAATAGGGGTTATAGGCACAAAGGACACAACACCTTAGGCATAGCCAAAACTTCCACGATGTTACTATCTGAATTTGAATAGGAAACACCAATGGTGAAGGACCTTCAACACCGAAGTACTTTTAATAGTTTATTATACTCACAAACGCAAGTTCATTACAGGCACATCAAATCAAAGTAGTCATCCCTCACACTCGGCGTCTCTGGCTCGTGCGTAACATAACGCCAGGCGGCATCCATAGTATTGCAGTTCCGCATTTTTGCGGACCCACAATACTATGGCGGTCTGAATACGGCCTTATCAAACAGAAATGTTGTAGAAGGAACTGAAGCAAGCAGTTCATGGGAGGAAACCCACCAATATAACAGAGTTGAAGTTGCTTGGTACTTTGGCATGGATTAAAATTCCTTCAAGCTGATATGCAGGACTAATGAACAATTACTGGAAACATTTAGTCCAGTTATTGCTACACAAGGGGGTCACACCACGTAAACGTACATGGTCACATACTTTTGCCATTCACAGACATGTGATATTAGATCATTTTCCTCAATAAATAAATGAACAAGTCTAATATTTTTACTCAATTGTCTGCTTTGATTATCTTTATCTACTTTTAGGACTTGAGGTAGTTTTAACTCAAATTTATGCTGAAATATAACCCATTTATTCAACAAAGTCACGCGCGACTTCGTGAATAACTAACTTCAGATTATTGGAGCCCATACATTTCGCTCAACACTAATCAGGAGTAGTGTGAATATGAAGTTTTATTCTGCCACATTATGCTCTGTGCACTGGAGGTAGATCTTCACCGTGAAGTGCTCTCTGTATTGAGCTGCTTCACAGCCACTCCCCTCTGCTGAGTGACAGCTGTAGTGGTCTCCTGCTTGGATACTATAGCTGTCACTTGGAGCAGAGGGGAGGGACAGAATCTAGCAGAAAAAAACATTCATATTTACACTACTCCTGATGATAAGAACTCCAAAAAATATGTTTGTACTGCTCTCCCCAACCCTTTCATAGTTTACTGCTGACGGATTCCATTTAAGGTACCATCAATCTACTGATGGGTTCTTTTTAAGCTTATTTCTATGTTTTAGTTATATTTACTGTTAAAACACCACTATGCATGCAAGGAGAAAACAGGCCCTTTTCTCCAACTCATCTGTCTATAAGCACAAACCTACTGTGGCTAATAATGAATTCAGCCTTGTGTATTCACAATCCTCAAATTAACTTACATGTATTTAACACTATGACTTGATACTATTATAGTTGTAGTTAAATAGCCAACATCCATTTTTTGTTATGTTTCTTGATGATGAGAGCAAGTAACGTCTTTAGTTAAAGCTACTTTCTCAAGTAATCAGAGAGGTTTATTATAGACCAGCAGTTTTGCTGTACTTTGATAAGGACGTGTAATGACCTAATAATACCTTTTGATTCAGATAAAACAATACTGACACTATGCGCTTTATAAATTCCATGTTATAATTGCCCTATTAACTGAGATCTCTTTTCCTTTCTCTGTGCAGCTCATCGGTTTTGTCTATGCCTGTTATGTGATCAGTGTTTTCACAGATGAAGAAGACAGCTGTAAGTACCATTGTGTTAAAGGGCAGCTGTAAGTATGAATATATTAGAGGACAGCTGTAAGTACCATTGTGTTAAAGGGCTGCTGTAAGTATGAATATATTAGAGGACAGCTGTAAGTACCATTGTGTTAAAGGGAAGCTGTAAGTATGAATATATTACAGGATGCTGTAAGTACCAATGTATTAGAGGACGCTGTAGGTAGCAATGTATTAGAGGACAGGTGTAAGTACCAATGTATTAGAGGACGCTGTAGGTAGCAATGTATTAGAGGACGCTGTAGGTAGCAATGTATTAGAGGATGCTGTAGGTAGCAATGTATTAGAGGACGCTGTATGTAGCAATGTATTAGAGGACGCTGTAAGTATGAATATATTACAGGATGCTGTAAGTACCAATGTATTAGAGGACGCTGTAGGTAGCAATGTATTAGAGGACGCTGTAGGTAGCAATGTATTAGAGGACGCTGTAGGTAACAATGTATTAGAGGACGCTGTAGGTAGCAATGTGTTAGAGGACGCTGTTTGTAGCAATGTATTAGAGGACGCTGTAAGTACGAATGTATTAGAGAACACTGTAAGTACGAATGTATTAGAGGACAGCTGTAGGTACCAATGTATTAGAGGACAGCTGTAGGTACCAATGTATTAGAGGACAGATGTAGGTACCAATTTATTAGAGGACAGCTGTAAATACCAATGTACTAGAGTACAGCTATAGGCACTAATGTGTTAGAGGACAGCTGTAAGTACCAATGTATTAGAGGACAGCTGTAAATACCAATGTATTAGAGGACAGCTGTATGTACCAATGTGTTAGAGGACAGCTGTAAGTACCAATGTATTAGAGGACAGCTGTAAGTACCAATGTATTAGAGGACACTGTAAGTACGAATGTATTAGAAGACAGCTGTATGTACCAATGTATTAGAGGACAGCTGTAAGTACTAATGTATTAGAGGACAGCTGTAAGTACCAATGTATTAGAGGACAGCTGTATGTACCAATGTATTAGAGGACAGCTGTAAGTACTAATGTATTAGAGGATAGCTGTAAATACCAATGTTTTAGAGGTCAGCTGTAAGTACCAATGTATTAGAGGACGCTGTAAGTACTAATGTATTAGAGGACAGCTGTAAATACCAATGTATTAGAGGACACTGTAAGTACGAATGTATTAGAGGACAGCTGTAAGTACCAATGTATTAGAGGACAGCTGTAAGTACTAATGTATTAGAGGACAGCTGTAAGTACCAATGTATTAGAGGACAGCTGTAAGTACCAATGTATTAGAGGACAGCTGTAAGTACCAATGTATTAGAGGACAGCTGTAAGTACCAATGTATTAGAGGATAGCTGTAAATACCAATGTTTTAGAGGACAGCTGTAAGTACCAATGTATTAGAGGACAGCTGTATGTACCAATGTATTAGAGGACAGCTGTAAATACCAATGTATTAGAGGACAGCTGTAAGTACTAATGTATTAGAGAATAGCTGTAAATACCAATGTTTTAGAGGACAGCTGTAAGTACCAATGTATTAGAGGACAGCTGTATGTACCAATGTATTAGAGGACAGCTGTAAGTACTAATGTATTAGAGAATAGCTGTAAATACCAATGTTTTAGAGGAAAGCTGTAAGTACCAATGTATTAGAGGACAGCTATAAATACCAATGTATTAGAGAACAGCTGTAAGTACCAATGTATTAGAGGACAGCTGTAAGTACCAATGTATTAGAGGACAGCTGTAAGTACCAATGTATTAGAGGACAGCTATAAGTACCAATGTGTTAGAGGACAGCTGTAAGTACCAATGTATTAGAGGACAGCTGTAAGTACCAATGTATTAGAGGACAGCTGTATGTACCAATGTATTAGAGGACAACTGTAAGTACTAATGTTTTAGAGGATAGCTACAAGTACCAATATATTAGAGAACAGCTGTAAATACCAATGTATTAGAGGACAGCTGTAAATACCAATGTATTAGAGGATAGCTACAAGTACCAATATATTAGAGGACAGCTGTATGTACCAATGTATTAGAGGACAGCTGTAAGTACCAATGTATTAGAGGACAGCTGTAAGTACCAATGTATTAGAGGACAGCTGTATGTACCAATGTATTAGAGGACAGCTGTAAGTACTAATGTTTTAGAGGAAAGCTTTAAATACCAATGTATTAGAGGACAGCTGTAAATACCAATGTATTAGAGGACAGCTGTAAATACCAATGTAGAGGACAGCTGTAAATACCAATGTATTAGAGGACAGCTGTAAGTACCAATGTATTAGAGGACAGCTGTAAGTACCAATGTATTAGAGGACAGCTGTAAGTACCAATGTATTAGAGGACAGCTGTAAGTACCAATGTATTAGAGGACAGCTGTAAATACCAATGTATTAGAGGACATCTGTAAGTACCAATGTATTAGAGGACAGCTATAAGTACCAATGTATTAGAGGACAGCTGTAAGTACCAATGTATTAGAGGACAGCTGTATGTACCAATGTGTTAGAGGACAGCTGTAAGTACCAATGTATTAGAGGACAGCTGTAAATACCAATGTATTAGAGGACAGCTGTATGTACCAATGTATTAGAGGACAGCTATAAGTACCAATGTATTAGAGGACAGCTGTATGTACCAATGTGTTAGAGGACAGCTGTAAGTACCAATGTATTAGAGGACAGCTATAAATACCAATGTATTAGAGGACAGCTGTATGTACCAATGTATTAGAGGACAGCTATAAGTACCAATGTATTAGAGGACAGCTGTATGTACCAATGTATTAGAGGACAGCTGTAAGTACTAATGTTTTAGAGGACAGCTGCAAGTACCAATATATTAGAGAACAGCTGTAAATACCAATGTATTAGAGGACAGCTGTATGTACCAATGTATTAGAGGACAGCTGTAAGTACTAATGTTTTAGAGGAAAGCTTTAAATACCAATGTATTAGAGGACAGCTGTAAGTACCAATGTATTAGAGGACAGCTGTAAGTACCAATGTATTAGAGGACAGCTGTAAATACCAATGTATTAGAGGATAGCTGTAAATACCAATGTATTAGAGGACAGCTGTATGTACCAATGTATTAGAGGACAGTTGTAAGTACCAATGTATTAGAGGACAGCTGTAAATACCAATGAATTAGAGGACAGCTATAAATACCAATGTATTAGAGGACAGCTGTAAGTAACAATGTAAGTTCAATACATTAGAGAACAGCTGTGGATAGTGATTTGTTACAAGATACCAATGTATTATAGGACAGCTGTGGCACCAAGGTATTAGAGAGCAGTAAGCACTGGTGTATTAGGGAACTGCTGTGTGTACCAATCTATCAGAACATGGTTTTAAAATGTGTGTAAGCAAAGTACCACCTACTAAACAATATGGTACATCAGAATACCTTGAGATTATGATTATGAACTGTTCTGCATGTTGAAATCACTGCATGAGAACAGTGTAAGCGCACCTAGAGGCATGATGCATACCCCTTTGGGTATACGTATCACGGGTTGACAAACTAGGTATTAAAGAGGTTGTCTCACTTCAGCAAGTGGCATTTATAATGTAGAGAAAGTTAATACAAGGCACTTATTAATGTACTGTGAGTGTCCATATTGCTTCTTTTGGTGGCTGGATTCATTTTTCCATCACATTATACACTTCTCGTTTCCATGGCTACAACCACCCTGCAATCCATATAGTGCACACTATGTAAAAATCACTAGCCTATATGAGCTCCCACGGTCCTGGCCACCAGAGAGGCCAGCACTTTTGCCTGTGGTGTGAAAGCATGGCCACCACTGATGGATTATAGGGTGGCCATAACCATGGAAACGAGTAGTGTATAATGTGATGGAAAAATGAATCCAGTTAGCAACGGAAGCAATATGGATAATAACAATACATTAGTGTTTTGTATTAACTTTCTGTACATGATAGACACAATGGTCAGGAGGGGACCTCATTGACTAGGGGAAAGTTTTCTAGGCCTGCTCTATGACCTGTGCAGAGGTTATTGTACAAGAAAAGAATAGATAAACTCTGACAATCACCTATTGTGAATTCTGTCTTATCTGTACACAGAGGTGATATCATTACAGACAGGATTAGTATGACAGATAAGCAGATAACTACAGCAAAGTGATCTGTACAAACCAAGAAGTGGTGCCTATTATTAGGCTTAGTGGCCAGGGCGAAAACTGCAGGATTTTATGGTTTTTGTTTAAATATAGATAGTGACATGGGAAATGAAAAATAACATCACTAAAAATTCTTTAAAATGTGTTAAAAATAAAAACATGATTTAACCATCCCCGTACATGTACAGCAGATGTTGGGTCTTTAACGATGGCGTCTGTGCCACTGTGGAGCCAGCACCATAGCTAGCAGTTGCCTGTTGTTTCATACACCAGACACCAACTGCTAATGTCTGCAAGTGGCGGTAATGCCGATTGCGGACATTTAACCTCTCTGATGCTGTGGTCAAATGTGACCACGGCATCTGAGAAGCTGGAAACCCGGAAGCGTGCACTTCACAAGCATGAACACCTCCCCTGGCGTAGATCAGGGAAGGCGTTCCACTGCAGTAATGAGCCTAAGCCTGTACTAGGCTTCTAGGCTCATAACCTGTATATTACAATTCAGGCTAGCTATATAGATAATGGCGAAAATTCCATTACTCTATAAAAATTGAAATCTGATGATTGCATGTTGTGGTCCACTTGGGGACCTAAAAAAAAGTAAAAAAATATTAAAAAATATATATAGAAGTTCAAATCACCACCCTTTCTCCAAAATCAGAATACTTAAAGGGTTACTGCAGTTCTTTTAAATTGATGATCTATCCTCTGGATAGACCATCAGTATGTGATCGGCGGGGGTCTGATACCCGCCGATCACATGTTTGAGAAGGCAGCGGTGCCGCAGGAGCGCCGTGGCCTTCTGTGTTTCCCTCAGGCCCAGTGATGTCACAACTAGTATCACTGGCCTGGGCGGGGCTAAGCTCTGTTCACTTTAATGCCGCTGCCTTCTCAAACAGGTGATCAGTGGGGGTCCCAGGTGTCGGACACCCGCCAATCAGATGCTATTGATCTATACAGAGAATAGATCATCAGTTTAAAAGAACTGCAGAACCCCTTTAATAAAAAAATCCCATATGGTGGATGGCATAATGGAAAAAAATGGCTGATTCTCTGTTTTTTCATCACTTTACCTTCCCCAAATTTTTTTTATAAAAAGTGATCAAAAAGTTATACTAACCCCAAATGGAATTAACAAAAACAGATAGGTTCGCAAAAAAATGAGCCCTCACACATCTCCATAGACATAACTATAAAAAAAAGTTATGGAGGACAGAATATGGCAATGAAAGAAATGTTTTTTAAGTATTAAAACAGAAGAAAAACTATACACATGTGGTATCGACATAATCGTACTGACCTGGAGAATGAAGACACAAGTCAGTTTTACAACCTAGTGAATGCCGTAACAACAAAACACGATAAAACAGAATTGCATTTTTTTCCAATTCCACCCAATTTGGAAATTTTTTCCAGCTTCCCACTACACGCTATGCAATATTAAATCGTGCTATTAGAAAGTGCAACTTGTCCTGCAAAAAACAAGCCCTCATATGGCTATGAGAATGGAAAAATAAAAAAAGTTATGGCTCCAGAAAGTCAGGGAGCAAAAAACTGAAAATCACTATGTCAGGAAGGGTTTAAACAATAGGTTGTTTTCTGATGACATATTTCCTTTAAGGCTTTGTTCACATTACGATGTTGGTTTATGTACCATATTTTTCACCCTAAAAGACGCACTGGCCCATAAGACCTAGGTTTTAGAGGAGGACAATAAGAAAAAATAATTTTCATTAGACTTCAGATCAGACCACCAATGTTAATCAGACCTCGGCTCACAGCCCCAATCAGACCCCCAATGTTAATAAGACCTCAGATCAGACCCACAATCAGACCTCAGCTCAGACCCCAAAGTGAATGACCCCCAATCAGACCTCAGATCAGAGCCCAATATAAAGAAGACCCCCTATTCAGACCTCAGATGAAACCCCCATACCTCATATCAGCCCCCCATGCCTCATGTCAGCTCCCAGCCATGTATATCAGCCTCAAGCCTCATATTAGCTCCCAGCCTCATTTCAGCAGCCCTCAGCCTCAGATCACAAAATAAGAAATCCACTTACCTCTCCTGCTTCAGACGCCGCTGCTCTTCACCTCCAGCGATCTGTCTTCTTCTTCCTGCCGTCGGCTGTGCTGTGACAAGCTAGAACTATTCCTGTATTTCACATGTATCCAGAGATCCATCCATTTATTTAATTGCTCTGCCAGGGGGAGTGTCCTCTCTCAGGGGGGCATGTTTTTTCTTCTGCAGCTTAGGGGACATTTTCTTTCATAGGGGATTTGTCTTTTCTGCTGCAGAAAATGATCTGGTGGCAGTTAAAGGATGGAAATGAGCATGTGCGACCACCTCAGCAATGGCGCTGTACAGATAGATTTTATTGAATAGCTCAGTGGCTATACCGAATTTTTAATTTCATACAATAGCAAAAGTATTCAGATCCAGGTGTTGGTTTGAAAAGTGTAGCATATTTTTTTGTGTGACCATCCCTTTAAACGGAACCTGTCACCTAAAAAACGCCTCCCAAGCTGCCAGCATTACCTTAAAGCAGCCAGCAGTTTGTTTCTAAAGATCCTTTTCTTCCTCCGGCCAGATGCACCAAAATCTTGAAAAATAAACTTTAATCCCCTGCATGTGCTGTGTAACAGCAGAGTCTGAAGTCAAGGGGGCAGCAGCCTCCTCGCTTCGAGTCAGCATAACCACGCCTTCTTTCTCTGCCCCTTTGCCTCTGATTGATAGCGGCTGTTCAGCAAAGCCAGCATAAGACTCACTCTTGCGCCTGACGTCTCTGTTCCCGCACCTCTACTCCAGTGAACATCTTGATGTGCTCGCACCCAGAAGCCTGCAAAAGCCAGCGCACACATGCGCGGGAATAGAGATGCGCGAGACTTCAGTAGGCTTTTCTGAACGGCTGAAAACTATCGCTGTCAATCAGAGGTGAAAGTGGGCGTGGTTATGCTGACTCGAAGCGAGGAGGCCACTGCCCCCTTGACTTCAGACTCTGCTGTTACACAGCACATGCAGGGGATTAAAGTTTATTTTTCAAGATTTTGGTGCATCTGGCCGGAGGAAGAAAAGGATCTTTAGAAACAAACTGCTGGCTGCTTTAAGGTAATGCTGGCAGCTTGGGAGGCGTTTTTTAGGTGACAGGTTCCCCTTCATTCACACGACCATAGTGTTTTGCGGATCTGCAAAACATGGGTACAGTCACATGCTGCTATCATAGAAAATTCCTATTGTCTGCAACTGTGGGCAAGAATAGGACATGCTCTATTAGGACATGCTGTCCGCATATTTTCAGAAATGAATGGTTCCGCACCCGTTCCACAAAATTGCGGAACGGATGCGGACTCGTTCATACAGTCATGTGAATGTAGCTGTACTACCATTCATTTTAGTAGAAGTTAAATGCGCATACATATCCTGTTCTCCACTAGTGGCTTGGTTTGAAATAAGTTTGTTTTCAGGATAAGTGTCCCTTAGACTCATATTGAACCAATTTATATTGGTTGCTACATTTAGTTTACAGCAATTATATAGTATAATTGCTTTAATTTATTTATTTTTTTTGCAATAAAATATTTTATGTTCAGTCTTCAATAATTTCTTGTGCATGGTAATGTATGTTGGAAATATACCAAAATAAATGCAAGAAGAATATTACTAACAAATGCATAATAACTGTAATAATAATAACCGATGTTATAATAGACGATATGATAGTAATAAGCAAAGCTGTGTGCCCATCTTGAACTCTTTCTAATCTGCAGTGCCAAGAATGAACAGCAGTATGACTACATAATTTATGCATGTCCAATCATACAGGAAGCTTACAAGATATTACAAAAATAATCTAAGTCATTTCCTATGGAATACTAAACAGCACATTTCCATTTTAAGAACATGGATTTAAAAGGCAGTATCATTTTATGTTACAATAAAAGCCTAATTTTCAAAAAGATAAATACAGCAGAATATTATTTTCTACTTTCTGCAGATCTAAGTGTATAGTTACTTGGAAATATAAAGCTTAACTAAATTGTTTGACTGCATGGTTTTATACATTGAGGGAGATTTATAAAAGCTACAGCAGTGCGAGGGAAAACATGAGTTACCAATGACCAAAAATCAGGTCAAAAAATGAAAATCGCATTAGTTACCTGGGTAACTCCTTCACTTTCCCTTTCTACTAGTTATATAGTTGATATAGCTCCTCACCAGGGCTGCCATCTGGAATGTCAGGGCCCCATACAGGCAAACCATGTAATAGTAAAGCAGAGTATTTTATAAATTGTATGTTATCTCTAGGACAATCCCCTTATTGTCTATCTCCAAAAGAATTGTCAGGCAAATAGGACTACAGAAACTTGAAAGCTCTGAACCCGGACATATCCCCATTTTCACCCAGACAGCCCCCCTGTTATGCTGAATCGCACAGGGCAAAGGCTTTTTTTGGAGATTGGTGACGTACCGAGCTCTTCATGGGAAAGCTAGGTGGAGGCTTCCACCTAGCAGTGAGCCTAGTGATGTCACCAGCACTAATGGGCGGGCTTTAGCGCTGCCTTAGCCTATAAAATAGCTAGGACAGTGCTAAAGCCCGCCCATCAGAGCCAGTCACATCACCGGGAAAACTGCTAGGCAGAAGCCTCCACCTAGCAGTGTAAAAATATAAACAAACAGCCCTTGGGCAAGGGAGAGCATCAGAACATGAAATGCTCCAATGCTCATGTCAGAGGGGCTGCCTGGGTGAAAATGGGGATATGTCCAGGTTCAGCTCTGAATTTTATTATAGGTTAAATAAAGGGGGAGAAAAGTACCATTATTATTTCCAATCACCATAAATAATGAGTTCACTATATTGTACAGGTTATTATGATGACATGGCTGTTTTATGATGTTTTATAGTATGTGTGATACAAAAATGCATTTTTTAATATTTTTATAATGTTTTTGTGCCGTTATTTTTTTTGGGGGTAACATTCACGTTGCAGAAAATTTTACCTTTTACAATACAAGAGAAAAGCTGGATCCGTTATGTACATTTTGCATCCGTTTTAGCCATTTCCGTCTGAAATCAGTTATTTTAGACAGAAAAAAAGTCCTGTAGGACTTTTTTCCCGTCTGAATAACAGATTTCAGACAGAAGTGGTAGAGGTGGTTGATACAGGTAGTTTTTTTTAATGCAGACCAGTTTTTGAGTTTATTTTTTTCACCATTGCAACGTTTAGTCATCCCTGCCTAATATGCCCATACTTCACAAGAACATCTGAAATCAAAATTATTAGAAAAAAAAACTTCAAAGAAATAAATGATTAACCAAGGCTCACAGAAGAAAATTAAAAACATTTGTTCTCTTGTACAAGAAGTTCCTTTTCAATTTCATCAGTTTGCTGTATGTGGAAACGTTGCACAGTTTATACTTGCCTGCTAGCAGAGGTGAAATTACTGCAGTGCCAAATCCCTTTCACTGGATCTTATTATCTACTGTATCTTGCTCCTTGGCATGGACACAGACATGTGAATAAGTTTGCACGCACATGCAAATTTGGACTTATTGGGGGAGAAGTTAAAGGGTTTCTGTCACCACAATTTATCATATTAAACAGAAAAACATTTCCAATGCGCAAATGTCATTTGATGCCTAATATGTAAATTATTTTATTGTCCCTTGCCCCGTTTCTGAGTAAAATTAACTTTTATAATGTATGTAAATTAGCCTCCTAGGAGCAGGGGGGGCGGTAACCCTGCTCCTAGAGGTGCCGTTTTGCCCACCTTCAATAACGCCTTCTTTTTCTGGATTGACAGGGCCAGGCAGCTCGCTCTATCTACTGCCGGCCCTGTCCGATCCAAATCCCGCTCCTGCACCGTGCGTCCATCATTCGGCGCAGGCGCAGTGAGTGTAGCAGGCACCGGCTTCCTCACTGCGCCTGCGCTGCCTTCACTTTCGGCTTGACTGTGACGTAGGCACTTCAGTTGCCCAATTTAACGTCCAGTATGGATGGGGTCACATGTGCCACTGCAGACAATGACTGGCTGCACTGGTGATGTGTCCCTCATGTGGCATATGACCACAGTGACCGAAGTTGGAAAACACCTTTTAAAAAGATTTCTATTCACAACATTTAGCTCACAGGGATTGACAAATATAGCCGAGTACAGAACTTGGCTATGGAGCTTGCTAGACTGACACTTCATTCAAATGGGGTACATGGGACCCCTTCATCATGATCGGTGGGGATCCCAGCTAAGAGCCATTTAGCCACGACTGAAAGCTGTAACATCAAAACAGTGTCGACCATGTGTCCATATACACTACTCACAAAAAGTTAGGGATATTTGACTTTTGGGTGAAATTTATGGAAAATGTAAAAAGTTCACGCTACAGTGATATTATATCATGAAAGTAGGCAATTAAATTAAAAGCATTCAATGGTGATTTCTTCATCTCAAACTATTTATTGAAACAAAAGCCAACAATAGTGGTGGGTATATCCCCACAAAAAATGTCAGTGTCTCAAAAAATTGTCATGTGGCCTTGAGCATCAAATACAGCTTGACATTGACGTCTCATGCTGTTCACATGTCGACTTATTGTCTTCTGACACTTTAAGCTCAGTGGTCACTTCTGTCTGAGAATATCTTGCTTGAAGCCTCGCAATGACGAGATACTGTTGATCAATTGTTAGTCGTTGTCTTGGTCTCATGATGTCAAAATGTGAAAAGCATGATGAGGAGAACTGTTTAAATACCAATTCAAATTGAACCCGGAAATTTATTGGGCGATTCATAAATCAAACACCTGTTGTGAATTTTGCCGTTAATCTCCTTGTTAGAGAACAGCAAGTTGTGCAAAATGTACTGAAACACTGAACAGTTGGACATGTGCATTAAAAAGCTTAGAGAAGGTGACATTAAGTTCACCTGTAAAGGTTAGAGCACATTTTAGGTTCATCCTGAAATTTCACCCACATGCCAAATATCTCTAATAGAGATGAGCGAACGTGCTCGTAACGAGCACTGTACCGCTCGGCTCCCCTGCTCTCGCATGGGCGCAGGCAGCCGCTTCCGTCGGGTGAGGAGGACGGAAGCGGCTGCCTGCGCCCATGCGAGCGCAGGGGAGCCAAGAGGTACAGTGCTCGTTACGAGCACGTTCGCTCATCTCTAATCTCTAACTTTTTGTGAGTAGTGTATGTCATAGTATACATATTTTAAGACACAGAAAACTGACCAAAAATAACTATGAAGGGGCAAATGTCAGGCTAGAATATCCTGAGTAATAAATGATCACTGGTGCAGTTGCATTACAAAGTTTGAATTCATTTATGCCAATAAATAATGATCTACTCTAGTGAACTTGGTTGCAACTTAAGGATTTCATTGGTGAAGTGAAATAAAATCTTATGGTCCAGCAAGAAACTGATGAACCATATCATTATTGTAAACACTTTCTCCATTTTATGCCAGATGGTGTAAGACTGTTCTCATTCTCAGTCCTCTGTACTTCATTCCAAATATGTCACTAAAAATCTTGAGGGTTTCCTTAAGATGTTAAAGCCAAAATTCAATTATTTTTTACAAATTAAGCAGTAACTATTCTTGCATGTTTTCTCATTAAATAAAAAGAAAATGTGAATACTATGGCAACAGACAATTGAGAAATGACACTATCAAGTACCAAGCATGCTACTCGATTATGGACCATATAAAAATGTATTTACAAAAAGGAAATTTATTTTAGTGATGAGCAAATTTCCTGAAATTCGATTTGGATGCAATTTGGCCAAATCGATTGGGTGATTTCATTCTGGTCTGAATAAATTTGACCCTAATCGAAAGTTCTCCAATTGTCCTGAAAACTTGTGGAAGAGGCCCTAGGGTTTTCTAGGACTTGTATCAACTCATTTCAAGCTCCTTAACCCCAAGATAGCGTTAGTAATCTTAATGTTACAGGGACATAGATATCTATGGGTGAACAACCTGTTTAATAACTTGCTGCACTGTCAGAAAAATTTTTGCTTTTTGCCAGTAAATGCCTGCCGGAATATATACACACACACCGCTTCTGATCTAAAAAATGTTTCACACCATTTTGACAAATTTGCCCAAATCCAATTTCCGAAAATTCAGAATTGACCTGAATTTTTGGAAAATTCAAGCAGAATTTGATTGATTTAAAACTGATTGTGCAGACATTTCATAAAAAATGAGAACCGCTTCAACCCTTTTAGCAGTGAACCATAGTACATTGTAGCATTAACCCTTAACCACATGATCACTGCAATACTACTGTATTAAGTTAGGACTGTTGATTAGATAGGTTCCTTTGAAACCAGAACTCAACTTCCATCAGCATTTAGCTATCTTCAGAGAGATGTTGAAAATATTTAGCCGTATTTAGCTGTACATTACATGTCTAATCTATAGGAGCTAAAGGAGTATGTCACCCAGCTTTTGTGGGGGTGTCTGCATCCTTATCCTTCAAGCTGGATTCATAAATGCAGTTTTGGTGCAGTTTTTGGCACAAATTTTTATATAGTTTGCAAAACTGAGTGGGTGAATGCAGCCTCATTAATATAAAGTTCTTCTTGGGATAAATGCATATTTGCCCTCAAATTTATAATTTTATATATAAAGTATAAGGCACAGCTCACATTGGGGTTTTTGCCATACATTTATGTCTAAATTAGTTTTATTTATGGCTGGGAAAGCTCCCAACGTAAACCCTAAATGTGTCCATGTTAAAGCAAACTGTTTATTTTTAACATGGCAGTCCATGGGTGACCATGGTGTCCATTAAAGTGGTTCTCTGGGAATTTATATTGATAACCTATCCTCTCCATCTTATTGTTGGGTGCGTCTATCAGCGTATACAGCATTAAAAATGGAGTCAAAATGCAAAGTGACCTTATAAATACTGTATACAAAAGGCAGCTAAATTTGCAAATTACGTGACCTATTCTATGTTTGGTATTAACGGGAACCTGTGATCAACCTTATGCTGCCCATACTAACGGCAGAATAATGTAGAGACAGGTGAGCTGATTTCAGCGGTCTGTCATTTACAAGCTAAAAGTAAGTGGTTGCCGAGAACCAACATCACAATCATTGCAGACTGGGCCTGGAAAAAAGTCCCGGCCACCTGAGAAGAGTCATAGTTATTCATGAATTCCTGCCCACCTGCTGATGATTGACAATCTTCTACCTAGTTTTCTCCCTTTCTCTCTAGGAGAGAACTGCCAATCATCAGCAGTTGGGCGGGAGAGCAGGACATTAGGAATAACCATGACTCTTCTCAGGTAGATTTGACTCTTTTCAAGGCCTGTGCTGCAATGATTATGATGATGGTTCTCGGCAACCACTTACTTTTAGCTCATGAGTGACACACCGCTGAAATCAGCATTTCTGTCACTAATTTATGCTGCCTTCAGTGAGGTCACTATAAAGTTTAATAATCCAAATGATCCTAACCTACTCAGTACCAGTTTTACTTCGCTCTGTAGGCACAGGTACTGTAGTTTGGTGTCCACTCCTTAAAGGATTTTTTGGGGATTACTATGTTTTTTAATAGATATGCTCATGTAGCTGCTTACCTCATGTACATCTTTTTTTTTTTCTTCAATTTGTACACCCTGACCTGTTTTCACCCAACCCTAACAACACCTAGTTAGTTTGTAGGTCCTCCCACCCAGCTAGTTAAATATACACTCCCCTATCACTGCCCCTGTTGCTGTATTGGCCACCAATGGACGTAACATCACAGGAAATAAAGGATTTTGATGCAAACTCAAAAACACCTGTAGGGTCCATTCACACGACCATATTTCTGGGTCTGCAAAATTACGGAATAGGTGAGGACCCATTCATTTCAATGGGGCCGCAAAAAATGCGGACAGCAAACCGTGTGCTGTCCATATACATAGTTCTTTTCCGCGGCCCAGCAAAATAAAAAAAAATTAGATAGGGATGGCCGTATGCATTCTGCAAACTGTGGAACGCACATGACTGGTACTCATGTTTTGCGGATCCACAATTTACGGACTGCAAAACACTTATGGTCATGTGAATCGACCCTAAACATCATTAATGTCCTCCTCGCTCTAAAGGAGGACGTACATATAAGTAGATGTCATTCACATATGACCACACTACTGTTCCTATGAGTAAGCTGCCTCTGACAGTTACTTTTGAAGCCTTGTGTTGCCCTGATGATGAACGCTTGCATCTTTACATCAATCGTCAGTGTCTGAGTTTCACCTAGAAAAGATAACACCACCTAATGATGTCACACCCACGCTTGCTCCCAGAAGGTCAGTCATGGAACTGTGCTTGGGAACTTACAGATAGTAGCACTTACTACAAATGAATGAAGGACCTTCTCTTATGTGAAGCATGCTTGTTGTCAAATTGATGAAAATGTGCCATGAGTGCCATATATTTTAACGGTTATCAAACATAAAAAAGCTTTCAGGACCAAGGTGCCCTTCATTAAACTTATATCTTCAATGATGCTGAGATTACATGGGAAATAAATAGTTGGACACACAAAAATTCCACAAGGTCACATGAAGAGAATATTCCCAGGTGCTTTTCTGTTTTTGTCAGCTTCCAATATTTCATAGACATTCAGGAGCTGGGTGCCTAAAGTGCTTAAAGTGAATGTCATAATTGAAAAAAAAAAATTAATAAATTTTGTTCCTGTTGGTCTCCAGATTCCAGTGCACTTGACCCCTCCATTCTCCTGCTATGGCCCCTGCTCCATTTTGGCACCCAATATGTAAATCTGCATTACAGGTACAGGGAGGGGGAGACCTCAGCTCTCGTCAGTGCGCTCTGACACTGTCCAGTCAGTGCAGACCTCTTATCAACAATGGGACAGCCTCTTAAGCAAGTCTATCCAGTGCCATTGTGACAGGGGGTGAAGGCGCTCCGAACTGACTTGCTTACACTGGCTGATCTTCCAAGATTAGGTAAATCTAGCAAGAACAGCATGTCTTCTGCATCTCTGTGGTGAGGTCTGCATTGATCAGATAGCACCACAGCAAGAAATTAGGCACATAGAGGGGAGCTGAGGTCTCTTACTCCTTGTATCTCTATGGCAGATTTACATATTGGATGCCAAAACGGAGCAGGGGCCGTAGCAGAACAGAGGAGCCAACTGGAAAAAAGAAAAAAAAAAGTACCTTGCCTGGAATCTGGAGGCCAACAGGAAAAACAAGAGGCATTAGAGTTTAAAAAATGATGTCAAGTACTCTTTGAAGGGAGTCTGTCACCACTATATGACCGTATACAGGGCTTACATGGTTCTATTGCACACCTACACATGAATGTAATGGTAACTTTGTTATTTTTTTTAGACTTGCAGATGCAGGAAAAACAGCGTTTAATCCATATGCAAATGAGCACTCGCGAGTGCCCAGGGGCGGTGTTTAGTGTGTAGGAGCCCAGGCTGCTCTGCCTTCTTTTTATTTTCACCAGTTTCATGTACCCTCTCTGAGGGTGACTTTAACTGTTGAAAGTTGTACGTGACCCACCATTTTGCCGAGGGTCTCAGTAGAGAATCATAAAACAGACTCCATAAACTGCCAAATAATTGAAGAAGTGAACATTTGAAACATAAAGAAATGGTCAACCAGATCATATAATATCAAAAGAAACAAAGGTCCCAAAAACACACACACACACACACAAAAAAAGATACAACACAAATGTTGATCATCAGGCTGGGTGTAGGAGGGGAGGGAACTATCCATGCCAGTGTCCCTTAATACCCCTCACTGCAGAATGACACTCTGATGATGGATACAAACCGCCTGCGTGCCTACCCCTAACTAACCCTGAAGTAATACTACAAAATAAAAATAAAGGTGAAAGTAAATTAATGACAACTGCTCCAACATGTTTCCGCAAAGAGGTTCTTCAGGGGGTCAATACATATGGAAATCAGGATATTTTCAGATTAACCTTCAGATGTAAGGTTAATAGATGTGCATGCTTCAGGGGATTGGTTACATTAACCCTGTATGAGCAATTGGATAGTAATGAGCATTATATACCAGTATTCATTATATGCCAGAGTAGCCCACACTACAAGGAAACGCTAAACAGTGACATTTTTATTGGTGGCACTGTCGGTTCTCCTCTCCGCCAGATGACTGACTGAATAGGCAATGGAGAGAAGACTCACTCATGCTAGGAACTCTGTGGATTTTTTTATAGGAAGCGTGAGATGAAGACACAGAGCTAAGGAGGGCCTGTAGCCTCTCCAGACATGTTTTAGTAAATACTTGTATTCCCTATAATATAACAGCTCTAGAACTTATTTTCTGCACTATGCAGTTCCTATGTTATTCCTCCTAGAAACTGTGAATAAATTGTGAGCTGGGTGTTACCAGTTGGGTGTGTTACTCTGCACCGCCTGACACTGTATAATCTGCGCGCAGCACTTTTCTTCTGGGTGATTCTCAAGATAGTTGCCTGGAATGCGTCCGGATCTCTGCCAGTCTCCATTATAGTTAGTGGGGCCGGGCAGAGACTTTCAAGTTTCCAGCAATGCTGGAATGCTAAGATTGGGCAGGCTGTTCCCTGCCGGATCTCTAGCGCTAGTGTGAAACTAGCATAAAATAACAGAACAGATCAGGCTTCCTAAGGGTCCATACACACACATGAATTTGCCACTGGCTTTTTGTGCTTTGTTTTTTGTGACCTGCGGTTTTTGATGCATTTTTGGGTTTGTTTTTTGCATCTTTTGCACACATTTTCTTCATGGCGATTTTCCCTTATAGAGAAGGTGATGTTAAAGTGCCTGAAAAAACACCAAGAACTACAAGTCATATTTCCTGTACACTGTGTTTCATATTTCCTGTACACCTTCAGCTAACATCTGGAGTTGGTGCTTTTACAGCAACACATGCACCTAAAAAGTGCAAGTGGAAAAAACACCACTAAGGCCTCTTTCACACGACAGTATTTTTTGCGGCCTCCGATCCGCATTTTTTGCGGATAGGATGCGGACCCATTCATTTCTATGGGTCCGCAAAAAAACCACTGACCGTGAGGCCACCGCATGCGGATCGCGGACCCATTCACTTGAATGGGGTCCGCGATCCGCATCCGAGGGTCCGCACCGCAAAAAAGTAGTGCTTGCGCTACTTTTTTGCGGTGCGGAGGCACGGCCAGAAACACCACGGAAGCACACTGTAGTGCTTCCGTGGTGTTCCGATCCGTGCCTCCGCTCCGCATCTCCCGGATCGCGGACCCATTGAAGTGAATGGGTCCGCGATCCGTGATGCGGGCTGCACACGGCCGGTGCCCGTTTATTGCGGACCCGCCGTATGCGGCCCGCAGCATGGGCACGGCCGGCACACATTCGTGTGCATGAGCCCTTACTTTGTGCAGGATAAAACGTGTTATAGCTCAATTTTTACATGAAACAGTCCCTCCATACCTGACCCAGTCACTGTGCTCCTATAACAAAGTGGAAGACATAGACATTGCCGCTCTGAATTTCCAATAACAATGTTAACCATAGTGATCTTACATGTTCATTACATTTATTACTCTGCAAAATGTATGATAGAGATATACAGTCAGTAAAACTTCAAATTCTCATCAGTCTCATTCGGTGTCTAAATTATCACATTTCAATAACTATAGCACACCAGCTGAGGGTGGGAAGCTCAGTGAGAACAGGATGCCCCGCACACCGCATTCACATATTGGGTAATATAGCCCTCACTATTGACAAAAGGTTCGCAAAATTTGTCCTACAAAACGCTACACTGACTGTTTCTGTTAAGAGAATAAAGAACCATGACAGGGGCTCAAAAAATGTACCCTCTTTTCTTATATTCACTGATCACTTGTAACACATTTGACCTGACACTGAGACAGACGCATTTCCTGTAAATCACTGCATATTCTTTCTCAATGTCAGTTAACTGTTAAATTATCACTTTTCTGTGACACTATCACTATTATGTAAAAATGTATTATGAAAATGACTACAAATCACCTATTTTCTCATTTCTCTTCCCATTGAAAAAACTAAAGTTGGATCCAAAATGGCTGACTTCAAAATGGCCGCCATGGTCACCACCCATCTTGAAAAGTTTTCCCCCTCCCATATACTAATGTGCCACAAACAGGAAGTTAATATCACCAACCATTCCCATTTTATTTAGGTTTATCCATATAAATGGCCCACCCTGTATTATTTCCAGTGTTGTGAGACTTTTAGTAGAGACATAACTTGAAGCTCCTGGGCCCCAACACAAAATCTATTACAGACCCTCACGTAGTAAATGTCATTAAAGGGGTAGTCCGAGTTATGAAAAACATATATATAGCACAGTAAATCTGATGGACAGCAATATATAACTAAGTTAAGCAAGTTTTAGGAAAAAAAATCTATATTTCCTCATTTCCCTGGTTCTCTTCTGGCCTTTGTTTACCTGCAACAACAACAATCTCTATCCCCCTTCCCTAACACCCCAACCCCAACAATCTGCAAAGGGAGTGAATAATTCTACACTGGGTGAAATGTCTGCCTGCTGGGATACTTAGCAGCATGTTGTATGTGTAGAACTAGAAGTCCCAGCTGTACAATGACATTACTGATGCACACAGGAACTTCCCATTACCTTTGTTGTGCAATACTCTGCAGATCTCCTCCAGTGTGAGCTCTGTCTCTACAGGATGAGGAGGGCAGATCCTATGTCTCTTCATTGCCTACAGCTACTGTTTTAAAGCCTTGAGCCCTGTGTGTGTTCTGGGTGAAGGGGTTAATGTTTTATTTGAAAGAATCCAGGGAGAGAGCAGGAGCCGGCAGAGCAGGGGGCATGGTCAGCACAGTGACGTCTCGTGTACAGACTCTTATCTGCTTGTGCACAAATATCAGAAGAGCAGGGAGAAAAGCTGACATCACAGGTCATGTGACCCTGAGTGAAATCTGAGAAACCAGCAAGTTTAGAAGCACAAAGTGCTGGAAAAGCTGTTATATTTGATTAGTTAGAAACATAAAAATGACAAAAAAATAACTCAAACTCTTTAATAATAGTGATTTTTGGGTTTGTCAGTAATCTGTTGTTTAATACATATTAATAATGAGGAAATTGCTCAAAATTTGATTTGGATTTGACTTAGGTCTGAATCAATTCTTCCCAAATCGAACGTGACCCAATTGGCCCGAAAATCTGTGTATGATACTCTGGGGTCTCCTAGGACTCATGTTTTTTCTTTTTTTTTTCTTTCTCCAAAAATTCGAATATGGATGCAACCTGAATTTTTTATAAAATTAAGGTAGAATCCAATTAGTTTACAATCCCTTCGCTGATCTCTAATACCTAATAATGAGGAATATTTGAGGAATAATGAGGAATATTTGAAGCATGGTACTTCTGGGCAGAAGCAGGCCAGCCAGTATCTTCTTTCGCCAGGGACCCGCCTTCTCAAAGGCACTAAGGGGACCCACATTATCAGACATCTTCCGTGCACAGGCTAGGGGCTGCAGGCTACTCCTGAAAAAATGTGTTTTCTGCAGTTTTAGAGATTTGCAGATGGAAGTCAGGTAATACTTGCATGTAGCTGCACAACAGGCCCCCAGAATGTATTTTACTGGTAGACCCTTGGCACCCGAATCAGGGCCTGATTTTCCCTATAATGGGGTTAAACATACTGACCTTAAAAGGGTTTTCCTAGACTTCCTAGGTTTTCCTCTGGATAGGTCATCAGTATATGATTGGTGGGGGTCCAACACCCAGGACCTCCGCCAATCAGCTGTTTGAGAAGGCACTGACACTCTAATGAGCTCCACGGCCTTCTTCCTGCCCAGCGCCATACATTGTATAGCGGCTGTCCTAGGTAATACAACTCAGCGCCATTCACTCAAATGGGGATGAGCTGCGCCTAGGCCATGTGATCGATGAACGTGTCATCACATGGCCTAGGAAAAACTGAGAGAAGGCCGCAGCACTACTGCGAGCGCCACTGACGTCTCAAACAGCTGATTGGCGAGGGTCCAGAGTATCGGACCCTCATCAATCAAATACTGATGACCTATCTTCTGGACACATGTAAGTCTTGGGAAAACCCTGTTAATGTTAGAATCTTTAATAGAACAATTAGGGAATGTGTCCCACGTATCACCATCAGCACATAGGCAATAGCATATTTGGAGGATTTGTTGAGGAACAGCATGGCAGTGGAATAAAGCTGCACCATAAATCCAAGATATATATCCTGCCAGCATCGGCATGACTATATTAGCCACCAATGACCTGCTGAGATTAAAGCTGACAAAGTTGAATTCACACAGAAATCATTTAGCGCAGGCTACTCGTATGGGAAGAAGCTTGTACGTTATGTGAAACTGGACAACTGCCAAACTGTTTGTGCCAGCAGTAAAAACAAGAATAAACACCATATGTCATATGGAATACCTCAACAAGACGGTTCTTGCTGCTTCATCAACACCTGGACCTATGGTCAACAAAAGTCCACTCTGGAGAACATCCATAACCCAGTACTTCAGGTGACAGCCTCCAAACTGCATTATCGTAAGCTTTATGCTTCATTTATACAGTATCTGCTTCAACTTTCCAGCACAGAGAACTTGTCCTCATTGTCCCAGGTATTTAGAGTTCACTCAGAGTCAATCTGTTCTTTATGGTTATTCCACATGAGCTATCATGCCCTCCATCAGGAGGACCTCCTTACATATCCACCTGACAAAGCCATATACTCGAAACGCACATCCAGGCTCCTGGGCTCCAGTCCACAATAGGGGTAAGAACACATCTTTACATAGGCCATTACCTGGAACTGTCCATCATTAGTATCCCACTGATCAGTACGGGCTACCCAGATACATTCTGCGCTTTAGGTTCCACACTGGTATCTTAGGCACATTACCATGATCCAGGTTTAAAATTACGGTGTCGTGCAATTAGTTGGGTTTTTGTACCCAGACTTTATTATTGCCACCTGGTTGGATATTTTGAGGGTGCTAATACCTGTTACAACCTGGTTTTATGTTCTGTTCTGGGGTCGTCATTGGCAGCTATCATTTAAAGGGACATTGTTTTAATTTGTTCTGCTTGATGGAGGCCACAAACCAGGATCAGGCAAGATTAAAGTCCAAAAAAAGTGAAAAAAGTCCAGCTTCCATAAAAAGCGTTTCATCTTTATTCTTCAAAATTCCTGAATAATAAAATCCAAGTGTGACATCATAAAGACAGGATAGCGTTATAGTCTACACGTTTCGGATACCAAAATACGATCCTTACTCACGGCTATGATATTTTATACTATTATATCTCCAATTCTGTGAACTGTTTTGTCTGCCACTGTCTGTGAGCCCATTTTGTCTTATTTAGTACCCATAGCAAATTAATTGGTGGGATATAAATTTTTGTTTTTAAAGGGAGTCTTTCACCTCATTTTCACCTATATAACTAACAGCAGTGCCCCACAGAAGATTGCAGACACATCCCAGACATAACTGTGTGCACTGTGTGTCTGTATTACATGTTCAGAAAAAGCACTTTTATTCTCCTGGAAAACAGCTCCCAAGTGCCCATCTGAAAGTGAAACTAAAAA